>CM031376.1:41954086-42554086 GCA_018208015.1 Medicago ruthenica | reverse complement strand
AAACTTGATAAGGTGCTTCTTGTGAAAGGATTAACTGCAAACTTAATTAGTATTAGTCAACTGTGCGATCAAGGAATGAAGGTCAACTTTACTAAGAGTGAATGCTTAGTGGCTAACAGTGAAGGGGACATCCTGATGAAAGGTGTTAGATCAAAGGACAATTGCTACTTGTGGGTCTCTCAAGATAAAGCAAAGTTATCTAATTGTCTAATAACCAAAGAAGATGAAGTTAAGCTATGGCACCAAAAGCTTGGACATCTGAATCTCAGAAGCATGAAGAAAGCTATTGCTGAAGGAGCCATCAGAGGTTTACCAAAACTCCAAATTCAGGAAGGAAGTATATGTGGAGAATGCCAGATAGGAAAACAGACCAAGATGCCTCACCAGAAGCTGCAACATCTGTCCACATCCAGAGTTCTTGAGCTATTGCACATGGACTTAATGGGACCCATGCAAGTCGAAAGCTTAGGTGGTAAGAAGTATGCTTTTGTTGTTGTTGATGATTTTTCTAGATATACTTGGATAAATTTCATTAAGGAGAAATCAGACACTTTTGAAAAATTCAAGGATCTTTGCTTACAACTTCAGAGAGAAAAGGATTGTGGAATTGTTAGAATCAGAAGTGACCATGGGAAGGAGTTTGAGAATGGTAAGTTCTCTGATTTCTGTATTTCTGAAGGAATATTTCATGAGTTCTCTGCACCCATTACTCCTCAACAAAATGGGATAGTAGAGAGGAAGAACAGGACTTTGCAAGAATCTGCTAGGGTTATGCTACATGCAAAGAAGCTGCCATTTTTCTTTTGGGCTGAAGCCATGAACACAGCCTGCTATATTCATAATAGAGTGACTTTGAGAAAAGGTACATCTACAACTTTGTACGAGCTATGGAAGGACAGGAAGCCATCTGTGAAGCATTTTCATGTGTTTGGTAGTAAGTGTTATATTCTAGCTGACAGGGAACCAAGAAGAAAGATGGATGCTAAAAGTGAAGAGGGAATCTTTCTAGGCTATTCTACAAACAGCAGAGCCTATAGAGTATACAACTCCAGAACCAAGACAGTGATGGAATCCATAAATGTTGTTGTAGATGATGAAGGAAATAATGCGATGCCAGATGATGCTACATTTGACGCAGCATCTGACCTACAGGAAGCGAAGAAAGTAGATGAAGCAAGTGATAAGCAAGATTCTGAAGTAACTGGCCCAGAGAAGACTGCTCCCAACAAAGGACCATCTATCAGAGTTCAGAAAAATCACCCCATAGATCAAGTCATTGGCGATCCTAACCAAGGGATCACAACTAGAAGGAACCATGATGAGGTATCAAATTCTTGCTTTATATCTAAACTTGAACCAAAGAATGTTAAGGAAGCTCTAACTGATGAGTTCTGGATAAATGCTATGCAAGAAGAATTATCTCAGTTCAAGAGAAGTAATGTGTGGGACCTAGTTCCTAGACCAGATAATGTGAATGTTATAGGTACCAAGTGGGTTTATAAAAACAAGTCTGATGAAAATGGTACTATCACTAGAAACAAAGCCAGACTGGTTGCACAAGGATACTCTCAAATTGAAGGTGTAGACTTTGATGAGACTTTTGCTCCTGTAGCTAGGTTGGAATCAATTAGATTGTTACTTGGGATTGCATGCATACTAAAGTTCAAGTTGTATCAGATGGATGTCAAGAGTGCCTTTCTCAATGGGTACTTAAATGAAGAGGTTTATGTGGAACAGCCTAAAGGCTTCATTGATCCTAGTTTTCCAAACCATGTGTACAAATTGAAGAAAGCTCTCTATGGCCTGAAGCAAGCTCCTAGAGCTTGGTATGAGAGACTTGCTGAGTTTCTAATCAACCATGGCTATAGGAAGGGTGGAAATGACAAGACCCTGTTTGTGAAAGATGAAAATGGACAGCTGATGATTGCTCAAATATATGTAGATGACATAGTCTTTGGAGGAATGTCTGACCAGATGATAGAGCATTTTGTTCAGCAAATGCAATCTGAATTTGAGATGAGTCTTGTAGGTGAGCTAAAGTTCTTTCTTGGTCTTCAAGTGAAACAAATGGAAGATACTATATTTATCTCTCAAAGTAAGTATGCTAAAAATATAGTCAAGAAATTTGGGATGGAAAATGCTGCTCATAAAAGAACTCCTGCTCCCACACATGTAAAATTATCAAAGGATGAGAAAGGTGTGGATGTTGACCAAAGCATGTATAGGAGTATGATAGGAAGTCTTCTATATCTTACAGCAAGTAGGCCAGATATTACATTTGCAGTTGGAGTGTGTGCCAGGTACCAAGCTGAACCAAAAATAAGTCACCTGACTCAGGTAAAGAGAATTCTGAAGTATATGAATGGTACTAGTGATTATGGTATGTTGTATTCTCATGGGGAAAGCACTGTGTTGTTTGGATATTGTGATGCTGACTGGGCTGGAAGTGCAAATGATAGAAAGAGTACCTCTGGTGGATGTTTCTTTCTAGGCAACAACCTTATATCCTGGTTCAGTAAGAAGCAAAATTGCATTTCTTTGTCTACAGCTGAAGCTGAGTACATAGCAGCTGGTAGTAGTTGTTCTCAATTGTTGTGGATGAGACAGATGCTGAGTGAATACAATGTCAAGACAGATGCTATGACATTATATTGTGACAATCTGAGTGCAATTAATATCTCCAAGAATCCTATTCAACATAGCAGGACCAAACACATTGACATTAGACATCATTTTATAAGGGATCTTGTTGAAGACAAAATTGTTACTCTTGAACATGTTCCAACTGAAGAGCAATTAGCAGATATTTTTACCAAAGCCCTTGATGCTAATCAATTTGAAAAATTAAGACGGAAGTTGGGGATATGCTTAGTTGAAGAATTGTAGCAATTAATGTGCAAGGGGCATGCAGCTATTATTTTTTCCCTCGTCAACCGCTTATTGCACGTCACTCAAGGAGGTTATTGCAAACTTGCCTTTTTCAAAACTCTTGCACGTTATCATCATTATCTTTGTCTTAACTTCTCTCAACCTCTCATCTCCTCTCTTACCGCGCACATCTTCATTCAAAAATCGTCCACTTCTCATACCTTCACATTCAAAATCATCGCCATGGCTGATTCGTCTTCTCATCAAACTACACAAGATCAAGCTGCTGAAGCCGTCATCACTGATGCGCAACCCCTCACCACTATCCCTAGCGCTCCTACAAAGAAGCGTCGAACTAGGGCATCTGCACCACGAAGGAAGACACCTGCCAAATCTAGCAAAGCTGCCTCCTCCACCGCTGTGAACACCAGATCAAAATCAAAAGGTAAATCTTCTACCACTCCTGCTGCTCCAAGAGTAGGACTTAGTATGGATGATCTGTACCTTAAGGACAACCCTTTTGTATCAACTGTTGTTGAACCACATGCTGAACCTTCTGTCACTGAATCTGAAAATGTCGCTGTTGAGAGTACTGTGGCCATGCCCGAAACCCTAGGTTCTGATAATCCTAAGGCAGATGAAAAATTAGTTGGTGATTCTTCGAATTCTCCTATCGAAAAAGATGTTACTACTGATTCTGGTGCAAAGAATGATGTTGATACGGCCGTGTCTGAGACACCTGCTGATTGCCCTGCCACAACAAAGAATGCTGTGACAGATGCTCCCGCATCTTTGTCACAAGCTCGAGAGGAGCCTGATGTGGTAGTTCCTAATATTTCTGGTTCTGTGAGTGTCCCTGAGAGTGAGTCCTCAGAGTCTGAAGATGAAGGGACTGAGACTCAAGATGTTGTAGATGATACTGAGACTGCTATTTTAGACTGTGCTGACACTATTGTTGTTGAGGAAGCTGTGCCTGAAGAAAGACCTCAGGAAGAAACTGGTACTATTGGTGTTGCTCGCAGGACAAGGAGCAAAGCTGACAAAACTGCTGCAGTTGTCAGTGAAGGAGAAAAGGATAGGAAGAAGAAAACTGTAAAGGCTGGGAAGAGGCCTGTGTATGGCCCCCCCAAGGCTGGGAGCAAGAAGGTGGCTCAAAGTGGTCCCAAGAAGAAGAGCCTCAAAAGAAAAGACCCTCCCTCTAGTGACTCTGAGTTTGAGGTTGCTGAGCAGGAAGCTGCCGCATCTGGTGGGGCTTCCAGAAAAACAATGAAGGGAATGAAGATACCTCTAACCATCCCTCCTGCCCCTCTTGATAATGTTTCCTTTCATTTGGAAAATGGTTCCTCTAGGTGGAAGTTCATATACCACAGAAGACTGGGTCTTGAAAGAAATCTTAAAGAAGATGTTTTCAAGTGTCAAAAGCTGGTTGATTTGTTGGAGTTTGCTGGTCTGATGAAGACTGTGAGAAATTTGGGTCCTTGCTATGATAAGCTGGTCAGGGAGTTTTTGGTGAATGTTTCTGATGAGTGTGATGACACAAGAAACCCTGAGTATAGGAAGGTTTTTGTTCGTGGTAAGTGTGTGAATTTTTCTCCTATGGTGATCAATGCATACCTTGAGAGGTCTACTGAGGAGACCCCTGAGCTTGAGGTCACTGAGGACACTATCTGCAAGACAATCACTGATAACAAGCTTAGACATTGGCCAAAGCATTTGTCTTCTGCTCAACTGTCTCCTTTGTATGCTGCTTTGAATAGGATCTGTGCTCAAAATTGGACTCCAACCACTCACTCAAATTCTGTTGCATCTGGGTTGGCCAAGTTCATTTATGCTGTGGGGACCAAGTCTCCCTTTGATTATGGAACCTACATCTTTTATCAAGTTTTGGAACATGCCAAGTCGTTTGCTATTAAGTTTCCAATTGCTTTTCCTACCCTCCTGTGTGGAATTATTCTTCAGCAACACCCTGATATTTTGCTCAGTAGTGATGAGCCCTGCAAGAGGCCTGGTCCTATGGCTTTGGATTGCAGTTTGCTGTCTGAGACACATGATGCTGATGTAGCTGGTACTTCTGTCCGGACATCTGGTGTGTTCTCCAGGAAGCAAATGATTGCTGATCTTACTGAGACAAGTGTGGCCCTTGGAGCTAGGAAGGTGAAGATTGACAAGATAATTGCAGCTTTGAAGGCTGAAGCAGATGCTGAGGGTGAGCAGGATGAGGAAGAAGGAGGAGATAAGGCTGTTGCTTCTGCTGGTGACTCTGAAGATTCCTCTGTTGATTCTGAGGATTTCTGATTTTCTTGTTTTTGTTCTGACCCCTTTTGATGTTTTTTTGGTGACTGGGCTATGCCCTGAATTTCTTTTGCACCTTGTGTGCTTCTGGTCTGTAATATGCACTCTCTGTGGTTTCTCTGCACTCTTTATGGCTCTATGCACTTTCTATGAGTTTGCCCTATCTGTTGGTTGTCAGAATTTTTGGCTAAAAAGGGGGAGTAAAATTTGATTTATTATCTGTTGCTTGTGTGCTGATTTGAAGCCTCTATTATGTATGGCGTGTTGAGGGGGAGTGTAGTATGTGTTGAGGGGGAGTGTAGTATATGTTGAGGGGGAGTTCTGGTACATGCATGTTTTGAGGGGGAGCTATCTTAAGTTTTTTTTCTTGGTGTGTGGAAATTTATTTTTTCCTTTATCTTTGTGATTCCACTATATGAGAGTTTATTTCTCTCTAGTTGTTCCTGTGAGGCTAGATGTTTGTGTTATCTGGTGCATGCCTCTGATTCTACTTGCAAGCCATCTTTGACTATTTCTCGCTTTGAAGTAATCTCACTCTATGCTACGATTTTCTCTTTCCTTGTTGTGTGCCTATGTTGACGTGAAGGAATCTTATCTGTGTGTTTCCCAAAGTACTGGCTCTAGAGTGTTTTAGCCAAAATTTGCCAAAGGGGGAGATTGTAGGGTTTTTGTAGATTGGCTACACTTTGCAAAAACATCTACTAGCCAGATGCTGGGACAGATGTGGTAGCATATGGAACAGCATTACGTGAGTTGTGTTTTCGCGCCAGCTAGCGCTTTATATTTGTATACGCAATCTTCCAAAGATTTGCCTGAAGATTTATTTTCCTCTAGCTTGCTGATCAAGGCGCGTGTATCTGATTGAAGATTTGCTTGAAGTTTTATTTGCCTTGCTATTTGTTCCACAAGATATCGTTCTATATTTGGAAGCTTTTTATTATTTCTAGAAGATTGTTTTCAGCTGGACCGGACAATGTCCACGTGCTATTTTGAAGCCCAAACCTGTGCTATCTCAGTATTATATATTTGTGAAGACAAACCCTAGTAGGGTAACTAAAAACCGTGTGTGTTAGCAAAGCGTGTGTTTTAAGGTTTTTAGGGTTTTGTTTGTTAATTGTGAGCCTTGCTTGTATCTCCCTGATTCAAGCTAAGGACTGAGTTTGTTTTGAGTTGTAATTTGTAAGCTACTCCTAAGCTTTTAAGTACGGAGTGAGTATGTGTTATTAGCGTGTGTTTCTCTTGGTTGTGTTTTATGTTTTGTGTGTTTGATAACAATACTGTGTGTGTTGTTCGTAGGAATTGAGACGGGGTCTCATATCTAGGAGTTCCTAGATAGAGTTGCCACTGGTAGGGTCTAGGTGCAAAGTCAAGTAGTGTGTCTGCGTTGGTCTTTTCACTAGAACTATAATAGTGGAATCATTCCTGGATTGGTATCCCCCAGAGTAGGAGAGTTGCTCCGAACTGGGTTAACAAACTCTCTGTGTACTTTTTATTTCCGCTGTGTTCCTTTTAATTTGCGCTTTGTTACGTTGTGCTATTTTAATTGTAGTTCTGAGTAGACACGCGCTCGGACAGTTGTGCCAACATTGTGCACAGCATATTTCAGTCAGGTTGCCAGGAATTTCATGTACCTTTCTGTTTCATCTGATACCGTTAGTGCAGTACTAATCAGAGAAACTTCGGAGGGGCAAAGACCCACATATTTCACTAGCAAATCCCTACAAGGGCCTGAAACGAGGTACCAAAGAATAGAGAAAGTCTCTCTCGCATTAGTCGTAGCGGCCTGGAGACTTAGGCAATATTTCCTAGCACACACCATCATCATTCGGACTAACCAGCCTATTCGACAAATACTTGGATGCCTTGACGTCGCCGGAAGGATGATGAAATGGTCGCTTGAATTATCCGAGTTCAACATTCATTAATAATCCTAGAAGGCACTCAAGGCTCAAGTATTTACCGATTTCATAGCCGAAATGAAATTCCCTCTGAGGAAGAGAAAGATGGCATCTGGACCGTCTACGTCGATGGATAATCCAATTCAAAGGGAAGTGGAGCAGGAGTAATGATTAAAAACGAAGAAGGAATCGTAATTGAGGTATCGTTAGGAATATCTCAATTACGATTCCTTCTTCGTTTTTAATCATTACTCCTGCTCCACTTCCCTTTGAATTGGATGATCCATCGACGTAGACGGTCCAGATGCCCTCTTTCACTTCCTCAGAGGGAAATTTCATTTTGGCTATGAAATCGGTAAATACTTGAGCCTTGAGTGCCTTCCAGGATTATTAATGAATGTTGAACTCGGATAATTCAAGCGACCATTTCATCATCCTTCCGGCGACGTCAAGGCGTCCAAGTATTTACCGATTTCATAGCCGAAATGAAATTTCCCTCTGAGGAAGAGAAAGAGGGCATCTGGACCGTCTACGTCGATGGATCATCCAATTCAAAGGGAAGTGGACCAGGAGTAATGATTAAAAATGAAGAAGGAATCGTAATTGAGGTATCGTTAGGAATATCCTTTGCGATGACCAACAACACCGCAAAATACGAAGCTTTCTTAACCGGCTTACGAATAGCCAAAGACATGGGAGCCAGAATAATCAAAATATGCACTGACTCCCAACTAGTCGCATCCCAGGTCACTGGTGAATACCAAGTGAGGGAAGAACATCTACAAGAATATGTTCAGCTGGTCCAAGCTAAAATGAAAGAGTTTGAATCTGTTGAAGTGGTACATGCTCCACGCGTACATAACGCCCGAGCAGACATCCTTTCAAAACTCACATGTGTTGGATATTTGGTTGTTGGCTTCATGTTTGCTAAAATCAAATATACAAGCAAGATGTACGTCTTCAGAAGCTGGACCTCAGAAGCTGAACGTCAGAAACACTATTCAGAAGCTGAACCTTCAGAAGCACTGTTCAGAAGCAAACCTTCAGAAGTTGAATGTTTAGACGCAGAAGCAACCTTCAGAAGCTGAATGTTCAGACGCAGAACTTCAGAAGCTGGTTTACTGTGCTCCTGTTTTCGTGCCTTTGTAGATTTGATTGAAGAATTCTCCAAGCTGCGTGTGTTTCTAGAAGGAAGAATATTTTCATAAGATATATTCTGAAGATTGGATACTTTTATTTGTGAATATATTTTCAAAGAGATCTTTGGAAAATATATTTCTAAAGAATATTGTGGAATATATTTCTAAAGAAGAATTTTGGAAAAATATCTTTGAAGAATATTTGGTTCAAATATTTGTTGCTGCCGAAGGCTATAAATAGAGGATGCCACTATTGAAGAAAATCAACCAGAACCGAAGCCATCATTGTTAGAGTATTCTTAGGTTTCTAGTGTGTTATTTGTTGAGCCGTGTGCTCCGTTTTGTATACCACTCTATTTCTGCTATTGAATATCAAAAGCTTAGAGTTGGTTTGTTTTAATCGAGTTGTAATTGTAGATCACTTGAATCTTTTAAGCAAAAGTGACTTTTGTGTGATTAGAGTGTGTCTCCTACTTTGATTGTTTATTGAGTCTGATATCACTGGGGCAGTGATTGGTTGAGGGGAAGTGAGATGGGATCTCAGGTCTAGGAGTTCCTAGGTTGAAGTCAATACGGGTAGTAGCTAGGTGATAAGTTGTAAACTGGGAGTTTGCTGAGAACTTAGAACTAGGACTACGCTAGTGGATTTCCTTCCTGACTTGGTAGCCCCTAGACTAGGTGTGTTTGTCACCGAACTGGGTTAACAAATATCTTGTGCCTTTTATTTTCTATCTGTTATTGTTCCTTGTTGTTGTACTCTATTTTACGTTCAGCACCAGGTCTTGCAAGAATTTCAATTGGCATCAAAGCAGGCACCCTACCTGTTTTAGGGTGAGCTCCAGGGAAGTTATCTTCTGGCATAATGGAGAAAGAAGGAGGATTTGTGAACAGACCACCTCTGTTGGATGGCTCCAACTATGAATATTGGAAATCACGCATGAGTGCTTTCCTTAAATCTATAGATAGTAAGACTTGGAAAGCAGTTCTGAAGGGTTAGGAACGTCCTGTTGTGATTGACAAAGATGGAAAGAAGACAATTGTTCAGAAACCAGAAGAAGAGTGGTCCAAAAAATAAGATGAATTAGCTCTTGGAAACTCCAAGGCCTTGAATGCTATATTCAATGGAGTGGACAAGAATATGTTCAGACTGATCAAGCAGTGCACTATAGCTAAGGATGCTTGGGTGATTCTCAAAACTACTCATGAAGGCACATCCAAGGTAAAAATGTCCAGACTTCAACTTCTCACCACCAAGTTTGAAAATCTCAAAATGTTGGAGGATGAAAATATACAAGACTTCTATATGAACATTCTGGACATGGCTAACTCATTTGATTCTCTTGGAGAAAGAATGTCTGATGAGAAGCTTGTGAGAAAAATACTCAGGTCTCTACCTAAGAGATTTGACATGAAGGTGACTGCCATTGAGGAAGCACAGGACATCTCCAGTATGAAGGTTGAGGAATTGATAGGATCCTTGCAGAATTTTGAGATAGCTTTCAACAACAGGACTGATAAGAAGGGAAAAGGTGTTGCCTTTGTAGCAAATGCTGATAATGAGGATGATGAAAGCACATCAGAAGCTCTGGTGATACTTAGTAGACAAATTAACAAGATTCTGAAGCAGGCTAACAGGAGATCCAAAACAAATGACTTAAAGAAGACAAGAACTGATGAGAAAAGTAGTCAATCCAAAGGTGTTCAGTGTCATGAGTGTGAAGGATATGGCCACATTAGGACAGAATGTGCAATGTACCTCAAGAAACAGAAGAAAGTTTGGTTGTGTCTTGTTCTGATGAAGATGACTCAGAATGAGAAATGGAGAATGAGTCTGCTAAGTATGGCAATGCTTTAACTGGTAGATGCATGACTGATGATGAAGTTAAGGTTTCAGAAGCATCATCAGGTTCTGAAACACCATCAGGTTCTAAAGCACCATCTGATACTGAGTCAAGTGATGGAGAATTATCTTTTGAAGAACCAGCTGCCTCTTACAAAGAACTATACCTCAGAACTGAAGAAGTTTGCAAGTTATTAGAAAATCAGAAGAAGAATATCACTCAACTTCAGGCTGAAAGAAGTGAACACTTAGGACAAATTTTTGATCTCAAAGATGAGGTAACCCAACTGAACTCTCAACTTGAACATATGAAGAAACAAGTAAGAATGATGAACACTGGTACTGATATGCTAGAAGAGATATTGGAGAGTTAGAACCAAGGGAAACCAAATGGTATAGGATTTGATGATAGGACCTTGAACAACAAACAGCAAAATCCAGCTAAAAGGTTCATTGTAGCTGTTGGAACATATGATCCAATGATGAGCAAACCTAAGTTGGAACATCATAACAAACCTCAGGCATCTAAGAGCAGGAGGGCATCTCATCCTTGGATATGTCATTACTGTGGTAAAAAGGGACACATAAAGCCATTCTGTTTCAAGCTATATGGATACCCCAAGCACTTTCAACAAAGAAAAGTGGAACCCATTGTAAACAAAATCAATGTGAAGAAGGAATGGAGACCCAAACTCAAGATTGTTGAAGGCAGCAAAGGTCCAAATATTAGAATCCAAAATGATCATCCTAAAGACCTGATCATAGGGAATCTGAATGAAGATATTACCAACAGATCCAGAGATTGTGCCAAGAGTAGAATGAAGAATTTTGCTCTTATGAATGCAAGACACAAGAGAACATCTGATGCAAAACATGTGAAGATAATCAAAGATGATAATGTTAATGCTGAAATGGATGTTGATGATGCAACTGGGTCTGCCTCTAAGGTTGTTGTTGATAACCCTGAATCTACCCCATCCAAGTTTGATGGTGGTTCTGATGTGGGTTCTGATGTGGAGTCTGATGATGAACCCATTGGAAATAGGCTTGAACAAAGTGTAGAAAAGAAACTAAAGTCTAGGAAAGGAAAGGTTGTTGTTGCTGTTAGCAGGCCTACTCATGTTGCTAAGAAGAGTGCTGTTGTTGGACCAGCTAAAGGAAGGAGCAAACTGAGCATTTGTCTTTTTAAGGAGTTATAGCAGAATCTGAGGACAAAGCAGCTTCTGATGCTTTGTCAGTTTTTGTTTCATGTGTGAAGACTTTATTGTGTAATTGTGTTCTTCTGTGAAGACTTTGTGTGTGGTGCTATGATGTGCTGGTCTATATTGGATGTTTATAGCCTCTGTTGAGAATGAAATGTGTTGCGGATTTCTGGGCGTGTTCCCTGTGTTTGTTTTTCCTCAGCTTGTGTGCATATGGTTTGTAACCTCTGTTGTTTCTTGTTTTTTTGCTCCTGGTGATCGCATGGTTATTTTTTGTCAAAATTGTTTGGCTAAAAAGGGGGAGATAAAAGTGTTTTCAGTAGAGTAGAGCTGATGTGTTTCAGGGTGAGTCTCTGTTTCCGGGGCTGTTCCAGGGGGAGTCTCTGTTTCAGGGGGAGTGCTTCGTTTTGTTCCTGCGTATGTGTGGAACCGTAGTGTGTATGCCGCTGCTGACTCTGTTGATTTTTGGTTGCGTACTTTGATGAGTGAAGAACTTGCCTCTGTTCTCAGATTGATTTTAGCCAAAAATTTGCCAAAGGGGGAGATTGTTGGATATTTGGTTGTTGGCTTCATGTTTGCTAAAATCAAATATACAAGCAAGATGTACGTCTTCAGAAGCTGAACGTCAGAAGCACTGTTCAGAAGCTGAACCTTCAGAAGAAGCACTATTCAGAAGCAACCTTCAGAAGCTGAATGTTCAGACGCAAAACTTCAGACGCAGACCTTCAGAAGCACTTCTTCAGAAGTACCTTCAAAAGCTGGTTTACTGTGCTCCTGTTTTTGTGCCTTGGAGCTGTTTATTTCTCACATGATCTTTTGTAGATTTGATTGAAGAATTATCCAAGCTGCGTGTGTTTCTAGACGGAAGAATATTTTTGTAAGATATATTCTGAAGATTGGATACTTTTATTTGTGAATATATTTTCAAAGTGATCTTTGGAAATTATATTTCTGAAGAATATTGTGGAATATATTTCTAAAGAAGAATTTTGGAAATATATCTTTGAAGAATATTTAGTTCAAATATTTATTGCTGCTGAAGGCTATAAATAGAGGATGCCACTATTGAAGAAAATCAACCAGAACATAAGCCATCATTGTTAGAGTATTCTTAGGTTTCTAGTGTGTTATTTGTTGAGTCGTGTGCTCTGTTTTGTATACCACTCTATTTCTGTTATTGAATATCAAAAGCTTAGCGTTGGTTTGTTTTAGTCGAGTTGTAATTGTAGATCACTTGAAGCTTTTAAGCAAAAGTGACTTTCGTGTGATTGGAGTGTGTCTCCTACTTTGATTGTTTATTGAGTCTGATATCACTGGGGCAGTGATTGATTGAGGGGAAGTAAGATGGGATCTCAGGTCTAGGAGTTCCTAGGTTGAAGTCAATACGGGTAGTAGCTAGGTGATAAGTTGTAAACTTGGAGTTTGCTGAGAACATAGAACTAGGACTACGCTAGTGGATTTCCTTCCTGGCTAGGTAGCCCCCAGAGTAGGTGTGTTTGTCACCAAACTGGGTTAACAAATATCTTGTGCCTTTTATTTTCGGTCTGTTATTGTTCCTTGTTGTTGTACTCTGTTTTACGTTCAGCACCAGGTCTTGCCAGTATTTCAACATGTACGCGAACCACTAACGGGAACAAAACGGTAATCCAAGAAGTCCTTACAGAACCAAGCGTCAAAAGGCACAAAGCTCGATTACTCGAAATGAACGAAATCTCTGAAATACATGAGTGGTGGGGACCCCTAATCCGTTACATCACTGGCAGGGAGCTTCCTCAAGATCCTTCGGAAAGAATTAAATTCAAACAAAGAGCCTGCTCGTTTTCATTAGTGGAAGGAACTTTGTACAAACAAGGTTTCATCACCCCACTAATCAAGTGCCTAGGCCCTATCGAAGCCTTCGTTGAAACACATGAGGGTATCTGCGGGCAGCACCTCGGAACCAAAGCACTTGCTAAAAAGATACTACGAGCATGTTTCTTCTGGCCCACTATGCTCGTGGATGCTAAAGTGTTGAGTCTTTTGGTGTTGGCTGCATGTTTTGGCAAAACCAAAGTGTTGTTTAGAAGCATCTCCTTACTTAGAACATTTCTTCAGTTACAAGTTTTCTCATTTGAAGCTGTTCAGAAGCTGTATTTTACATCAGAAGCTGAATGCTCATCAGAAGCACTGTAGCACTTCAGAAGGTGATTCAGGTTCTGATGCCAGCGTTGACTTTTGTTGACTTCATCAGAAGCTGGTTATTTTCAAGTTATTCCTGTGCGAATCTTTGCAAGATTTATTGAAGATTTATCCACGCATATGGCTTCTAGAATGTTGATTAATTTGGAGAAGATATAATGATGATTTGGCATGGATTTATGATATTCGTATTTTCTGTTATAATCTTTCAAAGATACGATGCAGTTTTATTTGTTACTTTATTGGATCATTCTTATTTCAGTAACAAATCAATTCAGAAGATTAGTTTGTTATTTATGCTGCTAGACTGAAGACTATATAAGGAGGAGTGCTGCTGCTATTCAAGATACGCTTTTAGAGTTATAATTCAGAAATTGAGTCTGTGTTTTTAACTTAGAGTTTATTTTGTGCACCATTCATATGCTTTGAGTTGGTTTAGGATTAATTGAGTTGTAATTCATTCTAAGCCTTTAGGTACGAAGGAAGTTTTGTTATTGAAGTGTGTCTTCATAAACAGGGTAGTTTTCAGAACTAGGTTTTAGTTCAAGGGTTGTTCAAGTAGCTGGGTTACAGTTGCTTGAATAGGAAGTTAGAGGATTCTAATACTCAGAGTTGGGTAGAAGTCTGACTAGGTGGATGTTAATTGCTTGGGATAGTGTTGGGTTTTTGTAGATTGGCTACATTTTGCAAAAACATCTACTAGCCAGATGCTGGGACAGATGTGGTAGCATATGGAACAGCATTATGTGACTTGCGGTTTTCGCACCAGCTAGCGCTTTATATTTGTGTACGCAATCTTCCAAAGATTTGCCTGAAGATTTATTTTCCTCTAGCTTGCTGATCAAGGCGCGTGTATCTGATTGAAGATTTGATTGAAGTTTTATTTGCCTTGCTATTTGTTCTACAAGATATTGTTCTATATTTGGAAGCTTTTTATTATTTCTAGAAGATTGTTTCAGCTGGACCGGTCAATGTCCATGCTCTATTTTGAAGCCCAGACCCGTGCTATTTCAGTACTATATATTTGTGAAGACAAACCCTAGTAGGGTAACTAAAAACCGTGTGTGTTAGTAAAGCGTGTGTTTTAAGGTTTTTAGGGTTTTGTTTGTTAATTGTGAGCCTTGCTTGTATCACCCTGATTCAAGCTAAGGACTGAGTTTGTTTTGAGTTGTAATTTGTAAGCTACTCCTAAGCTTTTAAGTACGGAGTAAGTATGTGTTATTAGCGTGTGTTTCTCTTGGTTGAGTTTTGTGTTTTGTGTGTTTGTTAACAATACTGTGTGTGTTGTTCGTAGGAATTGAGACGGGGTCTCATATCTAGGAGTTCCTAGATAGAGTTGCCACTGGTAGGGTCTAGGTGCAAGGTCAAGTAGTGTGTCTGCGTTGGTCTTTTCACTAGAACTATAATAGTGGAATCATTCCTGGATTGGTATCCCCCAGAGTAGGAGAGTTGCTCCGAACTGGGTTAACAAACTCACTGTGTACTTTATTTTTCCGTTGCGTTCCTTTTAAATTGTGCTTTGTTACGTTGCGCTATTTTAATTATTGTTCTGAGTAGACACGCGCTCGGACAGTTGTGCCATCATTGTCCACAGCATATTTCAGTCAGGTTGCCAGGAATTTCAATTGGCATCAGAGCAGGCACCCTGTTCTGTGTGGGTGAGCTCCAGGGAAAGAAGTTTCTGGCTCAATGGATAAAGAAGGAGGACTGGTGAACAGACCACCCTTGTTGGATGGGTCGAACTATGACATTTGGAAATCACGCATGACAGCTTTCTTGAAATCTCTAGACAGCAGAGCTTGGAAGGCTGTGATCAAGGCATGGGTCCCTCCTAAAATAAAAGATGCGAATAATGTTGATACTGATGAGTTGAAACCAGAAGAGGAGTGGTCTACAGCAGAAGACACTGCAGCTATTGGAAACTCTAAAGCCCTGAATGCTTTGTTTAATGGTGTGGACAAGAATATGTTCAGGTTGATTAAACAATGTACTATTGCCAAGGAAGCTTGGGATATCCTAAGAACAGCTCATGAAGGTACTCAGAAGGTCAAAAAGTCAAGGCTACAACTGCTAACAACACAGTTTGAGAATTTGAGAATGAAAGAAGGAGAGAGTGTTCATGACTTTCACATGAATGTACTAGAATATGCTAACACTTTTGAATCCTTGGGGGAAAAGATATCCGATGAAAAACTGGTAAGCAAAATTCTCAGGTCCCTGCCTAAGAAATTTGATATGAAAGTATGTGCTATCGAGGAGGCCCAAGATATTGGAGATATGAAGGTTGATGAGTTGATTGGATCTCTTCAAACTTTTGAATTAAAGGTTAATGAAAGATCTGAAAAGAAAGACAAGAACATTGCTTTCATCTCCAACACTGATGAAGATGATGTGGAGAGTAATTTAGATACTGATGAGAGCATCTCTGAAGATATTGTGTTGTTGGGCAAACAATTTAATAAAGTTGTGAAGAGGATGGACAGATGCCCTAGGACAAATGCTCCGGACAACAGTCGCAGCATCTTTAAAAATGTCAACAATCAGAGGAAACCTAGAACTGATGACAAAATCAATCAAAGCAAAGGGGTGCAATGTCATGAATGCGAAGGTTTTGGTCACATCAGAACTGAGTGTGCAACGTATCTGAAGAAACAAAAGAAGGTGATGACTGTATCTTGGACGGATGAGGATGAATCAGAAGAAGAATCTGAAACTGCAAAACATGTGAATGCCTTGACTGGAGTGTGCACATCTGACCATGAATCTAGTGATGAAGAGGTAACATATGATGAATTGGCTGATTCTTATAAGGAGCTATATCTCAAAAGTGAGGAAGTTTGTAGAACTTTAGAAAAACAAAAGAGGACCATTACTCTCTTGCAAGCTGAGAAAGACAAACTTCTGAAAATAAACTCTGACCTCAATGATGAGGTTATCTTACTTACTTCCAAGATTGGCAATATGAACAAGCAACTGCGGATGATGAACAAAGGTACTGATGCTTTAGACGAAATTTTGGAAATAGGACAGAAACCTGGAGATTCTAAAGGTATTGGGTTTGACTACAGTTCCATGCCTCAGCAGAAACAATTACCAGCAAGACAATTTGTGCCACCTGTTAATACTCATGATCATACTATGTCAAGACAGATGCCCCAGCATCAGGTGAGACAACAGGCATCAGGATATAGGCCCAGATCAAAAGGAAGGAATTATAGTTGGGTATGTCACTACTGTGGAAGAAAAGGACATATCAGACCTTTCTGTTTCAAATTACATGGTTACCCAGACAGGACCTATTCACCAAAACCTGATCCCACGGTAAAGATCACCAAGAAGCAGTGGAAGCAGAAAAATGATAATTTCACAAGCAACACTATGAATCCTAGAAAAATAGAACCAGAAGCTGATGAGATTGCTCAAATTGCTCATACTTCTCTGAGAGTGTCATCCAGAAATGATTGGTACTTTGACAGTGGATGTTCCAGGCATATGACTGGTGATAAAAATTACTTGACTGATGTTAAGCCTTATGCTACAAGCTTTGTGACTTTTGGGGATGGAGCCAAAGGAGAAATAAAGGGTGTAGGAAATCTTGTGGAAGAGGGTCTACCCAAACTTGATAAGGTGCTTCTTGTGAAAGGATTAACTGCAAACTTAATTAGTATTAGTCAACTATGTGATCAAGGAATGAAGGTCAACTTTACTAAGAGTGAATGCTTAGTGGCTAACAGTGAAGGGGACATCGTGATGAAAGGTGTTAGATCAAAGGACAATTGCTACTTGTGGGTCTCTCAAGATAAAGCAAAGTTATCTAATTGTCTGATAACCAAAGAAGATGAAGTTAAGCTATGGCACCAAAAGCTTGGACATCTGAATCTCAGAAGCATGAAGAAAGCTATTGCTGAAGGAGCCATCAGAGGTTTACCAAAACTCCAAATTCAGGAAGGAAGTATATGTGGAGAATGCCAGATAGGAAAACAGACCAAGATGCCTCACCAGAAGCTGCAACATCTGTCCACATCCAGAGTTCTTGAGTTATTGCACATGGACTTAATGGGACCCATGCAAGTCGAAAGCTTAGGTGGTAAGAAGTATGCTTTTGTTGTTGTTGATGATTTTTCTAGATATACTTGGATAAATTTCATTAAGGAGAAATCAGACACTTTTGAAAAATTCAAGGATATTTGCTTACAACTTCAGAGAGAAAAGGATTGTGGAATTGTTAGAATCAGAAGTGACCATGGGAAGGAGTTTGAGAATGGTAAGTTCTCTGATTTCTGTATTTCTGAAGGAATATTTCATGAGTTCTCTGCACCCATTACTCCTCAACAAAATGGGATAGTAGAGAGGAAGAACAGGACCTTGCAAGAATCTGCCAGGGTTATGCTACATGCAAAGAAGCTGCCATTTTTCTTTTGGGCTGAAGCCATGAACACAGCCTGCTATATTCATAATAGAGTGACTTTGAGAAAAGGTACATCTACAACCTTGTACGAGCTGTGGAAGGACAGGAAGCCAACAGTGAAGCACTTTCATGTGTTTGGTAGTAAGTGTTATATTCTAGCTGACAGGGAACCAAGAAGAAAGATGGATGCTAAAAGTGAAGAGGGAATCTTTCTAGGCTATTCTACAAACAGCAGAGCCTATAGAGTATACAACTCCAGAACCAAGACAGTGATGGAATCCATAAATGTTGTTGTAGATGATGAAGGAAATAATGCTATGCCAGATGATGCTACATTTGACGCAGCATCTGACCTACAGGAAGCAAAGAAAGCAGATGAAGCAAGTGACAAGCAAGATTCTGAAGTAACTGGCCCAGAGAAGACTGCTCCCAACAAAGGACCATCTATCAGAGTTCAGAAAAATCATCCCATAGATCAAGTCATTGGGGATCCTAACCAAGGGATCACAACTAGAAGGAACTATGATGAGGTATCTAATTCTTGCTTTATATCTAAACTTGAACCAAAGAATGTTAAGGAAGCTCTAACTGATGAGTTCTGGATAAATGCTATGCAAGAAGAATTAACTCAGTTCAAGAGAAGCAATGTGTGGGACCTAGTTCCTAGACCAGATAATGTGAATGTTATAGGTACCAAGTGGGTTTATAAAAACAAGTCTGATGAAAATGGTACTATCACTAGAAACAAAGCCAGACTGGTTGCACAAGGATATTCTCAAATTGAAGGTGTAGACTTTGATGAGACTTTTGCTCCTGTAGCTAGGTTGGAATCTATTAGATTGTTACTTGGGATTGCATGCATACTAAAATTCAAGTTGTATCAGATGGATGTCAAGAGTGCCTTTCTCAATGGGTACTTAAATGAAGAGGTTTATGTGGAACAGCCTAAAGGCTTCATTGATCCTAGTTTTCCAAACCATGTGTACAGATTGAAGAAAGCTCTATATGGCCTGAAGCAAGCTCCTAGAGCTTGGTATGAGAGACTTGCTGAGTTTCTAATCAACCATGGCTATAGGAAGGGAGGAAATGACAAGACCCTGTTTGTGAAAGATGAAAATGGACAGCTGATGATTGCTCAAATATATGTAGATGACATAGTCTTTGGAGGAATGTCTGACCAGATGATAGAGCATTTTGTTCAGCAAATGCAATCTGAATTTGAGATGAGTCTTGTAGGTGAGCTAAAGTTCTTTCTTGGTCTTCAGGTGAAACAAATGGAAGATACTATATTTATCTCTCAAAGTAAGTATGCTAAAAATATAGTCAAGAAATTTGGGATGGAAAATGCTGCTCATAAAAGAACTCCTGCTCCCACACATGTAAAATTATCAAAGGATGAGAAAGGTGTGGATGTTGACCAAAGCATGTATAGGAGTATGATAGGAAGTCTTCTATATCTCACAGCAAGTAGGCCAGATATTACATTTGCAGTTGGAGTGTGTGCCAGATACCAAGCTGAACCAAAAATAAGTCACCTCACTCAGGTAAAGAGAATTCTGAAGTATGTGAATGGTACTAGTGATTATGGTATGTTGTACTCTCATGGGGAAAGCACTGTGTTGTTTGGATACTGTGATGCTGACTGGGCTGGAAGTGCAGATGATAGAAAGAGTACCTCTGGTGGATGTTTCTTTCTAGGCAACAACCTTATATCCTGGTTCAGTAAGAAGCAAAATTGCATTTCTTTGTCTACAGCTGAAGCTGAGTACATAGCAGCTGGTAGTAGTTGTTCTCAATTGTTGTGGATGAGACAGATGCTGAGTGAATACAATGTCAAGACAGATGCTATGACATTATATTGTGACAATCTGAGTGCAATTAATATCTCCAAGAATCCTATTCAACATAGCAGGACCAAACACATTGACATTAGACATCATTTTATAAGGGATCTTGTTGAAGACAAAATTGTTACTCTTGAACATGTTTCAACTGAAGAGCAATTAGCAGATATTTTTACCAAAGCCCTTGATGCTAATCAATTTGAAAAATTAAGACGGAAGTTGGGGATATGCTTAGTTGAAGAATTGTAGCAATTAATGTGCAAGGGGCGTGCAGCTATTATTTTTTTCCTTGTCAACCGCTTATTGCACGTCACTCAAGGAGGTTATTGCATACTTGCCTTTTTCAAAACTCTTGCACGTTATCATCATTATCTCTGTCTTAACTTCTCTCAACCTCTCATTGCCTCTCTTACCGCGCACATCTTCATTCAAAAATCGTCCACTTCTCATACCTGCACATTCAAAATCATCGCCATGGCTGATTCTTCTTCTCATCAAACTACACATGATCAAGCTGCTGAAGCCGTCATCACAGATGCGCAACCCCTCACCACTATCCCTAGCGCTCCTACAAAGAAGCGTCGAACTAGGGCATCTGCACCACGAAGGAAGACACCTGCCAAATCTAGCAAGGCTGCCTCCTCCACCGCTGTGAACACCAGATCAAAATCAAAAGGTAAATCTTCTATCACTCCTGCTGCTCAAAGAGTAGGCCTTAGCATGGATGATCTGTACCTTAAGGACAATCCGTTTATATCTACTGTTGTTGAACCACATGCTGAACCTTCTGTCACTGAATCTGAGAATGTCGCTGTTGAGAGTACTGTAGCCATGCCCGAAACCCTAGGTTCTGATAATCCTAAGGTAGATGAAAAATTAGCTGGTGATTCTTCGAATTCTCCTATCGAGAAAGATGTTACTACTGGTTCTGGTGAAAAGAATGATGTTGATACGGCCGTGTCTGAGACACTTGCTGATTCCCCTGCCACAACAAAGACTGCTGTGACAGATGCTCCCGCATCTTTGTCACAAGCTCGAGAGGAGCCTGATGTGGTGGTTCCTAATATTTCTGGTTCTGTGAGTGTCCCTGAGAGTGAGTCCTCAGAGTCTGAAGATGAAGGGACTGAGACTCAAGATGTTGTAAATGATACTGAGACTGCTATTTTAGACTGTGCTGACACTATTGTTGTTGAGGAAGCTGTGCCTGAAGAAAGACCTCAGGAAGAAACTGGTGCTATTGGTGTTGCTCGCAGGACAAGGAGCAAATCTGACAAAACTGCTGCAGTGGTCAGTGAAGGAGAAAAGGATAGGAAGAAGAAAACTGTAAAGGCTGGGAAGAGGCCTGTGTATGGTCCCCCCAAAGCTGGAAGCAAGAAGATGGCTCAAAGTGGTCACAAGAAGAAGAGCCTCAAAAGAAAAGACCCTCCCTCTAGTGACTCTGAGTTTGAGATTGCTGAGCATGAAGCTGCCACATCTGGTGGGGCTTCCAGAAAAACAATGAAGGGTATGAAGATACCTCTAACTATTCCTCCTGCCCCTCTTGATAATGTTTCCTTTCATTTGGAAAATGGTTCCTCTAGGTGGAAGTTCATATACCACAGAAGACTGGGTCTTGAAAGAAATCTTAAAGAAGATGTTTTCAAGTGTCAAAAGCTGGTTAATTTGTTGGAGTTTGCTGGTCTGATGAAGACTGTGAGAAATTTGGGTCCATGCTATGATAAGCTGGTCAGGGAGTTTTTGGTGAATGTTTCTGATGAGTGTGATGACACAAGAAACCCTGAGTATAGGAAGGTTTTTGTTCGTGGTAAGTGTGTGAATTTTTCTCCTATGGTGGTCAATGCATACCTTGAGAGGTCTGCTGAGGAGACCCCTGAGCTTGAGGTCACTGAGGACACAATCTGCAAGACAATCACTGATAACAAGCTTAGACATTGGCCAAAGCATTTGTCTTCTGCTCAACTGTCTCCTTTGTATGCTGCTTTGAATAGGATATGTGCTCAAAATTGGACTCCAACCACTCACTCAAATTCTGTTGCATCTGGGTTGGCCAAGTTCATTTATGCTGTGGGGACCAAGTCTCCCTTTGATTATGGAGCCTACATCTATTATCAAGTTTTGGAGCATGCTAAATCTTTTGCTATTAAGTTCCCAATTGCTTTTCCTACCCTCCTGTGTGGTATTATTCTTCAGCAACACCCTGATATTTTGGTCAGTAGTGATGAGCCCTGCAAGAGGCCTAGTCCTATGGCTTTGGATTGCAGTCTGCTGTCTGAGACACATGATGCTGATGTAGCTGGTACTTCTGTCCGGACATCTGGTGTGCTCTCCAGAAAACAGATGATTGCTGATCTTACTGAGACAAGTGTGGCCCTTGGAGCTAGAAAGGTGAAGATTGACAAGATAATTGCAGCTTTGAAGGCTGAAGCTGATGATGAGGGTGAGCAGGATGAGGAAGAAGGAGGAAATGTGCCTGTCGCTTCTGTTGATGACTCTGAAGATGCCTCTGATGATTCTGAGGATTTCTGATTTTCTTGTTTTGTTCTGAACCCTTTTGATGTACTCTTTTATTTTTTGGTGACTGGGCTATGCCCTGAATTTTTATGCACCTTGTGTGCTTCTGGTCTGTAATATGCACTCTCTGTGGTCTCTATGCACTCTTTATGCTTCTATGCTCTTTCTATGGGTATGCCCTATCTGTTGGTTGTCAGAATTTTTGGCTAAAAAGGGGGAGTAGAATTGATTTATGTCCTATCTGTTGCTTGTGTGCATGCTTTGAAGCTTATATTATGTATGGTTACATGTGTTGAGGGGGAGTGTAGTATGTTGAGGGGGAGTGTAGTATGTTGAGGGGGAGTACTGGTACATGCATGTTTTGAGGGGGAGCTGAGAGCTGAGCTCTTGAGTTTTTATTCTTGGTGTGTGGAAATTTATTTTTTCCCTTCTCTATGTGATTCCACTATATGAGAGTTTATTTCTCTCTATTTGTTCCTGTGAGGCTAGATGTTTGTGTTATCCGGTGCATGCCTCTGATTCTACTTGCAAGCCATCTTGACTATTTCTCGCTTTGAAGTAATCTCACTCTATGCTACGATTTTTTTTCTTTCCTTGTTGTGTGCCTATGTTGACGTGAAGGAATCTTATCTGTGTATCTCCCAAAGAACTGGCTCTAGAGTGTTTTAGCCAAAATTTTGCCAAAGGGGGAGATTGTTGGGTTTTTGTAGATTGGCTACATTTTGCAAAAACATCTACTAGCCAGATGCTGGGACAGATGTGGTAGCATATGGAACAGCATTATGTGACTTGTGGTTTTCGCACCAGCTAGCGCTTTATATTTGTGTACGCAATCTTCCAAAGATTTGCCTGAAGATTTATTTTCCTCTAGCTTGCTGATCAAGGCGCGTGTATCTGATTGAAGATTTGATTGAAGTTTTATTTGCCTTGCTATTTGTTCTACAAGATATTGTTCTATATTTGGAAGCTTTTTATTATTTCTAGAAGATTGTTTCAGCTGGACCGGTCAATGTCCATGCTCTATTTTGAAGCCCAGACCCGTGCTATTTCAGTACTATATATTTGTGAAGACAAACCCTAGTAGGGTAACTAAAAACCGTGTGTGTTAGTAAAGCGTGTGTTTTAAGGTTTTTAGGGTTTTGTTTGTTAATTGTGAGCCTTGCTTGTATCACCCTGATTCAAGCTAAGGACTGAGTTTGTTTTGAGTTGTAATTTGTAAGCTACTCCTAAGCTTTTAAGTACGGAGTAAGTATGTGTTATTAGCGTGTGTTTCTCTTGGTTGAGTTTTGTGTTTTGTGTGTTTGTTAACAATACTGTGTGTGTTGTTCGTAGGAATTGAGACGGGGTCTCATATCTAGGAGTTCCTAGATAGAGTTGCCACTGGTAGGGTCTAGGTGCAAGGTCAAGTAGTGTGTCTGCGTTGGTCTTTTCACTAGAACTATAATAGTGGAATCATTCCTGGATTGGTATCCCCCAGAGTAGGAGAGTTGCTCCGAACTGGGTTAACAAACTCACTGTGTACTTTATTTTTCCGCTGCGTTCCTTTTAAATTGTGCTTTGTTACGTTGCGCTATTTTAATTATTGTTCTGAGTAGACACGCGCTCGGACAGTTGTGCCATCATTGTCCACAGCATATTTCAATCAGGTTGCCAGGAATTTCAGATAGGAACTGGGAGTCAGTGTCTGAGTCTTGAGGATTAAATCCAATAGTGGATTTCCTTCCTGGATTGGTATCCCCCAGAGTAGGAGGTGTTTACTCCGAACTAGGTTAACAAACCTCTGTGTCTTTTTAGCTTTCCTGCACTTTTATTTTGCTGCTTCTGTTTGTTTTGATTGTGCTCTGTTTTTGCAATCTTTGTGCCCTGCGTATTGTTCAGAACCAGTTTGGTTCAGAACCTTGTTACTCTGTCTTATTGCCTGGCCAGAATTTCAATTGGCATCAGAGCTGGCACCCTGCTTGTGCTTTGGGTGAGATCCAGAGGAGTTAATATCTGGCAAGCATGGATAGAGAATGAGGATATGTCAATAGACCACCCCTACTAGATGGCACAAACTATGAGTATTGGAAGTCTACGATGTGTGCTTTTCTAAAGTCTATTGACAGCAGGACTTGGAAAGCTGTGATTAAGGGCTGGGATCATCCAGTAGTTTTGGACAAAGATGGGAACAAGACTGAGGTTCTGAAGCCTGAAGAAGAATGGACCAAAGCTGAAGATGATTTGTCACTGGGAAATTCAAAAGCCTTGAATGCAATTTTTAATGGTGTGGATCAGAACATGTTCAGACTCATCAAACAATGTACTGTGGCCAAGGATGCTTGGGAAATTCTGAAAACAACTCATGAAGGAACTTCTATGGTGAAGATGTCCAGATTGCAGCTGCTGACCACCAAGTTTGAGAACTTGAAGATGAAGGAGGATGAGAATATCCAGGATTTCTATATGAATGTGCTTGATATGGCAAATTCTTTTGATTCTCTTGGTGAAAAGATGTCTAATGAGAAGTTCGTGAGAAAAATCCTCAGGTCCCTGCCCAGAAGGTTTGATATGAAGGTGACAGCAATTGAAGAGGCTCATGATATCACCACTATGAAGCTTGAGGAGCTGATTGGGTCATTGCTCAATTTTGAAACTTCCTTTTACAAACAGCCTGAGAAGAAAGGAAAAGGTGTAGCTTTTAATGTGAATTCTGAAGCAGATGATCAACAAGAGTCTGAGGAGGATGACTTATCAGAAGCTCTAGTGTTGCTGGGAAAACAATTCAACAAGATTCTGAAGAATGTTAACAGAAAAGCCAAAGCCAAAGGTCAGAATTTCAGATTCAATAACAAAAAGCAACAAACTGATGAGAAGAAGACCAAGTCTGAGGAGAAAAGTAATCAAGCTAAAGGTGTGCAGTGCTATGAGTGTGAGGGTTATGGACACATCAAATCTGAATGTCCTACTTTCCTTAAGAAGCAGAAGAAAAGCCTAACAGTTGCATGGTCTGATGATGATTCTGAAGAAGATGCTGGAAGTGAATCTGGTATGTGTGATACTGGTCTGGTAGTAAGGTCAGGAGCTATCTTGAAGAAGGAACCTGTTTTAGAGTCTAAGACTTTTTTAGAGTCTGACTTAGAGTCTGAAGCCTCATCTGTGTCTGAAGCTGCTAAAACCTCATATGATGAACTAGCTGACAATTACAAGAAGCTATATACCAGAAGTGCTGAGGTTTGCAAACAAGTTTTGGATCAGAAGGAGACTATCTTTCAACTGGAGGCTGAAAAAGGAGAACTTCTAATGCAGAATTCAGAATTAAAAGAAGAAGTGGACCAACTAAATTCCCAACTTGATCAGATGAAGAAGCAAGTTAGGATGATGAACTCAGCTACTGATAAGTTGGAGGAGATCCTAGGTGCTCAGCAGAAAGGAAAAACTGGTTTAGGTTTTATTGATCAGACTCAGAACCATAAACAGAAGATTCTTGTTAAAGAGTTTGTTCCTGCCTCTAAAACTGATAATCCTATGACTGGGACATCTCAGATGAGACCTCTGAAACAAGTCCAGATGCCAGCTCAGAAGCAAGCTCAGAAGAGACCTCTGATGCAAGGTCAGAAGCATGTTCAGATGCTACCTCAGAAGCAACCCCAGAAATTTGTCAGAAACAGGAGGAGGAGAAATCATCCATGGATCTGTCATCATTGTGGAAAGAAATGGCATATCAAACCATTTTGCTTCAAACTTTATGGCTATCCTGAACATTTTCAGTATAGGAGAACAGAACCAGCTGCTACTGATTCATGCTTTGTGTCAGAGCTTGAACCTAAAAATGTGAAAGAAGCCCTGACTGATGAATTTTGGATTGAAGCTATGCAACATGAGTTGAATCAATTCAAAAGGAGTGAAGTATGGGATCTGGTTCCTAGACCTGAAGGGTTGAATGTGATTGGTACTAAGTGGATATACAAGAATAAAACAGATGAAAATGGTACTGTAGTCAGAAACAAAGCAAGGTTGGTTGCTCAAGGCTATACTCAAGTTGAGGGACTTGACTTTGATGAATCCTTTGCACCTGTGGCCAGACTAGAGTCCATAAGGTTGCTGTTGGGTGTTTCCTGCATTCTCAAGTTCAAATTGTTTCAGATGGATGTGAAGAGTGCATTTTTGAATGGATATCTGCAAGAAGAAGTTTATGTAGAACAGCCTAAGGTTTTTGTGGATCATCAGTTTCCAGATCATGTGTACAAGTTGAAGAAAGCCTTGTATGGATTGAAGCAAGCACCAAGAGCATGGTATGAAAGATTGACTCAGTTTCTTGTTGCTCAAGGATACAGAAAAGGTGGTTCTGATAAAACATTGTTTGTAAAAGATGAAAATGGGAGTCTGATGATTGCTCAGATTTATGTGGATGATATAGTGTTTGGAGGGATGTCTCAGAAGATGGTTCAATTATTTGTTCAGCAGATGCAATCAGAGTTTGAAATGAGTTTGGTTGGAGAGCTTACTTACTTTCTTGGATTACAAGTCAAGCAAATGGAAGATACAATCTTCATTTCTCAGAGTAAATATGCCAAGAACATAGTGAAGAAGTTTGGAATGGAATCAGCTGCTCATAAGAGGACACCAGCTGCTACTCATCTGAAGTTAACCAAAGAGGAACAAGGAGTATCAGTTGATCAAAGTCAGTACAGAAGCATGATAGGGAGCTTATTGTATTTAACTGCAAGCAGACCTGATATCACTTATGTTGTTGGAGTATGTGCAAGATATCAAGCTGATCCTAAGATGAGTCATCTGACACAAGTTAAAAGGATTCTGAAGTATGTGAATAGCACAAGTGACTATGGAATCATGTATTCTCATAGTTCAAGTTCTGAATTAATGGGATTTTGTGATGCTGATTGGGCTGGAAGTGCTGATGACAGGAAGAGCACTTCAGGAGGTTGTTTCTTTTTAGGAAATAACTTAATTTCTTGGTTCAGCAAGAAACAAAATTGTGTCTCATTGTCAACTGCTGAAGCTGAGTATATTGCTGCTGGGAGTAGTTGTTCTCAACTGGTGTGGATGAAACAAATGCTTGAGGAATACAACATTGAACAAGGAACCATGACCTTATTTTGTGACAATCTGAGTGCAATTAACATATCTAAGAACCCAATACAGCACAGCAGAACTAAACACATTGATATCAGACACCATGTTATCAGAAACCTTGTGGAGGACAAGATTATTCAGCTGGAACATGTGGCTACTGAGGAACAAGTTGCTGACATTTTCACAAAGGCCTTGGATGCTAAACAGTTTGAAAACTTAAGGAGCAAGTTAGGTGTGTGTTTGCATGAAGAATTATAGCAATTAATGCAACCTGGATGTGAGGAAGATAGAGTACCTGCCAGTTTTGCCTATGCTAAGTATGATACTGAACCTGCTTCTGAGTCTGATATATTTTCCAGGATCAGTGTTACTTGTTTTGATTTTAATCCCTATTTGAAGTCTGAAGTTTGTCATAATTTTGTGGCTAAAAAGGGGGGAGAAAAATCTATGTTTAAGTTCAGACTGGTGTTGTTCAGAATCAGAATGTACTGTGTTTCAGAAGATAATTTTGCTCAGAGTTCAGAACCAATGTAACAAGAGCTGTTCAGAATCTGAAGATATGATTGAAGGGGAGTCTGTGTCTCAGTGGGAGTATATGGTTATTAAAATCCTGAGTGTTTGTGGTCCTGAAGAACAATTGTGCTCAGCTCCTGAAGAATGCTCTGATACCATTTTTCTCTGTAGTTCAGTAGTAAGGGGGAGTTTATATGAGAAGCTTAGTTGCAGGGGGAGTGTTGTGAAGCTGGAGTGTTTGTTTATGTATGTGAAGCTTCAGGGGGAGAGTTTTATGTGGTTTCAGTTGTCTTGAAGTGATGATGAATGTGCTCAGAAGCTGTTATTTGTGTATCAGTGTTCAGAAGCTGAAACTGATTGGTTTTTGTTGGTTTAAGTATAGCTCAGATTTGTTTGTCCGCTGCTTAGCTCTATGCTATGTTATCTTATTGTGGAAGTTCTTCATTGCTGAGTTGATTTTATGGGAGATTGAAGAACTTGAATTGTTTTAGCCAAAAATTTGCCAAAGGGGGAGATTGTTGAGTCTTTTGGTGTTGGCTGCATGTTTTGGCAAAACCAAAGTGTTGTTTAGAAGCATCTCCTTACTTAGAACATTTCTTCAGTTACAAGTTTTCTCATTTGAAGCTGTTCAGAAGCTGTATTTTACATCAGAAGCTGAATGCTCATCAGAAGCACTGTAGCACTTCAGAAGCTGATTCAGGTTCTGATGCCAGCGTTGACTTCTGTTGACTTCATCAGAAGCTGGTTATTTTCAAGTTATTCCTGTGCGAATCTTTGCAAGATTTATTGAAGATTTATCCACGCCTATGGCTTCTAGAATGTTGATTAATTTGGAGAAGATATAATGAAGATTTGGCATGGATTTATGATATTCGTATTTTCTGTTATAATCTTTCAAAGATACGATGCAGTTTTATTTGTTACTTTATTGGATCATTCTTATTTCAGTAACAAATCAATTCAGAAGATTAGTTTGTTATTTATGCTGCTAGACTGAAGACTATATAAGGAGGAGTGCTGCTGCTATTCAAGATACGCTTTTAGAGTTATAATTCAGAAATTGAGTCTGTGTTTTTAACTTAGAGTTTATTTTGTGCACCACTCATATGCTTTGAGTTGGTTTAGGATTAATTGAGTTGTAATTCATTCTAAGCCTTTAGGTACGAACGAAGTTTTGTTATTGAAGTGTATCTTCATAAACAGGGTAGTTTTCAGAACTAGGTTTTAGTTCAAGGGTTGTTCAAGTAGCTGGTGTAGTACCCTAATTTTGTCCTAAGCATTTTAAAACAAAAAAATCAAAGAGGGAGAAAAAAGTCAAAGTCAACAAAAGTCAACAGAAAAGTCAACATTTCAAAAATGATGACTTCGCACTGCGAACCGCGATTTTTCTGCAGATTTTTGATGTTTTTGATTTAATTCCAGATTTTGTTGCATATCATTTCCATATTTATTTTAATCAGCATTCATGGCTAATTGGGCCAAGCAAAACCAGAATTGAAGGACTTGCCATTAATGCCAAGGTTGGAAGCTTTTTCTTCCAACCTAGCATGTGACAAGCAAGTGGGCTTGCCCTTGGGCAGCTCTTGTCCCTCCCATGTGACCTGTTAGCCACCCCAAGGTTGCCAGCCACCTGCTTGATGACTTTCCTCCTGCTTGCTCCCCCAAAACCAGTCAAACTAGCTGGATTTTCTCACTTGAAAAGCCATGAGTGCCTACCCTGTTTTTGCAGCAGCTTTTCACCCCTCACACCAGCCATAGGTAGCCTTTTTCATCCCTCAATCTCTGCACATTACAGTGCACGTTTTTATTGATCAACCATTGGGATTGCAAGGATTGATCCCCAAGCTTAGCCATTTGCAATTCAGCCATGTTTCTCATCATTACCTTCTAGAATTAGTTGATTTTGTGGCTGAAATCAGTCAAAGACTTAACCCTTGGCACAAGGCAGGGTTGCCTCTATCCATTAGCATTTAATGCAAAGGGATTCAGCCTAATCCTAGCCACAAATCAGCTGGATTTTGGGATTTTCTAATGATGAAATAGATTTGGTTTTGGCCTATAAATAGAAGGCAATGCCCAAGGTTCTAAAAAAAACTAATAACAGCAATTCAAGAGCAGAAACACTACTCATTCCAGCTTACAAACACTCACAAACAACCAGAAAGAAACCAATCAAACACAAAGCATCACAAAGTTCAAAACCTTCACCAATATTCAAAACCTTGCAAGAACCTTCAACCAATTTAAATCCATTGCAGCTGGAGCTTTGCTAAGGAGTTCTGTAAGTATTCCAAGCTTTTATCTTGCATTTACAATTGTGTTTGCATAGCAATTTTGGTTCAAAACCATTTGGTTCTAAAAAACCCCTTTTGAATTTCAAAGAAATCCCAAGGTTTTCAAAACATCAAAACTGGTTTGTCCAGCCTTTTTCATCCCAAAAACTCAAAGCTTTTCACTCACCTAAAAGGTCCTGAGTATGTTCAGAAGTTGTTTCTGAACAAAAGTTCAGAAACAGCTTCTGAACTCAAAAATTCGCATGCTTCGCAGTGCGAAGTCATGGTCGCAGTGCGACCATGACAGAACTCAGAATCTGAGTTTAGGTGTTAAAATGACCAATTTTTTGAGGTTCTAGCCCAGGAGCTCAGAACCTAAGAGTTTTTAAACCCATATTTTTCAAACCTTAACAAGGATTTTGCATAATCTTGACAAATTCACAAGTTCGGGTGACCATTTGTGGATAACTTGCAAAACAAGTTATGTTCTCAAACTTTCAAAACAACATAAACAAATCAGCTATGTTCATCATTTCAATCAAAACTTGAACAATAAATATTGTTCATGATGTTCAAAACCCAAACATGAACATACGCCGAATAACGTTCGCATTTTCGCAAAATGAGCCGAACTTGGGCGTTTTCTAACAAAATTGCTAAATCTTTCCAATTTGGGTTTTCAAACCGAATGTTTTGATATACCTTGGGATTTCTAAAAGAATTCTACCCAAAAACTTGAATGAAAAAGGGATGGTGTGACGTATGTCTCTCCATTGGCCCGATTGTACGAATGCGTGACGTATGTCTCGTCGTTCGGACAATCGTCATTCCCTTTTCAAATGTATCCAACCAAACCAAACCTTGGCCCCTTGTGGTCAATCCGAACCTTTTGGTCCCCCGTGGCCATTAGATTCGATCCCTCGACTCGTTTGAGTCACTCGGTCAATGTTCGACTCGTCCGAGTCCATTGTACCCGTTCTTGATCTCAGTGGATCAATCGAACAATCCCTCGACTCATTGGAGTCCACTCGGTCAATGTTTGACTTGTATGAGTCCATTGCACCTCTCTTGGTCCCATAGCGACCAATTCGAACCCTTTTACCCTAACGGACGTCCCTTTTAACAAGTCTAGTGCGATTCACGAACAAACGCTTAATAAGTCTCCCAAGCGCGAGCATACAAGCTACGTTTTAATCGCAAGAATTCGGTTAAAACATCGTCCATTTAAAATTAACCAACATATGTACGTTTTTCTACCAAAGAACTACGTACGCTTTGAATTCTCCGACTACCGGGAGATACGTAGGAGCAAGATCGACATCTTGTCAAGCGCAATAATAAAAACCTTTTTTTTTTCTTTCGTTTGTTTTTATCTCTTTCCCCCCCTTTATTATATTTTGACATAGATAAGCATGCGCGCAAAACATTTAAAAACAATTTAAGCTTTAGCCAAATAGAAGGTTCCCGTTAAGTACAACGGACGTGAGGGGTGCTAATACCTTCCCCTTGCGTAATCGACTCCCGAACCCGACAATGGTTGCGATGACCATCCTTTCCTCATCGTCAAAGGGTTTTATTATCGTTTCCCTTTAAACAAAAAAAAAACTTAAGGGTTTATCAACGTTCCCTTTACACAAAAACTTTGGTGGCGACTTCACAAAGGCCCTCCGAGCGTTCGAGGACGTCCTCGGGGGATTTGCGCGTTTTTTAAACGAGGTGCACACAGCTAGCGACTCCACTGGGGACAGTTTTTCCCACTAGCGAGTCAAGCCTAACCTATTTGGCCTTTAAGCCAATTGTTTTATTTTATTTGCGCGCCATGCTTTTATTTTATTCATCCATGTCATATTTATGCTTTATGTTTATATTTGCTTTATTTTGCTTTATATTCATACCATATATATATCAAATGCGGGGGTTACTTGAGTGATGTTACTCCACATTGTTCGGGTTAATGCCGGACGTGTGAGGCTCTCTACCCGAGCTTGAGAAAAAAACTAAGTTAGAAGGAGGTTGTGTGCGGAAGCCCGCGTTGACGTATGTCCGTGAGGTAGGATGCCCAACCCCGCTTAGATGAGATTTTCACGTGGAATTAATTGAAGTCATGTCGACGTATGTCCATAGACAACCCTAATTCCATATGAGGTCTATGACTCTAAGGACCTCTTCTTAGGAGATTTCACCTTTTAGAGCCTACATGTGAGGATGGGGGAAATTCCGAACCTCCACATATCATTCATTCGCATTCGCTCATGTTTGTACATTATGTTTTATTTTAGCAGGGGCAATCAACCTTTATTTGTTTATTACTTGTTTTATGCATAAATCATAATTGGGGATATGAATGGCCAATGTGTTGAGGGGTAGCAAAATTTTCAAAAAAAATTCAAGTACTTCGCAGTGCGAAGTACGCGAATTTTGTCAGCCCAGCTGACCCTTCATTTACTCCCTCTCAACCACCCATTTCCACTATCTTTTTATTATTATTCCAAACGTTTTTTTCTTTTAACTCTTAAAACAAAAAACAGCATTTTTGCCATAACTTCAAAAAAGGAAAAACTTTCAAATCTAAAAAAGAGAAAGGGTGAGCATACCCATTTTTTGAATCTTCCCTCCATTAATTTCGTGTCTTTCTATTCAGAACCAACAACCAGGTATGAGCTCCTTTCTTCTTTCCCTCTGTTCATCTTTAATTCGTATTACAACTGTTTAGGGGTTTTAGGGTTTCTGATTTTAAAGTTCCCATGTTAGAATTTAAGTTCATAATAAGTTGCATTTAGGCCTTAGTTTGCTATATTAAGTTGGAATTTAGCAAACATGCATCATGGGTATCTGCAACAGGCCTGTTTCTTTCAAATTCCAAGTTGTTTTTGTTGAAACCCCATTTACGAAAATTGAAAGAAGGAGAGCTGTTAAAGAGTTCCTTTTGATACCCAGTCATTGATTCTGAGGTCGTTTAGTTGCATGCATTGTATGTTAGAAGCTTAAACCAAGAGGTGTAGGTTCAGATTTCTGGGTCTTTGCTGTCATGGTCGCAGAGCAAAGTTCAACTTCGCACTGCGACCTTTTTCTGGGCAACCCAAAATTTTTCGAGCACCTTCGCACTGCGAACATGCCTTCGCAGTGCGACTGTATCAGAGACAGAACCTATGTTTTTCTCATTTCTCCCTTCCAATTCCATTCGTTTCACCTCATATCACTTTTAATAACTTGCAATCATACTGACTTTGTCATTTTTCATGCAGATGGCACCCAGACCAGTAGGAAAACGCTCGAGGGGTGAAGCATCGGGATCTAGACCCCAAGGGGGTTTCGACGCCTCTCGCTTCCTAAGTCTTCGGAACCAAGAGAGATACGAAGAGCTTCTTGGCAGGACCTTCTGGCCTGAGAGGCAGTTTATTATAAGTGACAGGGGCACCTGGAGAGAGTTGGCCCGGTTGATAAACCACCGCCAGTGGGGAGTTTTGGTAAACCCTCCCCTTAACCTCAACTACGACATAATCCGGGAATTCTACGCAAATGCCATTCCCGTGGATCCAGAGGGGGAGTTTACATATCAGACCATGGTGCGTGGTCGGATCATTAGATTCGATCGCGACGCCATCAACACCTACCTCCACGACCCTTTCCAATTGGAAAATGATGAGCTTTGTGCTTTCCATAAGCACCAAAACCGTGGTAATTGGAACCACGATCTCTACGCTCAGACCATTTTCCAATCCGGAAAAGGCTATGAGCTTAATGCGGCGGGGCAGCCCACAAAGGCCCTCAAGGGAAACCTCACCACCTACGCCCAAGTCATTTTCCATCTTATTGTCCACAACATAAAACCCAAAAGTCATACCTCCTCCACCACCTTGGACGTGACCCCCCTAATCTACTATATCCTCACCGGTAAGCAAGTAGATGTGGCCAGGGCAATTTGCCAAGAGATTAAGATAATGGTCGAGAGTGGCATCAAGCCACCGGCCAAGAAGATGTGCCCGCTTGCTTTCCCGGGTCTTATCATGGGACTCTGCAGGGAAGCCCGAGTAGCCATTCCCCCTCACGTGTCCGAAACCATTAAGAACCCCATTACGGACGAGTATATCTCCAGACACTGCACAGGGAGGAGAGCGGCGAGGGTACAGCAGCCACGGCCTAGACCTCCACCAGCATCAGGGGATCACCACACCTGCACTTTCATATTGGAGCAGAATGCCTCCACTCATCGATACATGACCATGATGCATGATTCCATGTATCGCCTTCAGAGGCAGCTGGGTAGGCCGACAGATCCCGATGATCAGATACCGACACCCCAGATGTTCGCGGCTCATGGTCGTTGGCCCGGGGATAGGCCGGAGTATGCAGAGGCTGGAGGCAGTGGTACAGCGACCGGAGGCCAGGGAGGGGATGACAAGGATGATGAGGACGAGGACGAGGATGACGAGGATGAGGAGACTGAGGATGATGAGACTTTCACTCCTTGAGTGACCCCTTTTTATTATTATGCTTTCTCATGTTTTATTGTTATGCTATTTTTCTCGTACACTCTTTAGAGGCTTCCTTTGTTTAGCACTTTGTAGCTATGTTTGTACTCTTGTTTCGTTATTCGAGTACTTTTGCTTTTATTGCTTAGCCTTTGCATCATTATCATGCCTGTTTAATCTTTAATATGCGCAAATGTTGAAATTTTTGCTATAGATCACTGGTAATGTGAGTTCGACAAATCTTTCCGTAACAGAATAAGCCAAAGTTTTTAACCATAGACAAATGGCAGTGATAAATGTGATTAATTTTCGCAAAGCTAAAATGGATGTTTCCTATTTTCTTTCCCATGATTAAACTTGAAAGGAGAATGTATATTCCATACCAAATTATACCATACAATTCACGTTATTTAATATGTTTGTTCTATGAACCATTTTAGAACCAGCCAGATGTGAGGAATCCTCAAAGTTATCATAATACATATGCAGGAAACCGACATTTTTGTTTAGCTCGATCTTTTTATGTTAAATCTGAATTTTTCTTTTTTAATTGCATAAAAGTATTGACATGATCAAGGCATTTGTTTGAAAACGAGAGAAGACAATCAACCACAAACAGCCCACCCTGTGAGAAGAGAGTACTTGTTAAACCCCTTCGAGCCTAACAAATCAGAATTTTTAACTATGAACTGTCAATTTTCATAAGCTCAACTGCTTAATGAGATTGCCGGAGTTTGTAAAAAAGGGAATATTTTCAGTTCATAGTTAAAACATCACTGAATTCTGATAATTTCCTTTCAATTTTTTGAACCCTTAAAACATCATGATTAGTGTCCCTTGCCAAAAGAGGAAGGAACATTCAATTAGGGTATTTGCACTGAAACAAGATTGAAAAAAAGGGGGGAGGTTGTGAAAGTCAAACAACGTTGGATTTCTTAATTGATCTTGACAACCAAAGAAAAGAAAGAAAGAAAGAAGAGCAAACCAAGAAAAAGAAAAAGAGAAAAGAAAAAGAAGATCGATAAAATCCAAGAGTTGTCGAGATCAAAAGGAAAGCAATTGTGAATCACCAAAATGGTGATTTGAACAAGAAAAGGTATAAGTTAGAAAGAATGTTCCTTCTTGCTTGGCCCTTCGAATTCAATTTCCCCACATATGACATTTCTTTTGTAGCCCAGCCAAATTACAACCCTTAAAGACCTTTTGATCAATGCTTTCATGTTTTTAAGAAGCAATAATTGGATGGACATATAACTCGATCGGAATGTTAGCAAAATTGCCGGATGAGTGTTCATAACCCCTCACATTAATATTCAATTTGTTCATTTACTTAAATGAGTGATAGGTTGGTTCATTGATAAGCATGTTATTAATTTGAACTGTACGATATGATTTTTTGTGTGGTATTTATTTCGACTTTTTCAGTACAATCTCGGAATAATAGGGGGCATAAAATTGCGTGCGCAAATTTCATATGAATCCTCCAAAACCAAAAAGCCCGACCTCGCTCGGCAACCAACAATAAAGCCCAATTTCCATTGGCGCCCGCAATTTTTAAACCAAAACCTGATTACTCCCGGTGCACAAATCATTCAAGGCTTAACCGACCAGCACTCTCCCTACAGTTCACAAAAAGCCCAATTGTCTTTGACATTCCTCAAACAACCAACCAAAAGGCTCAATTGGCATCAGCAATCCCAAGCACGATTAAAGGGATTACACCTTTGGGGCAGGTCACCTCCCCCCTTAACAAAATTCTTCCCAAGCAAAGTCTTTTACTTTTGTCAAAAATTCCATCTATGATAGTGTATATATTTCCAAAACAAAAAAATTACATGGAATCTTTTATGTTTTTGAATAAATAATAACAAGCACATTTTCTCCGAATTGTGAGTACTTAAAAAACGTGCATCCAAATCTATCCATAGAGCAGATAAGCCTCGCAGGCCAAGCATGGTTAATTGCTAAAGGGATTTCTGGTCACCGGTGAATCAAAAAGGAATATCCCCGTCAAATCAAGAGCCTGAAGGGACGATTCAAGCGAGGCTGACCAACCAGAGCACAAGCATCCCCAGCGGAACCATCAGTTATGCTCCTCAGCAGTTTAGCACGATTTACACAGCGGATTAACAATCCCCACGAGGTATTTATCCTTCATCAATTATCACGGTCTTTCCCCGTCCATATTCAAATATATCCCCTAAGACGTCATCCTCGCGAGGATTACCGAATGTTTATACTGGTCCACTTTTTACCTCGCCGGTCTAATCTCGTCTCATCAAGCTTTTTAGTCGTACAAGCGGAACAAATTCCCCAGTAAACACCCTAAACATCCAAACATCAACCAAGGCTGGATATCGATCATGCTTCCAAAATGATTTTTATATCCCCATAAGCCAAAACCTCATTGACATTCCCCAGTGGAGTCTCACCCAAAGTCCAATCATCATTGGCAGACAAACACAAATCCCCAGGACAAGCCCGAACTACACCGGTTTTGATCCCATTCGGGTATGTAGGCAAAGGACCTTGTCCTTCCAAACCAACCAAAAAAAAAACACCAAACAAAAGATCCAATCGTCATTGGCACAACCACAACCAAGACCGACCTTGCTCGGCACCCAACCAGCATCCCTCATATCATGCATAGCATAATTCATGCATCATGACATTTTCATTCATGCATGCATATACAAATCATTCATACACATGCATTTCATAAATCATGTCATGCATCCTCAACAAGGATTCTCCAGTGAGTATCACATATTCACCAACATCCATCAACAGTCAAGTAAGCGTTCCCCAGTGAACCTCCTTCACTAACTGTCCCCAATTCCCCAGAAGGAATCTTTGTTTGAGTCCATCTCATATCATATTGCATTGCATATCACTGCATATCATACTGCATAACATGCATCATACAATCATGTTTTCCGGTTCAACCAGGGGCACCTATTTAGGGTAAGACCACAGCTCGTTAGGAATCGACCTTCAGTGAAAGCGCCTGAATAAGATTACCTAGCTTAGGTATCGACCTCTAGTGAAAGTGCCTAGATAAGATCACCTCCCCCAGTGTATCGACCTTCAGTGTTAGCAGCTGAATAAGATCACAGCTCGTTAGGAATCGACCTTCAGTGAAAGCGCCTGAATAAGATTACCTAGCTTAGGTATCGACCTCTAGTGAAAGTGCCTAGATAAGATCACCTCCCCCAGTGTATCGACCTTCAGTGTTAGCAGCTGAATAAGACCACAACTCGTTAGGAATCGACCTTCAGTGAAAGCGCCTGAATAAGATTACCTAGCTTAGGTATCAACCTCTAGTGAAAGTGCCTAGATAAGATCACCTCCCTCAGTGTTCGACCTTCAGTGTTAGCGGCTGAATAAGATCACTTCCCCTTTAGGAATCTACCTTCAGTGTAAGCGGCTGGATAAGATTACCTTCATCCCCTAGTGGATCTACCTCCAGTGTTAGCGGCTGGATACGATCAACCTTTTCAAACCATTGCATTTGCATTCCGCGAAGGACAAAATTCGGGTCCTTCTTTTTACTTAATTGATCTTCGCAAAGAGTTCATGAGATGCCCTCGGCACTCACGCACTCTATGCGAAGACACAATTAAGTAGGGGCAGCTGTAGTACCCTAATTTTGTCCTAAGCATTTTAAAACAAAAAAATCAAAAAAAAATCAAAGAGGGAGAAAAAAGTCAAAGTCAACAAAAGTCAACAGAAAAGTCAACATTTCAAAAATGATGACTTCGCACTGCGAAGTCTGCGATTTTTCTGCAGATTTTTGATGTTTTTGATTTAATTCCAGATTTTGTTGCATATCATTTCCATATTTATTTTAATCAGCATTCATGGCTAATTGGGCCAAGCAAAACCAGAATTGAAGGACTTGCCATTAATGCCAAGGTTGGAAGCTTTTTCTTCCAACCTAGCATGTGACAAGCAAGTGGGCTTGCCCTTGGGCAGCTCTTGTCCCTCCCATGTGACCTGTTAGCCACCCCAAGGTTGCCAGCCACCTGCTTGATGACTTTCCTCCTGCTTGCTCCCCCAAAACCAGTCAAACTAGCTGGATTTTCTCACTTGAAAAGCCATGAGTGCCTACCCTGTTTTTGTAGTAGCTTTTCACCCCTCACACCAGCCATAGGTAGCCTTTTTCATCCCTCAATCTCTGCACATTACAGTGCACGTTTTTATTGATCAACCATTGGGATTGCAAGGATTGATCCCCAAGCTTAGCCATTTGCAATTCAGCCATGTTTCTCATCATTACCTTCTAGAATTAGTTGATTTCGTGGCTGAAATCAGTCAAAGACTTAACCCTTGGCACAAGGCAGGGTTGCCTCTATCCATTAGCATTTAATGCAAAGGGATTCAGCCTAATCCTAGCCACAAATCAGCTGGATTTTGGGATTTTCTAATGATGAAATAGATTTGGTTTTGGCCTATAAATAGAAGGCAATGCCCAAGGTTCTAAAAAAAACTAATAACAGCAATTCAAGAGCAGAAACACTACTCATTCCAGCTTACAAACACTCACAAACAACCAGAAAGAAACCAATCAAACACAAAGCATCACAAAGTTCAAAACCTTCACCAATATTCAAAACCTTGCAAGAACCTTCAACCAATTTAAATCCATTGCAGCTGGAGCTTTGCTAAGGAGTTCTGTAAGTATTCCAAGCTTTTATCTTGCATTTACAATTGTGTTTGCATAGCAATTTTGGTTCAAAACCATTTGGTTCTAAAAAACCCCTTTTGAATTTCAAAGAAATCCCAAGGTTTTCAAAACATCAAAACTGGTTTGTCCAGCCATTTTCATCCCAAAAACTCAAAGCTTTTCACTCACCTAAAAGGTCCTGAGTGTGTTCAGAAGTTGTTTCTGAACAAAAGTTCAGAAACAGCTTCTGAACTCAAAAATTCGCATGCTTCGCAGTGCGAAGTCATGGTCGCAGTGCGACCATGACAGAACTCAGAATCTGAGTTTAGGTGTTAAAATGACCAATTTTTTGAGGTTCTAGCCCAGGAGCTCAGAACCTAAGAGTTTTTAAACCCATATTTTTCAAACCTTAACAAGGATTTTGCATAATCTTGACAAATTCACAAGTTCGGGTGACCATTTGTGGATAACTTGCAAAACAAGTTATGTTCTCAAACTTTCAAAACAACATAAACAAATCAGCTATGTTCATCATTTCAATCAAAACTTGAACAATAAATATTGTTCATGATGTTCAAAACCCAAACATGAACATACGCCGAATAACGTTCGCATTTTCGCAAAATGAGCCGAACTTGGGCGTTTTCTAACAAAATTGCTAAATCTTTCCAATTTGGGTTTTCAAACCGAATGTTTTCATATACCTTGGGATTTCTAAAAGAATTCTACCCAAAAACTTGAATGAAAAAGGGATGGTGTGACGTATGTCTCTCCATTGCCCCGATTGTACGAATGCGTGACGTATGTCTCGTCGTTCGGACAATCGTCATTCCCTTTTCAAATGTATCCAACCAAACCAAACCTTGGCCCCTTGTGGTCAATCCGAACCTTTTGGTCCCCCGTGGCCATTAGATTCGATCCCTCGACTCGTTTGAGTCACTCGGTCAATGTTCGACTCGTCCGAGTCCATTGTACCCGTTCTTGATCTCAGTGGATCAATCGAACAATCCCTCGACTCATTGGAGTCCACTCGGTCAATGTTTGACTTGTATGAGTCCATTGCACCTCTCTTGGTCCCATAGCGACCAATTCGAACCCTTTTACCCTAACGGACGTACCTTTTAACAATTCTAGTGCGATTCACGAACAAACGCTTAATAAGTCTCCCAAGCGCGAGCATACAAGCTACGTTTTAATCGCAAGAATTCGGTTAAAACATCGTCCATTTAAAATTAACCAACATATGTACGTTTTTCTACCAAAGAACTACGTACGCTTTGAATTCTCCGACTACCGGGAGATACGTAGGAGCAAGATCGACATCTTGTCAAGCGCAATAATAAAAACCTTTTTTTTTCTTTCGTTTGTTTTTATCTCTTTCCCCCCCTTTATTATATTTTGACATAGATAAGCATGCGCGCAAAACATTTAAAAACAATTTAAGCTTTAGCCAAATAGAAGGTTCCCGTTGAGTACAACGGACGTGAGGGGTGCTAATACCTTCCCCTTGCGTAATCGACTCCCGAACCCGACAATGGTTGCGATGACCATCCTTTCCTCATCGTCAAAGGGTTTTATTATCGTTTCCCTTTAAACAAAAAAAAACTTAAGGGTTTATCAACGTTCTCTTTACACAAAAACTTTGGTGGCGACTTCACAAAGGCCCTCCGAGCGTTCGAGGACGTCCTCGGGGGATTTGCGCGTCTTTTAAACGAGGTGCGCACAGCTGGGTTGCAGTTGCTTGAATAGGAAGTTAGAGGATTCTAATACTCAGAGTTGGGTAGAATTCTGACTAGGTGGAGGTTAATTGCTTGGGATAGGAACTGGGAGTCAGTGTCTAAGTCTTGAGGATTAAATCCAATAGTGGATTTCCTTCCTGGATTGGTATCCCCCAGAGTAGGAGGTGTTTACTCCGAACTGGGTTAACAAACCTCTGTGTCTTTTTAGCTTTCCTGCACTTTTATTTTGCTGCTTCTGTTTGTTTTGATTGTGCTCTGTTTTTGCAATCTTTGTGCCCTGCGTATTGTTCAGAACCAGTTTGGTTCAGAACCTTGTTACTCTGTCTTATTGCCTGGCCAGAATTTCATAAAGAATATGTGGCTAAATTTGACAAGTGTCAGTGACAGGGGGATATGCACATCTCCCTTCCCACCAAACTCACTTCACTAGCGTCACCTTGACCTTTTTCATGGTGGGGAATTGACCTTTTGGGACCTTTTCCTAAAGCTAAAGGTCAACTAAAATATCTGGTAGTAGCGGTAGACTACTTAACAAAATGGATCGAAGCTGAGCCCTTCGCCAAAATCACAGCGAGAAACATACTTCGATTCTTCAAAAGGAATATCCTAGCAAGAATCGGAGTTCTTGCACAGTTTCACTTCCGTCGAACATCCCCAAACAAACGGGCAAGTGGAATCAGCGAACAGAGTCATCCTCCGAAGGCTAGATGATGCTAAAGGTAATTGGGTGGAGGAACTTCATACAGTTCTATGGACTTATCGAATGACCCCCCACTCAACAACCGGTGAGTCACCTTTCCGCCTCAAGTACGGAATAGAAGTAGTCATTCCCATTGAGTTAAACAAACTTAACTGGTGAACTGGCGCCAACACGAACTTATGAGCCAACGTCGAGAACCTACAAGAAGAACTCAAGTTTGTCGACAAAATCGGAAGTGAAGTTTCTCTACAAACTAGGAGGGCCCTTACCGAATCCACATGAAAACAAGGACGGGGACGTACGGCCACAAAGACCTCGTAAAGGGTCTTATCCCCAGAACTTGGAACGCAGAAAAATTAAAAAGGTATTACAGCTAAGCTGCGAACCTATAAACCGCTCCACCGTACATACAATTACAAAGTACAAACTAACGAACTAAACACTCTCACAAACGATCAATTACAACAGATGAGGAAAGTCGTGCCGCTCCAAATCCAAAATCTTGAAAGGGTTAGTGAAACCTATACACAACGGATTCACTAAGTCCACGGTATGCTCGCTCACAGCTGCGACATCACCGCTCGGCATGTTAGGCAGAACCCCAGCTCGCGATGGGAGATTCACGCCTCGGGTTGAACTCAAATCGAATTTTTCGTTCGTCCACCGTTACTCGTTCGAACTCTAGATTCGAACACAAGTTCAGATAAACATCTCTTGAACGTGAACCTTTCTGACCTATACCCCGCGTAAAGGTCGGAACTATCACGCTCGGAATCCCCAGTACAAAACACACAAGTATACGCTATCCATACAATCGAAGAAAACACTTGGGGTAGGAAAGGGAACATCTTTAAGTTTCAACAACTTAAAGAAATAGGCAAGTCGTTCGACATTCGCCGTTTCGAACCCTCGCATCTGACCTAGCCGCTACTTTGCAACAAAAGCAATGGCTACGAGGGGGCGGTCCCTATCCTCGGTCTGCCTAATCCACTTTTGATTCAAAAATGATTGGTTATTTAAAACTAACCCTACGAGCATGCATCTAAGTCGAGTATTTCTCATTTACGTGGATATTCGTCGCAATTCAAATTTAAAAGCCTCACGCAACGAGCACTCCGATCGCACATTATACTTAGAAAATTAAACATACATTTTCGCAGAGTATAAAATAAAGCAGCGAGCAGGAATTAAAAGGATTTTAACCACGAAGGGCGCACAATGTCATGGCACAAGGCCGGTTACAAACGAACACATAGAAATTGTTTGAAAATTACAGGGTCATCTAGACCCGGGGTTATTCAACATGCCCATCTTCTTCATCAGGGGGAGGGGACGTAAGAGCGCCATTCTCGACATATTTCAAAAAATGAATCCCTTCGGTTGAAAGCTCAACCCCAGGGTTCACACCCTTCACCTGCTGCACGACATTGTCAAAAGCATGGCAAGCACTGATGCCACTTTTAACGGTTCATCCCCTATCCAGGACGGGTCAAACACCTCGGCCTCATTGCTATTGTAGTTTCCTGCCATGTCTAACCTAAAAAGAGGATGAAGGAAAAAAATATGAATTTCGCATTCAAATCCACCCTTCCTCCACCTCCAGTCCGGTCATGGCAAGGAAGGGCTCATCGTCCTCCCGAATGGAAAGATCGAAAAAGTTTTTAAAAATAACAACTTGGAGGGAAAACCAAAAGGCAAATTAAAGTGAAAAAACCGCCGCACACAGTGGCGACAAGTTAAACCTCTAACAGACCAAATGGATTCTAAATCCTAAAATGTTCACCTATGGCGGAAACAACCACCATTTACGGCGGAATCCACCAACTTCCTACCCAGAAACAACTAGCCTACTAAATCATCAAAACAGAATGGCTAAAACGAGAAAAAAGAAAAGAGAAATGGTGAAGTCATCTTACCTTTTTAAACAAAGATGGTTGCGTAGATTGAACGTTGAAGGGATGAAGGACCAAAACACACCAGAATTTCACTGGAAAATCTTTAAGAACTTCTGAAGGATTAAAGCTTGCAGAGTGAGAATGGCAAAAGTGTTTTCCAAAAACACTTGAGGCTATTTATACCTCCTTCACAACCCTCCATAACACAGCGAATCCGATCCGATGCAGCCCTCCACCTACAACCCAGTTCAAAGAAACGAAGCAATGGTTCATATCACATCTCATCAAACATCCAACGGTTCTGATCAAACATGTGGGAGTTCCAAACGTCAGGTTTAATCAACCGTGATGATGAAGCCTCGAGAACAGTTACCAAGACACACTCAAAGGCCTATGTACTAAAGTACGTTACTAGCCTTTACACATGGCAACCAAAGCCCAAACGTCTTGTCCCCTCATTCACATCCTCGAGACATGGGCAATAAATGCAGATGGACAGATGACCAACTATCTGACAAGGGAATCTCGTGACCTCACCAACGCAATGATTGAGGGGCGGACTGATGAACAAGTAAAGTTTCCCACAATCCAACAAGCTCGTCCCAATCATGATAAAGCGAGCTTCTTAACGATCCTAGCGAGCAAAGGTCTCTGATCAAGATTCAATTAATCATTCTTGATCTTGCTCAACTTCAAGATTCAATTGATCATTCTTGATTTTCCTCAACTTCAAGATTCGATTGATCATTCTTGACCTTCCTCAACTTCAAGATTCAATTAATCGTTCTTGATTCCTCAATCTGAACTCCTCAAGCGACCATGGAAATACATTCGATATATCCTTGGTAAGGAGCATCACATTCCCTTGTGAACAGCACCGTTCCAAAACGGGTCAGTCCGCACCTTTGTGAGCATTTTGCTCCTCATGCGAAGTAGTTCCTTGCGAACATTTCTCTTTCAAACATCACAGGTTCTCACCTCCAAAAACTCCTCTCGAACAAGGCATTCGCACATTCAAAGTCATCACTCTTTGTCAAGAGCAACGACTTGGGGGGGCTTCTGTTCAAGAGCAAGCAAACTTCATTACGCTCATTTACTTAGGCCCAATACAAACTGACCCAAATCCAACATCTTGTGAATTACTCGCAACACACCTCCTCTCCGTGAGGGGGTGCTCGGAGCAAACGGAGACTGATTCAAACAATCAGTAACGTCTCTTCCATGTTCCCGCGAATCTCTCCTCGACGGTTACGATTCCTACGAATTCGTAACCGCCGAGCCACACGTGTGCCGTACAACGGCTCCTGCACCACCCATCTCTATATAAAGGGGACTCTCAGCAGTTCCCAAGGTTAGACTCTTCTCATTCTCTAATCCCCTCACTTCTACTCATTACTGACATGAGCGTCGGAGTTGTGCGCACCTCGTTTAAAAAACGCGCAATCCTCCGAGGACGTCCGCGAACGCTCGGAGGGCCTTGTGAAGTCGCCACCAAAGTTTTTGTGTAAAGGGAACGTTGATAAACCCTTAAGTTTTTTGTTTGAAGGGAAACGATAATAAAACCCTGGACGATGAGGAAAAGGACTGGTCATCGCAACCATTGTCGGGTTCGGGAGTCGATTACGCAAGGGGAAGGTATTAGCACCCCTCACGTCCGTTGTACTCAACGGGAACCTTCTATTTGGCTAAAGCTTAAATTGTTTTTAAATGTTTTGCGCGCATGCTTATTTAGGTCAAAAGTAAATATAATAAAAGGGGGGAAAAGAGATGAAAACAAACGAAAGAAAAAGAAAGTTTTTATTATTGCGCTTGACAAGATGTCGATCTTGCCCCTACGTATCTCCCGATAGTCGGAGAATTCAAAGCGTACGTAGTTCTTTGGTAGAAAAACGTACATATGTTGGTTAATTTTAAATGAACGATGTTTTAGGCGTATTCTTGCGATTAAACGTAGTTTGTATGCTCGCGTATGGGAGACTTAAGCGTATAGCTTGTATGCTCGCGCATGGGAGACTTAAGCGTTTGTTTTTCGAATCGCGCCTAGAATAGGTAAAACATGTCTGTTGGGTAAGAGGGTTTGATTTGGTCGCGTTGTGACCAAAAGGGGTGCAATGGACTCAATTGAGTCGATCATTGACCGAGGTGACTCTAACGAGTCGGGGGATTGAATCTAATGGCCACGGGGGACCAAAAGGTTCAGATTGACCACAAGGGGCCAAGATTTGGTTTGGTATGGTCGGATACGTTGAAAAAGGAATGACGATTGTCCGAACGACGAGACATACGTCACGCATTCGTACAATCTGGGCAATGGAGAGACATACGTCACACCATCCCTTTTTCATTCAAGTTTTTTGGTTGAATTTCTTTAGAAATCCTGAAGTTTATCAAAACATTTGGTTTAAAACCCAAAATGAAGAGGTTTTGACAATTTTGTTAGAAAACGCACAAGTTCAGCTCATTTTGCGAACGGTCTTGAGAAAGCGAACAAATTCGGCGTGTGTTCACGTTTGGTTTAAAAATCATGAACAAGATTCTTGTTCATGTTTGGTTTTGAAAATGATGAACATAGCTTATTTGCTCAAGTTGTTTTGAAAGTTCGTGATTGTAACTTGTTTTGCAAGTTACCCAAAAAAGTGTTACCCGAACTTGCGAATTTCCAATATTATGCAAAATCCCTGACATGGTTTGGATAAAATGAGTTTTAAACCTCCTAGGTTCTGAGCTCTTGGCCTAGAACCTCAAAAATTGGCCATTTGGGAGCCTAAACTCAGATTCTGAGTTCTGTCATGGTCGCTCTGCGACCATGACTTCGCACTGCGAACAATGCGAATTTTTGAGTTCAGAAGCTGTTTCTGAACTGTTGTTCAGAAACAACTTCTAAACACACTCAGGACCTTTTAGGAGAGTGAAAAGATTTGAGTTTTTGCAATGAAAAGGGCTGGACAAACCAGTTTTGATGTTTTGAAAACCTTGGGATTTCTTTTGAAATTCAAAAGGGGTTTTTAGAACAAAAAGGTTTTGGACCAAAATTGCTATGCAAATGTGTGCACCTCGTTTTTTTCCTCGGGAAAAAGACGCGCAAATCCTCCGAGGTCGTTCGCAAACGCTCGGAGGGCCTTTGTGAAGCCGCCACCAAAGTTTTTGTGTAAAGGGAACGTTGATAAACCCTTAAGTTTTTTTGTAAAGGGAAACGATAATAAAACCCTTTGACGATGAGGATAAGGATTTGGTCATCGCAACCATTGTCGGGTTCGGGAGTCGATTACGCAAGGGGAAGGTATTAGCACCCCTCACGTCCGTTGTACTCAACGGGAACCTTCTATTTGGTTGAAGCTTGAATTGTTTTTTAATACTTTGCGCGCATGTTCATTTATGTTAAAAAATATAATAAAGGGGGGAAAGAGATAAAAACAAACGAAAGAAAAAGAGAAAAAAAGTTTTTTATTATTGCGCTTGACAAGATGTCGATCTTGCTCCTACGTATCTCCCGGTAGTCGGAGAATTCAAAGCGTACATAGTTCTTTGTAGAAAAACGTACATGTGTTGGTTGATTTTAAATGGACGATGTTTTAACCGAATTCTTGCGATTAGAACGTAGCTTGTATGCTCGCACTTGGAGACTTATTAAGCGTTTGTTCGTGAATCACATTAGAATTGCTAAAAGGTACGTCCGTTAGAGTAAAGGGTTGAATTGGTCGCTATGGGACCAATGGAGGTGCAATGGACTCAAACGAGTCAAACATTGACCGAGTGGACTCAAACGAGTCGGGCGATTGTTCGATTGATCCACTGAGATCAAGAACGGGTACAATGGACTTGGACGAGTCGAACATTGACCGAGTGGACTCACATGAGTCGAGGGGTTGAGTCTAATGGCCAACGGGGGACCAAAAGGTTTGGATTGACCACAAGGGGCCAAGATTTGGTTTGGTTAGGGTTGTACATATTGAAAAAAAAGGGAATGACGATTGTCCGAGCGACGAGACATACGTCACGCATTCGTACAATCGGGGCGATGGAGAGACATACGTCACACCATCCCTTTTTCATTCATGTTTTTGGGTTGAATCCTTTAGAAATCCCAAGGTATGTCAAAACATTTGGTTTGAAAACCCAAAGTGGGAAGGTTTAGCAAATTTGCTAAAAAACGCGCAAGTTCGTCTCATTTTGCGAAAATGCGAACGTAAACGGTGTATGTTCATCTTTGAGTTTTGAACATCATGAACAATATTTATTGTTCAAGTTTAGATTGAAATGATGAACATAACTTGTTTGTTCATGCTGGTTTGAGAGTTTGGGAAGATAACTTGTTTTGCAAGTTATCCACAAAATGGTCATACGAACTTGTGATTTTGTCAAGATTATGCAAAATCCTTGTTATGGTTTGAAGAACATGGGTTTAAAAACTCTTAGGTTCTGAGCTCTGGGGCTAGAACCTCAAAAATTGGTCATTTTGACACAAAAACTCAGGTTCTGAGTTCTGTCATGGTCGCACTGCGACCATGACTTCGCACTGCGAAGCATGCGAAATTTTGGGTTCAGAAGCTGTTTCTGAACTTTTGTTCAGAAACAACTTCTGAACACACTCAAGACCTTATAGATGGGTGAAAAACTTTGAGTTTTTGGGGTGAAAAAGGTTGGACAAACCAGTTTTGATGTTTTGAAAACCTTGGGATTTCTTTGAAATTCAAAAGGGGTTTTTTTGAATCAAAAGGTTTTGAACCAAAATAGCTATGCAAACACAATTATAAATGCAAGATAAGTGCTTAGAAACTTACAGAACTCCTTAGCAAAGCTCCAGCTGCACTTGGTTTGATTTGGTTGAAGGCTTTCACAAAGGTTTTGAAGATTTGTGATGAACTTGAACTTTTGTAAGCTTTGTGTTGGATGGATTGTTTCTGGTTATTTTGTGGAGTTTTGTAGGCTAAAATGAGTAGAGTTTCTGCTCTTGAAAATGCTGTGTTAACTGTGTTTGTATCCTTGGGCATTGCCTTCTATTTATAGGCCAAAACCAAATCTTTGTCATCATTACACAATCCCAAAATTCAGCTGATTTGTGGCCAAGATTAAGCTGAATCCCTTTGCATTAAATGCCAATGGATAGAGGCAACCCTGCCTTGTACCAAGGGGCAAGATCCAGCTTGATTTCAGCCACAAATTCAACTAATTCTAGAAGGTAATGATGAAGAACAAAGCTGATTTGCAATTGGCTAATGCTTGGGGATCAATCCTTGCAATCTCAATGGTTGATCAATGAAAACGTGCACTGTAATGTGCAGAGATTGAGGGATGAAAAGGCTACTTATGGCTGGTGTGAGAGGGTGAAAAGCTGCTGCAAAACAGAGTAGGCAATCATGGTTTTTCAAGTGAAAAAACCCAGCTGGTTTGACTGGTTTTGGGGGAAGCAAGCAGGAGGAAAGTCCTCAAGCAGGTGGCTGGCAACCTTGTGGTGGTTATCAGGTCACATGGGAGGGACTAGAGCTGCCCAAGGGCAAGCCCACTTGCTTGTCACATGCTAGGTTGGAAGAAAAAGCTTCCAACCTTGGCATTAATGGCAAGTCCTTCAATTCTGGCTTTGCTTGGCCCAATTAGCCATGAATGCTACTTAAAATAAATATGGAAATGATATGCAACAAATTCTGGAATTAAATCAAAGAAACCAAAAATCTGCAGAAAAATCGCAGACTTCGCAGTGCGAAGTGAGCTTCGCAGTGCGAAGTCCTCATTTTTGAAATGTTGACTTTTCTGTTGACTTTTGTTGACTTTTGACTTTTTTTCCCTCTTTGATTTTTTTTGATTTTTGTTTTAAAATGCGTAGGACAAAATTAGGGTACTACAGCTGCCCCTACTTAATTGTGTCTTCGCATAGAGTGCGTGAGTGCCGAGGGCATCTCATGAACTCTTTGCGAAGATCAATTAAGTAAAAAGAAGGACCCGAATTTTGTCCTTCGCGAAATGCAAATGCAATGGTTTGGTAAAGGTTGATCGTATCCAGCCGCTAACACTGGAGGTAGATCCACTGGGGGATGAAGGTAATCTTATCTAGGCACTGCTTCTAGAGGTCGATTCCTGAGGATGGCGATTTACTCTAGGATGTCACTAGAGGTGGAAACGTTGAGGTAGGTGATCTTATCTAGGTACTGCTTCTAGAGGTCGATACCTAAGATGGAGGTTTACTCTAGGTACTGCTTCTAGAGGTGGATACCTAAGCTAGGTGATCTTATTCAGGTACTGCTTCTGAATGTCGATTCCTAACGAGCTGTGATCTTATTCAGCCGCTAACACTGAAGGTCGATACACTGGGGGAGGTGATCTACTCTAGGTACTGCTTCTAGAGATCGATACCTAAACTAGGTGATCTTATTCAGGCACTGCTTCTGAATGTCGATTCCTAACGAGCTGCGGTCTTACCCTAAATAGGTGCCCCTGGTTGAATGTTGATGGATGTTGGTGAATATGCGATACTCACTGGAGAATCCTTGTTGAGGATGCATGATTTATGAAATGAAATGCATGTGTATGAATGGTTTTAAATATGCATGCATGAATAAAATAATGTTGGTTGGGTGCCGAGCAGAGTCGGTCTTGGTTGTGGTTGTGTTCATGACAGTTGGGCTTTCTCTTTTTTGTTTTTGTTTTTGGTTGGTCGGTTTGGAAGGACAAGGTCCTTTGCCTACATACCCAAATGGGATCAAAACCGGTGTAGTTCGAGCCTAAGCCCGAAGATTTGTGTGGGTTTGCCAATAATGATTGGACTTTTGTTTGGGGTTGAGACTCCCTGGGGAATATCAATAAAATTTGGGCTTTATTGTGGGCCAATGAAAATTGGGCTTTGGTTTGTTGTGCTTGACAAGATGATGATCTTGCTCCTACGTATCTCCTGGTGGGATGGAGAATTCAAAGCTTACGTAGTTCTTTGGTTTGTTGTGCTTGACAAGATGATGATCTTGCTCCTACGTATCTCCTGGTGGGATGGAGAATTCAAAGCTTACGTAGTTCTTTGGTTTGCCAATGAATATTGGACTTTGGTTCGCCAATGATTATTGGGCTTTGGTTCGGTTGCCGAGCGAGGTCGGGCTTTTTGTTTGGTTGCCGAGCGAGGTCGGGTTTTTTGTTTTGGTAATCTCACTGGGGATATAAGGATCATTTTGGAAGCATGATCGATATCCGGCCTTAGTGGATGAAAAAGATGTATGGGGGTGTGCTTTATTTGGGGAAATTTGTTCCTCCGACCCTCGGGATCTTTGCGTTTTACGCGCCGTGAGCTACGCACTAGTTTCTGCTGAAGAGCATGAGTCTTAAAATGACTGATGCAGAGCTTCGAGTTTTGAGTCCTCTGATGCAATAACGGGGACCAACAAAATTCTGTCGACATTTAACGTCCAAGTAAAAAAACACATTTTTTTTTTGTTTTTTATGTTATTCCCATATTTCAATGCATTATCCATCATGAATAAAAACACATTTTATGAGCAAGTAAGGACGCATAACAATGAAAAGGTTTTTAAAGATGATTTTGATTCAACGAAACTTAGTCCCTTGTATGGGTAACTATTCGTGAAAATGTAATCCCTATAAGAGGTGATTACTGAGATAGAGAAAAAGGAAGAAACAAAAAGGCAAATGAAGATTTGCTTGGGTTTCACGTGCTACTTTCCCTATGACTTTGAAATAACCTTTTTTTGAAAGATGATAATGAGGTTGATTCTTTCCCTCTTGAATTCTGTCCGGACCTCACGTGCCGCAGTCTTTTGCCTTCTTTTTTTTTTTTTTTTTTTTGAAACCCCTAATTTTTACCTGGACCGCTCTTTCGAGTTTTCAGTCCACTGGGGTATATTTCCTTTTTTGATGTCCTTAATTTTTGCCTAGACCGCCTTTTCAGGTTTTCGATCTACCAGGACGCTCTCTATTGCCTAAACCGCCCTTTTCGGGTTTTCGATTTAGCGAGCTCTTTTCTTTTTGGCATAATATATTTTTTTTGACTGCGCCGGAGTTTATTGATAGGGGGATCCTTGTGGGTGGGTAATATCCTTTTTCCAAGCATTAAGTCTCCTTCTCTAAATTCTCGAGAATGAACTTTCTTGTCGAGCTGTCCATGCCCCAATGCTGTGAGGTGTTTCTCTTTTATGGGGTTCAGCTGGTCGAACCTTGTTTGTGTTTGAATGCCAATGAGAATTGGACTTTGGGTGTGTGGATGTCGAGCAAGGTCGGGCCCTTTTTTTTTGGCTTCCGAGCAAGGTCAGGCTTTTTGTTTGGATGCCGAGCAAGGTCGGGCTTTTTGTTTTTTGGTTGGGAATGCCAATGAAAATTGGGCTTTTATTGGAAATGTGAGGAATGCCAGTGACGACTGGGTTTTTTGTGTTTGGGGATGCCAATGAAAATTGGGCTTCAATTGTGATAAGGATTGCCAATGAAGATTGGTCTTTGGTGGGATTGGATGACAAGCACGGTTGGTTTTTTTGTGATAGGCTTCCGAGCTAGGTCGGGCTTTATGGTTGGCTTCCGAGCAAGGTCGGGCTTTTGTGATGGGATGCCGAACGAGGTCGGGCTTTATGATTGGCTTCCGAGCAAGGTCGGGCTTTTGTTTTTTTTTGGATGGGAATGCCAATGACAATTGGGCTTTTATTGGAAGTGGGGTTTGTGATTGCCAATGGAAATTGGGTTTTTGTTTGGAAATTGTGTGCGCCAATGAAAATTGGTCTTTTGTTGGAGATGTGAGGAATGCCAATGATGACTTGGCTTTTTGTGGGAAATTGTGGGGAGTGCCGTAACGGCAAATGGTTTCTTTTTTGATGAATTGGGCGACCACTTGTTTGGTCATGTTTGCATAGGAAGCTGCTTCGACCCATTTGGTGAAACAGTTGATGGCAACTAGTATGAACTGGTGCCCTTTTTGAAGCCTTTGGCTCAATCATTCCAAACATGTTTATGCCCCACATAGAAAAAGGTTAGGGTGATGTCATGACATTCAGAGGTGTTTGTGGTATGTGCCCCTTGTTGGCATAATTTTGACACTTGTGATATGTCTTGGCATGGGTTTGGAAGGACTCCTCATGGATTTCTTCGGTGAGCATGACTGCTTCACGTTTATCCGCACATCTGAGTAAGACCTAATTTCTCTTGCAGAGTGTGCCCTCGCAGAGGGAAAATTGTAGTGCCATTCTTTTGAGGGTTCTCTTGGTGAGGTTGTATTACCCTATCCTCTTGATCCCCAAGTCTGGACAATCCTTCAGGAGGTTCAAAATCGTCCTTATTATCATCTTCCGTTTGGTTAATTTGAAGATTGAAGTCAAAAGGGATTGTAGCAGTGTTATTTTTGGTGGAGATGATTTTTTTTGTAGGGTTGCGAAAATTTATTTAAGAACGAAAGAAAAACGAACTCTTTTGAAAATAAACTGCAAATTTATTAATGACGTAAATGATTTGAAATATGGGGGTCCCATAAAATTAATCATTTGCCTTGGGAAAAGCAAAATGATTGTTTTTTTTTGAAAAACAAGATAAATTACTTGGACAAAGAAATGATTTCCAGAATTTCGATGGCCTTCCGGTTGCTCGGATCTCATCCGAAATGCTACAGTACACCGGGTCGGGTACTCTTTTTTTGGTGTTTGTAGTGAGGGCATGATGTGAGGGTTTTGCTTTGAAATGCATGAAAATGCATGTAAATGTACGAAAGCAATGAGTATGCAAAAATATGCCCCTTTATTTGTTTATGCGAAAAAAATTTTCATGAATGCAAATGCATGGTATGCAGGGGTTTGGTATATGAAGGTTCGGAACTTCCCCCCATCCTCACGTGTAGGCTCTAAAGGTGAAATCTCCTAAGAAGAGGTCCCTAGAGTCATAGATCTCACATGGAATTAGGGTTGTCTATGGACATACGTCGACATGACTTCAATTAATTCCACGTGAAAATCTCCTCTAAGCGGGGTTGGACATCCTACCTCACGGACATACGTCAACGCGGGCTTCCGCACACAACCTCCTTCTAACTTAGTTTTTTTCTCAAGCTCGGGTAGAGAGCCTCACACGTCCGGCATTAACCCGAACAATGTGGAGTAACATCACTCAAGTAACCCCCGCATTTGATATATATGATATGAATATAAAGCAGATAAAGCAAATATAAACATAAAGCATAAATATAACATGTATGAATAAAATAAATAAACATGGCACGCAAAGAAAATAAAACAATTGGCTTTAAACCAAATAGGTTAGGCTTGACTCGCTAGTGGGAACAGGGTCCCCAGTGGAGTCGCCAGCTGTGCGCACCTCGTTTTTTTCCTCGGGAAAAAGACGCGCAAATCCTCCGAGGTCGTTCGCAAACGCTCGGAGGGCCTTTGTGAAGCCGCCACCAAAGTTTTTGTGTAAAGGGAACGTTGATAAACCCTTAAGTTTTTTTGTAAAGGGAAACGATAATAAAACCCTTTGACGATGAGGATAAGGATTTGGTCATCGCAACCATTGTCGGGTTCGGGAGTCGATTACGCAAGGGGAAGGTATTAGCACCCCTCACGTCCGTTGTACTCAACGGGAATCTTCTATTTGGTTGAAGCTTGAATTGTTTTTTAATACTTTGCGCGCATGTTCATTTATGTTAAAAAAATATAATAAAGGGGGGAAAGAGATAAAAACAAACGAAAGAAAAAGAGAAAAAAAGTTTTTTATTATTGCGCTTGACAAGATGTCGATCTTGCTCCTACGTATCTCCCGGTAGTCGGAGAATTCAAAGCGTACGTAGTTCTTTGTAGAAAAACGTACATGTGTTGGTTGATTTTAAATGGACGATGTTTTAACCGAATTCTTGCGATTAGAACGTAGCTTGTATGCTCGCACTTGGAGACTTATTAAGCGTTTGTTCGTGAATCACATTAGAATTGCTAAAAGGTACGTCCGTTAGAGTAAAGGGTTGAATTGGTCGCTATGGGACCAAGGGAGGTGCAATGGACTCAAACGAGTCAAACATTGACCGAGTGGACTCAAACGAGTCGGGCGATTGTTCGATTGATCCACTGAGATCAAGAACGGGTACAATGGACTCGGACGAGTCGAACATTGACCGAGTGGACTCACATGAGTCGAGGGGTTGAGTCTAATGGCCAACGGGGGACCAAAAGGTTTGGATTGACCACAAGGGGCCAAGATTTGGTTTGGTTAGGGTTGTATATATTGAAAAAAAAGGGAATGACGATTGTCCGAGCGACGAGACATACGTCACGCATTCGTACAATTGGGGCGATGGAGAGACATACGTCACACCATCCCTTTTTCATTCATGTTTTTGGGTTGAATCCTTTAGAAATCCCAAGGTATGTCAAAACATTTGGTTTGAAAACCCAAAGTGGGAAGGTTTAGCAAATTTGCTAAAAAACGCGCAAGTTCGTCTCATTTTGCGAAAATGCGAACGTAAACGGTGTATGTTCATCTTTGAGTTTTGAACATCATGAACAATATTTATTGTTCAAGTTTAGATTGAAATGATGAACATAACTTGTTTGTTCATGCTGGTTTGAGAGTTTGGGAAGATAACTTGTTTTGCAAGTTATCCACAAAATGGTCATACGAACTTGTGATTTTGTCAAGATTATGCAAAATCCTTGTTATGGTTTGAAGAACATGGGTTTAAAAACTCTTAGGTTCTGAGCTCTGGGGCTAGAACCTCAAAAATTGGTCATTTTGACACAAAAACTCAGGTTCTGAGTTCTGTCATGGTCGCACTGCGACCATGACTTCGCACTGCGAAGCATGCGAAATTTTGGGTTCAGAAGCTGTTTCTGAACTTTTGTTCAGAAACAACTTCTGAACACACTCAGGACCTTATAGATGGGTGAAAAACTTTGAGTTTTTGGGGTGAAAAAGGTTGGACAAACCAGTTTTGATGTTTTGAAAACCTTGGGATTTCTTTGAAATTCAAAAGGGGTTTTTTGGAATCAAAAGGTTTTGAACCAAAATAGCTATGCAAACACAATTATAAATGCAAGATAAGTGCTTAGAAACTTACAGAACTCCTTAGCAAAGCTCCAGCTGCACTTGGTTTGATTTGGTTGAAGGCTTTCACAAAGGTTTTGAAGATTTGTGATGAACTTGAACTTTTGTAAGCTTTGTGTTGGATGGATTGTTTCTGGTTATTTTGTGGAGTTTTGTAGGCTAAAATGAGTAGAGTTTCTGCTCTTGAAAATGCTGTGTTAACTGTGTTTGTATCCTTGGGCATTGCCTTCTATTTATAGGCCAAAACCAAATCTTTGTCATCATTACACAATCCCAAAATTCAGCTGATTTGTGGCCAAGATTAAGCTGAATCCCTTTGCATTAAATGCCAATGGATAGAGGCAACCCTGCCTTGTACCAAGGGGCAAGATCCAGCTTGATTTCAGCCACAAATTCAACTAATTCTAGAAGGTAATGATGAAGAACAAAGCTGATTTGCAATTGGCTAATGCTTGGGGATCAATCCTTGCAATCTCAATGGTTGATCAATGAAAACGTGCACTGTAATGTGCAGAGATTGAGGGATGAAAAGGCTACTTATGGCTGGTGTGAGAGGGTGAAAAGCTGCTGCAAAACAGAGTAGGCAATCATGGTTTTTCAAGTGAAAAAACCCAGCTGGTTTGACTGGTTTTGGGGGAAGCAAGCAGGAGGAAAATCCTCAAGCAGGTGGCTGGCAACCTTGTGGTGGTTATCAGGTCACATGGGAGGGACTAGAGCTGCCCAAGGGCAAGCCCACTTGCTTGTCACATGCTAGGTTGGAAGAAAAAGCTTCCAACCTTGGCATTAATGGCAAGTCCTTCAATTCTAGCTTTGCTTGGCCCAATTAGCCATGAATGCTACTTAAAATAAATATGGAAATGATATGCAACAAATTCTGGAATTAAATCAAAGAAACCAAAAATCTGCAGAAAAATCGCAGACTTCGCAGTGCGAAGTGAGCTTCGCAGTGCGAAGTCCTCATTTTTGAAATGTTGACTTTTCTGTTGACTTTTGTTGACTTTTGACTTTTTTTCCCTCTTTGATTTTTTTTGATTTTTGTTTTAAAATGCGTAGGACAAAATTAGGGTACTACAACAAACACAATTGAAAATGCAAGACAAAGGCTTAGAAACTTACAGAAATCCTTAGCAAAGCTCCAGCTGCAATGGATTTGAATTGGTTGAAGGTTCTTGCAAAGGTTTTTGATATTGGTTATGGTTTTTTGAACTTGTGATGCTTTGTATTGGAATTGGTTTTCTCTGGTTGTTTGGCTGGAATGAGTAGTGTTTCTTTGTGTGTAATTGCTCTTTGAATGCTGTATTAGCTGCTCTATCTTCTCCTTTTTCTTTTTTTTTTTTGCCTCTTGCCTTGCATCTCTATTTATAGGCCAAAATGCAATCTCAAGTAATGATGAAAATCCATAGGACCTAGCTGATTTGTGGGCTAAATTCAGGCTATTTGGCTTTGCATTTAATGCTAATGGATAGAGGCAACTTTGCCTTGTGCCAAGGGTTAAGTCTTTGACTGATTTCAGCCACAAATTCAATGGTCTTTGGGATAGAAATGATGATGAATATGGCTGGATTGCAATTGGCCAAGCTTGGGGATCAATCCTTGCAATCTCAATGGTTGATCAATAAAAACTTGCACTGTGATGTGCAGAGATTGGGGGATGCAAAAGGCTACATATGGCTGGTGTGAGAGGTGAAAAGTTGCTGCAAAACAGGGTAGGCAATCATGGCTTTTTCAAGTGAAAAACCAGCTGGGTTTGACTGGTTTTGGGGGAGCAAGCAGGAAGAAAGTGTTCAAGCAGGTGGCTGGCAACCTTGGGGTGGTTAACATGTCACTTGGGAGGGACAAGAGCTGCCCAAGGGCAAGCCCACTTGCTTGTCACATGCTAGGTTGGAAGAAAAAGCTTCTTTCCTAGGCATTAATGGCAAGTCTCTCAATTCTGGTTTTGCTTGGCCCAATTAGCCATGAATGCTGACTAAAATAATTATGCAAATGATGTGCAACAAAATCTGGAATTAAATCAAAGAAACCAAAAATCTGCAGAAAAATCGCAGACTTCGCACCACGAAGTCATCATTTTTGAAATGTTGACTTTGGTTGACTTTGACTTTTTTCCTCTCTTTGATTTTTTTTTTGATTTTTTGTTTTAAAAGGCTTAGGACAAAATTGGGGTACTACAGGAGTGTCTGTAGGTACACACCCCCCGTTGTTCCAGTCAACAACAAACAACTTACTATCATCCTATTCAAACTGCACCGGTAGTCCATTTTTAATTAGGTAAGATCACAAAATAACCTTGAAACAAAACCTAATACACCATTTATTTGAAATTAGAAATCAAATTTTATCTCGACAAGAATCTAAAAAATAAATTATCAATAATAGAATAATAAAGATTGACACACCCATCATAATCTAACTCAATGGGAACCATCTTGGACTTAGTTCCATTGCGAGAATACGACTTTTCAACGCCGACAGCCTTCAACAATTCCATGACATATTAAAATTTGTATGTATTAGAAATTAAATGTACAAAAACACAAATGAGCACACCATGAATGAACCTTATAAAATAATATTTCAAACAAATATAAAAACCAACTTACCGATCAAATAATCGGTGTCATACTCGGATTGAAAAATCTCTCTAGGATCACTTATGACATACACGTCAGCAGGAACCAAATTTTCATCCCATTGTTTGATTTTGGTACCATATTGAAAGTTAATCTTATACAGGTGTCTCGTTGTGTTATAAGACCCCACGTTAGCAGCAACACTGAAATTTCCAATAGAGTATACCCGATTTTCACTTAGCTCCTTCTCATATTTGTATATGAGAGTACGCCTAACAGTTGCGTTAATTCGCTCACCCTAAAACTTTAAAAAATAAAATAAATTAAAAAACGTATAATCTAATATGAGACTCACTGAAAAAAGGCATAAGTAAAATGTGATATATTTGAAACTAATAACGTATTTCCGGTGTAATTAAAAGAGGAAAAAAAACATATAGACTGAAAAATTATATAGAAGATTTTTTTTTGTTAATTCCAAATATCTCTCATTAATTTATTTAATAGACTAGAGATTAGACAATTTAACGAAATTAACTGAAACAAAATGTCCAAATCTGTTTACAGTGCACGATAAAAGCAAAAATTTAATGACGTCATTACTATTATTTTGAAGAGTTTAATGATATTATTGTTATCTTTTTTTTTTACCAAATGACATTATTGTTATCTTAAACAACCATTAGTTGGGTATCTATTCTCTTCTTATGTTCGATCGAATATTTATATATCGAATCTCGCTCGTATTGCAACATTCCACTTATAATAAAAACCACCAATTTTTCAATATATAATAATAAATATTTTTAATTAAATTAATTGAAACACAAATGCAAATATAAACCAAATAATTAAGTTTTTTTGAGTGAAAAAAATCCTCTGTTTTTTGTTCGGTACATTAAATTAAACATGGATTAATTTTTACTCTATTAAACAAAGCACTATCGGATTTCTGCACGAGTGGAAGTACTGGTTAAGTTTTTTTTTTTTTTTATAGTAATGCATTCAATAACAGTATTACCAAAAATATTAAATAACACTATCAGTGTACATAAAGAGGCCGGAAAGTAGAGTTATCATATAAATTAATTCCAGTTTTTTTTAATAAACTTAATGTGGAATAAAGTTTTTTTTTTGAAGGAGTGGAATAAAGTTGTAATCTCATTAACAAATTAGTGAGATTTCTGAAATTAAGACTAAGATATTCAATCATGATTTTTTTTTACCCGTGCCAAGAAAAAAAGGATTGTGAGTACACCTAATAATTCTATTAACAAAAAAAAATGCACCTATCCAATATAAATGAGATTACAAAAAAAAATGGTTATATCCGACATTAACAAAAACATCTTATATATAATTTTTTCCGGAGCCAATAAACAATGGTTCTATTTGAAAATAACTAATGCACATATCCAATTTAATTCCGGTTTTTTATTAATAAACTTAACCTTGATTCACTTTGGAGTAGGAAGCATAAAATATCTAAATCAAATCAACTATATGATTCGACGAATATACTCCAAAATTCTTTATGAAAATGGGAGATATTAAGAACGAATTCGGGTGTCATATTTGATTGAGCTAAAAGAATTAAAAACACAAACTATCTACTATATAAAAATAAATCTAAAAACATAACAAAGCGAATAGGGTGAAACAACCTTATTATCCATTAGAACCGTTTCCAATGAGTAAAGTAGTTTGTCCTTGTTCATGTCTCTCACAAATCACATCCGAACGACTCGTGAAATCGATTTTCGGTGTCATTTGGATTTTTAAGATCGAGCGAAGATGAACAACAATAGAAAAAATTTAAACAGAAAGAAAGATAGTCGAGATTGTGATGTGAAAAATTTCTGAAGACAAAGGTCTAATTTATAGTATTTTTCATAGAGTAATTTGGGAAAATACCCTAATTTAATTTGGTATCAAAGTAATTACACGCGGTCTTCTTATTTGCATTTATTTTTCGGTTACAATATCTTTAAAATCAGTTAAACACAACAGCAAAGACACAATCACGTTAGAGATTTTTTTTTTTTAATTTGGCATCTTTAATCCCGTGCTTGACACAAAATCATTCAATTAGGATATTTTATTTTTTACAATTCATTACAATTAGTTTTTTTTTTTGTATCAAAGTACAGCTTTCATCCAATTCATGTTTTATGCCTTTATACAATTGACCAACACTCCATCATAGGTATTCATTCCGTTTTATTTCCCTAAAAAAACTTTTGGTTTATTTTATTTCCTATTATTAATAAAATCATATCATATCATGTTTAATTTTTTTAATGTCACTTATTAATATTGTTAAACTCAGAGAAACTTGGAGAAATGAGGCTCAAAACTGTCTGCCTCTTCATTCTGATTTCTCATATAAATACAATGTAATTATATGATGTCAAGTTGACTTTCAATCCACTAAATTAGCTAAACTGTCATATGTACATTTCCAGCTAATTATACAAATTAAAAGTATGACTATTTGACTTATTACAAATAAATGTGCAATCTCATACAATTTGATTTGCCATTAATTCCATTGACATCCCCCCAGGTTACAATCCAAGAACCTAGTCTGTTTTTTTTTCACTTCTATTCAAGTTCTCATTTTTTTCTCTCCTGTGTCTCGGTTATTTGTTTCCCAGTCCAGATTAACATCTCATTCTTGTTCAAGACCTATTTCCATAGTCACATGTCTACCGAAAAACATGAAATCTTGGTGGTTCGCCTTAATGGCAAAAACTACTCAACTTGGGCATTCCATTTCGAGATATTTGTCACAGGAAAAGATTTGTGGGGTCATGTCGATGGCAGCACTCCAGTTCCTGACAAAGAGGAAGATAAGGCTGCACATGCCAAATGGGTAGTCAAAGATGCTCAAGTTATGTCCTGGGTCCAAGGTTCTGTTGATCCCAACATTGTCCTGAATCTTCGACCTTACAAAACAGCAGCCACAATGTGGAATTACTTGAAGAAAGTCTACAATCAGAACAACGCCGCTCACGTGTTCCAGCTTGAACACGGCATAGCTTTATTTAAACAGGATAGTCCCTCCATCTCTGAATTTTACATCTTTGGGCTGAATACACTGATATAGTTTATGCAGACTTGACTTCTGAAGGTCTAAGTTCTGTACAATCTGTTCATTAAACTACTAAGCGAGATCAATTTCTTATGAAATTGAGATCTAAATTTGAAGGTATTCGATCTAATCTCATGCATAGAAATCCTGTACCATCATAGGATGCATGTTTCAACGATCTGTTACGTGAAGAACAACGTCTGTTGACACAGTCCATCATTGAAGATAAAAATTCCTCTACTGTTCCAGTGGCATATAGGGCACGGGGAAAGTCAAGAAGTCATGACATGAGTGTTGTTCAATGTTTCTGGTGCAAGCAATTGGGACATTATGCTTCAAATTGCCCAAACAAAGTCTACAACTACTGCAAAAAAGACGGACATATTCTTAAGGAATGCCCAATAAGGCCACCAAAGAGAAATGTCACAGCTTTTACAGCCTCGGTTAGTTCATCTATTCCTAGCAATTTAGTCAATATAGCACCGGTTCAACAAAATGTTCCTACTACTACTTCAACAGTGATCCTGAAATGGTTCAACAAATGATCATTTCTGCATTCTCTGCTCTAGGATTCTTAGGTAAATCCTCTTCCTATTCGTACCTTGATTCGGGGGCTTCCAACCACATGACCAACAATGCCCAATTTCTTACTAATATCAAAAATTATTTTTGAAATCTCAAGATACATACTGTTGATGGAACCAATTGCCTATCACCGCCACTAGTGATATTTCTTCATCTCTAACAAACGTTTTTGTCTCTCCTGGTCTCACTAGTAATCTCATTTCAGTTGGTCAATTAGTCGAGAATGATTGTCAAGTACAATTCTCACAATCTGGTTGTCTGGTGCAGGATCAACAATCAGGGAAGATAATTGTGAATGGGCCTAAGGTTCGACGTCTTTTCCCAATCCAGTTCTCATTGCCTCCAAGTCTTTCTTTGCCTTTAGTTTCTTGTAATTATGCTATTGTTGATTATCAAGTGTGGCATAAGCGTCTTGGACATCCAAACGCAAATGTACTTCATGACTTGCTAAAATCTAGTTTTTTTGGAAATAAACACACTCCATCTCTTAATTCTGTTCATTTTGATTGTATTCCTTGTAAGCTTGGTAAAAGTAAAATTCTGCCATTTCCAACACATCAGTCTAATGTAACACAACCTTTTGATATCATCCATAGTGATGTTTGGGGTGTGGCACCAGTTATATCTCATGCTAATTAAAAATATTTTGTAACTTTTATTGACGATTATAGTCGTTTCACGTGGGTCTATTTTCTGCGATCAAAATGTGAAGTCTTTTCCACTTTCAAATTTTTTCATGCTTATGTTCAGACCCAATTTTCATCAAAAATAAAAATATTTTGCTCTGACAATGTGTGTGGGGGGGGGGGGGGGGGGGAATACATGTCACACTCATTTCAAGAATTTTAGCAATCCAATGGTATTATATCTCAAAGGTCGTGTCCCTCAACTCCACAACAAAATGGGGTAGCGGAAAGAAAAAACCGTCATTTGCTTGATGTTGTTCGCACCCTTTTGTTGGAGTCTCATGCGCCTTCACGATTTTGGTGTGAAGCCCTTTACACTGCAGTCCATCTTATAAACAAAATGCCATCTCCATCAATAAGTAATGAATCCCCTTTCACTCGGTTATATGGTCATCCACCAAATTACTCCATTCTTCGTATCTTCGGTTGTGTGTGTTATGTCCATCTTCCTCCACAAGAATGCACCAAGCTCACTGCACAATCTGTTGAATGTGCTTTTCTCGGATATTCTCCTCATTGAAACAGTTTTCTATGTTATGATCCTAACCTTCGTAGGATTCGGGTGTCTAGAAATGTCATATTCCAAGGAAATAAATATTTTTTTGCATCACATAATGACCTTGTTTCTTCTCCAGTTTCTGTTTTGCAATTGTTTTCTAACTCTCATTTAGGTCAACAATCATATAAACCTCTCTTGACCTACAAAAGACGTAGTACTGCCACTCATGGACCCCTTCAAAATAATTCCTTGGTTGCTGGTCCGGTAGAAGAACCAGAACCAGCTCTTCTACGACGTAGCTCACGCAAAATTAATCTCCCAGAAAGGTATATCAATTGCATGACATCATCATTATCTTCTATTCATATTCCTTCCTCTTATAAACAGGCCATGGAGAATGGTTGTTGGCAGAAAGCTATTGAATTTGAACTTCTTGCCTTAGAAAAAATCAAACATGGGATATAGTGCCATGTCCCTCATTAGTTAAACCTTCAGGCAACAAGTTTGTGTTCTCTATAAAGCTGCGTTCGGATGGATCCATAGATCGTTATAAGGCTCGTTTCGTTGTGCTTGGAAATAAGCAAGAATATGGACTAGACTATGATGAGATGTTTGCTCCAGTTGCCAAGATGACAATTGTGCACACTATTCTTGCTATTGCTGCATCACAAGCTTGGCTGTTACATCAATTGGATGTCAAAAACACATTCCTCCACGGTGATCTTCAGGAGGAAGTTTACATCAAACTTCCTAATGGTATGCCTACACCTTCACCTAATACTGTTTGCAAACTAAAACGATCTTTGTATGGATTAAAACAGACAGCAAGAGTATGGTTTGAAAAGTTTCGATCGACACTACTTGGTTTTGAATTCAGTCAAAGTCAGTATGATCCATCTCTTTTCCTACAAAGAACTCCTAAAGGCATGGTGGCACTTCTTGTTTATGTGGATGACATTGTCGTGACTGGTTCTGATCAAGATGCTATTTCTAGGATCGAAAACCTATTGCATTCAACTTTTCATATGAAAGAGTTAGGTCGTCTCACTTATTTCTTAGGTTTAGAGGTGCATTATAATCATGAAGGTGTTTTTCTAAATCAACAAAAGTATATACAAGACTTGGTCGAGCTAGCTGGACTCACAAATGCAACCCATGTTGACACTCCCATGGAACTTGTACTGGTTGTGAGTACAATCTAGGAAAACTAGGGTTTTCAGGGTCTGTTTCGGTCATGCCCTGGGAATGATCCCAAGGTTACTATTTGTAGTCCCAATTTGGGCCTATTCGGCCTTGGTTTTGGGCCCAAATCATAAAGGGCCAAAACCATGGCTAGGGCGCCCCCAGAGGATGCCTTTAGGAGAGTTCCCTAAAATTGTATAGGATTGTCAGGTGGGCTTTGTGCCCTTCTGGAAGGCGCCCAACCTCGCTCTAAGGGTTCAAGCCCTGTTTTTAGGGCTCTAACGCCTAAATGGTAAGATCTACGGTCCATAACTTAATGTTAAATATAGAAGAGATGAAGGTGATCTTCTTGATGATCCCACTCAATATCGCAAACTGGTGGGAAGTCTCATCTATGTAACTATCACTCGCCCAAATATTTCTTTTGTTGTACATGTTGTACCCTAATTTTGTCCAAGTCTTTTCTTCAAAAAAAAAAGTCATCATCATGCAAAACAAAAAAATCAATTTTTATTTTCTTCTTTTTTAAAAAATAAAAAAAAAATTTATTATTATCTTATTATTATTATTATTATTATTATTATTATTATTATTATTATTTCTTTTATTATTATTATTATTATGTTTGTTTCAAAAAAAAAGAAACATGTGCCAAGCAAAAAAAACAAGTCAAGGAAGGCTGCATAGGGCAGCACTTCTTCCTTTCCATTTTCTCTGCTGCTGCCCCTGTTCCAGCACTTCCTTCCTTTCTGTTTTCTTCCATCAGCTTCTGTCAAAAGAAGTCAAAGAAGGCTGCCCCTGTGTCCAGCGCCCTTCTTTCCTGTTTCTCTTCCCCAAATCTTCAAGAATCAATCCCAAAAGCACCACAAGTTGCAGCCAGCACCCTTCTTTCCATTTTTTTCCATTATCCTCTGTCAAAACTCAGAGCCACTTGTTCAAATCCTGAACAAATTCTTCACCAAAATCACAAGGCAAGGTCACTTCCTTCCCTTTTCATTAAATGCTAACCAAAGTCTTTGCCATAGCACACAAAAAAAGCCCAGCTTTCAAGGGATTTCATGATTACAAATGATCACAAATTTGCCTATATAAGAGGCACGAAAATGAATGAAAAAAAAGGAATTTTGAGAGCAGAATCTGAAAACCAAGAAATAGCAAAATCATATATCAAAACCTTTGAAAAAAAAAGAAGCTCTGTTTTTCTGTTTTTTCTTTACAAACCACCACAAACAAATCAAACAGAATCAAAACAACAACTAAATCACAAGAAACATCATACAAAGCGAGAAGAATAGTAGCAAAACACCATTGTTGTTACTGTTCATCTTCTCCATCACTTCCATCTTTGCAAAAACCACAACCACCCAAAAGCCCCTTTCATTTTTGGTGCATCTGAAGCTTTGGCTAGGAGTTTGTAAGTATTTTGAACCTTTTATCTCTTTTTTCACAGTCTGTTTAAATGTTTATAGCTTTTATTTAAAAATAATGCATTTCTCATCATAAGTTCATGGGCATGCCTTGAGGCCAGAATATATTAGGTTCTAGGACATCTTTTGGTAGATTTAAAACCACTAAGATGTAGTATTCATGGCAAACTTTACATTGGTATTTTCATTTTTGTATTTGGTTCAGTTTTGAGTGAGAAATTTAACTCAGAAGTTGAGAAAAAATCACAGAATTCTGTCCTGCTGTTCGTGCATTTATTTTTCTGCATTTTTAGTCTTTAACTCATTTTTGCATTAAAACAGCATTCAAAAACCCAAAGATTTTACAAAGTTCTCAACAAATCACCAAAACAGAAGTGGATTGCTTCTTTTTCTTACTGTTTTCAAACATTTTTACCCCTGAGGTTTTGAAATCAGAGTCTGAAGTGCTTCTGAACAGTGCTTAAGAAGCAGCTTCTGAACAGTGCTTCTGAGGTTCAGAATCTGAACAGTGCTTTTGAAGTTCAGAGTCTGAACAGTGCTTCTGAAGTTCAGAGTCTGAACAGTGCTTCTGAAGTTCAAAGTCTGAAGTCAGCTTCTGAAGGCTTCGCAGAGCAAAGTCCTGGTCGCTCTGCGACCGTAGCTGAACAATGCTTCTGAAGTTCAGAGTCTGAAGTCAGCTTCTGAAGGCTTCACAGAGCAAAGTCCTGGTCGCTCTGCGACCGTAGCAGAACAGTGCTTCTGAAGGCAGCTTCTGAAGCCGTACATTTTTGTTTCTAAAGTCAGTTCCTGCTTCTGAAGGTTCATAATCTGGGCTGAAACTCTTTTTTAGGGCTGAAACTCGTTTTATTAAAAAATATAACAAGTGTTTTTGCTTTTATTCGTAATTTATTAAATTTCGATAACAAACTTGAATGAAAAAGGAGTGGTTTGACGTATGTCTTCCCATTCCCCGGTTGCACGGGCACTTGACGTATGTCTCGTTGTTTGGACAATCGTCATTCCTTTTCAAAATACAAAAAATACATTTACTTTCAACAATAAACTTGATTGAAAAAGGAGTGGTTTGACGTATGTCTTTCCATTCCCCGGTTGCACGGACACTTGACGTATGTCTCGTTGTTCGGACAATCGTCATTCTATTTTCAAAATACAAAAACATAAAACAAATCCAACACACCAAACTAATTCTTGGCCCCCCGTGGTCAATTAAAATTCAAATCTCTTTTCACAAAAGCACGATGTTTTATCAACTCTAACGCGACATAAACAAACAAACAAACGTTTTCTACCAAAGAACTACGTAGCTTTGAATTCTCCATCGCACCAGGAGATACGTAGGAGCAAGATCCCATTCTTGTCAAGCACACTAATAAAAAACCTTTTTTCCCTTTTGAAGTATTAAAACGTAGCAAGCAAACCTTTAAAACACTTTTAACCCTAAACTGACTAGGAGGTTCCCGTTGAGTACAACGGATGTGAGGGGTGCTAATACCTTCCCCTTGCATAATCGACTCCCGAACCCGTTAATGGTTGCGATGATCATCCTTTCCACATCGTCAAGGGTTTTGTCAATGTTTCCCTTTAAAAATAAAACTTTGGTGGCGACTCCGTAGTCATTCCGAGCGTTGGTACGCTCGAGCGTTTTTTAGAGAACGCACAGTACACACAGTTAGTAAATTCATGCAAGCTCCACGACATTTCCATCTTTCAGCAGTACAATGAATCATTAGATACCTCCTTGGCACCTTAAAGCGTGGTTTATTTTTTCATGTTGGTTCATCAATCAAACTCCAAGCATATAGTGATGCTCATTTGGCTGGTTGTCCAGACACAAGAAAATCTACTACCGGCTGGTGTATGTTCCTAGGAAATGCTCATATTTCATGGAAATGTAAGAAACAAGATTATGTCTCAAAGTCATCCACTGAAGCAGAATACCGCGCAATGTTTGTTGCTTGTTCTGAAATAATATGGTTCCGTGGTCTTCTAACAGAGCTTGGATTCTCTCAAGAACAACCGACTCCGCTGCATGCTGACAACACCAGTGCCATTCAGATTGCAGCAAATCAAGTTTACCATGAACGGACGAAACAGATCGAGGTTGATTTACGAGCATCAATTTGAGGAGGGATGTCAATGGAATTAATGGCAAATCAAATTGTATGAGATTGCACATTTATTTGTAATAAGTCAAATAGTCATACTTTTAATTAGCATAATTAGCTGTAAATGTACATATGACAGTTTAGCTAATTTAGTGGATTGAAAGTCAACTTGACAGCATGTAATTACATTGTATTTATATGAGAAATCAAAATGAAGAGGCACACAGTTTTGAGCCTCATTTCTCCAAGTTTCTTTGAGTTTAACAAATATATTTTTGACATGTTTTAACCAAATAAATTATCTCACATCAATATTATTGTATTATTATTACGAAAGTATAAATAACAAATAAAAATCGCCTATTCAATAAAACATATGATATTAAAGTTGTCTCAGAATACTATTATTATAAACAAATTAATTTATTTTTATGAGAATATTTAACAAAATTAATTAGTTTATGAAATGAATTCATTAATTTAAATAATTTATAAATTCATTAGTCCATATATACGAAAATAAATTGTCTCACAGTATTATTTTTATACCATTATTACAAAAATAAAAATAAAAATAAAAATATTGATTTCCATCCATATTTCTTTGACATTCAATAAAATATATGATATTAAAATTGTATTATAATACTATAATTGTTAAGAATATAAAAATATAGATTAATTCATTTCATTAATTCATGAATTTCATTAATCCGTCAACACATTGATTGCCAATTGTATGAGAAGGCTTTGTTTGTTTGAGGCTGCCACATGTCAACTTAAGAAAACACTACCATATATACATTTGAGAATAAGTCTCAAATGTATAGTATATAGATATAGATATAGATATATATTCTAGCGTTTATAAAAAATCACCATATTTTACTCCTCAATTCCAAAAAGTATAATAATTCCTTCATTCTATAGTGTAAGTGCAGTGAAGTCCATTAGTATGTTTCTACATGCATGTTTGATAAATGTGTTTTAGTAGAAAGTAAGATATGGTTGAAGCTATTTTGATCATGTTTGGTTAAGCCAGAGTTTGGAGGATACTCAATTGTTTGACAATTACGAAACATACATATATTTTTACTAAAATCACATTTGACATGAGACACACTATTAATTATAATAGTCAACACCATATAAACTAAATTCCTTTGATTGGAAGCACAAAAGATTTGGAGTTTACCATGTTCTTTTCTTACCACAAATCTCCACTAATTAACAACAACAAAAAAAATGAAATTAATTTTGAACAACGAGGGAATTATATGAGATTTAAGGATTTGAGGATTAAATTCGAGATTTAGAGATTTAGGGATTTGAGATTCAATTTGGGAATATATTGATTTTCGGTTCAAGGACCAAAGTGAATATTTTCTACTTTCACTTTAGTCCCGGTGACACCTCATGCATGTCACCTTATCAGTTAACAAAAGTTTTTAACGTCAGGGGCTAAACTAATAATGAAATTGCACATTCAAGAACTACTTTGTATTTAATCCTGAGTCAAAAACCTTCATATCAACAAAGTGCAAAGTAAGGAACCAAAATTACCATTTATTCAAAGATTTTTGTCGATTTTCATATTTTCATAATAACTCCTCCGTGAATTCCGCTAGGCCTGCTTTTTTTATTGGTGGATTTTTGTATTGCTATGCATTCTGGAATATTGGCCTCGTTGTATATAGCGCTACGGTTTTTTATATATTAGTAAAAAAAATGTTTATTTATTTAATATATTATATAGATAAATATCTTAAATTTGGTCAAAAAACAAAGATAAATACTTTGAAATTGTCATATTAGATGGCGTTTTATTATATTATCTCTCATTCAAAGAATATCATATTATTTAGGCTTAATTGCATGTTTGGTCCCTTATGTTTATTTTAGGTTTCAAGTTGGTCCCTATTGTTTTAAAAGTTTCAATTTGGTCCAAAACGTGTGTTTAGGAGGCATTCTCGTCGTTTTCCATGCAATTTCAATTTGAATCTGAATGTGAACATAATTGGAGCTCAAATTTTAATAGAAAATCCTACTTTCAAATGAAAAAAATCAACATGAAAGGGACCAACTTATGCTAACGTTGCAAACAAAAGGGACCAACTTGAAAACATTTAAAACAAAAGGGACCAACATGAAACCTAAAATAAACGTTTTGGACCAAATTGAAACTTTTAAAACAATAGGGACCAACTTGAAACCTAAAATAAACATAAGGGACCAAACATGCAATTAAGCCTATTATTTAATAAATACTATTTCCGATCACATTTATAAGCAAAAACAATTTTTTAGATTTATTGAATAATTAATGCATCTAGCCTATAAATATGACTAGATACATTTGTTATTTAATGAATCTAAATAAATATTTTTTGCTTATAAATGTAACCGGAGGCATTAAACAATAAATTTCTTTGACCAACTAACTCTATATGGAATATATATTTTTTATTATTAGTTTCTACCAAAATTTATCAAAGCTATTAAATATTTTTAATACTCGTCCCCAAAATTAAGTTTCCATTCATTTTAATAGCTAATTATTGTTGAGTGAAGTCCCCGTCATGTCAGCAAAATTCAATTGACAGGGACATTGCATTGTAAATATCAAAATCGAATTCGAACTTTGAATTATCAACTTATGCAGGTACTGGGTGTTCCCCCGGTCCTTCTTTGTGTTTGGGGATGATGTCTTTATTTTTTTCTTTGGTGGCTTGTTGGGAGAGTTTTTTTTATTCTTCAGTTTTTCCTGGGGAATGCGTGTACTTATATATATATATATATATATATATATATATATATATATATATATATATATATATATATATGAGGATGTATCAAGTGAGAGAACTTTTATTGTGAGAGATGAGAGGGTTAAATCCTGAACTTTGGATTAATCATTACCGTGAGATTGAGTTTTAATAATTGCAGCATATCTTTTTTAGAATCATTTCCTTCTGTTTCTTTTCCTTTCTTCATTGTCAAAGAAGAAAAATCCAAGTGTCCTCTCTTTCTCTTGTTAATATTGCGATTTTTGTTCTTGTTCTTAGTTGAATCAACTCTAATTGTTTTTTTCATTAAACAAGAATCATACCTTTTTAATCAAACCGCAAAAGAGAAGTTAGCGACAAAAGCTTTTTTTGTGTCGTTTTGGCTCTCTTAGGTTTCTCTAGCATTCCATGTTCAACAAATTAAAGTTTAAATAATAATTAAAAAAAGAAATGTTAGGCCATTAGATCTATCAGAAAAACAACCCATTTTCTTTCTGAATCCTTTCAGAGAGACCCAAGGAAATGCGAGCTAATTGACTCCAGGAAACCCATCAACAATTAGATATGCCAATAATGATGTTAATCCCTTTGCCGAGAAGATGAGCGGCTCTGACGACGTTCCGGTGTTCCTGTTCGCCGGTGTTCGTCGTTGATGTTTCTGTTCTCCGGTGTTTGTCGTTTGGGGAAAAGAGTGGTTTCATGGTTATACTGAGATTTGATGTTCTTGAATATCATAATATTACTTCTTAAATTGAATTTTTCTTGGTAATTTGTTGTTATAACAATGAAAGAGAAACTAGAAATTAAAAAAAAAAAATTGTATTTTGCTGATGAACCAAGTGGAGAGGGAGATACAGAATGGAAAATGAAGAAACTGTAAACGAAGAGACACGGCAAAATTGAGTGAAATCAAGGCATGTGAGTCACTATAATAAGAGTTTTAATTTGAGCCATTGATTTTGATCTAACGGTTGGTAAAAGATCCTCTCATCTCTCACAATAAATAGTCCTCTCATTTGATACACCCTCATTTGATACACCCTCATATATACATATATATATATATATATATATATATAGTCAGGATCCGTTGACACCAGGTGTAAGTCTTGAAACTTACACCAAATCTCAACCATTATTATTAGTTGATCTAACGGTTCATATTATGTCAATAATAAATGAAAAGAAATCACATGATGATTAAAAAAAGGAAATTATCTCTTTGTGAGATATTGCTTGATTCACCTTTAATTATTTTTTCCTCTTATAATATGAAACTATAATTCTGTGTGCTATTGTCATGTTATTTACATCTGCAATTACAAGTTTTTTAAACCCATGTTAGTTTGTTAAAAATAGTTTTATTCTTTGAGCAAAAAACAAGGGGACAATTGTTTTATTTGATTTTTTTGGGAAAAAGGGAACATTTTTCCTCAATTAAAATAAAAAAGAATGTTTATCTTTAACCTTTGTTAACAAAAAAAATTTGTTAAAAAAAATTTCGACACGTAATTTTAGTCCCTATTAAATTAAATTATGCTTAAACTTTTAAATTTTTGAATGATTTTTTACATATTTATTTAGAACATTATACAAAGTTCCTCCGCAAAAAAAAATTAACTCAAAATTTGATTTTTAGGTCCAAATTTTTTTTGAAGGAAGGTCTAAATTTTTATTACTTTAATCTTGAAATTTTAATGTTTATAAAAATTCATATTTAATTCATTACATTTTAAAAAAATATTATTTTTTATAAAAGAGTTTTTTATAATGATCTTAACCTGTCTGTAAAAAATTATTCAAAAATTTAAAAGTTTAAGAATAATTGAAGAAATTTTATTTTAATAAGGACTAAAACTGTGTGCCGGATTTTTTTATAGAGACCAAAACATATCACTTTTTTATATGATGACTAAAAACAATATTTATAGGGATTAAAATTTTATTTAATCCTTTAAATGATAACATTTTAGTGGGTCACATTATCTATAGATCACAGCCATTTAAAAGCTTTCATGTGTGGTTTATATTCATTTTGCAAAAAAAAAAACTTTCATGTGTTGTTTATATTCATTTTGCAAAAAAAAAAATATCAAATCTCCTACGGTAGGCGACCTATTCAGGTCTCCCACCAGAGATAGGGCCTTCACTAAGAACAAAGTGCAATTTTTTGACACAATCGTATTATTTTCACTGAGAATAAGTCCCATTTTTTTTAATTTGCAGGTCAGTCACACAAAAAAATATTTGTGTCATATTTTAACGAGAGAGAGTAAGAAAATAATTAAGTGCAAATCAAGCAATATCTCTTTGAGATAATTTCCTTTTCTGGTCATTATGCGATTTCTTTCCATTTATTATTGACATATTATGAGTCGTTAGATCAATCACTTACAACGGTTGAGATTTGGTGTAAGTCTTTTAGACTTACACCTGGTGTCAACAGATCCTGACTCATATATATATATATATATGCCATTCAAACATATGAAATTCTAATCACTAGGTATATGACAAAAAATAATATATTGGTTGATATATTGTAGAAAATCAATTTCATGTTCTCATATTCACCAATATCATTTGAAAAATGTTTGTACAAAAAAAAAATGAAATTCACGCAAGACTATCATCCCATGCGAATCAATTTTTTCTTGGTAAATTTTAAAGGTGACAACCTGGGTACCCATCAATAAAAGGTGGGTAACACAACCTGTCGCGGTGATTTTCAGAGATCAAGCAATTGATTAGCGTTGACTCACTAATTTTAATTCACGACTGAACTTTTAATTTTTAAATGAAAAGTGGAAAAAAGTTCTAAATTACCACATTTTAAAAGATTAGGGTTCGGGGGTTAGTTACGTTTAGGGAAGGTGTTAGCACCCTAAACGTTCGTAGTACTCTACGAGAACCTCTTGATTTTATTTATTTATTTTGAGCTATAACTTGCTTATTTTTTTAAAAGAAAGAAAAAGAATGAATTAGAGTAGTGAGGAAAAATAAAAATGTTTTTTTTGTATTTTTTATGATTTGGAAGGACAAGGTCCTCTGCCTACGTACCCGTGAGGGATCAAAACCTCGTAGTTCGGGGTAAAAATATCGTTTGATTGGTTTGGTGTTTTTTATTAGTTTTTAAAAAAGTTTTAAAAAAAGAAAAGCCAAGTGGCAAAATGGAATTGGTTTGTGTTTTTTTATTTTTTGAAAGTGATTAAAGTGTAATTAAAGTTGATTAATGGTTATTTAAAGAAAATTAAAGGAAAAAAACGGACACTTGATTGAAAAATCAAGGTTTATTAAGAAAAGATTCTTTTGTGAGTTTTTCAATATTATTTGCATGTTTTTTTTGTTTTTAATTAGCTAAGACTAAAAACGTAATAAAGGCTAAACGCGAGGAATTTTCGTGATGACGTTGGATCACCACGAAATCCCTTTGAAATTAAACTAACCTAATATTTTTTGTATTTTTTCTGAATAGCGAAATAAGTAAAAATAAATAAAAGACGTAAAGCAGAATAAATAAAGTGTGGTGTCAGTGCATATTCTCATTTATTTTTGTTACATTGATCCTAAGTACATTCTAATAAAAATAGAAAAAAAAAACGGAATAATAAATAAAGATAAAATTGCAAATGCGATAAAATAAATAGGCTAAAAATATAACTAAAATGAAAATGCATGAAATAAAAGGAAAAATAAAAAAAATATAAAAAAAAAAATGCATGAACTACTATAAGATAAATATCATGAAATAAAAATGCATGGAAATAAAAAAAGAAATTAAAATGAAATGGAAGAAATGATAAAGAAAATACAAAGAAATAAGAAAAAAAGGGGTGCAGTAGCAGGGAATGGGGGGTGCGGATAGCATTCAGAAAAGAATTGTAACACCTATATTAAGATTGCCTAGGATCTTATACGAGTATTAAAATTTCGTATTGGATACATTAATTTACAATATAACACTCATCCAAATATTACATAACATTGTAATATTACAAATCCAAGGTTAATACCATTCTCTTATTACATATACATCAAGTATCACAACATATAATACATTCAACTATAAACAGATAACAATAGCACGATCAGTCCGTAGCCTTCTCCTTACCCTTGTTGCGTGCTGATTGCGATCCTGCCTGTGAACCTGCACCAGAAGGAATGGGATGAGACATAATGTCTCAGTGAGCTCTACCCAACCTACTGTTTGGCGACCACAGGGAACCTAGGGTCGCCATGCCTACCTTGGCAATTTAGGGGAATCTAGAATCGCCAAGTCTTATAAACCAGCCTATGACTTTTACTATAACCTTCCTGTAACTGTAAACTTTCTATGACTATAACTGTAACTATAACTATGAATCATAAAACAAATAAAGTGTTTTATGTTAGCTGTTAGCGTTGAACAAACAATTATCTGAGTTCATTTTACGGAGGGCACCCCGGGTGGAGCAACCCCGAGATACGTCTCCCTATAAACCGGTGAAACTCCTATCATACCAGGCTATCACCGGACTCCCTATGAAACGTGTGGACAACCCTCTCGGTGAAGTCCCATCCGGCGAATCCCGGAGTCTGATGAACACGCCCTATGACTGTGAAACGTGCAAGCACGCCAATATCTTTGATTAATTCTTTAACTTTGACATATAATCAATACTATGATCGTATAACGTTCCTATGACATATAACCTATGATTAATTGGCTCATCGTTCTCATGAGTCACCTATGATTGTTGGAGAACCAACTCTATAACCATATCTTTAACTATGATTGCTAAACATTCCATGCTTATGGATTCCAAAGGAACCTTTCTATGACTTGTTCACCTCTTTAGGCTCTCTAATTATCAAACTATAAGCCTTCCCTAATGATCTAATCATGCTCTAAGGGATAGGTCCTTGAACGTTTAAAAGGGATACATAGTCATTACACATCGCTTAATGAGTTTGGGATAGCATTGGATGGCTGAAATGGTGCAAGTAAAATGTAAAATTTTTCAAGTTCTGTCACCTTCAAAATCGTGACACGATCTTGGAATCGTGTCACGATTCCATGCCCAGAATTCGTGTTTTGCACTGCCTATAAAATCGTGACACGGTTGTAAAATCGTGACACGATTTTACCTGCAGTTGGACAGAAAAGGGCAGTTTCAAAGCATAATTTTCACCATTTTTGGCACAATCAACGCACCCAAACATCATACAGCTTATGGCTTATTTCTAAGTCCTATTAACAACTTATAACAGGTGAAATCAAGGAAAAATCATCAAAGGGAAAAACTAGGGTTCTATGATTCATAAATTTGATCAAAGACTATAAAACTCAAAGCTTAAGCAAGGAGGGTTCTAAAACCCACTAGGAGCTCACCTTAATCCCAAGAAGTTGCTTGCTAAGTTGTGAAAATCAAACCCTAGCTTCAAGCTCCAAATCTCTACTCAAGAGAAACTCTATTTCCTTGGCTTTCCTTCTTGTTCTTGCTCCAAAAATTTCCCCAACATAAGCTTGCTTACCATACAAGGTTTTAGGGAGAAGTTTGCTAGCTTAAGGGATGATAATTTAATGATGAAGATTATGAGGAAGTGGGGCGAAATTGAGAGAAGAAGAAAGAGCAATTTTCTGAAATTTTGAGAGAAAGAATAATGAGTAAAAGCCTTGCCATTTTCATATTTATCCAAATAGTGACTTTCCCTCTAATTACATCTATGCCACTTCCCTTATTACTACTTTGCCCTTGCTTGCAAACGAAGTTTCTAACGATTATAACTGATACTTTTAAGCGGGATATTACACTCTACCCCCCTTAAAGAAATTTCGTCCTCGAAATTTAGAAATTACCTGTAAAAAGATGCGGGTAGCTCTCCATCATCTCTGATTCCAATTCCCATGTAGCTTCACCATAGGGAGAACCTTTCCATATGACTTTAACAATTGGAATCTCTTTGTTCCTCAATGCTTTAACATCACGTTCAACAATCCGTTCCGGTTCGGGTTGAAAAGTCAAATCCGATCTCAAATCGATAGATTCCAACTCTACTGGCTGGTGAGGATCAGGAATAAACTTCCTTAACTGTGAAACATGGAAGACATCATGTAATCCCGACATAGCCGGTGGCAGAGCCAATTGGTAAGCTGCTGGTCCGACACGTTTAAGTATCTCAAATGGCCCAATATATCTTGGACTCAACTTCTTTGTCCTGAAAACACCTCGTAGCCCCAACTTAGGAGTAACTTTCAGGAAAACATGATCTCCCACTTCGAATTCTAGAGGCCTCCGCCTCTTGTCCGCATAACTCTTCTGTCGACTTTGAGCAGTTCTAATCTTATCCTGAATGGATTTAATCTTTAAAGTGGTTTCCTGGATAATCTCAGGTCCCAAAATACTTTTATCTCCAACCTCTGACCAACAAAGCGGTGTTCTACACCTCCTGCCATAGAGTGCCTCATATGGCGCCATTCCGATGCTAGAATGGTAACTATTATTATAAGAAAATTCAATCAATGGCAAATGATTGTTCCAACTTTCTCCATCCTCTAGAATGCATGCCCGTAGCATATCCTCTAACGTCTGTATAGTTCTCTCCGATTGTCCATCTGTTTGAGGATGATGAGACGTACTCAACTTTAACCTTGTTCCCAAAGCCTTCTGAAAAGCTTTCCAAAAGTGAGAAGTAAAGATAGGATCTCTATCTGACACAATGCTGGTTGGAACACCATGAAGTTTCACAATCTCCGCTATGAACAATTCTGCGTACTGAGCAGCCCTGTAAGTAGTCCTAACCGGTAAAAAGTGAGCAGACTTAGTTAACCGATCGACAACTACCCAAATTGAATCATGTCCCCGCTGAGTCCGAGGTAACCCTGTCACAAAATCCATAGAGATTTCTTCCCATTTCCACTGAGGGATCTCCAATGGTACAAGCATCCCTGCCGGTCTCTGATGTTCAATTTTCACTTGTTGACACACAATACAACGTGATACGAATTCCGCAATATCAGTCTTCATCCCTGGCCACCAATAATCCTTCTTTAAATCTTGGTACATTTTAGTGGTACCCGGATGAATACTGAAACTACTCTTGTGTGCCTCTTCTAAAATCAACCTCTTTAAACTAGCATCATTTGGAACACAAACTCTACCTTCAAACAGCAGAGTACCATCCGAAGCCCTTGAAAACTCTGACTGACCAATTCTCCTCTGAAGATTCGCATCTGATTCTTGAGCTTGCGCGATTCGGGACCGCAAATCACAAGTAACCTCTAATCTTTGTAACAAAACGCCATCACCCATCTCTGTAACGCTGAGACTAAGATCTCGAAATTTCTCATACAAACCACGAGTATGCATCAGCACCTCTGCTCTAATCAAAGATTTCCTGCTCAAGGCGTCAGCAACTACATTCGCCTTTCCCGGGTGATACTTTAACTCAAAATCAAAATCTTTTAAGTACTCCATCCATCTTCTCTGTCTCATGTTCAGTTCCCGTTGATCGAACAAATATTTTAAACTTTTGTGGTCACTGAACAAGTCAAATTGTGCTCCATATAAATGGTGCCTCCACACTTTCAAGGCAAAAACTATTGCCGCCAACTCGAGATCATGAGTGGGGTAATTTTCCTCGTGAGATTTAAGCTGCCGAGAAGCATAAGCTATCACATTACCTTCTTGCATGAGCACACTGCCCAGTCCTTTAGAGGACGCATCACAATAAACCACATATTTCTTTTCAGGGTCAGGTATTGCTAATACTGGAGCCTTGGATAATTTCTTCCTCAAAGTCCGGAAACTTTTCTCACAATCTTCGTCCCAGACGAACGGCACATCTTTCCTTGTGAGGCGTGTCAATGGCAAAGCAATCTGTGAAAATCTCATAATAAATCTCCGGTAGTAACCTGCTAAACCCAGGAAACTCCGAACCTCTGTTACATTCGTTGGTCTGGCCCAATTAAGGACAGCTTCAACCTTTGATGAGTCAACTGACACTCCTCCTTTAGAAATAACATGCCCCAAAAACTGGATTTCCGATAACCAAAATTCGCATTTACTGAATTTTGCATATAACTGATTTTCTCTGAGAATGTCCAAAACAATCCTCAGATGTTGAGCATGTTCCTGTGAGTCCTTCGAATAAATCAAAATATCATCTATGAAAATTACAACAAACTGATCCAGATAAGGCTGGAATATTCTATTCATGTAGTCCATAAACACTGCTGGAGCATTAGTCACTCCAAAAGGCATAACCAAAAACTCATAATGTCCATAACGTGTTCTGAACGCCGTCTTGGACACATCTGACGATTTGATACGAATCTGGTGGTATCCTGATCTGAGATCAATCTTTGAAAACACTGCAGCTCCTTTGAGTTGATCCAAAAGATCGTCAATCCTCGGTAACGGGTACTTATTCTTGATAGTTACTTTGTTTAACCGACGGTAGTCAATGCACAATCTCATGCTACCATCCTTCTTCTTAACTAACAACACTGGCGCACCCCAAGGTGACACACTGGGCCTGATGAAATGTTTCTGAATTAAGTCTTCCAACTGAGACTTCAATTCCTTTAACTCTGATGGTGACATTCTATAAGGCGCCACTGATACTGGTTCTGATCCTGGGATGAGATCAATAGAAAACTCAACTTCCCGTTCCGGGGGTAAATTACTTATCTCTGAAGGGAAAACATCCAAATAATCACTGACAACAGGAATGTCACTGGGACTCAGTTCTGATTCTGAAGTCACAGTAACCATCACATAAAAACCTCTATCCTGAGCACACATAAGCTGAGTAAGCTGATGAGTGCGGTTGATTAACTCTGATAAAGCCACACCTTCAGTCGTATCATCTGTGGGCATAAAGATACACTTCTCCGCACAACCAATATACACATGATTGGCAGATAACCAATCCATTCCTAGGATCACATCAAGTTGTATCATGGGAAGACACACCAAATCTATATAGTATGTCTTGCTAGATACAGTGATCGGGCAATTTTCACATATAAAGTTAGCTACAACTCCGCCCTCAGTAGCGGTAGATACCGTCATAGGAGGTATCAACGGTGACAAAGACAATTGTAAAGCTTCAACACACTTGTAAGAAATAAAGGAACATGTTGCACCACAATCAAATAGCACTTTAACTGGAGTTTGGCCTAAGTAACACATACCCGCAATTAAATCTTCATTTGCCAAAGCCTTCTGACCATCAAGGGAGTACACTCTGCCCTTACTTGTTGTAGTACCTTCAGCTCCACTTTTACCTCTTCTTTCTGGACAATTAGCCAAAATGTGCCCCGGCTGCCTACACCCGAAACACACACCTGTTTGCCTCATGCATTCACCGTAATGCATTTTCCCACAGAATTTACAAGCAGCACTCGTCTGATGTGGAAACGACTGCTTACCCCTCTTAGGAGAACCCTTAGGCTTGTTCTCTTGATATCTATCTGGAAACTTTCCTTTTCTCTTTTCATATGCTGCAGCTTTCTCTTTCGCGGTCTTGGCAAAACCCGCTTCCGCAACCAAACTATCATGAACCATCTCGTCATAGCTAGTGTTCCTTTGTAAACTCACTGCTGTATCAATCTCACCTCTCAGCCCACGCCTATACTGATTCATCTTCCAATTTTCATTAGCGGCATACTCGTTGTGAGAGGAGTAGTACGACAATTCTTCAAACTTCTTTGTAAACTCGGTGACTGACATGCCACCTTGCTTCAACTCAAGAAACTCCTGTTCTTTCTTCACCTTATAAGACATCGGGATATACTTCTCTATCATAGCTTCCTTGAAGTTATCCCAGTTGATTTCAACATCGTTTGCTAACATTCGGCGTTGAGCGGATTCCCACCAATCTTCCGCTGCGCCTCTGAACTGGTTAGTAGCCAACAATACTTTACTTTCCTCAGGGCAATCCACCATCCGGAATACCTTTTCAATCTGCTTCAGCCATCTCTTGGCCTCTGGAGGTTCACCTTCCCCATTAAACTCAGGAGGGTGGTTTCTGTTAAATTCCCGGTAGGACGGATTCGCCACTGCTGGTGGTGGTGTCTGTTGTTGAGCACCTTGTCCATGGTGCATCATCCCCATCCATTCTTGCTGAGTCTGAGCCTGTTGTTGGGCTTGCTGCTGCATCATGAGCATCATCTCCTGATGCTGTAACGCAGCCTGAGCTTGCTGCTCTTGGTATTGTTGCTGCAACGCCTGTTGCTGTTGCATCATTTGAGCCCAAAATTGCATATTAGGGTCTCCTCCACTGGCTTCCTCAGCATTAGCCTGATTCGATCTAGGCCTGCCAGGACCTCTTCTCCTCCCAGACATATTATCCTAACTGTCATACACAAGTCAAAGTGATCAGTTTCAACAAGATATAACATTTAGAATAATGTCCCGGATCCAAGAGATCCACAAACTTGAATTGTATTTTAATGACCCAAGGCACGGTCTGAATCGACCTGCTCTGATACCAAATTGTAACACCCATATTAAGATTGCCTAGGATCTTATACGAGTATTAAAATTTCGTATTGGATACATTAATTTACAATATAACACTCATCCAAATATTACATAACATTGTAATATTACAAATCCAAGGTTAATACCATTCTCTTATTACATATACATCAAGTATCACAACATATAATACATTCAACTATAAACAGATAACAACAGCACGATCAGTCCGTAGCCTTCTCCTTACCCTTGTTGCGTGCTGATTGCGATCCTGCCTGTGAACCTGCACCAGAAGGAATGGGATGAGACATAATGTCTCAGTGAGCTCTACCCAACCTACTGTTTGGCGACCACAGGGAACCTAGGGTCGCCATGCCTACCTTGGCAATTTAGGGGAATCTAGAATCGCCAAGTCTTATAAACCAGCCTATGACTTTTACTATAACCTTCCTGTAACTGTAAACTTTCTATGACTATAACTGTAACTATAACTATGAATCATAAAACAAATAAAGTGTTTTATGTTAGCTGTTAGCGTTGAACAAACAATTATCTGAGTTCATTTTACGGAGGGCACCCCGGGTGGAGCAACCCCGAGATACGTCTCCCTATAAACCGGTGAAACTCCTATCATACCAGGCTATCACCGGACTCCCTATGAAACGTGTGGACAACCCTCTCGGTGAAGTCCCATCCGGCGAATCCCGGAGTCTGATGAACACGCCCTATGACTGTGAAACGTGCAAGCACGCCAATATCTTTGATTAATTCTTTAACTTTGACATATAATCAATACTATGATCGTATAACGTTCCTATGACATATAACCTATGATTAATTGGCTCATCGTTCTCATGAGTCACCTATGATTGTTGGAGAACCAACTCTATAACCATATCTTTAACTATGATTGCTAAACATTCCATGCTTATGGATTCCAAAGGAACCTTTCTATGACTTGTTCACCTCTTTAGGCTCTCTAATTATCAAACTATAAGCCTTCCCTAATGATCTAATCATGCTCTAAGGGATAGGTCCTTGAACGTTTAAAAGGGATACATAGTCATTACACATCGCTTAATGAGTTTGGGATAGCATTGGATGGCTGAAATGGTGCAAGTAAAATGTAAAATTTTTCAAGTTCTGTCACCTTCAAAATCGTGACACGATCTTGGAATCGTGTCACGATTCCATGCCCAGAATTCGTGTTTTGCACTGCCTATAAAATCGTGACACGGTTGTAAAATCGTGACACGATTTTACCTGCAGTTGGACAGAAAAGGGCAGTTTCAAAGCATAATTTTCACCATTTTTGGCACAATCAACGCACCCAAACATCATACAGCTTATGGCTTATTTCTAAGTCCTATTAACAACTTATAACAGGTGAAATCAAGGAAAAATCATCAAAGGGAAAAACTAGGGTTCTATGATTCATAAATTTGATCAAAGACTATAAAACTCAAAGCTTAAGCAAGGAGGGTTCTAAAACCCACTAGGAGCTCACCTTAATCCCAAGAAGTTGCTTGCTAAGTTGTGAAAATCAAACCCTAGCTTCAAGATCCAAATCTCTACTCAAGAGAAACTCTATTTCCTTGGCTTTCCTTCTTGTTCTTGCTCCAAAAATTTCCCCAACATAAGCTTGCTTACCATACAAGGTTTTAGGGAGAAGTTTGCTAGCTTAAGGGATGATAATTTAATGATGAAGATTATGAGGAAGTGGGGCGAAATTGAGAGAAGAAGAAAGAGCAATTTTCTGAAATTTTGAGAGAAAGAATAATGAGTAAAAGCCTTGCCATTTTCATATTTATCCAAATAGTGACTTTCCCTCTAATTACATCTATGCCACTTCCCTTATTACTACTTTGCCCTTGCTTGCAAACGAAGTTTCTAACGATTATAACTGATACTTTTAAGCGGGATATTACAGGAGGGATAGGAGGCAATGTGGGCCGCACATAATTGGGCCTGGATTTGCTGTTTATAAACGAATTTCAGAAAGAAAGAGGCCATTTGCTCTTCTTTTCCTCTCTCTTCTCTTGTTTCTCTCCACTCTTCCTCTCAACTTTCTCTCAAAGCCTCGCCGGATAAACAACTCAGGCACGGCGGCCGGCCAGCCCTAGGGGCGGCGCCACCGTGCCGGAGGAACCAAAACCTCTCTTTTTTTAAAAAAAAATATGTTTTCCGAAACCCTTTCTTTCCCTTTACCAAAAATCAAACCAAAATTTTAAAAATCTTTTTTAAAAGCCCTAGATCTAGGTTTGAATTTCTGAAAAAAAAGAGAGAAACAAACTACCTCTTTGAAAGACTGTGCTCGGCTTTGGGATGGAAGTGATTGTGGGTTTTGTGGTTCGGTTATGGGTGAGTGGTTTGGAGGGGGTGACTGGTCGTGTATGTTGGTTGTGGGAGTGTTGGTGTGAGGTGGTGGTCGTGTGAAGGTTGACTGGGTGTGTATGTTTGATTGAGTGCTGTTCGTTTGGCCGTGAGGGGGCGTACGGGTTTGTTTCAGTTTCTGTTTCAATTTCTGGCCGTGAGTGTTGTTTGGTTGAGTGTTGTTTGTTTGGGGTTTGTTGTGATTTTGTGATTTGTGGGGGTAGTGGTAGACGGCCGTATGGCTTTTGGGGGTGAGGGTGGCGTGAGTGTATGTGAGTTAGGGTGAGGGACGTGGTGTTTTTTGTGGCTTACTGATGAGTTTTCCTTTTGGTGTTCTTTCTGTGCGTTTCTGATGGTTCGTAACTGGTGGTTTTCTGGCTTTTTCTCTGTGATTTTATAGTGCAGTGGATGATTAATGCAGGTTAAAGCCATTGATGGACAATTATCACAATTAATCAGCAAAATAATCAAAATGGCAACCATTAAAATTGCCATCAAACTCATTAAAAACCCAAAGTCAGACCTCTAAAAAGACAAAATAATAAAAAACGAAAAATAAAAATAAAAATAAAAATAGAAATAAAACAGGATAATAAAAAAGGAAAAAGAAAAGAAGAAAAAGAAAATGGAACTAAAAATAAAAAGGAAATAATAATTAAAAATGACAAGCAATAATAATAAAAAAAGGTCGCATTCGGAACCAAAAAATGAGGTATTTTAAAATACCTCCCTGCCGAAATTCCGTCTGAAACGACGAAAAAATTTCGAGCCCAGAGACGAGTAAAAAAAGAATCTTAGGTCAAAAATTGGGGTATGACAGATGCCCCTATTTAAGTCTCTTCGTCCGGAGATTTAAAGAGAGAAACTTGGATTCGACGGGTCGAAGGGACTTAAATACAAAGTACGCCAATTTTGGACCTAAGAAAATGTGAAATGCTCGTGATGCAAAATGTGACTGCAAGACGGCGAAGATGACCTGACTGGGGACAAAACAAAACAAAAGGATACCCGAGTTCGTTAAAGAAAAGGGATCCGACTCCACTGGGGGATAATATATAGTTCCACTGGGGAAGAGATCAACCATCGTATTGATAGCTGAAAAGGGAACGACACCGACCACAAGATGCCCGTTTGTAGAGCTTGCCACTTGAGGTAAAGACGGAAACAAAAGTAACATGTCGCTGACGACAAGAAACAAAGGTGAATGTCAGCTGTTCGGGATGTAGCCGAACTTGCCACTGACGACATGATAGATGATAAAATGCCAGCTGCTCGGGATGTAGCCGAACTTGCCACTGACGACATGATAGATGATAAAATGCCAGCTGCTCGGGGTGTAGCCGAACTTGCCACTGACGACATGATAGATGATAAAATGCCAGCTGCCCGGGATGTAGCCGAACTTGCCACTGACGACATGATAGATGATAGAATGCCAGCTGCTCGGGATGTAGCCGAACTTGCCACTGACGACATGATAGATGATAAAATGCCAGCTGCTCGGGATGTAGCAGAACTTGCCACTGACGACATGATAGATGATAAAATGCCAGCTGCTCGGGATGTAGCCGAACTTGCCACTGACGACATGATAGATGATAAAGTGCCAGCTGCTCGGGATGTAGCCGAACTTGCCACTGACGACATGATAGATGATAAAATGTCAGCTGCTCGGGATGTAGCCGAACTTGCCACTGACGACATGATAGATGATAAAATGCCAGCTGCTCGGGATGTAGCCGAACTTGCCACTGACGACATGATAGATGATAAAATGCCAGCTGCTCGGGATGTAGCCGAACTTGCCACTGACGACATGATAGATGATAAAATGCCAGCTGCTCGGGATGTAGCCGAACTTGCCACTGACGACAGGATAAAAAGGTAAATGTCAGCTGCTCGGGATGTAGCCGAACTTGCCACTGACGGCATGAAGGAAAAGGTACGCACAAGCTGTTCATTAAAGAACTGTCACTTGGCGAAAAGAGGGTGACATCTTTGAACCAGACACACTGGGGATGACACTTGGGGAACAGAGTTACAAATTGTTCATGATTGATTGACATGAAAAGCAAGACTCAGGGTGGTTAATGCAACCATGTACTGAATGATGTTATGTGCATGTTGTGTATGCATGAATGTGTATATGCATGAATGTATGAATGTATGTAAGACAGTACGACTTGTATGACTGTATGGAGGATTGACTGGTAAGATTGTATGGAAGACTGACTTGTATGATTGTATGAAAGACCGACTTGATGAGACAAGATTGGACGAACAATATGGAAAGTGGACCGACGACGCAGTACAAACACTCAGCAATCTCCATTGGGGGATGATGCCATTGGGGACATATCAAAACATTGACGGGGTAAGGCCCGATGTATGCAACGACTGGTGGAGAGTAAACACTTCCTGGGAGAGATGTGTTAATCCAAAGACCCGGCAGAAGAACTGGTGTTTCTATGGTCATGCTTTTTGTTTTTTCTTTTTTTTTTGAATCCCTAACTTTTGCCTGGACCGCCCTTTCGGGTTTTCAGTCCACCGGGAATATATTCTTTTTTGTAGGCCCCTAATTTTTGCCTGGACCGCCCTTTCAGGTTTTCGATCCACCGGGACGCTCATTTTTGCCTAAGCCGCCCTTTCGGGTTTTCGACTTACCGAGCTCTTTTCTTTTTCTTCTTTCTTTTTTTCTCAAGCAATTGACCATGTTTAATCTGCAGAGTTTATCCGTTCTCAGAATAACTGTTGACGCACACTTCACTTATTCATGAGTTCAGAGAGAATGTGTTTTGTTGTTTATGCTTTTCCAAAAATATAAAAAAAGATTTATGATTTTGAAAGAAGTTTTGCTTCAAGTACTACCAACAAAAATAGAAAAACGGTTTTATAAACTGAATAAATGGGAATTCCAAATGAAAGGCAAATAGGCTCAAATTTATTTAAAAGAGTGGTGACCCGCCAATGGCATGGCTCCACGGATCTTACAAAGTTTGAAAAATGGTAAATATAAAGGGGAAGGTACATTGAACACAATAACCGTTATTCTCCCTAACAACTTCGAACTCCGCTGTTTGGAGGCTTCCGATTCAGAGTACTTTGGCCGCTAATGTGCCCCAAGTGAGTTATGGCCAACCTGATGCAGTTACTTTGTCTTTTGATCCTTAACTTTTGCATAGACCGCCCTTTCGGGTTTTCGATCTATCAGGATGATTATTTTCTGTTTCATGTCTCTTATTTTTGCCTGGACCGCCCTTTTGGGTTTTCAGTCCACCGAGACGCTCATTTTTGCCTAAGCCGCCCTTACGGGTTTTCGACTTACCGAGCTGTTCTTTTATTTTTAGGCAAAGTATTTCTTGACTGCATCTGCGTTCACAGGACGGGGGAGCTCATCACCATCCATAGTCGTAAGAGTCATTGCACCACCGGAGAAAGCTCTCTTGACGACATATGGGCCTTCATAGTTAGGCGTCCATTTGCCCCTGGCGTCCGGTTGGAAAGATAAAATCTTTTTGAGCACAAGGTCTCCTTCTTGAAATTCACGGGGACGAACCTTCTTGTCAAATGCTTGTTTCATCCTCTTTTGATATAGTTGACCATGACACAAAGCAGCCAAGCGTTTTTCTTCAATCAAGTTCAGCTGATCATACCTACTCTGACACCATTCAGCCTCAGACAATTTGGCCTCCATCAGAACTCTCATCGACGGGATTTCGACCTCTACAGGGAGCACTGCTTCCATGCCGTAGACTAAAGAGAAAGGGGTTGCCCCTGTTGAAGTGCGTACTGAGGTACGGTACCCATGCAGAGCGAATGGTAACATCTCATGCCAGTCTTTGTAAGTGATTACCATTTTCTGGACAATCTTCTTGATGTTTTTATTTGCGGCTTCGACAGCACCATTCATCTGAGGTCTGTAAGGAGAAGAATTATGATGCTCGATCTTGAATTCTTCGCACAACTCTTTCATCATCTTGTTGTTCAAATTGGTTCCATTATCGGTGATAATTTTATTAGGCACACCGTAACGGCAGATGATATGGTTCTTGATGAAACGGACCACGACTTGCTTGGTCACGTTGGCATAAGATGCTGCTTCAACCCACTTGGTAAAGTAATCAATGGCCACTAGAATGAAACGATGTCCGTTTGAAGCCTTCGGTTCGATCCTTCCAATCATATCAATGCCCCACATAGAGAAAGGCCACGGAGAGGAAAGGACACTGAGGGTAGTTGGGGGAATATGAATCTTGTCGGCATAAATCTGACACTTGTGACACCTCCTGGCATGTTTATAACAATCAGATTCCATCGTCATCCAGTAGTAACCCGCTCTCAACAACTTTTTAGCCATTGCATGTCCATTGGAGTGAGTTCCGAAAGAGCCTTCATGTATCTCGCTCATCAACTTCTCTGCTTCACGTTCGTCTACACATCTGAGTAATACCATGTCAAAGTTCCTTTTGTATAAAATATCTCCATTCAAAAAGAAATTACCAGACAATCTTCTCAAAGTCTTCTTGTCTTTATTGGAGGCTCCAGGTGGGTATTCTTGACTCTGGAGGAAACACTTAATATCATGAAACCATGGCTTATCGTCAACGGCCTCTTCAACTGAAAACACATGAGCAGGCCTTTCAAGATGTTGGATTCTGATCGTTGGCAGGTCATTCTGATGGCTTACTTCATACATGGAAGACAATGTTGCTAAGGCATCTGCCATCTGGTTCTCATCACGAGGAATGTGGTGCAGTTCAACCTTGTTGAAGAAAGTCAACAAACGTCTTGCATAATCTTTGTAGGGAATCAAACCGGGGTGGCGAGTTTCCCATTCTCCTTTGATCTGATTGATTACTAGCGCTGAATCTCCATATATGTCGAGGTTCTTGATCCTCAAGTCAATAGCTTCCTCAATACCCAGGATGCACGCTTCATATTCTGCCATATTGTTCGTACAATCGAATTGCAGCCTTGCAGCGAAAGGGAGATGGTTGCCTTCAGGAGTGATAATAACTGCCCCAATTCCATTACCGTAGACATTCACGGCCCCATCGAATATCAAACCCCATCTGGACTCGGGATCTGGACCCTCTCCAAGCAATGGTTCATCACAATCTTTCATCTTCAAATACATAATCTCCTCATCAGGAAAGTCAAAGTTGATAGGTTGGTAATCTTCAACTGGTTGATGGGCCAAATGATCGGCCAGGACACTGCCTTTGATTGCTTTCTGGGTGCGGTATTCAATATCATACTCGGACAACAACATCTGCCAACGAGCAATTCTCCCTGTTAAGGTCGGCTTCTCAAAGATATACTTGATTGGATCCATTTTGGATATCAACCAAGTGGTGTGGTTAATCATGTAATGGCGAAGGCGTTTGGCTGCCCAGGCTAGTGCACAACAAGTTTTCTCAAGTAGGGAGTATCGAGACTCACAATCTGTAAACTTCTTGCTCAGGTAATAAATAGCATGCTCCTTCCTTCCGGTTTCGTCCTGTTGTCCGAGCACGCAACCCATGGAATCTTCTAACACAGTTAAGTACATGATCAGTGGTCTTCCATCGACTGGAGGGACAAGAATTGGAGGCTCTAGTAGATACTCTTTGATGCTGTCAAAGGCTCTCTGGCAGTCTTCTGTCCAAACAATCCCCTGATCTTTGCGGAGTAGTTTGAATATTGGCCCACAGGTGGCAGTCATGTGAGAGATGAATCTGGAGATGTAGTTCAGACGCCCCAAAAACCCTCTTACTTGTTTTTATGTTTCTGGAGCAGGCATTTCTCTGATGGCTCTGACTTTATCGGGGTCTACTTCAATACCTTTCTGACTAACAATGAACCCCAAGAGTTTTCCAGATCTAACACCAAATGTACATTTGTTGGGATTCAGACGAAGTTGATACTTTCGCAGCCGTTGAAACATCTTCAGCAGGTACTCAACATGTTCTTCTTCAGTGCCTGACTTAACAATCATATCATCCACGTACACTTCTATCTCTTTGTGCATCATGTCATGAAAAAGAGTGGTCATGCCTCTTTGGTAGGTGGCGCCTGCATTTATCAAACCGAAAGGCATTACTTTGTAGCAGAAAGTGCCCCAAGGCGTGATAAAGGACGTCTTTTCTCTGTCTTCGGGTGCCATTTTGATTTGATTGTAACCGGAGAAACCATCCATGAAGGAGAAAACTTTGGACTTAGCAGTGCTATCAACCAATACATCGATGTGAGGTAAAGGGAAATCATCTTTTGGACTGGCCCTATTCAGATCTCGGTAGTCGACGCACATTCTGACCTTACCATCTTTCTTCGGGACCGGAACTATGTTGGCCAACCATTGAGGATACTCAGATGTGACAAGGAAGCCTGCGTCAATTTGCTTTTGCACCTCTTCTTTGATCTTGAGAGCCATATCGAGACGAGTTCTTCTCAACTTCTGCTTGATTGGTGGGCATTCAGGTTTCAAAGGCAAACGGTGCTCCACAATACGGGGGTCTAAACCTGGCATATCTTGGTATGACCATGCGAACACATCAGTATATTCTCTGAGCAGTTCAACCACCCTCTGTTTGACAGTCTCTTCAAGCAAAGCCCCGATCTTGATTTCCTTCTTAACTTCCTCAGAACCCAAGTTGATCACCTCCACCGCTTCTTCATGAGGCTGAATGGCTTTCTTCTCATGTTCGAGTAACCGGGCAATCTCGTGTGGAATTTCCTCATCCTCCTCCTCTTCGGCTTCGTAGACAGGGAACTCAAAGTTGGGAGAGAGCGTACGGTTATCGTGTTCAACGGGCACATTGATGTTTAGTCTGCATATATGATTCATGATTGATTTTAGAGAATGAGTGAAAAATGCAGACTTTTTGAAATTGATTAAAAAAAGACAAAAAATATTTTTGGGTTTTTTGTGATACCATTTTCCAGAAAAAGCAATAAAAAGAATTGGAATAAACAGCATTTTTCATTAATGGTGAAAGTACTTGAAGCAAAATAGCCCTACATGATTACACTTTCGCTCGGGCAAGCCGAAAGGATTTTATTGAAAAAACAAAAACAAGAAACACATTACTTTGACACATGAATGACTAAAGGCACGTCAACAGCATCCCAATTACAAACAGACCCTCCAGGTGTCACAAAAGCAGGTATCATTTCTTCAGAACCATCTAAGACAGCATTGGCTTCGGGCGGGGTATTAATGGACCCGGCACTATGAAAGGTACCACTAACAGAGTCCAAGCTAACACCGTACTTAGAGCCGCTTGCAGAGGAAGCAAAACCCAGTCCTTCACGATTTCTGTTTTTTGGCAACTGCACAACTTTTCCCCATCCTACACCTGTTCCTTCCTGCACCACCTTCTGTGCGCTCTTCCAGGTGGCAAAAGACACTTCACTCTTCTCTGGCCCCTTACCTTCCACAGTCAGGCCTTGGAAAGAGGTTCCTTCTGTTTCATCAGCACCAATAAAGGAAAAGGCTGACAAGTGGCTTATCAACATGGCTTCTTCACCGCTTACAATTATTAGCTTCCCGTTCTTCACGAACTTCAACTTTTGATGCAGTGTAGACGTCACCGCTCCGGCTTCATGGATCCATGGTCGGCCCAACAAACAACTGTATGCCGCTTGGATATCCATCACTTGAAAGGTAATCTGAAATTGGTGTGGTCCAATCGTTATAGGCAGGTCTACTTCTCCGATCACCGACTTCCTTGAACCATCAAAAGCTTTTACTATTACTCCGCTTCTCCTTATGGGTGTACCCTTGTAGGAAAGTTGATCAAGAGTTGATTTGGCCATCACATTCAGAGACGAACCGGTGTCCACAAGTACATTCGACAGTGCATCAGACTTGCAGTTCACCGATATATGCAATGCCAGGTTGTGATTCCTACCTTCTGCTGGGAGTTCTTCATCACTGAAACTCAGATTGTTACATGCAGTGATATTACCCACTATTCCACCAAACTGATCAATCGTCACATCATGATCCACAAAAGCTTGGTCCAAGACCTTCATCAAGGCATCTCTATGAGCGTCAGAATTCAATAATAATGACATCATAGATATCTTCGACGGAGTTTGCATCAACTGATCAATCACTTTGTACTCGCTTTTCTTGATCAACTTCAAAAGTTCGTCTTGATCAGAGTCTCCACTGGCCCCACTAGACTGGCCCATCTCCTTGCTTCCACTAGGACCAAATACTGGCAGTTGTTCAATCACCGGATCACTTACTTTCTTCGGGAGCGCTGCTGGGATGACACGCCCGTTCCTCAATATCTTGTTATCACTTGCAATGTTGTCGACAGAAGTTAGAGAGGGTAAGGGTACCTCTCGCCCATTTTCCAACATCGTGGCCTGGTATCTGTATGGGATGGCTTTTCCGGAAGTATACGGCACAGGTCCCGGCAAACAGATCACCAGAGGAGTAGTAGTTGACCTTTCACTGTTGTATGCTATTTCCACCCGTTCTGGGATGCTGAACTCAGGTGTAATGACACACACCTCCTTCTCCTTCTTCGAGATGAGCAACTCCCTCCTGTCCATCAACCCTTGTATATCACCCTGCACTTTCTGACATCCTCTTGGGTCTACAAGGCACACTTCGCATGTTGTATGATCGTGACTAAACAAATTCACCTCGCACATCTTGATATGCATTGGAACCAGTGGGGTCTGAACATGTTGGACATTAAGAATGACACTATCTTTGCAACAGTCTTGTACCATATTAACAGACGGTCCATGATTCGGTAGAGGGTTAGCCTGAACATTTGGGTTTTGGTCTCGGAAGGACAAGATGTTGGCTTGGATCAATTTCTGCACTTCTCTCTTTAAAGCAAAGCAGTGTTCAACGTCATGGCCTGGTGCCCCTTGGTGGAAGACACAGGTGCGGTCAGCTCGGTACCAACCAGGTAGCCTTTCGGGTAGTTGAGGAGGCGGCCTTGTCTGTACCAGATTTTTCTCGAGCAAAGCTGGGAGCAACTCTGCGTATTTCATAGGGATTGGGTCAAACTGCTGGTTTCTTGGCATATGGTTTTGTGGATGAAGTGGTTGGGGGGCTTGAGGTCGGGGCTGTTGCTGGTAGTACGGTTGTTGATGAGGCTGTTGATAATGTTGATGGTGCTGTTGGTAAGGTGGTTGAGGTTGTTGGTAAGGCCTTTGTGGAGTTTGTAGTTTGTAGTTTGAATTTTGGGCAGTATTAGTGGATGGTGAAATGGCAGCAATGTGTTGGTAGGAAGGGTATCTTTGTTGTGGTCTCCCGTGAGCAACCATACTGACCTCCTGTTCCTTCTTTCTTGGGAGGTGGTTCCCGAACTTCTTCCCACTGTTGGCGGGGGTACTCTCTTTAACCAGACGTCCTTCCCGGACTCCTTCCTCCAGGCGCATACCCATGTTTACCATCTCAGTGAAATCGCTGGGTGCACTCGCAATCATCCGCTCGTAATAAAATGAATCAAGAGTATTTAGAAAAATCTTGGTCATTTCTTTTTCCTCCAAAGGCGGGTTGATTTGAGCAGCAATTTCTCTCCATCTTTGGGCGTACTCTTTGAAAGTCTCCTTGTCCTTTTGAGCCATGGCCCGGAGTTGATCTCTGTCCGGGGCCATGTCCAGGTTGTACTTGTATTGGCGGACAAAGGCTTCTCCCAAATCATTGAAAGTTTGGATCTTGGTGCTGTCCAAACTCATGTACCATTTTAAAGCTGCGCCAGTGAGACTATCCTGGAAGTAGTGGATGAGCAATTGGTGGTTATCAGTCTGGGTGGACATCTTCCGAGCATACATCACCAAGTGGCTTTGGGGGCAGGTGTTCCCCTTATACTTTTCGAATTCAGGGACCTTAAACTTGGGCGGGATTTTGACATTTGGCACCAAGCAGAGGTCGTGGGCATTTGTAATATCCCGCTTAACACTTGGATATTTATCAGTATTGAGACGATGCATCAGAGATAATTTAAATGGACGCAATGGCAAGGTTGTAATTAAGAGCAATGGCATAGTTGTAAATAAGGGGAATATGGCAAATGGATATATATGAATATTGTGTGGTTTACTACTCATTTTTCCCTTTCATTCCAAAACAGAAAATTGCTCTCCTTTCCTCTCCCATTTTCGCCCTTCTTCATCATCATCATCATCTCATCAAATCATCATTCCTTAACCTAGTAAACTCCTTCCCAAGCTCTTTTGTGGCAAGCAAGCTTGTGTTGGTGAATTTGGAGCAAGAAGAAGTTAAAGAAGAAGCAAGAGAAGAGTGAGAGATGGGCTAGGGTTTTGAGTTTATGCTTGACAAGGATTGGAATCAAGTTTAAGGTGAGCTCTTAGAGGGTTTTAGAAACCCACTTTGTTTAAGCTTGAAAGTTTTGTTATTAAGAGCTATTTTGATAGATTCATGCCTTAATCCCATGTTGGCTTGTAATACATGAATTGTGATGTGTTATCTTGTTCATATGTCATAGAAAAATCCATTCCCATAAGTTAATTGATGATTGGGTATGTTTGGGTTAGCCTAGGAAGTGAAATTTTGTGTGCTGCTGAAGCCAAAATCGTGCTCCGATTTATGGGCATCGTGCTACGATTTTATGTCCTGATTTTCATGAAACTTTCGCATAAAATCGTGCTCCGATATTTCCCCATCGTGCTACGATTTTGGCCTCCCTCAGCATTATTTTTCGTGAGCTTTGGCTTGGATATAGGGAAGGATAAGGGATAGGCATGGCCTTAGGAGATGTATACTCATACTTCTAAGTTATATAGATGTGTATAGAGCTTGGTAATGGGATTATCTCTTGTAGTGAAGTCCCTACATTCACCTAAGTATGTGCAAACTTAAGAACTTTGAGAGTTTGAATCATAGTCAATCATAGTTATAGATATGTTCATAGTGTTGGTTTTCCAACAAATATAGGTGGCTTATGAGAACGATAAGCCAAGGTTATAGATTACAGGTTATAGATTACAGAATTGTTATAGAATCAAAACGTCAGATTATATGTTAAAGTTAAAGAATTAAAGATCACAGATATTGGCGTGCTTGCACGTTTCACAGTCATAGGGCGTGTTCATCAGACTCCGGGATTCGCCGGATGGGACTTCTCCGAGAGGGTTGTCCACACGTTTCATAGGGAGTCCGGTGTTAGCCTGATATGATAGGAATTTCACCGGTTTATAGGGAGACGTATCTCGGGGTTGCTCCACCCGGGGTGCCCTCCGTAAAATGAACTCAGATAATTGTTTGTTCAACGCTAACAGCTAACATAAAACTGCTATCGAACTGTTTATACGTTTTATGTTTTACAGTTATAGTCAAAGTTACAGTTACAGTCATAGTTACAGGAAACATACAGTTATAGTTATAGACATTTATCAGAAAGTGATCCTAGGTCTTTCCCCTCGATCACTATGTCATAGATATAGACATGATCACCGTTATGGTTTTAGACAATTATAGTTATAGTCATAGGCCGTTATGGCAATGGTTATAGACAGTTACAGCAAAGGTTATAGGCAGTTTAAGTTATAGATACAGAAGGACTTATAGTCATAGGCAGATAAAGACTTGGCGATTCTAGAATTTCCCTAAATTGCCAAGGTAGGCATGGCGACCCTAGGTTCCCTGTGGTTGCCAACAGTAGGTTGGGTAGAGCTCACTGAGACATTATGTCTCATCCCATTCCTTCTGGTGCAGGTTTACAGGTTAGTCAGAGGTTCGTGACGAAGATCTTCATAGAGGTACTGGATGGAGTGCGTTTGCTCGTTGTGTACCAGCTCAGAGGTTTAATGGACATTTGCAAAAGTATTGTAACAGTATTGGATTATTGTACAAACGAGTAAACATGTAATTATTTCTGTTGTGATGTAATATTATTATTGAAAATTTTAAATGTATCCAGTATCAGTTTAGCGTACATACTAATATACTAGTTAAAGTTAGTATGGATGTTACAATTGGTATCAGAGCAGGTCGATTCAGACCGTGCCATGGGTCATTTAAGATTCAATAAAAGTAGTGGAATCATTGGGTTCCGGATATTGTTCTAAAGGTCACATCTAGTTGAGCCTGATCAACTCAGTCTAGTATATGGCAGTTAGGACAAATATCCGAGAGCTGAATGTGACCAAGGAGGAAAGAAGTGTACGAAGGGTGAAGGTTCAGACGTCAGATTTTTAAGACGGAAATTGGCGAAGTGTTTAAGGTCAAAGGATGGTTTCTAACAGTGAAGTAACTGAGCCAGTTAATGGCAAAGTCTCAGAATTATAAGAGGTATTTAAGAGTAAAGTCAAGTACCTTGGTTAGTTGGACGCATCATTGAGCGATGCTTTCTCCGAGGAGATGTGTAGAGTAAAGGATTATAGAATACTTCGAAGAATGATTTGGAATCCTAACGGGAACCGTAATTTGGAAAGTTAAAGTTAAGGGTTGATTAGAGTTTTAATTCCGGCTTCAGATGCAAAGGATTGTGATACCAAACCCAGCGACTTAGAACAAAGAATGAACAGTTAATTATTGAAAACTCTGGGCTTCCAGTGAGGATATAGTGTGTAAGGTGGAAGGACTTGCGCACTTAAAATGGACGAGATTTAAATATCTGATAGGTAAGAGACTCATTTATGGATTAAGCGAATTAATGAACAGATGGAATAGGTTACCTTCCTTTATTGCGGGTCATCAAGATACTTTGTATGAGGAATGCGAGTTTAGCAACAAGTGAAGGAAACCCCGGTAAGGGTATGAAGTAAAGATTGAATTTTACGTTGTCGGATTATAGCAGACCGCTTTCGAGGATTAAACAGGAATTAGCTAAGAACTATTTTGAGGCTCTGGCAACAGGAAGAACATCACTTATATATAAGTTACAGTTAAAGTATGGTTGAAGTTAAGAAGTTCTATATTCTCTTCGATGGGCTCCTTGCATACGTATTCGGGTGAGCCGACAAAGATCACACTATGTTGGTATGTGTTAAGATGGTAGAAAATACATACTTTGGATTGTTCGAAACCAAGAAGACGGCAACGGTCGAGAAGATAGATGGACTATTATTCAGATAACAAGATTAAAACGGAAATTGTGAATACAGTAATAAGTTATAGGAAGGATCCAATGGAAAATGTTAAGTATTGAAGCTTACAGATTTATTAATCGGGTACTCGAAGAGGCGCATCATGTGTTTGAATTTACAGGGGAGCCGGTAAGGTTAAGTTTATACAGTCGGATTATTTCCGGAGTAACCAAGGGTTATGTTAGAGTTATGTGGACCTAAGTGATTTGAGAAAAAGGTTGTGGATGTGAAATCCTTACGGATAATTATAGGATGAGACTCGATACATTAATCGATTAAGTACGTGAAAGACGAGAATTTCCGGAAGTCATAGAATGTTTCTAGAAGTTACCACAAGTAAATAATGTATGAACTTAAGTTGTTTTAATAGGAGCATCATTGGGCTCGAATTCATTGTTAAAGATTGTCTACAGGGTTCGGTGTTTTTCGTGGAAGTAAGAATTTTGTTTGTGTTCGAAAGGAAACGCAAAGTCAAGCGTCGAGCAATCAGTAAGTTTAACAGGTGGAATAAACCACAAGAGAAATTATAATGTAAGATATCTATGTGTGGTAACTACAAAGTTATAAAGTCAAAGGATTGGCCGAGGAAATTTTATATGGTAATAGTGATCCCAAAGAGATTGTTAAAATCAGAGTTGTGCAGCGGAGAAGTAATCCAATTATGAGTTAATAGACAAATCAAAGCTGAAGTTTAGAGAAAAGGATGTTTGTGAAGTCCTTGTCAGAGGAACTACAGGAAAGGTATTCAGAGATTAAATCTCAAGTTACAGAATATGTGTAAGTAATGATGACTTGAACTTATCATCAGTTCTAACAGGAATTTTAATAGATAAGTCGAGGAATGTATCAGACCCCGAAACTCATGAGATAAGAGAATCGAAGCAGTTTGATAACTTTAAAGGACGTGTTTATAGCGTAATAAGTACATAGCGAAGGAGGCCACATTTCATACGGTGATTTAGCTGTTTAGCTCAGTAACTTAAAGTTAATTTGAGTAGTAAGTTTAACCAAAGAGGAATTATGCCGTGACATACAGTTATTCCGCATCGTATCCGCGTTATGCTAGCATGTCACATGTAACATGCATGTAACAGGTTATGATTAGTATTATGTATACTGATCAGGCAGAGTTTATGCTACTTAGACAGTAGTGTAACATATTTTTATAGTCGTGTGACATGTATTGGTAACCGTGGTACGCAGATCAGAAGAGTACTCATAGTTTATAGTAAAAGGCTACGTGAATACAAGTTATGAATTAAAGGATTAAGAGTTTTAAAGTGCTATTTTGATAAGCGAACAGAATAGAGTTTTCTTTTAGAAAACGGAGAATGTCCTTGAACGAAATAAGTTATAACGTTTATGGAACGTAATCATAGTTACGTATGGGATTCTAGATATTCAAAGAATACAAGTATGAATCAAAAGTTAAGAGAGTGACCTTGGTTGACGTGGTTTTGTCTCAAGTATAAGTTGATTAAGTATGGTGTCCCATTAGTTGGACAATGACGATGCGGCGTACTGTGTACCCGATAGGAGTGTACACGTACTCGATCATGTATAGAAGCGATGTGCTATGGATAATATTATATGATGGTATGAGAGACGGCATATGCTACACGTCACTTATACTAAACTTTCGTAAGTTGAAATTATTGGTAAAGTAAGTATTAATTCCCATGAGTAAGGAATATCTTAATTGAAGTAAGATTGTCAGAATCATAGGAAGAAGAAAGCCCTAAGACCTTTAGCTACGTGTTATCGTTGATTAATTAAATTGGAGCAGGAGTGGCTCATAAGATTTCTCGAGCTTTAAGGATTACTGCAGTGGGAATGGTCAATGAAAGAAAAACTGATAGAATTCAGTAAAGGAAATCTAAGACTTAATAATTTTTACATTGGATTTACAAGAAATATGTCAGATAGAAAGGAATTTGTACCAAAGGTACGACCATCTCCTTGTATTTGAATCGTGAAAGTACTTGCAATGGACTTTATTTTCGTTTGAGAATGTTTGATATCAGATGCTTTGCAGTGCAAGACTAGTCTATATGAAGAATGATACGAATGTAACAGTAACAGGTCGTCTTGCGAGACGAAAGATAAAGACAAAAGTTCTTTGAACTAAAAGTAATGTAATAGATCCCTCGGAAAGTTGGAATAATTGAGGAAAAACAGAATGACTCGACGACTTCAGGTTAATATGGATATGTTGGTTCAGATAATCATACGTCTTAACAGGTAATAGTTATGTAATATACGTTAGACCTTTCGGCAGGAAAGAGATTGTCTTATGTTTTGATGTACAGTGATGGGAATCATGGCTAAAGAACAAGTATTAACCAATATGGTTTAATCGAGACGCGTGACTAATCTACATGTCAGACATTAGAGTTGCCATGGAATTCCAATGAGCATAAAGAATTGGAAACTTTAATAGTAGAGAAAGAGGTAGAAAGGATTTATCTTTTCAGGATCTTCGAAGGATTTTCTAAATTTCGAGGACGAAATTTCTTTTAAGGGGGGTAGAGTGTAATATCCCGCTTAACACTTGGATATTTATCAGTATTGAGACGATGCATCAGAGATAATTTAAATGGACGCAATGGCAAGGTTGTAATTAAGAGCAATGGCATAGTTGTAAATAAGGGGAATATGGCAAATGGATATATATGAATATTGTGTGGTTTACTACTCATTTTTCCCTTTCATTCTAAAACAGAAAATTGCTCTCCTTCCCTCTCCCATTTTCGCCCTTCTTCATCATCATCATCATCTCATCAAATCATCATTCCTTAACCTAGTAAACTCCTTCCCAAGCTCTTTTGTGGCAAGCAAGCTTGTGTTGGTGAATTTGGAGCAAGAAGAAGTTAAAGAAGAAGCAAGAGAAGAGTGAGAGATGGGCTAGGGTTTTGAGTTTATGCTTGACAAGGATTGGAATCAAGTTTAAGGTGAGCTCTTAGAGGGTTTTACAAACCCACTTTGTTTAAGCTTGAAAGTTTTGTTATTAAGAGCTATTTTGATAGATTCATGCCTTAATCCCATGTTGGCTTGTAATACATGAATTGTGATGTGTTATCTTGTTCATATGTCATAGAAAAATCCATTCCCATAAGTTAATTGATGATTGGGTATGTTTGGGTTAGCCTAGGAAGTGAAATTTTGTGTGCTGCTGAAGCCAAAATCGTGCTCCGATTTATGGGCATCGTGCTACGATTTTATGTCCTGATTTTCATGAAACTTTCGCATAAAATCGTGCTCCGATATTTCCCCATCGTGCTACGATTTTGGCCTCCCTCAGCATTATTTTTCGTGAGCTTTGGCTTGGATATAGGGAAGGATAAGGGATAGGCATGGCCTTAGGAGATGTATACTCATACTTCTAAGTTATATAGATGTGTATAGAGCTTGGTAATGGGATTATCTCTTGTAGTGAAGTCCCTACATTCACCTAAGTATGTGCAAACTTAAGAACTTTGAGAGTTTGAATCATAGTCAATCATAGTTATAGATATGTTCATAGTGTTGGTTTTCCAACAAATATAGGTGGCTTATGAGAACGATAAGCCAAGGTTATAGATTACAGGTTATAGATTACAGAATTGTTATAGAATCAAAACGTCAGATTATATGTTAAAGTTAAAGAATTAAAGATCACAGATATTGGCGTGCTTGCACGTATCACAGTCATAGGGCGTGTTCATCAGACTCCGGGATTCGCCGGATGGGACTTCTCCGAGAGGGTTGTCCACACGTTTCATAGGGAGTCCGGTGTTAGCCTGATATGATAGGAATTTCACCGGTTTATAGGGAGACGTATCTCGGGGTTGCTCCACCCGGGGTGCCCTCCGTAAAATGAACTCAGATAATTGTTTGTTCAACGCTAACAGCTAACATAAAACTGCTATCGAACTGTTTATACGTTTTATGTTTTACAGTTATAGTCAAAGTTACAGTTACAGTCATAGTTACAGGAAACATACAGTTATAGTTATAGACATTTATCAGAAAGTGATCCTAGGTCTTTCCCCTCGATCACTATGTCATAGATATAGACATGATCACCGTTATGGTTTTAGACAATTATAGTTATAGTCATAGGCCGTTATGGCAATGGTTATAGACAATTACAGCAAAGGTTATAGGCAGTTTAAGTTATAGATACAGAAGGACTTATAGTCATAGGCAGATAAAGACTTGGCGATTCTAGAATTTCCCTAAATTGCCAAGGTAGGCATGGCGACCCTAGGTTCCCTGTGGTTGCCAACAGTAGGTTGGGTAGAGCTCACTGAGACATTATGTCTCATCCCATTCCTTCTGGTGCAGGTTTACAGGTTAGTCAGAGGTTCGTGACGAAGATCTTCATAGAGGTACTGGATGGAGTGCGTTTGCTCGTTGTGTACCAGCTCAGAGGTTTAATGGACATTTGCAAAAGTATTGTAACAGTATTGGATTATTGTACAAACGAGTAAACATGTAATTATTTCTGTTGTGATGTAATATTATTATTGAAAATTTTAAATGTATCCAGTATCAGTTTAGCGTACATACTAATATACTAGTTAAAGTTAGTATGGATGTTACAGCATTTTTCCCAAAAAGGTCTTTTCCACGGAGGGCCTTAATTTCTCGTTGCATCTCATCAAACTTTTCCTGGAAATCATCCATCCGATCCTGAGCCCCTACACTTTCTGTGTGAAAGATAGGTTCATTGTCGTATTGGGTCGAATGAATCACTGGGGCTGAAAAGGCCACAGTAGCTTGAGGAAAAGTAACACCAGGTTGAGGAGCAGAAGTTGCAACAGGAATAGGGATGAGTCCTTCACCGGAGCTAAGAGGCATGCCCCAGGGATATCCGTCGGGCATTGTGTATTGTGGGGCACTGGTGTGCGCTGTAGGAGCCGAAGTAGTAGCAGTTGTCAAAAGAGCTGGGGAGCTGGGGGAAGGAGACGGTGGATGAACTTGTGCGGCTGCCAGCAGCTTTACCAACTCCGTCAATTCTTCAATCTTGGTCCGCATGGATGTCATTTCCTCCCGAAGTACTTGGTTTTCTTGTTCCAGATGGTCCATTATTTTCCTCTGATGTGCTCTAGTGTTGTATGTGTAAGTTGGTTTCTGCTGAGGACGTCGGGCCACTTTCTTGGACTAGGCAGATGGACCTTTGAAAAAACAAGACGTGAGACTCGGTTTGAGAAACTATGAATGCAATGCGTATGCACAAAAAAGATATTTTATCGAAGGACTTTATTAAAGTAATTGTAAACATCATGGTTTGAACATTTCATTTAAGCATTAAGATATTACAAAATAGTTCTTTTTGATAGATTACAAGATTTTGGAAGCTAGAATCTAAGCATAAAACTCTAAAACTTTCAACTCAAGTTCCTGGAGTAGATGAATCCTCAGAATCAGAATGTGCACCAAAGATCGAATCCATAAACCTCTTCCTCCTTTTAGAATCCCGGCTGAGCAAAGCATCTTTTCGCTGAAGCAAATCATCCTTCTCGATCATCCGTTGGTTCTGAATGAAAAGCTCGTGATTCTTCTGTGCTAACTTCCCTTTCAAGGTTTCATGCTCACGTTCAAGTTCCTGGTACCTTCTCTTCCAAGTTTCTTTTTCTTGCTTTTCCTTGGTTAACTGCTCCTGAAACTCCTCCTTGGTGTCAAAGGGGATAGGCAAGGATGATGGTGGAATGGTGGAGGACAGATATCTAGATAGATGGTAGGGGAGGCCAAAGCTCATGGTTCTATCAATAACCCACTGAGTATAGGATTCATGCACATAATCAAATTTCTTCCCCATCTGACTTCTGTTAAGTCTGCGGATGGCACTCCAAGCTTGTGCGAATCTCTCTCTCCTGTTTGAGTGGTCTTCATGATAAAGATAGAACTCACTGGTCAGGGCAAGGTTGTTTGGCTTTGTTTTCATTGGGTAACCGAACTGTCGACGGGCTAGAGAAGGGTTGTAGCTAATCCCGCCACGCATACCAAGAAGAGGTACGTTGGGGTATTCACCACAGCTAACAATAACTTTCCCTACGTCACAGGCTGCCTGGTACCAAACTATGTCTGAGGGATGGAGGGCCATGATTCTGTGGGACCAAGGAAGATCTTCGAGGTTAGCTTTGAAAGTATGAGTTTGAGGTAGGTGGGAGATAAACCATTTGTAGAGCAGTGGTGCACAGCAAAGAATAGTTCCACGGCCGGCTTGGGTACGGTCATGGATGGAGTGGTAGGTATCAGCTAGTAGAGTGGGCACAGGGTTTTTGGAGAGGAAGATTTTGATGGCATGGATATCAATGAAGTTGTCAATATTTGGGAAGAGTACAAGGCCATATATGAGGAGGGCTAGGGTGGAATGGAAGGCAAGAGTGCTAGCTGCTTCAGCAAATATGGAGGCTTGTTGATAGAGGAAGTGGGTGGGAAGACCTTGGAGGCCTCCTTTAAAGGTAAGGTTTGCTTGGATGATGGAAGTTTCAAGGTGGAGAGCGGCTGCGATGTCGGAGGGTTTAGGGATAGGTTCTAGGCCATGGAACGGTATTTTGTCAGGCACGGGTAACCCAACCAGGTATGAGTATTCCTCAAGTGTAGGGACAAGCTGATAGTCAGGAAAGGTGAAGCAATGGTAGAGCGGGTCATAGAATTGGACCAAGGTTTCCAGACATCCTTCCTCAACATCTACTCTAAGGATATTAAGTAGCCTTCCATGATGAGCTTGAAAATCCATTCGATCATTTACTAAAGATCCTAGCTTCCTTAATTTTGACAAGTCTGGTTTCTTGAAAAGATACTTCTTAGTGCTTCTTCGTGGAATGTCCATATCTACAATGTTTACAAAAAGTTTATTTAAGTCCTTCGATGTTTTGGATGAAAAAGAAAAGAGTTTATGCATGGATGCATGTATGAATGATTATGCTAAAGAGCGGAGAAAACATGGTGAGGTTTAAGTCCATAAGGTAGGAGTCAAGGGTAAACACGCCATTTGGTAAGGACTATGGTTTCATTTGTACCTGTATCACGGGTTCTACCAAGTTCTCAAAGTCCTCAACCCCTTCCAAATATCGTCGGGTTACGAGATTGACTCCCGATCCAATAATACTTGTAAGAAAGTCTCGTTTGAGTGTAGTATCGCGTATCAACTAATTCAAGATTACTCTTGGTTAGCCACCGCACTACGTCCTAAAAGGCCAAGATGGGTTAAAGGTAACTAAAGGTCCTCAACTTCATAGGTCACTTGAAAATATCAATGCCGGACACGACTTACTCATGCCAACATAATAATACTTCCAAGATCCCTCCATTGAGCGGGGTTATCACATGTGTCACATCCGAAATTTACCCTCGGAAAGCCACTTTGATTATACCACCATCCTATCTTATGTTTCCCTCAAGTCCGGGTGTAGGACTTATCTCACCACTCACGTAAAAAAAGAAAAAAAAACACATAGGCACGTATTTACATATTTTTATTTTAAGCAAGTTATAGCGCAAAGTATTTAAATAAATTCAAGTTAGGCTCAACCCTCGGTGTCCCCAGTGAAGTCGCCATTTCTGTCGCGGTGATTTTCGGAGATCAAGCTATTGATTAGCGTTGACTCACTAATTTTAATTCACGACTGAACTTTTAATTTTTAAATGAAAAGTGGAAAAAAGTTCTAAATTACCACATTTTAAAAGATTAGGGTTCGGGGGTTAGTTACGTTTAGGGAAGGTGTTAGCACCCTAAACGTTCGTAGTACTCTACGAGAACCTCTTGATTTTATTTATTTATTTTGAGCTATAACTTGCTTATTTTTTTAAAAGAAAGAAAAAGAATGAATTAGAGTAGTGAGGAAAAATAAAAATGTTTTTTTTGTATTTTTTATGATTTGGAAGGACAAGGTCCTCTGCCTACGTACCCATGAGGGATCAAAACCTCGTAGTTCGGGGTAAAAATATCGTTTGATTGGTTTGGTGTTTTTTATTAGTTTTTAAAAAAGTTTTAAAAAAAGAAAAGCCAAGTGGCAAAATGGAATTGGTTTGTGTTTTTTTATTTTTTGAAAGTGATTAAAGTGTAATTAAAGTTGATTAATGGTTATTTAAAGAAAATAAAAGGAAAAAAACGGACACTTGATTGAAAAATCAAGGTTTATTAAGAAAAGATTCTTTTGTGAGTTTTTCAATATTATTTGCATGTTTTTTTTTTGTTTTTAATTAGCTAAGACTAAAAACGTAATAAAGGCTAAACGCGAGGAATTTTCGTGATGACGTTGGATCACCACGAAATCCCTTTGAAATTAAACTAACCTAATATTTTTTGTATTTTTTCTGAATAGCGAAATAAGTAAAAATAAATAAAAGACGTAAAGCAGAATAAATAAAGTGTGGTGTCAGTGCATATTCTCATTTATTTTTGTTACATTGATCCTAAGTACATTCTAATAAAAATAGAAAAAAAAACGGAATAATAAATAAAGATAAAATTGCAAATGCGATAAAATAAATAGGCTAAAAATATAACTAAAATGAAAATGCATGAAATAAAAGGAAAAATAAAAAAAATATAAAAAAAAAAAAATGCATGAACTACTATAAGATAAATATCATGAAATAAAAATGCATGGAAATAAAAAAAGAAATTAAAATGAAATGGAAGAAATGATAAAGAAAATACAAAGAAATAAGAAAAAAAGGGGTGCAGTAGCAGGGAATGGGGGGTGCGGATAGCATTCAGAAAAGAAGGAGGGATAGGAGGCAATGTGGGCCGCACATAATTGGGCCTGGATTTGCTGTTTATAAACGAATTTCAGAAAGAAAGAGGCCATTTGCTCTTCTTTTCCTCTCTCTTCTCTTGTTTCTCTCCACTCTTCCTCTCAACTTTCTCTCAAAGCCTCGCCGGATAAACAACTCAGGCACGGCAGCCGGCCAGCCCTAGGGGCGGCGCCACCGTGCCGGAGGAACCAAAACCTCTCTTTTTTTAAAAAAAAAATATGTTTTCCGAAACCCTTTTCTTTCCATTTACCAAAAATCAAACCAAAATTTTAAAAATCTTTTTTAAAAGCCCTAGATCTAGGTTTGAATTTCTGAAAAAAAAGAGAGAAACAAACTACCTCTTTGAAAGACTGTGCTCGGCTTTGGGATGGAAGTGATTGTGGGTTTTGTGGTTCGGTTATGGGTGAGTGGTTTGGAGGGGGTGACTGGTCGTGTATGTTGGTTGTGGGAGTGTTGGTGTAAGGTGGTGGTCGTGTGAAGGTTGACTGGGTGTGTATGTTTGATTGAGTGCTGTTCGTTTGGCCGTGAGGGGGCATACGGGTTTGTTTCAGTTTCTGTTTCAATTTCTGGCCGTGAGTGTTGTTTGGTTGAGTGTTGTTTGTTTGGGGTTTGTTGTGATTTTGTGATTTGTGGGGGTAGTGGTAGACGGCCGTATGGCTTTTGGGGGTGAAGGTGGCGTGAGTGTATGTGAGTTAGGGTGAGGGACGTGGTGTTTTTTGTGGCTTACTAATGAGTTTTCCTTTTGGTGTTCTTTCTGTGCGTTTCTGATGGTTCGTAACTGGTGGTTTTCTGGCTTTTTCTCTGTGATTTTATAGTGCAGTGGATGATTAATGCAGGTTAAAGCCATTGATGGACAATTATCACAATTAATCAGCAAAATAATCAAAATGGCAACCATTAAAATTGCCATCAAACTCATTAAAAATCCAAAGTCAGACCTCTAAAAAGACAAAATAATAAAAAACGAAAAATAAAAATAAAAATAAAAATAAAAATAAAACAGGATAATAAAAAAGGAAAAAGAAAAGAAGAAAAAGAAAATGGAACTAAAAATAAAAAGGAATTAATAATTAAAAATGACAAGCAATAATAATAAAAAAAGGTCGCATTCTGTAACACCCATACTAAATTATCTAGAATATTTAGCATGTGTATTAATCTGATACTGGGTACATTAAAATTTACAATAATTAAATATACAAACCACTGAATTAGTACAATTTGCTCGTTTACATAAATATCCAAATGTCATCTATAAATACATAAACATATCCTGATAACCTTCTGAGCTTCTCCGCGACGAGCAACTGTACTCCATCCAGCGTCTCCCTGAAGAATCTTCATCTGAAAACCACTTGGTAACCTGGAACCTGCACCAGAAGGATAGGGATGAGACATAATGTCTCAGTGAGCTCCTACCCTACCTACTGTTGGCAACCACAGGGAACCTAGGGTCGCCGTGCCTACCTCGGCAATCTTGGGGATACCTATGATCGCCAAGTCTTAACCTTACCCATAGTGGGCTATCTGACTGATCCTGCTAAACTGTGTAGTCATAAACTGGACTACATCCTACTAAACTAGTGATCAAGGGGAAACCTAGGATCACTATCTGAGTCTGATTATCTGATACAGAATATTCCTGAGATCTAGACTATATCCTGATAATTGGGTGATCGAGGGGAATCTAGGATCACCGCCTGATAACTGATTATCTGATATCTGATACTTTTCTGATAACTATTCTCTGTCTGATAACATAATAAAATAATCAACTGATAAATGTCTTATGTTAGCTGTTAGCGTTGAACAAACAATATTATCTGGATTCATTTTACGGAATGCCCCCGGGTGGAGTAACCCCGAAGCACATTCCCCTGATAACCGGTGAAAATTCCTATCATATCAGGCTAACACCGGACTCCTCTTGTCGTCGTGCGGTCATCCTTGCGGAATAACACGTCCCACTGGCGTGAACCTCCTGTGTCCCACTGGCGTGAACAGCAGAAGACACGACTTAACTTACGCGTATACCCCCCGTGTCCCACTGGCGTGAACGACGAAAGACGCGGATTATTATACTTTATTATTAGTCTTAACTTATACATGAGCCTTTCGAGTCCCACTGGCGTGAACAACGAAGGTCACGGCTTAATATTAATCTTAACTGATGCGTAGACCTCCCGTGTCCCACTGGCGTGAACGACGGAAGACGCGAATAAATATTCTGTAAACTTATGCGTGAACCATTCGTGTCCCACTGGCGTGAACTACGAAGGCCACGGCTTAATATCTTAATAACTCTTGTTTTTATTCTGCTTATACCTATAACTTATGTTTACTGCATATCTAGTGCATTCTCAAATATCATTCTTAAATGCCTAACCTATGAATAGGTTCCTTTCTTAGGGAAATGGATTGTTCTCGTTAATTCTCATTCTTGTGCGTAACTATCGCACTCTTAATTACTCACTCTTAGTCACTTAACCTATAAAAGGTTCTAAGCTTTGAATATATAACGTTCTTGTGCTCATCGTTCTCATGAGTCAACTCTTAAAAGTGGGGAACCAAGTCCCTAATTGCTGGGTATCTTAGGTATACTCTACCCTTTGTCTTAATTATTTTCCTTGATTCTTAATGAGGTTAATCCTCAACATTATGTGATGTTTCTAACCCCACACTCATGCTAATACGAGGTATACTATGATCTATTCTTCCATTTTTAAATGTACAAAAGCATACTGGCGCTGTGCGGATGATTTCTGGCTAGAAAAACAAGTTTCAAAAATATGGTTCCTTGCTGGTTCCATCGTGGCACGCCAGCCACCCATCGTGGCACGATGGCTGCCTGATCAGTATGATCATGGCACGATGAAAGCCATCGTGGCACGATGAATCCAGGGGTTGCAGCCCCTGTAGCTGTTCCAGAAAGTTCAAAAACGAGTTTTTAAGTTCCACACAGTTCAGCAAGCATTTGTACATCAAAATCTAAGGTTTTTAACATATAAAACCATAGTATAACTAGTATTAACAATAGGGTAACTAACTATTACAAATCTAGGCAAAATCATTAATGTATTCCTTTCCTCTCTAAACCATAAAATTTACCCCTAAATGGGTATAAAACTTAGTGGAGCTCACCTTGTTTGCTAGCTTGCCAACTTTTCCTCAAATCCTAGCTTCCAATCATAACTCAAGTTTGCTCCTCTATTCTCTTCTCTTGGTTCCTCTCCAATACTCCTTGTTTCTTTCCTTTGCTCTAGCCTTCCACACAAGCTTGCTTTGCCAAACTTCTCTCATGAATTGAATGGAAATCTTGGTGAGTGAAGGGAGGAGGGTGAGGCGTGTGGTTGAGGGAGAGAAGGAGGGAGAGGGCTGGTTAATGGAAGAGTGAAAGAGAAGAAAGAAAATGGGAAAATATCTCCCCTTTTCCTTTTCTTATAATCCTCATTTTAAAAATAATTACCAATTTGCCATTCCTCTTAATTACAAAAATGCCTTGCTTGTTTAATAAGTTTCTAACACTGTTAACCATCACATTTAAGCGGAATATTACTCTTGTCATATAAATAACCCATTGACTGACAATTTACCAAATTGCCCTTTACTTAAAACTTCTCTGATACATCGTCCCAACATTAATAAATATTTGAGTTTTAGGCGGGATGTTACACATTCGGAACCAAAAAATGAGGTATTTTAAAATACCTCCCTGCCGAAATTCCGTCTGAAACGACGAAAAAATTTCGAGCCCAGAGACGAGTAAAAAAAGAATCTTAGGTCAAAAATTGGGGTATGACACAACCCATGCTGAGTTGGCACCAATCAAAGTTATTTGTTTGTTTTCTATTATTTTTAATGTTATATAAATACATTGTTTTGATTGGGCCAACTCAACATGGGTAGTATTACCCACCTTTTATTGATAGGTAAACAAGAATTTCCCAATTTTAAATTGTTTTTATATCATCTGCAAATTTGCGCATGTTAAGAAATTCAAAATTGTAAATGTATTTTAGAACTTGTGCATTTTATATTAAATATTTAACATTTTGATAAATAATTGTTGTTTTTGAATGAAATGTTATCACTTTTAATTTCTTTAACATGTAAGACAAACCCAACTTTAAAAGCTACTCCCTCCGGTCCTTAATATAATATTAAGAAGAGAAACAAAAAAACATCAAAATCAAAAGAATCATTAATTGTTGGAACTTTTTAAATGTTTTTACAAATATACCCTCATAAAAATTTGTGAAGTATTAAATATACCCACTAACATTAAAAAGACAAGCATTAAATGAGGGTTACAAATGTCTTTTACACAATAAATACACCTTAAAATTGTGATATTTTCTTATAAATAGGTCCAAAGATTTTTTTGAAAATTTTGTTATTGGTAAATCAATGGTCAATTATTATTTTCTTGAAAAGGGAAATAATCGTCAATTATTAGTAAATCAATTTTTTCGAATTAATTTCCCTTGACTCTCACCTTCCACCATAATATTCTTGCCTTTTTTTTATCTTTTTTTCTCACTATTTATCTGATTCTCCTCACATCTTACCCAATATGCATTTATTTCTCAATTTTGCTACCTCCATACATATCATTAGAAAATGAAATCCACAACACAAACATCATTGTTCATTTTCTTCTTGTGTATCATATTTTATGCTCCTCTTCCAGCAATATCTGTAAGCTTGTATGAAACTGTATGCAATGAGTACAGCCCCCCTAGCCGAAATATCAAATTATGCTTGAATCTTTTGAAAACTAACTCAAAAATAACCTCAGCCACAAATTACCATGACCTCTCCGAACAGATCTTGGTGATGGCTCTGAATGACGCGGCAGCGGTTCAACTTGATCTTTTCGAAAAGAGAAAACTTTTTCCCACTGATCCAGCTCTTAACAGTTGTGTAGATAAATTCTATAACACAACTATTGATTCATTCCTCAAGGCATGGACTGTGTTGCCAACTGATCCTCAAAGTGCAAAAGATAATGTAATAGCTGCTGGTTTTGGAGCTATCAATTGTCAAAAAGCTTTTGATGTTCCAGAGGAAAAGAATGTTCGTGCTGCAATCCATCTTCGAAACAATGAGATCTTTTTTCTAAGTGTAATTACTTCTTTATCTATAATTCATCTTATGTAGTGTAGGCTTATGAAATCAACCAATAACAATTGTCGGCCTAATAATTTAGGATTTTCGATGAAGCAAATAAAGTAGTCATTACATGTTTTCTCTATGTTCCAATTATTATTCAAAAATATAATTAGGGTATGTTAGGTTCTGCTTCAACTAAAATTGATTTTGAATGAGCTGATTATTTAAAATTGATTCTAACTAAAAGTGAGTTGTAGATAATGTTTGGATACATTCATGTAAAATTGAGTTGAATTATAAATTTGTGTGTTAGATTCAATTCTAGAATCAAAGTCTATAATTAGTAGCTTTAACTAAAATTGCATCTAGTCCCAAAATTGATTTCTCAAAAAAATGTCAAACGTAATTTTATAGTTAAAATTGCTTCTGACACTTTAAAAGCATTCAAGACATCTAAATGTAAAACCATCCTTAAAAAAAATCTAAATGTAAAACCAAACATCCACTTAATCATCTAAATATTACGATTGCGAAATATAAAATATTTTTTAATACTAAAAAAGAACTTAATATTTTTTTGTAAAAAAAAAAGAACTTAATATTTAATAATATATAATGTCATTCTTTTTTTTATATGTAAACAAATCATTCTGTAAAAGAATTATTTGAGCCTACCCAAATATTTTGGTGAGATAAGTTTAATCTTGTCGTAAAGTTCTCTTTTGTTCTTAATTCATCTTAAAGGGGTTATTTTGGGTCATTCGTTAGCCTAGAATCACCCCTATGCACATTCTTCCTCTTTAAGTATAAATAAATGGTTTCACATGAATCATATATTTATTTCATATTTTGTCTTAATTTCGTCATCTCATTACAATGGTATTTGTATTGTTGTATTAGTGAGCGTTGTTTGATTACCCATTTTGATGCGATGTTTATGTGGTTGAGAGTGACCAATCAACTTCGATCAATTACCAATTAAATCCATGATAGGTCATCAAGTTTCATATCCAAATGCATTAGTATTCCACTAATCACTTTGATTTTGTCACACTTTTTGTAGATATTTTATCTGTTAAACCAAAGTGGGATGTATTTGGTACCCAATAAGAAGCTTTGATGACTAAGCTATGATCCGAAAGAAAGTCAACATAAAGTCAAAGCTCGGATCAGAACGCATCTCGCCTTGAAGACTTTGATATGAAGACAGACTTTGATGGAAGCGGACTCTGATGAACAAAGTCAATGAGATCAACACTCTGATGAGCTCTGACTAGATTTGTCTTCTTTTGAAAAGACGTTGATCTCCAAGTTATGCAGTACTGTTTGTCTTCTTCTGAACACGTGCAGAAACAAACTAAGGTTTTTCAAAGCAAAGAGAATGAAACAGATCATTCCGAAAAAAAGCAAATGATACCTCTAGTACAGTTAAACATAATTATCCATTAGAGGCAAAGTATTCAAACTTGACCAAATCTTATCAAGGAAGATTAATGCGCTTGCATTTCTTCACACAACGACTCTATTCATTTTCTTTAATTTAATGACCTTGAGCGTTTGAGGAAACGAAGAGACTTCACGAATTATAATTGGGCCAAAACTCTGATAGATTTTATAGCGCACAAACACTTCGAAAAATTCTAACAAAATTTCAATCATATAATTTCTTATGTGTTCAGAAGTCAATTGAGCTTTAAGTTAGTTCACCACTCTTTCAGTGTTAAGTGTAAACACCACTCAAATTTATTTGTAAACTCTAATTGTAAGAAGTTCTCTAGGAGAGACAAGAAATATTATGTTGGAACAAAAGTGGTTTGTACAATTCCTCTAAGGTTTTGATGATAACAAAGTATTGAGGAACAATTGGATATACTAATATTTGTTCAAGTGTGCAGGATCATAAAATATATCCAACAAGAGATTGAACATATATTAAAGCATCAGAAGCACAAGAGAAGCTTAAAAGACTATGGTAGAAGATCTGAAGAAAGGTCAACCAGAAGTCAACATATTGGATCAGAAGAAAATGACGCCTCTCAGAAGCTGAAGATTAACCTCATCAAACTCAGAAGACCTAGCTAGACATAGAAGACCCCATCAGACTTGGAAGATCTTCAGACTTCTGAAGAACCTAAGGGACCTAGACTCCACGTCAGATTTGTCGTCTTCTATAGCTGTCTTTGTCAAAGGATCTGACTATAGTTTTGTCTTCTTCTGACCATGTGTAGAAACGGACAAAGAACTTCAAGGACAATAAGAATGAATGAATACTTACAGTTTCAGCAATGGATTTTAGAATGACTATCAAAAGGAATTATCCATATCAGGAAATGGCTCAACGTCCTTGATTTGAAGCTTCTCAACGACTCCTAATGCGGTGGAACGCTTCTCCAACGTCTCTCAAATCCCTGCCTATATAAGGAGCTGAATACCTAAATAAGATCAACAATACTCTGCTATTTTTACAGTGCCATTACTCAGCGCAAAACACTTAGGATTTTCGTTTCAACTTTTGTATCTTAGAAATCCTAAAGTCATAAGAGTATGTTAAAACATTGTTCAATTTACACTACCATTGTTATATCAAATGTAAGAACAAATTTGTTTATTATTGTAAACAAATAGAAGTCTCTTGCCTGCAAAGCTTGAGCACCAAAAGTCTCTTTCACTTGTGATTGAGCAATAGAAGTCTCTTGGAGTTGTTCTTGAGCATTGGAAGTCTCTTGCATGCGTCCTTGAGAAATAGAAGTCTCTTGGAGTTGTCCTTGAGCAGTGGAAGTATCTTGGTAGTGACCTTGAGTATTAGAAGTCTCTTGTGATGTAGTATCAAAAGTAAGTATATTTTGTATCATCTCCACAGGGACTAGTGTGATATTTCTAAGCCGTTCAACAATTTATATTGTTTTAAGTATTGGGTTTATACCATGTTTATGAAGTAAATTGCGAAAACATAGGACGAGCTAAATAAAACCTTTTCACATGTATTCCTATGACTAATATTACCAATTCTGACGATCACTCGATATTCTCACGTATTGCTCGGCAAACGCTATTCATGTCAAAATAAGATTGCGATTTCAATCATATTGGTTAATCGATGATTTCTCAATCTATTAACCAATTCAATAGCATTAAGTTTCAATACTTTTGGTGAGTATTAATATCAAATACTATGTTTAGAATTGAATCATTAATAGATGTTATTCTAACCTAGATTCAAAGAGTATTTCTCAATAACAAGTTAAATCATAGATTAAAACATTAAGAACAAGAACAACATCAATATCATAATGATTGGAATCAAGTATTATACAATCAAAGGAAATACATGTTAGAGGATTTGACTACATTTAATCCCAACAAAAAGAGTTATCTACTCATTTTCATGATAAGCTTACAAAGATGAAGAAGAGTGAAATGAATTGCCATCAATCCTTGATCTCTCAAGATTTGTTGTTGATTCCACCTTCAATCCTTGCTCCCATGTGTTTCTCTCTCTTTCTCTCTGAAATTCACACTTTTTGTATTACAAGATATCCAATTTTTAAGCTTATGTACCTACTTATAGATATACTGATATTTTAGACTTCGCTCAGCGAAGTTCCCTTTTTTTACCAGTGGGTTTCTGCCACCTCAGCATTTGACCAGTCCAAACCGCCCTTGCTCGCTTAGCGAGCCAATACTTCGCTCGGCGAAGTGTTTCTCTCAGCGAAGATCTGCTTCGCTGAGCCATGCCCAGGAATCCTGGATTTGGGGACTCTCTGCCTAACTTTGCTTGGACTTCGCTAAGTGACCTAAGAAGCCCTGTTTTCGCCCATACTTTGCTCAGCCAAGCCCTATTTGCCTGATTTTCATGACTTTCTGCCAAACTTCGCCTGGAGCTCGCTAAGCGACCCTTTTGTGGCCTTTCTCATCAATTTTTTTATATTTATGTCCAAAGCAAGTGTAATTACCTACAAAAATGGTTAGGATTAGGTCTAACAAGCATAAAATGATATTTATCCATTATTTTTTAGCTTTTACCTATATAACTTGCAAAACAAGTAACCAAAGTGCCTAAATTATATGTGCTTTTTAACTAATTTCTGACACTTATCATCTTGCAAGTGTGCTTTAGCATTTGGAAGTCTCTTCGAAGAGTCCTTGAGCAATTGTAATCAGTAGTGATTATAGTGAAATCCCTTGGAAGTGCAAGGGGACAAGACTACTCATGTGTTGTGGGAGGAACCAGTATAAATTGCTTGTGTTTGCTCTTTCTCTCTCTATCTTTTATTTTTGTGTTCTGTTATTCCGCTAAACACAGACTCTGTGTCAGAATCTGAGCCCATCAGAATCTGACCAGTTCTATACACTCAGAAAAAGAAACCAGAAAAAACCAACACAATTCAACCCTCCCTTTTTTGATTTTATCACCTTCTGTTGGTATTAGAGCATGATTTGTGCTTAGCCACTTAAACGTGCCAAAGTCAAAGATCTAGTGAGGAAAACATGTCTTCTGAAAATGAACCTAGCACTCCAGGAAGAAACCACCATGCAACTGTTTACTATGATTACAACACTCCCAAAGTTCAGAAGAACAACTACTCTATGAAACCTCCAGTCTTCAATGGGGATGCTGCTAAGTTTTCCTGGTGGAAGAGTAAGATGTACAACCACATCATTGGTATTGATGATGAGCTGTGGATATTGTTGAAGAAGGTATTGAGTTTGAAGTTGATGAAGAAGGAATGGCACGTGACAGAAAGAGTCTGACTGAGGCTTATAAGAATCTATACATAAAGCATCATAGGGTGCGTGGAATTTATGTAGAAGCTCTACCTAGAGTATTTGAATATTGTCAACAAATCCTCCGCCAAGACCATTTTTGAATCTATGTCCTCTACCTATGAGGGAAACCAACAGGTTAAGGAAGCCAACCAATTGGTTAATCAGTATGAGCTTTATATAATGAAGGAAGGTGAGGATATTGAAACCATGTATTCAAGGTTTCACATATTCGTCAATCACATCAGAAAAATGAAATCCATTGGCTTATAAACAATGGTTGGAAGGACATCTTCCATATGATAGGACATGATTCCTTGATATATGTGGGTGGGACAGGGGATTAGGAGCGAGGGGGTGCTCGTTGCATGTGTAGGGGTTATAGATTCATTAACTGATGGGTTGTTGTTTTCTATCGGGTTCAACTCAATTATTGCATCAATATGAACATCAAAATAATAATTTTTACTATAGTAGTAAAATGTAAGAAATGTTAGTAAAAATATTGTAAATTATTAAGTAAAATAAATTTATACTTAATTTAAAAGGATGAGTCTTTTAAAATAAAATATGTTGTTAAAGGTTGAAATAAAATATAAATTAAAATAAATATATAAATTTGACGCATAACAATTCGTCGTTCAAACTAAGTATCATATTATATTCATATATTAGTAAAAAATTGTTTATTTACTAAATGTATTGGTCAATTTTTGTAAAAAAAATTAATTGGTCAATTATATAGATGGATATTTTAATTTGGTAAAAAAAAACAAAGATAGATACTTTTGATTATATTTATGGTGAATTAATAGCTTTTAAAGATAGATATTACATGAGTTTTTAATTATATTATCTATCAATCAAAGAATATCACATTACTTAATAATTAATAAATAAATTTCTGCTTCTTACAAAAATTCTTGTCTCAATGAGCTTAGTTTAAATGGTATGGACATTGTATAATATATATATAGCGGTAAGAGTTCGAACTCTAGATATCTCATTTACTCATCTTAACAGGTGAATTTATAGCCACTGGGTCACTTGGTAGCAAAAAAATTCTTTGACCAATTAACTATATATCAAATAAAAATATTTTTTGTCATTATTTCTACCAAAACTTGTTAAACCTTTTTTGTTTTTTTTGGTGTAAACCGTGTATCCTCCACACACAACTTGCGGAGACTAATCCCTCGACCTTGCAAGACCCAAATGGGCACCAACTCTCGCTAAGAGTTCTAATGTTGTTGAATACCAAATACTGGATTCGAACCCAATACGAAGGACTCGTGTCATTTCATATAAGCGGGGTCTTGTTTCAATTTGTGAAAGCTTTTTGATGTAATTGTTTGAGCAATGTCATTAGAAAAATGAAATCCACAAGACTATCATCCGAGTTAGGAGAATCAATTTTTTCTTGGAAAACTTTAAAAGCTATTAATTCACCATAATTGTCAAGAATTAACTTTCCTTGACTCTCCCCCTCCACCATAATAGTCTTGCCTTTTTATCTTGTTTTCTCACTATTTATCTGATTCTCCTCACATCTTACCCAATATGCATTTATTTCTCAAGTTTGCTACCTCCATACATATCATTAGAAAAATGAAATCCACAACACAAACATCATTGTTCATTTTCTTCTTGTGCATCATATTTTATGCTCCTCTTCCAGCAATATCTGTAAGCTTGTATGAATCTTTATGCAATGAGTACAGTCCCCCTAGCCGAAATATCAAATTATGCTTGAATATTTTGAAAACTGACCCAAAAATTACCTCAGCCACAAATTACCATGACCTCTCCCAGCATATCTTGGAGAAGGGTGCAAATGATGCGTTAGTGGTTAAAGCTCAACTTATCGAAGCAAAAAAACGTTTTCCCACTGATCAAGCTCTTAACAGTTGTATAAATGAATTCTATGACGCAACTATTAGGGGTTTTGTCCATGCATTGAGTTCGTTGCCAGTTGAACCTCAAACTGCAAGAGAAAGTGCAATAACTGCTGGTTTTGGAGCTTCCAATTGTGAGAAAGCTTTTGAACGTCCAGAGGAAAAGAATGTTCGTGCTGCAATTCATCTTCGAAACAATGAGATCTTTTTTCTTAGTGTAATTGCTTCTTTATCTATAATTCATCTTATGTAGTGGATGCTTAGGAAATCAACCATTGTCTATTGTTGCCCTAATAATGTAGGATTTTCGATGTTAGCAAATAAAGCCACTGCATGTTTTCCGTTATTAAGTCGTTGTTGTTGTTATTATTATTATTCAAAGAGTGTTTAATCTCCTAAGGTATGAACTTGAGTTGTACAATGTTTGATTTGTAAAACTCTTCTAGGGACAAGACAAACGGGACGGAAAGGATAGGATAGAACAAAACTGTCCAGTATTTATTGTAAAATTGTTCGGTGCTTTTTGTTTAACAAATCAAACGCATCCCTAGTGTATGTTTGATTCTAATTTTACAAGTATTGATTTTGAGTCAATTGGGTGAATTGATCATGCAAAATTGATTATGACTAAAAGTAAGTTGTTCTTAAAGTGATTTGTATTTGAATACATTCACGTTAAAGTGACTTGAATTATAAATTTAAGTGATATAATCAATTCTAAAATCAGAATCTACGATTAATAGCTTCAAGTGGAATTGCTTCTAGTAAAAAATTGATTTTTCAAAAAAAAGAAAAGAATGGCAAACATAATTTTATAGAGTTAAAATTGCTTCCGAAACTTGAAAAGCACTTCTAAAACTTTTAAGGGGCCGTTTGGATTAGCTTATTTTAAAGCTTATATAAAACAACTTATACAAATAAATAAGTTTTTATGTATTATTTATAAGTTTTTAAGGTAGTTTATGAAAAAACGGTTTATGAAGATACAATTTTCGTTAGTGAGAGCTTATAAATTAAAATACAAGCTTATTTATTTACATAAGCTATTTTTCATAAGCTCAAAATAAGCTCAAACCAAACGGGGCCTAAAAGTGAAACCAAACACCTACTTCTATCAAATAAACTTTTTTCAAAGAAAAATCTTTTATTTAATTGAAAATAACATCCCTAAACATGAAAAATAATCATATAACTAACACAAAAAAGATTTATATTCTAATCAATAATATAAAAATACAATTTCAAACAAATATTTTTATCAACATTTTAGGTTGTTATCTTCTTTAGTTTGTACAGAGACAAAAAGAAGTTTATAGTGTTTAATAGAAAATAATTATAATGTTTGTTGTTAGAACTTTGCTATTTTATACAAAAAGTATGAACAAATAATTACATGAACTGCCCTAATAAAAATAAGACAAAAAAATTCATTATTTATAAATAAAAATTAATCAAAGAACAAAAAGCTGAACCTTGGGGAGTTAAACAAAATTATTTGGGATTTTAGCACCAAATAAAACCACTCGGCCACATCCGCGGAGCTGATATTGTTACCACGTTACTACTATATATGCCTTTTTTTACCTACATAATATATATATAAAAATTATTTTGGCCCCAAAAATTTGGAGGCCCAGCTCAATATAGCTGTTAGCACCCCCCCAAAGGCCGTCCCTGGAGACAGTATATGATAAAACTATCATACTATGTTTAAGTTCTTTGTCTGGTGCACTAGAAGGAAATGATAATTTAAACCTATTCGTTAGGGGAGCTAGAAAAAAAAGTTCTGATAGGCCACAAAAAAAGTTCTGATAGGCCACAAAAATAAACTTAACCTATTTCTTTTGTTCTGAAACTCAGACTCTGATGTCTTCAGAAGCTGAACTTTCTTCAGACTCTCAAAGTGAGTGTCTGTTAAGTCTTAGCTTCTGATGAACTTCAGATTCTCAGTTTCTATTCAGAGTCAAGCAGATTTTTTAGAGATGAAATGCATGTTCAGATTCTTTTTAATAAAATTAAATCTATCTTCTGTGAGGGGTTTTGTAAGTATATCAGCCCATTAATGATCAGTATCAATGAATTGAATATCCAAAACACCCTTCTGAACATAATCTCTAATAAAATGATGTTTAATTTCAATATGCTTGGCTCTTGAATGTAGAATTGGATTTTTAGACAAACAGATATTAGCAGTATTATCACAAAAGATAGGAATGTTGTTTTCATGAATCTGATAGTCTTCCAACTGATGTTTCATCCAGAGTAGTTATGTGGAACAACTTGCAGCTGAGATGTATTCTGCTTCTGCTGTTGACAATGCAATAGTTGATTGTCTTTTGCTGGCCAGGATATCAGATTCTCACAAAGGAATTGACAATTTCCACTGGTGGATTTTCTTTCAATCCTATCACCAGCATAATCAGCATCACAGAATCCAACCAGCTTGTAATCTAAGGATTTCTTATACAAAAGTCCAAGATTAGTTGTTCCCTTCAGATACCTGAAGATTATCTTGATAGCAGTCATATGAGATTCTATAGGATCTGATTGGAATCTTGCACATAAGCATACACTAAATAAAATATCTGGTCTAGAAGCTGTTAAGTATAACAGAGAACCAATCATACCTCTGTAGAGCTTCTGATCTACCTCTCCTTGTTCATTCAGTTTGTTTCTGAACACCCATGTTGTTCCAATAATGTTCTTGTGATTTGGTCTTGCAACTAAATCCCAAACATCATTTCTTTGAAGCTGATTGAGTTCTTCTTGCATAGCCACAATCCATCCATCATCTGCAAGTGCTTCATCCAATGTTGTAGGTTCAATCATTGACAGTAATCCAAGTAAAGAGTCATTCTGACAGAATGCTGATCTGGTCTTTCTTGGACTATCCTTGTTTCCAATGATTAACTCTTCAGGATGTGAAGACTTGTACTTAAATGTGTTTCTGGGTGGATTTGCTTCGTGATAATCATTAGGACCTTGTTCAGAAACATCTTGATCTAAATTAGCTTCAGGAGGAGTGTCAGCTTCTGAGAGTTTTTTTTCAGTATCTGGAGGATTTTCAGCTTCTGGACTTTCTTCAGACTCAGAAATCTGTTCAGGTTCTGAAGTGTCCTCTGAGAGCTGAAGATCTGCAAAACTCTCAACTAGCTCAATACCAATGATCTAGCCTTTTTGGTTTCCTCCAAATCCGACAGTTCCTCCCTCTTTCATGGTCACAGTTTGGAACATAGACTTTTCTCCTGTCATGTGATGCGAGCAACCACTGTCCAGGTACCAAGACTTCTCCTTTGGTTAGTCTTGAAAGGATATGGCTTCTTTTGTATCCTTTGTCTGACATTCTGAGATTTAAAAGGTTTTGTGTAAACTGGTTTAGTATTCCTTGAAGGTTTTACAAACACAGTCTTTTGAAAATGTGAGTCTGAATTTTTCAGAGTCTGAGACTTGCTTGTCTTAGGTTCTGAACTCTTCAGACTCTGAAACCTTTCTAGGTTTAGAATCTGCTTTCCTCACTGTCTTAGACTTAGAACCTTTTGGTTTAGATTTTGGCAAAGTTTTAGATTCTGCCTTCATCTTTCCCTTAGGTTCAGAAGTTTTGGATTCTGAGTTGTTCAGAACCTCAGGTTTAGCAGTCTCATTTTCTGATGAATTCAGTTTCTCAGAAATGTCAGATGCAGATACAAAGCACACCTCAGTGCCTTTCATAATATCTCTAGAACAGGATGGTAGGTTTGTTTCTTTTGAATGACTGAAAGGATCATTTTTGAAACTAATACCTTCTCCCCTGTTTTCGTTAATATTATAAATCATAGAAGCAACTTTACTTCTGTTGATTCCAATTAGGATAAAATCCTGAAGAGCAATTTCATGTTCACTTGGAACTTCATCAGGTTTCTTATGAACCATTTCTCTGAGTTCTCTAACTTCTTCCTCAATCTCATTGATATGATTTTGAAGTTGGAGATTCTCATCAATCAGCAAGTTGTATTTCTTTTTCAAAGATTTTAACTGAATTAGTTGTTGGTGTAAGCCCTAGAGGCCAATAGTTTATGTTAAACTTTTCATATGTATCATGACTTTTATTATTAATAAAATATGGCATTCTTTATTACACTTGTTATAAGATAAATAAAGTCCCTAGAATAGTTGGTTCATGTGATGGAATATTAAGTGTGACTTAATCATGAGATTACATCAACAGAAAGAACACTATTCTTAAAGGTATCCGTAGTCAAGCTTTAATATGAATTGGGATTATAATAAAGCATGGAGACTATTATGTATGTATACTGATGACCATATCTCATGGGTCATGAATATGAGATATTAAGTCCATACTGTTGAGTATTTTGGTGTTGGCTGCATTGTTTGGCAAAACCAAGGTATTGTATAGAAGCATCTCCATATGTAGAACATTTCTTCAGTTGGAAGTCTTTCATTTTGAAGCTGTTCAGAAGCTCAAAATTACATCAGAAGCTGAATGCTCATCAGAAGCACTGTAGCACTTCAGAAGCTGTTCAGGGTCTGAAGTCCAGCGTTGACTTTTGTTGACCTCATTAGAAGCTGGGTTTTCAGAATTGTTTTGGCATGAATCTTTGCAAGATTGATCAAGGAATTATTCACGCATATTGCTTCTAGAATGCTGATTTATTTGAAGAAGATTTTATTGAAGATTTGGTTCAAAGATATGAAATTCATATTTTCCTGTTATAATCTTTAAAAGATTCAGTACAGTTTTATTTGTTACATTACTGGACCAATCTTATTTCAGTAACAAATCAAATCAGAAGATTAGTTTTATTTTGCAAGACTGAAGGCTATATAAGGAGGAGGGCTGCTGCTATTCAATATACGAATTTAGAGTTTAAGATCAGAGAATTGAGTCTTAGTGGTTTTTAAGCTTTTGCTTTATTTTTGTACGCCACTCATATGCCTTGAGTTGGTTTAGGATTGTTATTGAGTTGTAATTCATTCTAAGCCTCTAGGTACGAATGAAGTTGTGTTTTTGAAGTTTTCTGAAAAACAGAGTGTTTTTGATTAAGGGTGTCAGTAACAGGTTTGTTACTTGAATAGGAAGTTAGTGGTCTCTAATACTCAACGTGTTGGGTAGAATTCAAGACTAGGAGGAAGATAATTGCTTAGGCTGGGAACTGGGAGTCAGTGTCTTGAGTCATAAGGATTATTTCCTATAGTGGAATTCCTTCCTGGATTGGTATCCCCCAGAGTAGGAGGTGTTTACTCCGAACTGGGTTAACAAACCTTGTGTGTTTTTAGCTTTCCTGCACGTTTATTTTCTGCCTATTAATTGCTTTTATAATTGTGCGAAGTTCTGTTCAGAATCTGCTAAGTTTTTATCAGAACCAGAACCTGTTGAGTATCTAATTGCCTGGCCAGAATTTCAATTGGCATCAGAGCAGGCACCCTGCCTGTAACTTGGGTGAGATCCAGAGGAATTTATTTCTGGCAAGCATGGATAGAGAAGGAGGCTATGTCAATAGACCACCCCTACTAGATGGCACAAACTATGAGTATTGGAAGTCAAGGATGTGTGCTTTTCTAAAGTCTATTGACAGCAGGACTTGGAAAGCTGTGATCAAAGGCTGGGACCATCCTGTGTATACAGACAAAGATGGTAACAAGACTGAGGTTCTGAAGCCTGAGGAGGAATGGACCAAAGCTGAAGATGACTTGTCTCTGGGAAATTCAAAAGCTTTGAATGCTATCTTTAATGGTGTTGATCAGAATATGTTCAGACTTATCAAACAATGTACTGTGGCTAAGGATGCTTGGGAAATTCTGAAAACCACTCATGAAGGAACTTCTAAGGTGAAGATGTCCAGATTGCAGCTGCTGACTACTAAGTTTGAGAATCTGAAGATGAAGGAAGATGAGAATATCAAGGATTTCTATATGAATGAACTTGATATGGCTAATTCCTTTGATTCTCTTGGGGAGAAGATGTCAGATGATAAGCTAGTGAGAAAAATCCTCAGGTCCCTGCCCAGAAGATTTGATATGAAGGTGACAGCAATTGAAGAGGCTCATGATATTACCACTATGAAGCTTGAGGAGCTGATTGGGTCTTTGCTCAATTTTGAAACTGCATTCTGCAAACAGCCTGATAAGAAAGGAAAAGGTGTAGCTTTTACTGTGAACTCTGAAGCTGATGATCAACAAGAGTCTGAGGAGGATGACTTATCAGAAGCTCTAGTGTTGCTGGGAAAACAATTTAACAAGATTCTGAAGAATGTTAACAGAAAAGCCAAAGCCAAAGGTCAGAATTTCAGATTCAATAACAAAAAGCAACAAACTGATGAGAAGAAGACCAAGTCTGAGGAGAAAAGTAACCAAGCCAAAGGTGTGCAGTGCTATGAATGTGAAGGGTATGGACACATCAAGTCTGAATGTCCCACTTTTCTCAAGAAGCAGAAAAAGAGCCTAGCTATTTCATGGTCTGATGATGGTTCTGAAGATGATGATGTTAGTGAATCTGATATGTGTGATACTGGTCTGGTAGTGAGGTCAGGAGCTATCTTGAAGAAGGAAGCAGTTTTAGAGTCTGAGACTTTTTCAGAGTCTGACTCAGAGTCTGAAGCCTCATCTGTGTCTGAAGCTGCTAAAACCTCATATGATGAACTAGCTGATAACTACAAGAAGCTGTATACCAGAAGTGCTGAGGTTTGCAAACAAGTGTTGGATCAGAAGGAGACTATTCTACAATTGGAGGCTGAAAAAGGTGAATTGTTAGTGCAGAATTCAGATTTAAAAGAAGAAGTGAACCAACTGAAATCCCAACTTGATCAAATGAAGAAGCAAGTGAAGATGTTGAACTCTGCTACTGATAAGTTGGAGAACATTTTGGGGAATCAGCAACAAGGAAAAACTGGTTTAGGTTTTGTTGATCAGACTCAGATTCCTAAACAGATGAATTTTGTCCCTGCCACTAAAAGTGTTGATCCTATGATTGGAACATCTCAGAGGAGACCTCAGAAACAAGCCCAGATGCCAGCTCAGAAGCATGTTCAGATGCAAGGTCAAAAGCATGATCAGATGCTGCCTCAGAAGCAACTGTTCAGAAACAGAAGAAGGAGAAATCATCCATGGATCTGTCATCATTGTGGAAAGAAAGGGCATATCAAACCATTCTGCTTCAAACTTTATGGCTATCCTGAACATTTTCAGTATAGAAGAGTGGAACCAGCTGCTATCAAACACAATGTTCAGAAGGTATGGAAGCCCAAAGTTCAGAATGTAAGCCTTATAGCTCATACTTCTTTGAGAGCCACTTCAAAAGAAGACTGGTATTTTGATAGTGGGTGTTCAAGACACATGACTGGTGTGAAGAAGCTGCTGAGCAATATCTGATCATACTCCAGAAGTTATGTGACATTTGGAGATGGTGTAAAAGGTCAGATTCTGGGTATTGGAGATTTGATCAGAGAAGGTTTGCCCAGACTTAATGATGTGCTACTGGTGGAAGGATTAACCTCTAATCTGATCAGTATCAGCCAACTTTGTGATCAAGAATTGAAGGTTAATTTCAACAAACTAGAATGTATTGTTACTGATCAGGAAGATAAGATTCAGATGAGAGGCTGCAGATCCAAAGGCAATTGTTACTTGTGGGTTTCTGAAGAAGAAAGAAGTCTGACTTCTTGTCTTATGAGCTCAGAAGAGGAAGTCAAACTCTGGCACCAGAAACTGGGACATTTGCACTTAAAAGGCATGAAGAAAATCCTAAGTACTGAAGCTATCAGAGATGTGCCTAATCTGAAGATCAATGAGGACAATGTTTGTGGTGATTGTCAAATTGGAAAACAAACAAGAAAGTCTCATCCCAGATTAGTTCACCAGGTAACTACTAAAGTACTAGAACTTGTTCATATGGATTTAATGGGGCCTATGCAAGTAGAAAGTATTGGAGGAAAGAGGTATGCTTTTGTAATGGTAGATGACTACTCAAGATTCGCATGGATCAGTTTTGTTAGAGAAAAATCTGATACTTTTGAAGTATTTAAAGACTTGTGCATTCAACTACAAAGAGAAAAAGACTGTGGCATAGTCAGAATCAGAAGTGACCATGGCAAAGAATTTGAAAACAAGAGTTTTTCAGAATTCTGTGCTTCTGAAGGCATAAAACATGAGTTCTCTGCACCTATCACACCTCAGCAAAATGGTGTAGTTGAGAGAAAGAATAGGACATTAGCAGAATGTGCAAGAGTAATGCTACATGCTAAGAAACTTCCATATATGTTCTGGGCTGAAGCAATGAACACTGCATGTTATATTCATAACAGAGTTACTTTGAAGAAGGGGACCACTTGTACCTTATATGAACTATGGAAAGGAAGGAAGCCTACAGTCAAATACTTCCATGTTTTTGGGAGCAGATGCTACATTTTGGCTGACAGGGAAAACAGAAGAAAACTGGATCCTAAGTCTGATGAGGGTATATTCCTGGGTTATTCAGTGAACAGCAGAGCTTATAGGGTGTTTAATTCAAGAACTAAAGTTGTGATGGAGTCCATTAATGTGGTAATTGATGATCTGACTGCTGAGAAAGATAGAAGTGAGTCTGAAGTTGTTCCAGAGTCTGAACCATCAGAAGAACAAACTTCAGAAGCAGAAATTCATCCAGAGTCTGAAGAAGCAGATGTACATCCAGAACATGATCCTACCAATAAAGGGCCATCTGTTAGAATTCAGAAGGATCATCCTAAGGAGCTTATCATTGGGAGTTTGGATCAAGGGGTCAGAACCAGGAGATCAGAACCAGCTGCTACTGATTCATGTTTTGTGTCTAAGTTTGAACCCAAAAATGTGAAAGAAGCCCTAACTGATGAATTTTGGATTGAGGCAATGCAAGTTGAGTTGAATCAATTCAAGAGGAGTGAAGTGTGGGATCTGGTTCCAAGACCTGAAGGTTTGAATGTGATTGGTACTAAGTGGATATACAAGAATAAAACAGATGAAAATGGTACTGTGGTCAGAAACAAAGCAAGGTTGGTTGCTCAAGGCTATACTCAAGTTGAGGGACTTGATTTTGATGAAACCTTTGCACCTGTGGCCAGACTAGAGTCCATAAGACTACTGTTGGGGGTATCCTGCATTCTCAAGTTCAAGTTATTCCAGATGGATGTAAAGAGTGCATTTCTGAATGGATATTTGCAAGAAGAGGTATATGTTGAACAACCTAAGGGTTTTGTGGATCCTAAGTTTCCAGAACATGTGTACAAGTTAAAGAAGGCTTTATATGGATTGAAGCAAGCACCAAGAGCATGGTATGAAAGACTAACTCAGTTTCTTGTTGCTCAAGGGTACAGAAAAGGTGGTTCTGATAAGACTTTGTTTGTAAAAGATGAAAATGGGAGTTTGATGATTGCTCAGATTTATGTGGATGATATAGTGTTTGGAGGGATGTCTCAGAACATGGTCAAACTGTTTGTTCAGCAAATGCAGTCAGAGTTTGAAATGAGCTTAGTTGGTGAACTTACTTATTTTCTTGGATTACAAGTCAAGCAAATGGAAGATACAATCTTCATTTCTCAGAGTAAATATGCCAAGAACATAGTGAAGAAGTTTGGTATGGAATCTGCTGCTCATAAGAAGACACCAGCTGCTACTCATCTGAAGCTAACCAAAGATGAACATGGAGTTTCAGTTGATCAAAGTCAGTACAGAAGCATGATAGGGAGCTTATTGTATTTAACTGCAAGCAGACCTGATATCACTTATGCTGTTGGAGTTTGTGCAAGATATCAAGCTGATCCTAAGATGAGTCATCTGACTCAGGTGAAGAGGATTCTGAAGTATGTGAATAGCACAAGTGACTATGGAATCATGTATTCACACAGTTCAAGTTCTGAACTGATGGGATATTGTGATGCTGACTGGGCTGGAAGTGCTGATGACAGGAAGAGCACTTCAGGAGGTTGTTTCTTCTTAGGAAATAACTTGATTTCATGGTTCAGCAAGAAACAAAACTGTGTGTCATTGTCAACTGCTGAAGCTGAGTACATTGCTGCTGGGAGTAGTTGTTCACAACTGGTTTGGATGAAACAGATGCTGGAGGAGTACAACATGAAACAAGGAACCATGACCTTATTTTGTGACAATTTGAGTGCTATCAACATTTCTAAGAACCCTATTCAGCACAGCAGAACTAAACACATAGATATCAGACATCACTTTATCAGAAACCTTGTGGAGGACAAGATTATTCATCTGGAACATGTAGCTACTGAAGAACAAGTTGCTGACATTTTCACAAAGGCTTTGGATGCTAAGCAGTTTGAAAACTTAAGGAGCAAGTTAGGTGTATGTTTGCATGAAGAGTTATAGCAATTACTGCAAACTGGATGTGAGGAAGATAGAGTACCTGCCAGTTGTGCCTATGCTAAGTGTGATCCTGGACCTGAGTTTGAATCTGATATGTTTTCAAGGATCTGTGTTACCTGTTTAGATTTTATTCCCTACTTGAAGTCTGAGTTTTGTCAGAATTTTGTGGCTAAAAAGGGGGAGAAAATCTTATGTAATGTGTTGGCTCTAATACCAAAAGTCTTATGCAAAGTGTTGCTGCTCAGAAGTTCAAATTTCAGATGTTCAGTTCTCAGTGTGGTTCAGAAGTTATTTGTGAAGCTCAGAGTTAATAACCAATGCAACAAGTGTTGTCAAGATGTTATTGAGGGGGAGTATGTGTCTCAGGGGGAGTACGAGTTTGTTATATTCCTGAAGTGTAGTGGTCCTGAAGAAGAGTGATCCTGAAGAAGATTTGTGCTCAGCTCCTGAAGTGTGCTCTGATACCTTTTGGTAGTAAGGGGGAGTTTGTTTGTGAAGCTTCAGGGGGAGTTTTATGTTGTTCAGGAGTTGATCAGTAGCTCTGATACCTTGGAGTAGCTCTGATACCTTGTTTTTGATGATCAGGAGTTGATCAGTAGGTTATGTGTGCTTCAGTAGCTGATATGAACTGAAGCTGGTTTGTGTTTCTCATGATAGTCATAAATGAATCCGCTGCTAATTATTATGTTATGATTGATCATTGTGGAGTTCTTCATTGCTGAGTTGTTTATAAGGGAGATTGAAGAACTTGGATGGTTTTAGCCAAAAATTTGCCAAAGGGGGAGATTGTTGAGTATTTTGGTGTTGGCTGCATTGTTTGGCAAAACCAAGGTATTGTATAGAAGCATCTCCATATGTAGAACATTTCTTCAGTTGGAAGTCTTTCATTTTGAAGCTGTTCAGAAGCTCAAAATTACATCAGAAGCTGAATGCTCATCAGAAGCACTGTAGCACTTCAGAAGCTGTTCAGGGTCTGAAGTCCAGCGTTGACTTTTGTTGACCTCATTAGAAGCTGGGTTTTCAGAATTGTTTTGGCATGAATCTTTGCAAGATTGATCAAGGAATTATTCACGCGTATTGCTTCTAGAATGCTGATTTATTTGAAGAAGATTTTATTGAAGATTTGGTTCAAAGATATGAAATTCATATTTTCCTGTTATAATCTTTAAAAGATTCAGTACAGTTTTATTTGTTACATTACTGGACCAATCTTATTTCAGTAACAAATCAAATCAGAAGATTAGTTTTATTTTGCAAGACTGAAGGCTATATAAGGAGGAGGGCTGCTGCTATTCAATATACGAATTTAGAGTTTAAGATCAGAGAATTGAGTCTTAGTGGTTTTTAAGCTTTTGCTTTATTTTTGTACGCCACTCATATGCCTTGAGTTGGTTTAGGATTGTTATTGAGTTGTAATTCATTCTAAGCCTCTAGGTACGAATGAAGTTGTGTTTTTGAAGTTTTCTGAAAAACAGAGTGTTTTTGATTAAGGGTGTCAGTAACAGGTTTGTTACTTGAATAGGAAGTTAGTGGTCTCTAATACTCAACGTGTTGGGTAGAATTCAAGACTAGGAGGAAGATAATTGCTTAGGCTGGGAACTGGGAGTCAGTGTCTTGAGTCATAAGGATTATTTCCTATAGTGGAATTCCTTCCTGGATTGGTATCCCCCAGAGTAGGAGGTGTTTACTCCGAACTGGGTTAACAAACCTTGTGTGTTTTTAGCTTTCCTGCACGTTTATTTTCTGCCTATTAATTGCTTTTATAATTGTGCGAAGTTCTGTTCAGAATCTGCTAAGTTTTTATCAGAACCAGAACCTGTTGAGTATCTAATTGCCTGGCCAGAATTTCACATACATAGGTATAAGTATTAGGAGTAATATTTATACTGGATTGACCCATCGTGAGAATACTACATAGTATGTTATGGAATCGTCATAAGTTATTCTCACAATGATAATAGTGTATATCACTCTTAGACCTGAAACCACTGTGATCCCTAGATGTGGACTCAAGTGTTTTATTGCCATTCAAACGTTATCTGTAACAAGATAACTATAACGTTGGTTAATGGGCACTCGACGAATCATGCTGAGGGACATGAGTGTCCTAGATGGGATTTGTCCCTCCTTCATAACAGGAGATATATCTTTAGGCCTCTTGATGAAATATGACTGGAAAAATGCATGGCCATGCCGAATTAAGTCAATATGAGATATTGGACTTATTCGTTATTCAGTACATTTCGGGATCAAGAAATATAAATATTGAGCTAAACAAGGGTGACGCAAACTATGCCTTGTGTTAAATAAAGATATCAGGACAAAGGAGTAATCGTACGCATAGATATTATCATGGAAAGGTTTCGTCAGATCACTTGACATTCTTGTCACATGGGTAGCAGTGATGTGTTGCTAGATACCGCTCACTGTTTATAATATTAAATATAGGATTTAATATTATTGCAAACGTTGCAAGAACCTATAGGGTCACACACAATAGAACGGTGAAAAGGAGAAATATAAGTAATACTTATATGATGGGGTGCATTTAGCAATTGACGCTAATTAGTTAGCGGAAGCTGATGGGTTAATGGGCTTATGGAAGCTCAAGCTGATTTTGTGCAGCAAGGAGCTCTATAAATAGAAGCTCTAGTGCTGAAATCAGCAAGTGCAATTTCGTGTAACCCTAAAGGCGAAAACGAATCTCCACTTCTCTTCCTAACCTCTGATCGCCTGGCTAGCACCGGGAACCAGAGGAAGCCATTCGTGTGGACGAGTAGAGGCTTCGCTTGCTTGCTTAGTTGTGATCAACGAAATTGTTTCTGCACTAAAAGGTAACAATTCTATCACTGATTCATGTCATATTCGTAATGATCCAAGGAAAGGAAATCAAAATTTTAAACTTTCGCTGCACTTTGTATGTCGATTTCCCTTCATTAGCTTGCTTCTGTGATGGTTCATAAGATCCTTAACTGTATCAACAAGTTCAGAACGAGTGAGTTCAAAATATACCTCATCTCCATCTTCAGAGTCTGAACCTGACTCTGCATCAGAAGATGTTGTAGCAACAAGAGCGAGATTTGCTTCTTCTCCATCTTCCTTCTCAGACTCAGATTCATTGTCAAGCTCATCCCATGTAGCCATAAGGCTTTTCTTGAATCTGTCTTTGAGGTTGCCTGACTTTGAGTTGGTCCTTCTGAATTTCTCCTTTGATTTGTCCTTTCGAAGTTCTGGACAATCAGTTATGAAATGACCAGTTTTCTTGCAGTTGAAGAAACCCTTCTGTTCTTCCTTCTTGGAACCAGATCCTTTGAAGTTACTGCTCCTGTTAGAAGATTTCTTTTGTCTCTTCATCAAGTACTGAAACCTTTTAGAAAGCATTTCCAACTCCTCAGCTTCTGAATCTTCTTCAGAACTTCCCTCAGGAGATTCTTCATCAGATTCTATAGCTTTTAGAGCTTTTAATGACTTTCCTTTAGATTTAAGTGCTATAGACTTTCTAACAGGTTCATCTTCATTGAGTCCCAGTTCATGCACTTTGAGAGAGCTTATAAGATCTTCAATACTTATAGTATTTAGATCTTTAGCTTCCTCAATAGTAGACACTTTAGGTCTCCATTTAGATGGCAGACTTCTGAGAATCTTGTTCACATGATCAGCAGTTGAGTAACTCTTTTTCAGAATTTGAAGTCCAGAAACCAGAGTCTGAAATCTTGAGAACATAGTCTCAATGTTTTCATCTTCCTTCATTCTGAACAGCTCATACTGTTGAACCATAAGATTTGCTTTTGCTTCTCTAACCTTCTTGTTTCCTTCATAGTTAGAGCAGAGAGAGGTAAAGATGGCTTTTGTTGTTGATTTATCACTCAGCTTCAAGTATTAATTGTGGAGCAGAGAGTCCACAATGATACCTCTTTGTCATACCCCATTTTTTGACTCATATTTTTCTTTGTTTTATATTTTATCATTTCATCATTTATTACTTTATTATTTCATTTTTGTTATTGTATTTTATTTACACTTTTCACCACTTTATTACTATCATTTTTATCAAACATTATCATTGTCATCATTGTTATTAATATTATTGTTATTATATTTTTCATTTAATAATATCATTATTATCCTTTTATCATTAATGTTTTATTATCATTATTCTTAATTACTAGTATTATTAACCTTTACCATCATTTTATTATTTTTACTATTATCATTTCTATTTTATCATTTCCATCTTTGTTATTTGCATCATCCATCATTATCATTATTGTTTTATTATTTATTTATTATTTACCTTTTATTTTATTTTAAAGAAAACAAAAATTCAAAAAAAAGGGGAGATCGCACTGCGAAGTTGCCTTCGCACTGCGACCTCTGCGAAATTTTTCTGCAGATTTTATTTCTTTGATTTATCTGTTTTGATTTCATTTGTAGTTATTATTTTTAGTATTATTATCATTGTTATTGCCAATTGTGGCTGAAATGATGCAGCAAAGCAGGATTTAATGTGTGACATTAAAGGTAAAGGTAAGAAGGATTTTCTTCCAACCTAACATGTGCTCAATCAAATTGGCTGCCCTTGGTCAGCTCTTGTCCCTCCCAATTGACCTATCATCCAACCTGAGCTTGCCAGCCACCTGCTTGATCCCTTTCCTTCCTTCTTTCTTCACCAAAACCAGTCAAACTCAAGTGGTTTTGCTTGCAAAAAAGCTGTTTGGTGTGCCCTGTTTTCAGCTGGATTTCTCCTCCCACACACTAGCCCACATGCTCATTTTGCTTCCCCCAATCTCTCTGTACATGGCAGTACACGTTTTCCTTGCTTGACCTTCCAAGATTGCAAGGATTGATCCCAAGAATCACACAAATTGCAGCTGCCCTGTTTTTCAGTTTTTTCTCATCATTACCTTCTAGAATCAGCTGCATTTGTGGCTGAAATCAGTCAAGGTCTTGCCCCTTTGCACAAGGCAAAGCAACTTCTATCCTTTAGCATTAAATGCAAAGTGATTTAGCCTGGATTTAGTCCACAAACCAGCTAGGTTCTAGGATTTTGTTCATCATTGCATAGATTTGCATTTTGGCCTATAAAAGGAATGCCAAGGCATAAGGATTACACACACAACACATTGATACACTAGAACACAGCAAAAACACACGAATTTACACTTGAAAACCATTGCATACAGCATTAAGAGAGTAAAAAAAACAGTTCACACCCAAAGCAAAAACCAATTGGAACCTTTGTCCATGTAACATCCGGTGGCTCCCAATGGGCTGGCCTCCCTATCTTTCAAAGGCCGAGATGTACTCATGGTCTTCTCCACCCCCCAAGTGGAGTTTCATGCCTTCCGTGGGAATCGAACCACGTACCCTGGAGGCTATAAGTACATGGCCAATGCATTCCCACTACCAATTGAGCTACTAGCTCAATTGGTAGTGGGAATGCATTGGCCATGTACTTATAGCCTCCAGGGTACACGGTTCGATTCCCACGGAAGGCATGAAACTCCACTTGGGGGGTGGAGAAGACCATGAGTACATCTCGGCCCTTGAAAGATAGGGAGGCCAGCCCATTGGGAGCCACCGGATGTTACAGTCCATAACCTCTAATATTCCAACCTTGCAAAATCAATCAAGCAAGCCACTTCCTACCTCTTGCACAAGCATTGCTAGGAGTTCTGTAAGTATCCTAGAGTCCTTATCTTTCATTTTGTTTGCTGTTTGCATCATTTGTTTTGGTTAATTTCATTTTGTGCACAAAAAGCCCTTTTGAAACTCAAAAGGAACCTCAAAGTGACAAATCCTTAAAACTGAGTTTTTATACTCCTTTTCTTCCAAATTTGCAAAGCTTTTTAAACCCCTTTAGGTTCTGAAGCTTGCTCAGGAGCAGTTTCTGAACTTCTGTTCAGAAACAGCTTCTGAGTTCAAATTTTCGCATACTTCGCAGAGCAAAGTCTGGTTCGCAGTGCGACTGTATCAGAACCTGACTTCGCAGAGCAAAGTTATGTTCGCAGTGCAACCATATCAGAACCTGGCTTCGCAGAGCCAAGTTCTGGTGGCTCTGCGAAGTAAGCAGAACTCAGAACATTAACCAGGCTTCCAAAAGGCCAATTTTTGTGGTTCCAACCCTTGATTTAGAACCTAAAGAGTGTTAAAACCCATTTTTTGTTCAAACCATATCAATAGTTTTGCATGATATTGGAATTTCCACAAGTTTGTGCTATTTTTTTGAGTAACTTGTGAAACAAGTTATGTTCTTAAACTTTCAAAGCCAAACTCATATTTGAGCCGAACTTGTGCATTTTCCAAATTTAGGCATACTTTCATGATTTGTTCGTCAAACAAACTTGAAACAAACCTTGTTCTATAAGTTTCAATATTTGGTGTTAATGCTTTCAACTTTTGGTTTTTATCTTTTATATCATATCATCATTATATTTTTAATATACCAAAACAAAAACAATTTTCTTTTTGTGAGTGAAAAAGGAAAACTTGGGTAGACACCCGACGCTTCCCCGAATATTCGGAAACGAGGTAAACACTTCGCTTTCGTTTATTCGTCCTCCGTTTAAAATCAATCTTAACTCATCAATTTAAACCTTTTCACGCCCTCACGCGTTAACAAACTTTTGAACAAAGAACTACGTAAGCTTTGAATTCTCCATCGCACCGGGAGATACGTAGGAGCAAGATTGAACTCTTGTCAAGCACTTTAATAAAAAACTCATGTTTAGTTTTAATCTTTTTTCTTCTTGTTTCTTTTATTTATTTTAAGTTTGTATATTTAAATATCTTCTCATTTGTTCTTTCATTTATTTATTTCTTTTAGAAACATAAGGTAAACAAACTAACACAAGTAAATGCTAAACCCACTAATGGTTCCCGTTGAGTACAACGGATGTGAGGGGTGCTAATACCTTCCCCTCGCATAATTGATTCCCGAACCTAAAATCTTTTTCAAAGGTAATTTCGAACTTTTTTCCTTTTCTCCCCAAAAAATTAAAAGTTCAGTCGTGATTTAAAATTAGTGAGTCAACGCTTCCCAATAGCTTGATATCCAAAATTCGACGCGACAAAAATGGCGACTTCACTGGGGACTATAGTGAATCAACCCTAGTTAGTCGGTTTAGCTTTTAGTGTTAGTTTGTTTGCCTTAAATGTTTGTTTTTTTATGCTTTTATTTTCTTCATTTCATTTCATTTTATTTTTTGCCTTTTATGTTATTTATGCTTTTTACATTGGGGTTGTGGTATCCAAAACACATTTTTGAGTGGAACTCTACACCCGAGTTTGAAAAGCACATAGGTTTAGGATGGTGGTTGCGTAGTATTGGCTTTCGAGATAGACATCTCGTTTAGTTAATATGAAGACCCCGCTTAGAGATGGTCCTCTTCGTGAAAGGTTGTCATATAATGGTTAACCCGTTATTATGGCAAAATTCCGAATTGGACCCTTAACTCTAAGGACCTTCTTCATAGAACCTTTTTCAAACTTCATCTAGAGGACGCACTCGCGAAAGGTTGTCATATAATGGTTAATCCGTTATTATGGCAAAATTTCGAGATGCCTCCATGACTTTAGGTACTCATGAACTCAAAAATCATAGAACTACCCTTGGTGAGAACCTTGATGTAGAAAGAACGTAGAGTTAAACCCCGTAGGGAGCCTCCCCTTTAAGTTTTATTTCCCATTCATCCATACCCGCATAAAACATACATGCACTGCATCCACATGCATAAAATCATTTTTTTTGATACATAAGTTTATTTTTAGGGAATTGCAAAGGCTAAAGGTATATTGCAAATGGCTAACAAGTTAAACATGGGCTCCGAGAAAAGGAGAACTTTGTCTTTGAAAGTCGAACTCCCGGATTTGGAAAGTCTTAGAGTTTTGAGTGCCGAGTTAACCGCAATCCCCAAGAGTGCTTTTGTCTTCAAGTACGGGGACATCCTCGACCTCTTGTTCACAAATGTTCTGGCGGACGCCATTACGGCACTAGCACAATTCTATGACCCTCCGTTGAGAAGTTTCCTATTCCAAGATTTCCAACTAGCACCCACGCTTGAAGAATTTGAAAGAATTGTGGGCATTCCTCCTAAAGGCAAAGGCCCGTATGTGGAAATTGGCCATTCTCCCAAGGTTGAAAAATTGGCGGAAGCTCTAAACATTGAGGTATCCGGGTTTGTTAGCAATGTAAAGACTAGAGGGAAAGCTCCCGGTTTTCTCCGAAGTTATTTAGAGACAAAAGCTCGCGAATTTGCCGCATCCCGAGATATGAAATCATTCAATAATGTGCTAGCCCTCCTTATTTATGGCTTGGTACTATTTCCATCCACCGAAAACTTCATTGATTTTGCCGCAATCAGTGTCTTTTGGGCTGTGCTCACAAGAAGTTAGGGGGCAATGTGTACTACACTCTCCAATTCCCGCACTTTTGGCCAATGTGTACTACACTCTCCACATGCGTCATGAGAAGTTAGGGGGCAATATTATTTGTTGTTTTCCTTTACTATATCATTGGTTCACATCCCACATGTGCGCGGACCAATCGCGGATGAACAAGATGGATAAGAATGAATGGTCTCAGTTTTTGGCCTCCCTCACCGAAAACATGATTCGTTGGTATCCAAGGAAACTCGACATTAAAGAAATCATCATCAGTTGTGGAGAGTTTCCAAATGTGCCGCTCATAGGATCCAAATCATGCATAAACTACAATCCAATCTTGTCTCTAAGGCAATTGGGACATCCTATGTGGGATAAACCCGAAGAAAAATCCTTGGAATGTCTAGTGTTGCATGACTTGGGCGCCAAAGACCCGGTGGTGTTGCAAAAAATTATTCGAGCATGGGGAAGTATTAACAAGAAGGAAAATGGTGGGAAACGCAAGATTGGCGCCACCAAAGAAACTTACCGACAGTGGGTCAAAGAAAGGGTCCAAAAGGTGAAACTACCTTTTGTGGTCAAAGCCCCCATTCCACCTAGGTCCCCCGAACCAATTCCTATCTCAATAGAGGAAGCAAATGAGCTCAAAGCAACCATTGTGCAGCTCAACAAAGGCAAAGGAGAATTGCAAGCTACTCTACTCAAAACTATTCAAGAGAATTGTGAGCTAAAAAGGGAGGGAATCCAAAAAGACAAGATCATTGAAAGTAGCAGCAAGAGGTTAAGGCTTGAAGAGGATGACAAGCGCAAAGTGCAAGATTGCTTGGGAGGGGCAAATTCTCAGCTCAAACATAAGAATCTAGAGCGGGATGAACTCCTAGATAACATCCACGAGCTAAAGGAGCTATGGAAGAGATCTCAAGTTGGAAGGGGAAAGCTAAAGAAAGAACTTGAGATAACAAAGCAACAGCTCAACATCATGGCGAGCAAATACAAAGGCTATGTGTTGAATGAAAGGCTGCAAAGGGAAGTGTTGGAAAAAGCGCTTGAAAGAAGCCAAATGGAATTAAGAAGAGAGCAAGAGTATCTCGAAGAATTCCAGAAATTCAGTGATCACCAAGGAGAGGTTTGTGAAGGTCTCAAGAGAAAGAATGAGGGGTGGGAACACCGCTTTATGAACTTGGTCGATTCAGTTGAAAGCGGAACTCTTTTTCGAGTACTCCGTGACGAGGGTGTACATTGGAAGAATTTATTTTCAAGACTAGCCAAGTTGGCCAATGATGTGATCGAAACCATCCCTACAAGGTTGGAAGCGGCTAACACGGCGATACATCCATTGAACACTCCTTCCGAAGTCATTAGTTTTGTTGAATTTTGTAAAGCTATGATAAGTGACTTTAGGGAGAAAATTGAGGCAGTCTAGAATTTTGTAATTCGCCTGTTTGTACCACTCTTTGGATTATCAATGAAAAATCATTTTGCTATCTATGTTTCTCTTTATCTCAACGCCTTTTAAAAAAAAAAAAATTGCAAAAAAATACCAAAAGTCTTGCAATTCCCTAAAACATTAGTCATCATAAAAAAAAAAAATCTTTTCATGCATTTGCATTAATATCATCCATAACATGCATATGTCTGCTTCCGTACCCAAAACTTCCCTTCTCATCACCAGGATTTCTTACAATCCAATTCATCGGCGTTCGCATTACAAGCACGTCATTCTAATCAAAGAAAGTGGCTCGTCGTCCCGAAACAACTCACACATACAACACTCGAGCAACCGTAAAGAAGAAGATGGAAAATTTAGAACAAGAGAATCAAGAGCTCCGTGGAGAGTTAACAGTTATGCGGACGGAGATGGAAAAGTTAACGGAGTTAGTAAAGTTACTAGCGGCCGCACAAATTCCACCAACACCTCCTCCTCCCTCTAGCTCTCAAGCTCAAGCGTCACCATCTACTTCGGCTCCGACATTACATGCCAATGCTCCGCAACACACTAGACCCCCCGGTTGTACATGGGGCATGCCATTCGACTTTAGCGAGGAATTTATCCCTATTCCCACTACTTTTCAAGAAACTCCGGTTCCTCAACCCGAGGTAACCTTTCCCCAAGCTACTGTGGCCTTCTCAGCACCGGTGATTCATACCACGCCGTATGATCATGAGCCTATCTTTCATGCCGAAAGTGTAGGTGCCCAAGATAGGATGGCTGATTTCCAAGAGAAATTTGAGGAAATGCAAAAGGAAATCAAAGCCCTCCGAGGGAAGGATTTATTTGGGAAAAGCGCCCATGATCTCTGTCTTGTGCCCAACGTCAAAATCCATCCTAATTTCAAGGTCCTGGATTTTGAAAAGTATAAGGGGAGTACTTGCCCACAAAGTCACCTAGTGATGTACGCTAGGAAGATGTCGACTCAAACTGATAATCATCAATTGCTCATCCACTACTTCCAGGATAGCTTAACCGGCGCCGCTTTAAAGTGGTACATGGGTTTGGATAGTACCAAGATCCAAACCTTCAACGACTTGGGAGAGGCGTTTGTCTGCCAATATAAATACAATTTGGATATGGCCCCAGACCGGGACCAACTCCTGGCCATGGCCCAAAAGGACAAAGAGACCTTTAAAGAGTAAGCACAAAGGTGGAGAGAGGTGGCGGCTCAGATTAGCCCGCCTCTAGAAGAAAAGGAAATGACCAAGATCTTTTTGAACACTCTTGGTTCCTTTTACTATGAGCGAATGATTGCGAGTGCGCCAAGTGACTTCACAGAAATGGTGAGCATGGGCGTACGTTTGGAGGATGCGGTCCGAGAAGGACGCTTAATGAAGGAAAGTGCTCCATCTAGCAGCGTGAAAAGATTTGGGAGTAGCTACCCAAGAAAGAAAGAGCAGGACGTCGGCATGATTGGCCATGGGGGACCTCGCCAAGGGTATTCGGCATATCCACACATCTCTGCCATTTCACCATCCATCTCTACACCTCCAAACTACCAAATTCAGGTCCCGCAAAGGCCTCCACCTCATCATCAAAAACCATATCAACAACAATATTACCCACAAAACCCACAACAACATTATCAACAACCTCGCCCGCAAGGTCAACAACAATTTCGACCTCAAAATCCTCAACCCTTCAATTATCAGAATCGCCAAAGAACGACATTCGACCCGATACCCATGAAGTACGCGGACTTGCTCCCGGCCTTAATTGCAAGAAATCTTGTCCAAACAAGAGCACCTCCTCCCGTACCAAATGTATTACCTACATGGTATCACCCAGACCTTACTTGTATATTCCATCAAGGGGCACCAGGCCATGACATTGAACATTGCTTTGTTCTCAAAAGTGAGGTTCAAAGGCTAATCCGTACCAAGGTTCTGACCTTCAAGGACTCAAATCCGAATGTCCAAACCAACCCTCTGCCGAACCATAGTTCCTCTGTCAACATGGTTCAAGAACATCATGAAGCCAGTCCTATCTCAAAGGCTCGAGATATCAGGACACCTCTAGTTCCACTGCACATCAAGATGTGCAACGCAGCTATGTTCTAACATGATCATGCCAGTTGCAAAGAATGTTCAGAAAATCCTCAAGGATGTATGCAAATTCAAAACGACATACAAAGACTATTGGAAAAAAAGGAGCTTGTTGTCACAAAAAAGGATAAAAGTGTATGTGTTATAATCCCGGAGTTTAATATCTCGGATCACTTGGAGTTAGCCCTCAGCAGCCAGAAGCCTGCCACTACTCCACTCGTAATATGTTTACCGGGACCTACCCCATACACTTCCAACAAGGCAGTTCCTTACAAGTATATTGCAACCATGTTGAACAACGGTCAACAGATACCTATTCCCCCCTTAGCCCCTGTCGGTAATATCACAGACAGTAGCAAAATGCTAAGGAGTGGACGTGTTCTTCCCACAGTAGTCCAAGAGAAGGTCAGTACCCCGGTATTTAAACCAAAGCAAACACAAGACCCCGGCACAAGTAAAGATGTGGGTCAACCCAGTGGGGCTAATGCCGATTCGGATCTCGATGAGGTGTTAAAGTTAATCAAGAAGAGCGAATACATGGTCGTGGACGAGTTGTTGCAAACGCCTTCCAAAATCTCTATATTGTCCTTATTGTTAAACTCCGACGCTTATAGAGAATCATTGATGAGAGTCTTGGACCAAGCCTTTGTGGAGCACGACATAATCCTCGGCCAATTCGGAGGCATTGTTGGAAACATCACTGTCTGCAATAGCTTGAGCTTCAGTGATGAGGAACTCCCCAAACAAGGAAGGCACCATAATTTGACATTACACATATCAGTGAACTGCAAGTCGGATGCTTTATCAAACGTGCTTGTGGACACCGGCTCTTCATTGAACGTAATGGCCAAAACAACCCTTGACCAGCTCTCCTACCAGGGAACCCTCATGAAGCAAAGTGGGGTAGTTGTTAAAGCCTTCGACGGCTCTAGGAAATCAGTAATTGGAGAGGTAGATCTTCCCATCACAGTCGGGCCGCACACATTTCAAATCACCTTCCAAGTAATGGACATACAAGCAGCGTATAGTTGTTTGTTAGGTCGACCATGGATCCATGAAGCCGGGGCAGTGACATCCACATTGCATCAAAAGCTGAAATTTGTGAAGAATGGAAAGCTAGTAACTGTGGCAGGAGAGGAGGCTCTGTTAGTCAGCCATCTGTCAGCTTTCTCTTTCATCGGTGCCGATAATATTGATGGGACGTCATTCCAACGTCTTTCCTTAGATGATGAGAGTGCCACAAAGAACGGAGCATCCATGTCTTCTTTCAAGAGTGCACAAAGAGTGGTGCAAGGTGACTTACTCCCGGATTGGGGAAAGATGATAAGCCTGCCGGAGCATAAGCATAGAGAAGGGTTGGGTTTCACTCCAACTACAAAAGTTGCCGAGCCAAACAGTAGCATTGAACCACTCGAGGACATTTTCCACAGCGCCAGCTTCATTCATTCCACAATGGAAACTAATGCCATCATTGAAGATGGGCCTGAAGAAGCAGCGCATGTTTTTGTAACGCCCGGAGGAATTTGCCGCAATTGGGATGCTGTCGACATTCCTTCTGTTATTCAATCGTCAAAGTAATGTGTTTATTTGTTTATCGTTTTCAAAAAAAGATCCCTTCGTCTTGCCCAAAGCGAAGAAGGACTCATGTAGGGCTTGTTTTAAGGAATATTATCATCAATGAAAATTGTCGTTTTTATCACGACCTTTCTATTATTCTTTTTGTTGTTTCATTGTCATTTTTCCAAAAAAATGGTAACACATAAAACTTAAAAAATCACAAATATGTTTTCTTTTTTAATAAATTTCAAAAGGTCTGCATTTTCTCTCATTTTACTAAAATCAATCATCCATCATATGTAGACTAAACGTCAATAAACCCGTTGAACACCATAACCCTAGGCTCTCTCCCAACTTTGAGTTTCCTGTTTACGAAGCTGAAGAGGAAGAGGATGAAGAAATTCCGGACGAGATCAAGCGCCTATTAGAACAAGAGAGGAAGACCATTCAGCCTCATGAAGAGGCAATAGAGGTTATCAACTTGGGTTCTGAAGAAGACAAGAAGGAAATTAAGATTGGAGCATTGTTGGATGGGTCCGTCAAAGAAAGAATAATCAAGCTTCTTGAAGAATATGTAGACATCTTTGCATGGTCATACCAAGATATGCCAGGATTGGATCCTGAGATTGTGGAACACCATCTACCTCTAAAACCTGAATGTTCGCCAGTCAAGCAGAAGTTGAGAAGAACTCGCCCTGACATGGCTCTTAAGATCAAAGAGGAAGTGCAAAAGCAGATTAATGCTGGATTTCTCGTTACATTAGAGTATCCTCAATGGTTGGCCAACATAGTGCCTGTTCCCAAGAAGGATGGTAAAGTTAGAATGTGCGTCGACTACCGAGATTTAAACAAAGCTAGTCCAAAAGACGACTTCCCTTTACCTCACATCGACATATTGGTTGACAATACTGCCAAATCCAAGGTATTCTCCTTCATGGATGGCTTCTCTGGATACAATCAGATTAAAATGGCTGTTGAAGATAGGGAAAAGACATCTTTCATCACACCTTGGGGCACCTTTTGTTATCAAGTAATGCCTTTTGGTTTAACAAATGCGGGTGCTACCTATCAAAGGGGCATGACCAATCTCTTCCACGACATGATACACAAAGAAATTGAAGTATATGTCGATGACATGATTGTCAAATCAGGAAATGAAGAGGAACATGTTGAATATTTACTAAAGATGTTTCAACGCCTGAGAAAATATCGGCTTCGCCTGAACCCCAACAAATGTACATTCGGCGTGAGATCTGGAGAACTCCTAGGTTTCATTGTCAGTCAAAAGGGTATCGAGGTAGATCCCGACAAAGTCAAGGCCATCAGAGAAATGCCTGCTCCTCAAACTGAGAAGCAAGTAAGGGGATTTCTAGGACGATTGAACTACATCTCTAGATTCATATCCCATATGACAGCCACGTGTGGGCCTATCTTCAAGCTACTTCGCAAAAATCAAGAAGTAGTGTGGACAGAAGACTGCCAGAAAGCTTTTGACAGCATCAAAGAGTACCTGCTAGAACCTCCAATACTTATTCCTCCAGTTGAAGGAAGACCTTTGATCATGTACTTGACCGTATTGGAGGACTCCATGGGTTGTGTACTCGGACAGCAGGATGAGACCGGTAGGAAGGAACATGCCGTCTACTATTTGAGCAAGAAGTTTACGGACTGCGAATCCCGATATTCTTTACTTGAGAACACTTGTTGTGCACTAGCCTGGGCAGCTAAGCGTCTTCGTCATTACATGCTCAATCATACTACTTGGTTGATATCCAAAATGGATCCAATCAAATACATCTTTGAAAAACCTGCTTTAACAGGAAGAATCGCTCGTTGGCAGATGTTGTTGTCAGAATATGACATTGAGTACCACACTCAAAAAGTCATTAAAGCCAGTATTCTTGCCGATCATTTGGCTAATCAACCAATTGAAGATTATCAACCAATTAGGTTTGACTTCCCTGATGAAGAAATCATGTATTTGAAAATGAAGGATTGTGACGAGCCACTACTTGGCGAAGGTCCGGATCCCGAGTCTAGATGGAAGTTGATATTTTATGGAGCTGTTAATGTATATGGCAACGGAATTGGGGCAGTCATCGTCACCCCCGAGGGCAAACATCTCCCTTTTGCTGCAAGACTTTCATTCGACTGTACAAACATTATGGCGGAGTATGAAGCTTGTATTGTGGGAATTGAGGAAGCCATTGATCTAAGGATCAAGAACCTCGACATTTATGGAGACTCAGCTCTTGTGATTAATCAAATCAACGGAGATTGGGAAACTCGCCACACCGGCTTGATTCCTTACTAAGATTACGCAAGACGTTTGCTAACCTTTTTCAACAAAGTCAAGCTGCATCATATTCCTCGAGATGAGAATCAAATGGCGGATGCTTTGGCAACCCTATCTTCTATGTATGAGGTCAGCCGTCGAAATGAAATTCCAACTATCAAGGTTCAGCACCTAGAAAGACCCGCACATGTGTTTGCAGCCGAAGCAGTCATAGATAACAAGCCATGGTTCCACGACATCAAATGCTTCCTCCAAAAGCAAGAGTACCCGCATGGGGCATCCAATAAGGATAAGAAAACGCTGCGAAGATTAGCCGGCAACTTCTTTCTAAATGGGGAAGTTTTATACAAGAGGAATTTCGATATGGTGCTGCTCAGATGTGTTGATGAGCAAGAAGCGGATCTCATAATGCATGAGATACATGAAGGTTCCTTCGGAACTCATTCCAGCGGACACACAATGTCTAGGAAGATTTTAAGGGGCGGATATTACTGGATGACCTTGGAAAGCGATTTCTACAAGCATGCCAGGAAATGCCATAAATGCCAAATTTATGCCGACAAGATCCATATGCCACCAATGGCTCTGAATGTCCTTTCTTCCCCATGGCCTTTCTCTATGTGTGGCATTGACATGATTGGTAGGATTGAACCCAAAGCTTCAAATGGGCATCGTTTCATCCTAGTGGCAATTGATTACTTCACCAAGTGGGTCGAAGCCGCATCGTATGCCAATGTCACTAAACAAGTGGTGGTCCGATTTATTAAGAATCATATCATCTGTCGATATGGTATTCCCAGTAAGATCATCACAGACAATGGGACCAATCTGAATAACAAAATGATGAAGGAGCTATGCGAAGAGTTCAAGATTGAGCATCATAACTCTTCTCCTTATAGGCCTCAGATGAATGGCGCAGTTGAAGCTACAAACAAAAACATCAAGAAAATAGTGCAAAAGATGGTGGTCACCTACAAGGACTGGCATGAGATGTTACCGTATGCCTTACATGGGTATCGGACTTCAGTGCGTACATCAACAGGGGCAACCCCTTTCTCTTTAGTATACGGCATGGAAGCAGTGCTCCCCGTAGAAGTCGAGATCCCGTCATTGAGAATTCTGATGGAAGCTAAGCTGTCGGAGGCTGAATGGTGTCAAAACAGATACTATCAGTTGAACTTAATGGAAGAAAAGCGCATGACTGCCTTGTGTCATGGACAACTGTATCAAAAGAGGATGAAACAAGCCTTTGACAAGAAGGTTCGTCCCCATGAAATCCAAGAAGGAGACCTCGTGCTCAAAAGGATCCTATCTTTTCAACCCGATTCTAGGGGCAAATGGACGCCTAACTATGAAGGCCCGTATGTAGTCAAGAAGGTTTTCTCCGGAGGAGCTTTTATTCTCACAACAATGGACGGCGAGGATTTGCCGCGTCCTGTGAATTCCGATATAGTCAAGAAATACTTTGTCTAAAAACAAAAAGAACAGCTCGGTAAGTCGAAAACCCGAAAGGGCGACTTAGGCAAAAATGAGCGTCTCGGTGGACTGAAAACCCGAAAGGGCGGTCCAGGCAAAAATTAGAGACACAAAACAGAAATAATTATCCTGATAGGTCAAAAAAAAAAAAACTGAAAAGGACGACCTATGCAAAAATTAAGGATCAAAAGACAAAGTAACTACATCGGAGTGGCCGTGATTCGTTTGGGGTACATCAAGTTAGCCAGAGATTCCGAATCTGAAGCATCCGAACAGGGGATTCAAAGTTGTTAGGGAGAATAGCGGTTGTTGTGTTCAGTGTACCTTCCCTGCATATTTACCATTTTTTTCAACTTTGTAAGATCCGTGGAGCCACGCCATTGGCGGGCCACCACCCCATTAATAAAATTTCTTCCCAGTGAAGTTTTTTGCATTTTGTTTGGAATTCCCATTTATTCTGCTTAGTCATTTCTTCTATTTTTGATGATAGTACTTGAAACAAAACTCTTTTTCAAAAGGAAAAATCATAAATCTTTTTGGAAGATATAAATAATAAACACATCCTCTTTGAACTCGTGAATAATTGAAGTGCGCGTCAGCAGCTGTCCTGAGAGCGGATAAACTTTGCAGGCCAAATATGGTCAATTGCTAAAAAGATTTCCCCAACGGAGTTCCCTGTGAATCAAAAGGGAACATCCCCAATGAATCAAAAGCCCGAAAGGACGATTCAGACAAAAAACAAAAGAATAGCATTCCCAAACGGAGTCACCAGTTCTTCTCCCCAGTAGGTTAGCACAATCTCCCCTAGTGGATTAACATGTTCTTTTCCCCAAGAAGGGTTTATTCCTCATTAGTGTTGCGGCTTTACCCCGTCAGCATTTGAATATGTCCCTTGTGGCCTCATCCCCAAGGAAGATTACCGAGTGTTTGTAATGCGACGTCGGTCCATTTTCCATTTCACTTGTCTAATTTTGTTTCACCAAGTTTATCAATTCTACAATCAATCAAATCAGTCCTTTCCCCAAGTGTCATCCCCAGCGTGTCTGGTCTAGTGATGTCACCTTCTTTTATGCCAAGTAGTAGTTCTTTAACGAATAGCTTGTGCAATCTTTCATCCTATTCTTATACCAAGGGGCAGTTCTTTAACGAAGAGCTTGTGTATCCCCATTGCAAGTCAACCTTTCACACAACATCCCCAATGAAAGTTGTACATTTATACAATCATACATTCATACATTCATTTGTACATTTGTACAATCATACATTCATGCATTCATGCATTTGTACATTTGTACAATCATACAAATCATACAATCATACAATCATGCATATACGCATTCATGCATACAACATACCACAATATCATCTGTACATGGTTGCTTTAACAACCATGTTTCTTACCAATCAATCATAAGCAATTAACATTTTTCTTTTTCTCAAATGTCATCCTCCAGTGATGTCACAAAACAAAGCCCAATTTTCATTGGCAATTCCAACCTAATAAAGCCCAATTGTCATTGGCATTCCCCAGTAAAGTCGTAACCCCAAAGCCCAATCATCATCAACACTCACAAATACCAAATCACAACCAAAGCCCGACTTTGCTCGGCATCCAATCAATCAAATCAGTCCTTTCCCCAAGTGTCATCCCCAGTGTGTCTGGTCCAGAGATGTCACCTTTTTATGCCAAGTGGCAGTTCAAACGAACAGCTTGTGCATCTTTTATCTTGTTGTCATGCCAAGTGGCAGTTCAAACGAACAGCTTGTGCATTTTTTACCTTGTTATGCCAAGTGGAAGTTCTTTAACGAACAACTTGTGCATAGTCCCCAGTGTTGTTGCCAAGTGGCAGTTCGAACGAACAGTTTGTTCGCAGCATTCCCCAGTGTCGTCAATGGCAGGTCGGCAACAACCCGACAGTTGACAATTTACTTTCTTGTCGTCAATGGCAGGTCGGCAACAACCCGACAGTTGACAATTTATCTTTCTTGTCGTCAATGGCAGGTCGGCAACAACCCGACAGTTGACAATTTACTTTCTTGTCATCAATGGCAAGTCGGCAACAACCCGACAGTTGACAATTTATCTTTCTTGTCGTCAATGGCAGGTCGGCAACAACCCGACAGTTGACATTTTACTTTCTTGTCGTCAATGGCAGGTCGGCAACAACCCGACAGTTGACAATTTATCTTTCTTGTCGTCAATGGCAGGTCGGCAACAACCCGACAGTTGACATTTACTTTCTTGTCGTCAATGGCAGTTCGGCAACAACCCGAACAGTTGACATCTACTTTCTTGTCGTCAATGGCAGGTCGGCAACAACCCGACAGTTGACAATTTTACTTTCTTGTCGTCATTGGCAGGTCGGCAACAACCCGACAGTTGACAATTTACTTTCTTGTCGTCAATGGCAGTTCGACAACAACCCGAACAGTTGACATTCAATTTTATTCCTTGTCGTCAGTGGCAGTTCGGAATTTAACCCTAACAGCTGACATTTACCCTTTTGTTTTCCGTGGTTAGTTGCCCACTTTCCCCAGTGACAGTTCTGCAATAACCCGAGCAGCTAGCGTTTATCCCCAGTGAAGAGACCTTGTCTTGTTCTTACATTTTTTACCTTCATTAAGCTACCAATCACAACAGTAGTAGGTAAAATAACTTCCCCAATGATTAGCATACTTTGTCTTCTCTTTCCTTCATCAAGCTACCATCATAACGGTAGTAGGTAAGATGGAATCACCGGTGAAGCCACCAAGCTAATCTTGATCTGTTGTCTTTATTAAGCTATCATCTCGATAGTAGACAAACCTTTTCTCCAGTGGACCATGTTCCCCAGTAAAGTCGGATTCCGTTTCTTTAACGAACCCGGGTATCCCTTTGTCTCTTTTTATCCCCAGTGTGGTCATCTTTGTCGTCTTTGCATTCATATTTACATTACAAGCATTCATAACATTCGCATACATGCATTCATAACATTTTCAATTCGAGAAAAATATTTAGTCAAAAATGGTGTACTCTATATTTAAGTCTCTTCGACCCGTCAATTTCAAAATTTCACTTTCAATCTCCGGGGCGAAGAAACTTAAATAGGGGCATCTGTCATACCCCATTTTTTGACTCATATTTTTCTTTGTTTTATAATTTATCATTTCATCATTTATTACTTTTTATTATTTCATTTTTGTTATTGTATTTTATTTACACTTTTCACCACTTTATTACTATCATTTTTATCAAACATTATCATTGTCATCATTGTTATTAATATTATTGTTATTATATTTTTCATTTAATAATATCATTATCATCCTTTTATCATTAATGTTTTATTATCATTATTCTTAATTACTAGTATTATTAACCTTTACCATCATTTTATTATTTTTACTATTATCATTTCTATTTTATCATTTCCATCTTTGTTATTTGCATCATCCATCATTATCATTATTGTTTTATTATTTATTTATTATTTACCTTTTATTTTATTTTAAAGAAAACAAAAATTCAAAAAAAAGGGGAGATCGCAATGCGAAGTTGCCTTCGCACTGCGACCTCTGCGAAATTTTTCTGCAGATTTTATTTCTTTGATTTATCTGTTTTGATTTCATTTGTAGTTATTATTATTAGTATTATTATCATTGTTATTGCCAATTGTGGCTGAAATGATGCAGCAAAGCAGGATTTAATGTGTGACATTAAAGGTAAAGGTAAGAAGGATTTTCTTCCAACCTAACATGTGCTCAATCAAATTGGCTGCCCTTGGTCAGCTCTTGTCCCTCCCAATTGACCTATCATCCAACCTGAGCTTGCCAGCCACCTGCTTGATCCCTTTCCTTCCTTCTTTCTTCACCAAAACCAGTCAAACTCAAGTGGTTTTGCTTGCAAAAAAGCTGTTTGGTGTGCCCTGTTTTCAGCTGGATTTCTCCTCCCACACACCAGCCCACATGCTCATTTTGCTTCCCCCAATCTCTCTGTACATGGCAGTACACGTTTTCCTTGCTTGACCTTCCAAGATTGCAAGGATTGATCCCAAGAATCACACAAATTGCAGCTGCCCTGTTTTTCAGTTTTTTCTCATCATTACCTTCTAGAATCAGCTGCATTTGTGGCTGAAATCAGTCAAGGTCTTGCCCCTTTGCATAAGGCAAAGCAACTTCTATCCTTTAGCATTAAATGCAAAGTGATTTAGCCTGGATTTAGTCCACAAACCAGCTAGGTTCTAGGATTTTGTTCATCATTGCATAGATTTGCATTTTGGCCTATAAAAGGAATGCCAAGGCACAAGGATTACACACACAACACATTGATACACTAGAACACAGCAAAAACACACGAATTTACACTTGAAAACCATTGCATACAGCATTAAGAGAGTAAAAAAAACAGTTCACACCCAAAGCAAAAACCAATTGGAACCTTTGTCCATGTAACATCCGGTGGCTCCCAATGGGCTGGCCTCCCTATCTTTCAAAGGCCGAGATGTACTCATGGTCTTCTCCACCCCCCAAGTGGAGTTTCATGCCTTCCGTGGGAATCGAACCACGTACCCTGGAGGCTATAAGTACATGGCCAATGCATTCCCACTACCAATTGAGCTACTAGCTCAATTGGTAGTGGGAATGCATTGGCCATGTACTTATAGCCTCCAGGGTACACGGTTCGATTCCCACGGAAGGCATGAAACTCCACTTGGGGGGTGGAGAAGACCATGAGTACATCTCGGCCCTTGAAAGATAGGGAGGCCAGCCCATTGGGAGCCACCGGATGTTACAGTCCATAACCTCTAATATTCCAACCTTGCAAAATCAATCAAGCAAGCCACTTCCTACCTCTTGCACAAGCATTGCTAGGAGTTCTGTAAGTATCCTAGAGTCCTTATCTTTCATTTTGTTTGCTGTTTGCATCATTTGTTTTGGTTAATTTCATTTTGTGCACAAAAACCCCTTTTGAAACTCAAAAGGAACCTCAAAGTGACAAATCCTTAAAACTGAGTTTTTATACTCCTTTTCTTCCAAATTTGCAAAGCTTTTTAAACCCCTTTAGGTTCTGAAGCTTGCTCAGGAGAAGTTTCTGAACTTCTGTTCAGAAACAGCTTCTGAGTTCAAATTTTCGCATACTTCGCAGAGCAAAGTCTGGTTCGCAGTGCGACCGTATCAGAACCTGACTTCGCAGAGCAAAGTTATGTTCGCAGTGCGACCATATCAGAACCTGGCTTCGCAGAGCCAAGTTCTGGTGGCTCTGCGAAGTAAGCAGAACTCAGAACATGAACCAGGCTTCCAAAGGCCAATTTTTGTGGTTCCAACCCTTGATTCAGAACCTAAAGAGTGTTAAAACTCATTTTTTGTTCAAACCATATCAATAGTTTTGCATGATATTGGAATTTCCACAAGTTTGTGCTATTTTTTTGAGTAACTTGTGAAACAAGTTATGTTCTTAAACTTTCAAATCCAAACTCATATTTGAGCCGAACTTGTGCATTTTCCAAATTTAGGCATACTTTCATGATTTGTTCGTCAAACAAACTTGAAACAAACCTTGTTCTTTAAGTTTCAATATTTGGTGTTAATGCTTTCAACTTTTGGTTTTTATCTTTTTTATCATATCATCATTATATTTTTAATATACCAAAACAAAAACAATTTTCTTTTTGTGAGTGAAAAAGGAAAACTTGGGTAGACACCCGACGCTTCCCCGAATATTCGGAAACAAGGTAAACACTTCGCTTTCGTTTATTCGTCCTCCGTTTAAAATCAATCTTAACTCGTCAATTTAAACCTTTTCACGCCCTCACGCGTTAACTAACTTTTGAACAAAGAACTACGTAAGCTTTGAATTCTCCATCGCACCGGGAGATACGTAGGAGCAAGATTGAACTCTTGTCAAGCACTTTAATAAAAAACTCATGTTTAGTTTTAATCTTTTTTCTTCTTGTTTCTTTTATTTATTTTAAGTTTGTATATTTAAATATCTTCTCATTTGTTCTTTCTTTTATTTATTTCTTTTAGAAACATAAGGTAAACAAACTAACACAAGTAAATGCTAAACCCACTAATGGTTCCCGTTGAGTACAACAGATGTGAGGGGTGCTAATACCTTCCCCTCACATAATTGATTCCCGAACCTAAAATCTTTTTCAAAGGTAATTTCGAACTTTTTTCCTTTTCTCCCCAAAATATTAAAAGTTCAGTCGTGATTTAAAATTAGTGAGTCAACGCTTCCCAATAGCTTGATATCCAAAATTCGACGCGACACTCTTACTTTGTGATACTTTCTGTAGATCTTTCTTTCAGCATCAGTAAGGCTTCTTCTATCAATAGTTGCTCCTTCTTCATCAACTGGTATAGTTATACCATCTTCAATGATGTCCCATAGACTATCATCTATTCCAACGATATGACTATACATCTTGCTTTTCCACCATGAAAATTTCTCAGGGTCACCAGTAAACATAGGAGGTTTATGGTGTGAGTGAGATTGCTTGTCATCTATACCATATTCACCACCACCACTTCTGGATCTGGATTCACCAGATTCACCAGAAGACATGTTTTTCTCAGGATCTTTACTGTCTCACTGTTAGGTGATTGAATATCAGAACCAGACTCTGATACCAACTGAAGGTGAGAAAAACACAAGAAGGGGGGGTTGAATTGTGTTGGCCTTTTTCTTTCTCAAAAACTTATGTTAGTTCAGAGTCTGATATTGATAAGATTTTGAAGCTATTTTCAGAGTTGTTTTGCAGCGGATATAAAGTAAATGAGAGAGAGAGAGAGAGAGAGAGAGAGAGAGAGAGAGAGAAGGACACAAGCAATTATCCTGGTTCCTTTCACAACCCAGAAGTAGTCCAGTCCCCTTGTCACTTACAAGAGATTTTTCTTTATAATCACAAAGATTACAATTGCCAAAGCACAAAGCAAGAGACTTCCTATGCTCAAACACAAAGTAAGAGACTTCCTATGCTCAAACACAAAGTAAGAGACTTCCTTGCTCAAACACAATGTAAGAGACTTTCTATGCTCAAACACAAAGTAAGAGACTTTCTATGCTCAAACACAAAGTAAGAGACTTTCTATGCTCAAACACAAAGTAAGAGACTTTCTATGCTTAAACACAAAGTAAGAGACTTCTGATTGCTCAAGCACACAGGCGAGAGACTTTGTATCAAACAGATTTACAAAAGAATATGTTTGAGTTGAACACTTGATATACTATCAGTGGTGTTCACAAAATACAACACAGATTCAGAATTTATACTTCAGAAATTCTAAGATAAGAAAGTTTGTAAGAATTTCTAAGTTATTTGATGACTTTCGAATTTGGCAGAGTATGGCGTTTTCCAGAAAACAGAGTCTTATTTTCTTCTTCAAATCTCCAGTCCTTTATAGAGGAACAAAGAGCCGTTGAGAAGATGCCAGGTCATCAATTAGAGTTGTTGGTATTGAAGCTTCAGCCAACGTTAGTTCCTTCCTGATATGGTATATGAACAGAAGAACAGAGGAATAACATTTTGAATTGTTTCCTGAAAACAAGATTAAATGTTTCGTCCAAGGAGACAAAGTTAAAGAGAGCGGTTCTGACTCTGAGATTTCTGTCGTACTGTACTGTTGACAGTGACAGCTGTTGACTTCTAAGTTTCCTCCAGACTTCAGACTTCAGACTCCAGACTCTCAGTCTTCAGACACTGTGCTTCAGACGCTGATCTTCAGACACTATTCATCAGACGCTGACCTTCAGACACTGTTCATCAGACGCTGAACTTTAGACGCTGACCTTCAGACGTTGACCTTCAGACGCTGACCTGCAGACGCTGATCTTCAGATGCTGATCCTCAGACGCTGATTGTCTTCAGACTTGCAACACAAGCTTCAATATTTTCCTTTGCTCTTAACTTGTTCTTTCAGAACCACTATTAGATACATAACTTTCAGCGTATGGTCTTGCATACTTAGAGCAAGCATTAGCATATCCAATTTTCTTTTTAACACTTTGTTATCATCAAAACTCAAAAGGGACTTGTTCATACATTTTGTTCCAACATACTTGTCACCACTCCTCCCGAACCTAAACAGGCTGAAATCAGTATCGAACATAATGTAAGTTCGTCAAAGGGTGAACGTCTCGCTCCTATTGTGGGCGACCAATCTTCTGATCCTACGGGCGGAGAAACCACCCTGACTGAGCCACTCCAGAACCCAAATCCTGTCGAGATAGCTGAAACAGACGAGGATGACACCCCTAGTGACAATGTGAGTAGTGAGGATCTTGATTATGACGAGGCTGAAGGTGGAGAGGAAAGTCCACGAAGTCCCGAGAGCATGGATAAGTCTCCTCCAAAGAAAATACATGCCCCCAGCGCTACTCCAAGCTTGGATGAAATAGCAAATCTTGAGGAAAGCGATCCCCTTGAAGCTTTTAAGCTTCTTCTAAGCAGCGAAGATAATCAAAACACCTCGAATGCATCTGTCGGAGTGAGTTCTGAAACATCTGAGGAAGATTTAATCCAAGAGCTGCTGGCGAAGGTAATTGGGGTGGACCTCCGTCAAGCCATCAAATTGAACTCGAACCTTACTTTCGAACTCAAAGGTTTGGTTCACAAGTTGCTAAAGTTGACCCATAACCAATCTTTGTTATCTTTCCTGGTCAACTTCGAGCCTCTCCTGGATAGAATAGCCACAGAACTCCGGCGTGAATTTGAAAACAATGCTTTGCTAACACGGCAGCGCAATCAGCATAAAGAAACCCTGAAATTAGTTGAAGCGTCTAAAGTTAAAATCACTTCCTTAGAGCTTGAAAGTGCCAATGCTTCTACCAGGGAGAAGGATTGTAAGTCAGCCATCGCTACTTACAAAGAACAGATCGCGGTCTTAGAGTCGAAGATTAAAGAAGAAGAGAAAAAGTTGGCTGAGTTCCAGAAAACATTGGGTCCTTCGGAGATCGAGCTTCGCTGAGAGGCCAAACTGGCTATTGATAATTTCAAAAAGGCCAGATTGTGTACCAACGAAATCAACATGTAGATCGACAATGGCTCCCAGACCCAAGTTATACTAGATCATAGGAGAGGCTGACAACTAGCCTTACTTTTTAAGCTTTCTAATTCTCTACTCAAATTGTAATATGTACTAACGTATCCTCTTTTGAAACTCTTGACAATGTGCTGGCAGCATATGCCGTGATTACTAATTTCCTGTTGCCTTTTTATTCGTATGTAATTTTAACTTCTTGCAGCATTGACTTATATTTTTTCAAATACTTGCCATATACTCGTAGAATTCGATTATCTGCATCAATCTCTTCTATCTCATACGCACCAATGGAGAAGACCTGCGTGACTTCGAATGGTCCCTCCCAATTTGGCGACCATTTGCCTAAGACTCTGTCTTTTCCATCGATAGGCAGAATTACTTTCCAAACTAAATCTCCTAAAACAACAGATTTAGACTTTACCTTTTTGTTGTAGGCTTTAGCCACTCTTTCTTTCTGCCTCATGAAGACATATAATGCAAGTATCCTTTCTTCGTTTAGATCGACCAATTCGTCTAACATCATGTCCCAATAATGGGTCGTTGGAATTTCGCACTCTTTGAATTCTGGTTGAATGTAAACAGACTTCGACAGGTAGGACTGCATCATGACCGAATTTGAGCCTAAATGGGGTAGTGTTAGTCGATTCTTTTGGAGAATTCCGACAAGCCCATAAGGCCAAATTCATAGTATTATGCCAATTTCTTGGTTTACTACCCACATGTTTCTTTATCAAATTAATGATAACTTTATTGGCATCTTCGACCTGACTATTTGCTTGCGCGTAGTAGGGTTTCGAAGTTAATAAACTTGATAATTGCTTCCTGATCCACATTCGGTAATGGGACGGCCTCAACCCATTTGGTGAAATAATCTATCCCGATTATTATGTAACGGTGGCCTTTCGACGATGTAGGTTTTACTTCTCCGATCAAATCCAAAGCCCATCCTCTAAATGGCCACGGTTTTACTATTGCATGAAGTTTGCTCGCTGGTACATGTTGTATTCCTGCAAGCTTTTGACATTCCTGATAGCCCTTGGCGAACTCTATACAATCTTTTAACATCGTAGGCCAATAAACACCTTGTCGAAACAAAAGCCATTTCATTTTGTGGCCTACTTGATGAGAACCACAAATTCCACTATGGGTGTTGGAAATTACCAAATATGCCTCATTTTCTCCGAGGCACTTTAGTAAAACTTGTTCAGGCATTTTCTTGAACAATTCATTTCCCATTTCAATAGCGGAAGGATTTTTCAGGTATTCGACAATCTGTTTCCGCCAATCGTTGTCTGCCATATTGTCAATGGAAGAAACTTCAAATTGAAATTTTGGAAAATTTTCGGCTGAAAGATTGTCTATTTCCTCTGCCCCCTCCGTTTTTGTTACTGACAATTCCGTTTGGGGAAAGGAAACCGGATAATTTTGTTTCTTATCTCTATTAACTCCTTTAATTTTGCTTTGGGAGCTTTATAGCCCGAAGCGATTTGTGCTAGCTCATTCGCCTCTTGGCTATCCATTCGAGGCACATGCTCAATATTTACATACTAAAAACGTTGTAACAACGTGTTGGCCAGAATAAAATACATAATTAGATTTTCTTTAATGCATCTATATTCTTTCGTTAACTGATTTATGACCAATTCGGATTCCCTTTTTATCTCGTTCTCTTATGCCCCGAGTTCTAACAAGATCTCAAGTCTTGCTATTAAGGCTTCATATTCAGCCTCATTATTTGAGCACCGTTCATTAACTCTGAACTTAAAGCTAGTCGGAATGTTAGTAGAAGACACAATCAACACACCAATCCCAATGCCATTTTTATGACTGGAACCGTCAAAATATAGTTTCCAGGTCGAGTCTCTACTAGATGCGATATAGCTTCGACTGCAGAATGATCAACTATGAAATCAGCCACGATTTGCCCTTTAATAGCTTTTAAGGGCTTGTAAGTCAACGAATATTCGGTGAGGTCTAGATCCCATTTGCTAATCCTACTATGTAAAATAGGTTTCGACAACATGTGCTTAATAATATCAAAATGAGAATAAACACAAACGTCGACATGCTTTATCTATTGTTTTAACTTTGTACAAGAGAAATACAAACAAAGGCATAACTTTTTAGTCGGATGATACCTTGTCTCAGCATCATTTAAAATCCTACTGAGGTAGTATATGGCTCTTTCGACACCATTTTCATCCTCTTGGACTAACATGCTCCCTATGGATGATTCTAACGCTGCTATATACAATTTCATCACCCTATTCTTAATGGGAGGTAAAAGAACATGTGGTTTTGTCAAATATGACTTAATCTCTTCAAAAGCCTCCTGATGCTCAAGTTCCCATCTAAACGTATCTTCTTTCTTGAGTCTAAGTAATGGCGAGAAAGCTTGAGTCTTGCCACTTAAGTTCGAAATGAACCTTCTTAGAAAGTTGATCTTGCCTAGAAGAGGCTACAGTTCTTTCTTGGTCGAAGGGGCCTTCGTTTCCAAGATGGCTTTTGTCTTGTTTTGGTTTATTTCAATGCCCTTTTTGTGGACCACGAAACCCAAGAAGTCACATGCATGGACACAAAAGGCACACTTCAAGGGGTTCATCTTTAAACCATATTTTCTCATTCTTTCGAAAGATTATCAAAGATGGTCTAGATGGTCGTCCTCTGTTGAAGATTTCACAACAATATCATCTATGTACACCTGCATAAATTTTTCTATAAAATCATGGAACATAGAATTCATTGCCCTTTGGTATGTAGCGCCGACGTTTTTCAAACCGAACGACATGACTATCCATTCATAAACGCCTATGGCCCCATGTCATCTAAAAGTCATCTTCGGCACATCTTCTTCGGCAATAAAAATCTGATTATAACCAGAATAGCCGTCTAACATACTTAAGTAATCAAAACCTACTGCCGAATCGACCAACATTTCTGCCACTGAATAGGGTATTCATCCTTAGGAGTGACATTGTTTAAATCCCTAAAGTCTATGTAAACTCTAAGAGTTCCATTCTTTTTTACTACAGGAACTATGTTAGCCAACCATTCGACATACCTAGCCATTCAGAAGAACTTGCTTTGTAAGAGTCTTTCGATCTCTTCTTTGATTTTCAACAAGATATGGGGCGCAAACCTCCTTGGAGTCTACTTTACTGGCTTCTTTCCTGGTTGGATTGGCAGTTTTAATTCCACCATGTCCTGACTTAGACCTGGCATTTCATTGTAGTCCCAAGCAAAACAATCTGTATATTCCTTCAAAAGTTTAATGATTTGAGCTTTGAATGCCTCACCAATTTTGGCACTAATATAAGTTGGCTCTTTACAGAGCCATCTCCCAGATCAACTTCTTCCAGAGGATCCTGTGCCACAATTTTCTTTGTGGGACCCATTGGATCTTTTTCAAATCCCAAAGGCTCCTCATCATATATGCAATCCAACCTCTGGTCTTCGATCATCTCGTCCTCCTAACGATCTTCAATGGTTTCGAGGACCATTTCTTGTTGCATGGCAGCTTCCAAAGCCGCGTTTTGTTTATTTTTGGCCACATAGGTCGTAATTCTCTCCCATGAACTGGTAATGGACATGATTACTATTCTTCGTCCCACCCAGCTGGTGGGGCTTCATCCTTAAAAGAATTTCCGTCTTCGACTAACTCCCTTACGCAAAAGAAACCATGGTATGGGTGAAGTTTAACATAACTCTTCACAAGCTCTGGTCTAACTAGACCAAAATCTGAGGATCGACATGGTGAAATATACGCCAAATGTTTATCAAAAGTCTTTTTGTTAATATGGTCGACTTCTGCCCTAAAATAGCGTTGGTCGGCTTCAATATTCTCTAACAATCCATCCTCCCTCCAGATGAATATCCACTGATGCATAGTCGACGGGATTGCTCCGACACCATGTATCCACTCTCTGCCAAGTAACAAGTTGTAATTGGCTTTGGATGGAATTACCAAGAACAACGTCGACCTCTTGACACTTCCGACAATTAATTCAACTTCAATTGCCCCATAAGAATGGACGGATTTACCCTCATAATTCGAGAGCACCACGTTATGGGATGTCAGGTCAGATTCTTTCTTTCCAATTTTATTTAGCAAGCATAACGGGCATCAGATTCACCGCTGCACCACCATCCACTAGGACTTTATTAATCACAATGTTATTCACCTTAGTCTGTACGAACAGAGGTTTAAGGTGGTTCCTCATGTCTCGACTAGGCCTTTCGAACATGGCCTGTTGTTCTTCAACACAACCAATGTTCATCACATAGTAACAAACTGGCTTATGTTCAGCCATATCCTCTGTAAAGTCTTCTTCCCTTTTCGAGGCTACATCAAATTTGATTGGTAGAATCGAAACAATGTTGCATATCACATCAAAGTCTGGTTCGTAATCGGAAAAATTCGACTCCATTTCCTCATCCTCGGCAGGAAGGTTTTCTTTGACGGGAGGCAGTGGAGGACACCATAAATACAACAACAACAAAAGGGGTGAGAATACACATCATAACATTTAATTGGGATACATGAATCAATTAAATAATTGGTCACATCGTCATTGCTCATCATTTACATCTCATTCACAACTTCATCAAGATTACACAACATCCACATATACATCAGTTACACATCTTTAGCAAATACTTCATCCACTTATTATTAGTAAGTATAGCAGTTCTTATCATTAGCCCAAAAATCACATATGACACATATACACCATATACACACCATCATTATATATCACATACATCACATATAACACATATACATCATATACACACAATCAATATATATCACATACATCACATATAACACATATACATCATATACACACAACTTGCATAACATCACCAATCACAAGATATATTCACGTATATGAGATGATGCAACTATTTTCTATCACCTATATGCATGCAGGTACCGGTCTCTACTCACCAATATTATATGCCAGAGTTATGTTACTGGACAATACAACACGTCGTCATTCGTCACCAGAATCTTAATAATGATATGATGCATGAATAAAACTCATTAACAACAACATTAGGAATTTATACATCTTACTCATCATTATCGTCACCAGAATTTATACGTCTTACCCATCATTATCGTCACCAGAATTTATACATCTTACCCATCATTATCGTCACCAGAATTTATACGTCTTACCCATCGTTATCGTCACCAGAATTTATATATTTTACTAGTCATTAGCGTCACCAGAATTTATACGTCTTACCCATCATTATCATCACCAAAATTTATATATTTTACTCGTCATTATCATCACCAGAATTGATACGTCTTACCCATCGTTATCGTCACCAGAATTTATATATTTTACTCGTCATTATCGTCACCTGAATTTATATATTTTACTCTCCATCATTTACATCGCCAGAATCTACGTATTTTATCTCATCTATTACACCACCAGAATCTACAGGTTTCATCTCATCTGTTGCACCACCAGAATCTACATCTTTTTCATCATCTATTACGCCACCATAATCTACATCTTTTTCATTATCTATTACACCACTTGAATCTACATATTTTATCTCATCTGTTGCACCACCAAAATCTACATATTATTCTTTCTCACCAGTGTCCGATCTCATTATACAATATGTAACTCGTTTCCCTTTTACCTTCCTAAATTATTCAACCCCCTTTCTATAGCATCACTAAAGACAGTATTCAACTCACCACTTATCGACTCTTCGACACGTCAATACCCTCACCAATTACGACGCCATTACTACATCCATCTGTTTCATTAAAAACAACCCATTACTCCATCCAATAGTATCTCTAGAACTTACCCCATCATTGGTTCCTTCTTCGTTCTCTACATCCTTTCTTCCTAGTGACATCATTTATCCTTCATTTGTAGTCTTTAAGATTTTTACTACTCTGTCGTCACTCTTCATAATGTTTTCCATCTATACGACTAGGCTTATTACGTTTTAAGATCCTATCTTCATATATTAGTTCATCGTTACCGTCGTCTATTGTCTTAAGCCACTAACATCATACATTCGTCTTACCCATGTCTGCACTCTTTGTTTTAACTTATAATATTATATTTGACCTTTATTCTAAGGTTCTACTATTATCTTCGTTGTCTGGTTAGAACTATGCCTAAACAATTTCCTCTTACTTCACGTATCCACCTTTCATTGGTTCAATCTTCAGACTCACTAATATTTTGAGTTAATAACCTTATATCATGCCTAAGCACACTTCCCCCTCCATGTATGATGGTTTCGGACCCTTACACTTACTTTTCACGCTAACAACTTTCTTAGACTTACTATTGTTTTCAAATATGTTTTAGAGTTCTATGAAAGGATTGTGCTGAAATTTCATGAAGATTGCAGCATGACCCAGGTACAGTATTTTAATTATAACTCAATTTTTATAGATCTAAATGGAGTCAAAACAAAGACAAATGAAAGCTGACATCTCTATCTACAACTTTCATGAAGACACCTAAACTCAATTCGGAACAGAAAGGGGTGGAAAAGTCGGTTTTCCTAAGCCTAGAAGGAATGCACAACAGTGTTGACCCATGTGTAGTATTTTGATCATATCTCAAGCCGTGGATGTCTAAATGAGGTCACTCCAAAGCCACATTAAAGCTAACATCCATATCTACAACTTTCATGAAGACAATGGTCAAAAAGGTGTTCCAAAATCGTGGCACGATTTTGTGCCCAGAATATGGTTTGCTTCTGCCTACAAAATCGTGACACGATTTTGACAGCATCAGAACTCAGATTTTGCGATTTTCCACCATGGGAGCTTCCCCGACTCCAATCTCGACCTCCAAACTCACCCAATTCGTCCCTAAACATCACCCTAAGGTTACCCTCTCATTCAAACACTAATTTTTCATTAACCTACTGATTCCAACACTCTCTTCATGGTCAATCCTCAATTCGAAAACCCTAAATCAGTTTCCCTTAATTTTAAATATTTCAACCTCATCTTTACATTCGTTCATCATCATTTTCTCATCAAAGTTTACAATGTAACAACAACATCATCATAAGAATTAAACAACCCCATTATAAAATAATATACCCTAAAGTGAAAGGATTCTCCCCTTACCTCGAATTCTTCGAAATTACGGCGTTTAGCCCTCTCCTTTGCAGCTAGGGTTTCCTCTTTCTCTTTTCTCCTCTTCTCTTGTTTTTACGTTTCAACAAAAGTGACCATGCTGCTTCCTAATCTTCCTATTTATACATGGGCCAGTCATTCATTATTATTCTTTTCTCCTGACTTACTATTCTTTTACTTCACTCCTCCCCCACTTATATAAAACTTCTATTCTACATCTTCTGCCTCTATATTATTTTTATTTAATTCTCTTCTTTATCACATTAATCCTCATAGCACATCATTAATCATCAAAACACTATTTCCTCGTAAATAACATAATATACGAGCCACATGCATCATCATAATCATAAAAATCAGTAATACTCTATTTATCCTCATTAAATCATTAGCTATAATTTTTGGGGTGTTACAACAGCAGCTTTCTTCTGACGTTGGAATCTACGCCATTGAGGTTTTGTCATGAGGTTCTTTCCTTTGTATCCATTTCTGTAGGTGTACTTATTGTCGACATGATAAATTTCTCCGTTTGTTGATATGGAAGAATGACGACCAACGTTTTTCCCGTTAGAATGGATCCATTTACCCAAAAGAGTTTCCGAGGATGGGACGTACGTTCTTGTCGGAGGCACCACCCTATATGGGATCCCTCTCTGATTGAAACTGAACTTAGGCCTATTGTCAACCCATTTTCCCTTCCTCCTCAACACCAACTATTTCCCTTCGAGGCTTCTTGCTACTTTTTTGTCAAACACTGAACTGCATTTTGGACAGATCGTGACCTCTGAGTTGCTTATCTTGCAACGATTCAGAAAAGCAACCAGACCCTCTTCAGCATTACGATACACAACTTTCAATTGTTTCTTGTACTAATCTTCAGTGATCATTGCAGGTGCTATCATGAGGCTTTCAGTAACCTCTTTGGGGTTGCTGGAATTTTCCCCTGGCGTCTCTCCCATAACCTTGACAACATTTGCGTCGGTTACTAGAAGAGGATCAGCGTCTACCTGCATTGGCGATTTTACCTTGTCGCCGAATTTCAATCTTCCCTCATTGAGTGCTTTCTGCACCAAGTCCCTGAAAATAACACAACGGGAAGTATTATGACCCAAAAAATTATGAAACTACTGGTGGAAACTTTAAAACTTTAGGCACCACGATTTGACGATCAGAGACCAACAGGTCGAAAATTTCATCACATTTAGTGACGTCAAAGGTGTATGTTTTTGCAACGAATTTATCATTTTTTGGTTCGACGGGAGCCTTTCCGTCTAACGTTTTAATAATTTACAAACATAGGGAGGTCCAGGTTTTAATTCAGCCACATTGACTTCATTTTCTTCGATGGAAGTATATTCAACATCGAATTATTGGTCGCTGCCGTTATCGTTGACATATGCAACCTTCTCTTTCTTGGGAAACCTATTAGACCTTGTCATACCCCATTTTTTTACTCATATTTTTCTTTATTTTATCTTTTATTATCTCATCATTTATTTTTACCTTTTACTACCTTTTATTATTATTTCATCTTTATTGTTGGATTTTTATTTATTAATATTTATCACCATTAGCATTACTATCATTTTTATTAATATTATCATTATCATTATTATTATTAATACTATTGTTTTTATTAATAATATTATTATTATCTTTTTATCAATGTTTTATTATTATTATTTATTATTATCATTATTTTTTAATTACTAATATTATTATCTTTTTTCATCATTATTATTGTTATCACCTCCATTATTATCATCATTACCATCATTGTTATTTTCATTACTTACTATTTTATTGGTTTTTAATTGTTTTATTTTAAAGAAAATACAAAAAAGAAAAGGGGAGTTCGCAGAGCAAAGTTCCCTTCGCACTGCGAACTCTGCGAATTTTCTGCAGATTTTAATCTTTTTGATTTATCTCTTTTGTTTTCATTATAGTTATTATTGTTATCCTCTATCATTATTATTATCACTGTTATTGTCAATTTTAGTTGTTGGTTTCAGCAAGGCAAAGAATTAAACATGTGACATTAAAGGTCAAGGTGAGAAGGTTTTTCTTCCAACCTAGCATGTGCCCAAGCAAGTTGGCTGCCCTTGGTCAGCCCTCATCTCTCCCAATTGACCTGCCTCTAACCCTGAGCTTGCCAGCCAGCTGCTTGTTTCCTTTCCTTCCTTCTTTCTCCCCCAAAACCAGTGAAACATAGGTGGTTTCACTTGCCCAAAAGCTGTTTTGCTTGCCCTGTTTTCAGCTGCCTTTTCTCCTTCCTCACACCAGCCCACATGCTCCTTTTGTTTCCCCCAATCTCTGTACATGGCAGTGCACGTTTTCCTTGCTTGAACTCTCAAGATTGCAAGGATTGATCCCAAGAACAACCCAATTGCAAGCTGCCCTGTTTTTCAGATTTTTATCATCATTGCTATCAAAGATCAGCTGCATTAATGGCTGGATTTGGCCAAAGTCTTGACCAAGGTTGCAAGGCAATGTCCCCTCTTCACTTTTGCATTAAATGCAAAGCAAGATAGCTTGGTTTTAGCCCACAAATCAGCTGGATTCTAGGGATTTTCCATCATGACAATTGATTTGGTTTTGGCCTATAAAAGGAATGCAATGCATAACCATAAAAGAGACTTGAAAAAACCAGCAATTACACTTACACGAATTACACTTGAAAAACCATTTTTACACACAAGCAATTACAGAATTTCTAGAGCAAGAACAGAGTTCAACACATAGCAAAAACCAATTGGAACATTAGAGCTATTTGTTATCCATAACCTCTAACATCAAAGCTTTGCAAAAACAATCAATCAAGCCACTTCCTATCTCTTGCACAAGCATTGCTAGGAGTTCTGTAAGTGTTCTAAAGTCTTTATCTTTCATTTTGAATTGTTGTTGGAATCATTTACTTTGTTTAATTTCATTTTGCACAAAAAACCTCTTTTGAAACTTCAAAAGGAATCTCAAAGTTGCAAAGCACTAAAACTGAGTTGTTATACTCCTTTTCTTCCAAATTTTCAAAGCTTTTTAATCCCTTTAGTGTTCTGAAGCTGGTCCAGAAGCAGCTTCTGAACAGAAGTTCAGAAGCAGCTTCTGAGTTCATTTTTTCGCAGAGTTCGCAGAGCAAAGTCATGGTTGCTCTGCGACCATGACAGAACTTAGGTTCGCAGAGCCAAGTTCAGGTTGCTCTGCGAAATTAACAGAACTCAGAACCTGAGTTCAGGTTTCAAAAGCCAATTTTTTTGGGGTTCTCATCTAAAAACTCATAACCTAAGAGGATTAAATCTCATTTTTGTTCAAACCATACCAAGTTTTTGCATGATGTTGGAAACTTCACAAGTTTTGAGCAATAAATCTTGAGTAACTTGCGAAACAAGTTATGTTCTTAAACTTTTAAAATCAAGCATGAGCAATAAGCTAAGTTCATTATTTTTAAAAATTAAACTTGGACAAAAACTCTGTTCATGATTTTCAATCAAAACATGAACTTGAGCCGAACTTGCTCACTTTTAAAACCAAACTCAAATTTGAGCCGAACTTGTGCATTTTCCAAACTTATGCATGTTTTCATGAATTTGTTCGTTTTTCAAACTTGAATAACACTTGTTCTTGAGTTCCAATAACTTAATCAACAAGCTACGTTCATGATTTTCAATAAACTTGAACAACAAATTTGTTCATGATTTTCAACAACTTTTCTTTAAAGTTTTAACCAAGTGTTTTGTTTCCTTTGAGATTTCTTTGAGTTTCAACAAACAAAAACTTGAATGAAAAAGGAATGGTTTGACGTATGTCTCTCCAAACCCCGGTTGCACGAGCGCTTGACGTATGTCTCGTTGTTCGGGCAATCGTCATTCCATTTTCGACGCGTCCAACGCGCTTAAACCTTTCTTTGGTCCCTGTGACCATTTTAAAACTTTTCTTGGCCCTCGTGGTCAATTCAAACTTTTACGCCTTTGTGCGTCCATCCTTTTGTCATTTAAACCTTTTACGCCTTTGTGCGTTTTCAAACCTTTTTCACGCCCGAGTGCGAATCCGTCTCTTTTTATCAAATCGTTTTTACCTTTTTTAAGCTACCCTCACAATGGTAGTAGGTAAAACTTTTTTTTATCAGTCTTTATTAACCTATCCACATAACGATAGTAGACCGCGTTTGTATTTTAAAGCAAACTCTTTCGCTCGGGCGCGATCAAATCCTTTTTATTAAAATCAACCAACATACAAACTTTTTCTACCCAAAGAACTACGTACGCTTTGAATTCTCCATCGCACCGGGAGATACGTAGGAGCAGGATTCATATCTTGTCAAGCCCTTTAATAAAAAAAAAACTTTCTTTTTCCCCTTTATCATTATTTTTTCTTTTTCCATTTAAATATATTCAAACATGCAAGCAAAACTTTGAAAACATTCTAAGTCTAAGTCAACTAAGAGGTTCCCGTTGAGTACAACGGATGTGAGGGGTGCTAATACCTTCCCCTTGCATAATCGACTCCCGAACCCAAAATCTCTTACTTCAAGGTAATTTCGAACTTTTTTCCTTTTTTCCCCGAAAAATTAAAAGTTCAGTCGTGATTTAAAATTAGTGATTCAACACTTCTCAATAGCTTGATATCCGAAATTCGACACGACAGAAATGGCGACTTCACTGGGGACCGTAGTTCCTTTTTACTTGCTAGCGTGTCAAGCCTATCTTAGTTGACTTTTTAGGCTAAAATGTTTTTGCTTTGCTTGCATTATTGCATCTTATTATCATTATTTGTTTCTCTTCTTTTACTCTATATTTCATATTGTTTCATATCAATATATATCAATTGTGGGGTTGTTACTTGAGCGATGTTACTCCACATTGTTCGGGTTAATACCGGACGTGTGAGGCTCTCTACCCGAGCTTGAGAGAAAATTAAGATAGGATGGTGGTTGTGTAGCGGAGGCCCGCGTTGACGTATGTCCGTGAGGTAGGATGTGAAAACCCCGCCTAGAGGAGATTTCACTTGGAATGTATTGAAGCCTTGCGAATAATTTGCAATCGAGTACCTTAATTCCATGTGGGATCCATGACTCTAGGGACCTTTTTTTAGAAAATCTCATCTCTAGAGCCTACATGTGAGGATGGGGGAAGTTTTGAACATTCATGTTACCATACATTCACATTCATGAAAATAATTTTCGCATATCATTTTGCTTTATAGGAAATTAAAAAGGCAACCAATAATTAGCAAGAGAAATATGGCCTCCAAAAATAGAAACACGCTCGCTTTCAAGATTAAGGCTCCTAAAGTGGAAAGCTTGCTAGCCTTGAGTAAACGGCTCTCTTTGGTCGTCAAAAGCAATTTCGAAGCAAGTTATGGACTAATACTCGACCTCCTGCCTGTGAAGATAGATTCAGCGGCTTTAACCACTTTGGCTCAATTCTTCGACCCACCTCTCCGGTGCTTTACTTTTCAAGACTTCCAACTAGCCCCAACATTGGAAGAATTTGAGAAGATTTTGGGATGTAATATGAAGGACCATGGGCTTTATCTCGGTTCGGGAGAATGCCCCACTTTAGAAGTCATCGCCGAATCCTTACACCTTAGTGTTCAAGAAATAGCACCTCACTTGGAAACTAGAGGAAACATTAAGGGTTTCACGAGAAGGTTCTTGGAGACCAAAGCTCGGTTCTTGTTGGCTAACAAAGAGGGGAGAGCATTCAACGCAATCCTAGCCCTTTTGGTGTATGGGATAGTTCTATTCCCCGACATGGATGATTTCGTAGATATTCCGGCCATAAGGGTATTCATGACTAAAAATCCGGTTCCCACACTTTTGGCGGATTTTTATCATTCCCTTTATTCAAGACATGGACAAGGGAGAGGGCGTACAATTTCTTGTTGTACTCCTTTGGTGCAAATTTGGTTAACATCCACATGCCAAGAAGCCGAGACTTTGTGGAAAATCGGGCCAAGCTCAAGTGGTCACAAAGGATGCTAGCTCTTACCGAGAAAGATATCCATTGGTTTTCTCCAAATTTAGAGGATCCGGAGGTCATCCTTAGCTGCGGGGATTTCCCCAATGTACCCCTCATTGGTACTAAAGGATGCATTAATTACAACCCGATCCTCTCTCTCCGCCAGCTAGGCTATCCAATGGAGGACAAACACGGTGATCTCTTGTTAAAGCCTTTCTTCCTAAGGGAAGGAGATCAAGACCCGGCCTTGCGAGAAAGAATCCGAAGAGCTTGGAGCCAAGTGCGCAAAGGAAAGGTTGGCAAGAAGAATTGTGTGGCAAAACCTCTCTATACTCAATGGGTGAAGGAGAGGGTTAAAACAATCAAGTTACCCTTTGTGGTCATATGCCCTCCAAAACCTCCTACACCTAAGCCGATCGCAACCATTCCTAACAAAGAAGCGGAGGAACTCAAAGCTAAAATTCGAGAACTCCAAAACAAAAATGGGGAACTAGAATTAAAGCACCTCCAAGCTTTAGGAGAAATCACTAGAACAAAGAGAGATCGTGATGAAACGACAAAATCTCTCCTAGTGTGTGAAAAGCGGCTAAAAATCTCCGAGGGGAAGAGAGATTGGATCGGAGGTGGTTTGGTTAGTGCGGATGCCAACCTTATAGCCAAGGACGAGGAGTTGGAAAGAGTCTTGCATTCCAACCAAGAACTCAAAAGGTTAGGCGAGCTAGCCGTTGAAGCTCAAAAGAAGTGGAGGTTGAAATTTCAAGAGAAAAATCAACAACTCCAAGAAGTCGTCAAGGACTACAAGGAGCAGCTCCAAGCCGAACTTGTCCAATGGCAAAGATATGAAAGCCTTTCTCATCAAGGGAAGCTACAATGCAATCGTCTCGAAGTGGACATAAAGAAATTCGAAGAATATTTCGACAAGATTGCAAGAGAGCATGGAAACCATATTGCACGACTCCTTAATGAGATTAGGAGTGCGAATATCAAGCTAGCTCAGCGCAAGGAAGTAATCGAGTTTGTATGGCAAGACGCCACCCAATTAAGTGAAGACTTCACAAGATTGGTCGCGTTCTCCAACTTGGTCATTGCCAAACTTCCGAAGAAACTAGCAAAGGCCGAGATGGTCATGCCTTACTTTGTCATCCCTAAGGAGATCCAGAAGTTCATGAAATTCTGCAAAGATACTGTAGACTTCTATAGGGAAGAAATGGACAAAGCGGAAAAGCGAGCGGCTATTTGATTTGTATTAGCATTAATTACACTTTGTAATCTCAATGTTATTCAATCAAATAAATATATTTTGGACAATGTTAATTTCCCGGCCTTTAATATTTCTAAATTGCTAATATTGATTGCACACTTTTTAATTTCCTCGCAAAAAAAAAAATGAAAAAAACTTTTCATGCATTAACATCATTCACATCATGCATACATTTGTCTTCAAATCCAAAACTCATTTCCCTTCTTATCATCAGGATTTATTACAATCTGTATTGAGTCTTCGGTGTTCACATTTCATTCGCAACACTACGCGTCTTCCGGTCAAGAAAAGTGGCTCGTCGTCCCAAAGCAACCCACACATACAATACCCGAGCAACCATAAGGAAGAAGATGGAAAACTTAGAACAAGAGAATCAAGAGCTCCGTGGAGAGTTAACGGCTATGCGGACCGAAATGGAGAAGCTAACGGAGTTAGTAAAATTACTAGCGGCCGCATAAATTCCACCAACACCTCCTCCTCCCTCTAGCTCTCAAGCTCCAGCATCATCATCTACTTCGGCACCAATATTACATGCTAGTGTTCAGCAATACACTAGACCCCCCGGTTGTACATGGGGCATGCCATTCGACTTTGGTGAGGAATTTATCCCTATTCCCACTACTCTTCAAGAGACTCCGGTACCTCAACCCGAGGTTACCTTCCCCCAGGCTACTGTGGCCTTCTCAGCGCCGGTGGTTCATACCACTCCGTATGATCATGAGCCTATCTTTCATGCCAAAAGTTTAGGTGCCCAAGATATGATGGCTGATTTCCAAGAAAAATTTGATGAAATGCAAAAGGAAATCAAAGCTCTCCGAGGGAAGGATTTATTTGGGAAAAACGCCCATGACCTCTGTCTTGTGCCCAACGTCAAAATCCCTCCTAAATTCAAGGTCCCGGATTTTGAAAAGTATAAGGGGAACACTTGCCCACAAAGTCACCTAGTGATGTACGCTAGGAAAATGTCGACTCAAACCGACAATCATCAATTGCTCATCCACTACTTCCAAGATAGTTTAACCGGTGCCGCTTTAAAGTGGTACATGGGTTTGGATAGTGCCAAGATCCAAACCTTCAACGACTTGGGAGAGGCCTTTGTCCGCCAATATAAATACAACTTGGGCATGGCCCCGGACCGGGACCAGCTCCAGGCCATGACCCAAAAGGACAAAGAGACCTTTAAAGAGTACGCACAAAGGTGGAGAGAGGTGGCAGCTCAGATTAGCCCACCTCTAGAAGAAAAGGAAATGACCAAGATCTTTTTAAACACTCTTGATTCCTTTTACTACGAGCGAATGATTGCGAGCGCTCCTAGTGACTTCACGGAAATGGTGAGTATGGGCGTACGCTTAGAAGAGGCGGTCCGGGAAGGACGCTTAGTGAAGGAAAGTGCTCCATCTAGCAGCACGAAAAGATTTGGGGGTAGCTACCCGAGAAAGAAAGAGCAGGACATTGGCATGATTGCCCATGGGGGACCTCGCCAAGGGAACTCGGCCTATCCATACGTCTCTGCCATTTCACCATCCATCTCTACACCTCCAAACTATCAAATTCAGGTCCCACAAAGGCCTCCATATCAACAACCATATCAACAACAACATTACCCACAAAAACCGCAACAACATTATCAACAACCCCGCCCACAAGGTCAACAATACCGACCTCAAAATCCTCAACCTTTCAATCATCAGAATTGCCCAAGAGCGGCATTCGACCCAGTACCCATGAAGTACGCGGACTTGCTCCCTGCTTTACTTGCAAGAAATCTTGTCCAAACAAGAGCACCTCCTCCCGTACCAAGTGTATTACCTATATAGCATCGCCCTGACCTTACATGTGCTTTCCACCAAGGGGCACCGGGTCATGACATCGAACATTGCTTCCCTCTTAAGAATGAGGTTCAAAAGCTAATCCGTACCAAGGTTCTAACCTTCAAGGACTCAAATCCAAACGTCCAAACCAACCCTCTACCGAACCATGGATCCTCTGTCAACATGGTTCAAGAGCATCAAGAAACAAGTCCTATCTTGAAAGCACAAGATATCATGACACCTCTGGTTCCACTACACATCAGGATGTGTAAGGCGGCTATGTTCAAACATTATCATGCTAGTTGCAAAGAGTGTTCGGAAAATCCTCAAGGATGTATGCAAATTTAAAACGACATACAAGGATTAATGAACAAAAAGAAGCTTATTGTCACAAGAAAGGACAAAAGTGTATGTGTTATAACCCCGGAGTTTAATATCCCGGATCACTTGGAGTTAGCTTTCAGCAGCCAGAAGCCTGCTACTACTCTACTAGTGATATGTTTACCGGGACCTATCCCGTACACTTCTAACAAAGCAGTTCCTTACAAATACACTGCGACCATGTTGAACAACGGTCAAGAGGTACCTATTTCCCCCTTAGCCACTGTCGGTAATATCACGGACAGTAGCAAAGTGCTAAGAAGCGGACGTGTTCTTCCCACGGCAGTTCAAGAGAAGATCAGTACCCCTGTGTTTAAACAAAAGCAAACACAAGATCCCTGCACAAGTAAAGATACGGGTCAACCCAGCGGGACTAATGCCGATTCCGACTTTGATGAGGTGTTAAAGCTAATCAAGAAGAGTGAATACAAGGTGGTGGACCAGTTAATGCAAACCCCCTCAAAAATCTCTATGTTGTCCTTATTGCTAAACTCCGACGCTCATAGAGAAGCATTAATGAGAGTCTTGGACCAAGCCTTCGTGGAGCACGACATAACCCTTGGCCAATTCGGAGGCATTGTCGGAAACATCACTATTTGCAATAATTTGAGCTTTAGTGATGAGGAACTCCCCGAGCAAGGAAGGCACCATAATCTGGCATTACACATATCGGTGAATTGCAAGTCCGATGCTTTATCAAACGTACTTGTGGACACCGGATCATCTTAAAACGTAATGGCCAAGACAACCCTTGACCAGCTCTCCTACCAGGGGACCCCCATAAGACAAAGCGGGGTAGTTGTTAAAGCCTTCGATGGCTCGAGGAAATCCGTAATTGGGGAGGTGGATTTACCTATTACAATCGGACCATCTGTTTTCCAAATCACCTTCCAAATAATGGATATACAAGCAGCGTACAGTTGTTTGTTATGCCTACCGTGGATCCACGAGGCCGGAGCAGTGACATCCACACTTCATCAAAAGCTAAAATTTGTGAAGAACGGAAAGCTAATAACTATGGGAGGAGAGGAAGCTCTGTTGGTAAGCCATTTATCGGCTTTCTCTTTCATTGGTGCCGATGATGTTGATGGGACGTCATTCCAAGGTCTTTTCTTAGATAATGAGAATACCGCGAAGAGTGAGGCATCCATGTCTTCCTTCAAGATTGCACAAAGAGTGGTGCAAGGTGACTTACTCCCGGATTGGGGAAAGTTGATAAGTCTGCCGGAGCATAAGCATAGAGAAGGGTTGGGATTCACTCCGACTACAAGAGTTACCGAGCCAAACGCTAGCATTGAACCACTCGAGGACATTTTCCACAGTGCCAGTTTCATTCATTCCACAATGGAAGCTAATGCCATCACTGAAGATGGGCCTGAAGAAACAACACATGTTCTTGTAACGCCCGGAGGAGTTTGCCGCAATTGGGATGCTGTCGACGTTCCTTCTGTTATTCAGTCTTCAAAGTAATGTGTTTGTTTATTTATCTTTTTTCAAAAAAAAAAACCCTTCGTCTCGCCCAAAGCGAAGGGAGACTCATGTAGGGCTTTTGTTTAATGTACTATCATCAATCAATAAAAATCGTTGTTTCTATCACAACCTTTACGTATTTCTACGTTGTCTTTTTTCTTTTTGTCGTTTTTCGAAATAAAATGGTAATACAAAAAACCAAAAAAATATATATATTTTCTATTTTCAATTTCAAAGAGTATGCATTTTTCATTTTACTAAAATCAATCATCCATCATATGCAGACTAAACACCAATAAACCCGTTGAACACCTTAACCCTAGGCTCCCTCCCAACTTTGAGTTCCCTGTTTATGAAGCTGAAGAGGAGGAAGATGAAGAAATTCCGGACGAGATCAAACGCCTATTAGAGCAAGAGAGGAAGACCATGCAGCCTCATGAAGAGGCAGTAGAGGTTATCAACTTGGGTTCTGAAGAAGACAAGAAAGAAATCAAGATTGGGGCGTCATTGGATACGTCCGTCAAAGAAAGAATAATCGAGCTTCTTGAAGAATATGTAGACATCTTTGCATGGTCATATCAAGATATGCCAGGATTGGATCCTAAGATTGTGGAACACCATCTACCTTTGAAACCTGAATGTTCGCCAGTCAAGCAGAAGTTGAGAAGGACTCGCCCTGACATGGCTCTCAAGATCAAAGAGGAAGTGCAAAAGCAGATTAACGCTGGATTTCTCATTACATCAGAGTATCCTCAATGGTTGGCCAACATAGTGCCTGTTCCCAAGAAGGATGGTAAAGTTAGGATGTGCGTCGACTACCGAGATTTAAACAAAGCTAGTCCAAAAGACGACTTCCCTTTACCTCATACTGATGTATTGGTCGACAATACTGCCAAATCCAAAGTATTCTCCTTCATGGATGGTTTCTCTGGATATAATCAGATTAAAATGGTCGTCGAAGATAGAGAAAAAAACATCTTTCATTACACCTTGGGGCACCTTTTGCTATCAAGTGATGCCTTTTGGCTTAACAAACGCGGGTGCCACCTATCAAAGGGGCATGACCACTCTCTTCCACGACATGATACACAAAGAAATTGAGGTTTATGTCGATGACATGATTGTCAAATCAGGAACCGAGGAAGAACATGTCGAATATTTACTAAAGATGTTCCAACGCCTGAGAAAATACCGGCTTCGCCTGAACCCCAACAAATGTACATTCGGCGTGAGATCTGGAAAACTCCTAGGTTTCATTGTCAGTCAAAAGGGTATCGAGGTAGATCCCGACAAGGTCAAAGCTATCAGGGAAATGCCCGCTCCTCAAACTGAGAAGCAAGTAAGGGGATTTCTAGGACGATTGAACTACATCTCTAGATTCATATCCCATATGACAGCCACGTGTGGGCCTATCTTCAAGCTACTTCGCAAAAATCAAGAAGTAGTGTGGACAGAAGACTACCAGAAAGCTTTTGACAGCATCAAGGAATACCTACTAGAACCTCCAATACTTATTCCTCCAGTCGAAGGAAGACCTTTGATCATGTACTTAACTGTGTTGGAAGATTCCATGGGTTGTGTACTCGGACAACAAGACGAGACTGGTAGGAAGGAACATGCCGTCTACTACCTAAGCAAAAAGTTTACAGACTGCGAGTCCCGATACTCTCTACTCGAGAAAACTTGTTGTGCATTAGCCTGGGCTGCTAGACGTCTTCGTCACTACATGCTCAATCATACTACTTGGCTAATATCCAAAATGGATCCAATCAAGTATATCTTTGAGAAGCCTGCTTTAACCGGAAGGATCACTCGTTGGCAGATGTTGTTATCAGAATATGACATTGAGTACCACACTCAGAAGGCCATCAAAGCCAGCATTCTTGCCAATCATTTGGCTCATCAACCAATTGAGGATTATCAACCGATTAAATTTGACTTCCCTGATGAAGAAATCATGTATCTAAAGATGAAGGATTGTGACGAGCCACTACTCGGCGAAGGTCCAGATCCCGAGTCTAGATGGAAGTTAATCTTTGATGGAGCCGTTAATGTATATGGAAATGGAATTGGGGCAGTCATCGTCACCCCCGAAGACACGCATCTCCCTTTTGCTGCAAGACTTTCATTCGACTGTACAAACAATATGGCTGAGTATGAAGCTTGTATTCTGGGAATTGAGGAAGCCATTGATCTAAGGATCAAGAACCTCGACATTTATGGAGACTCAGCTCTCGTGATTAATCAAATCAATGGAGATTGGGAAACTCGCCACACCAGCTTAATTCCTTACAAAGATTACGCAAGACGTTTGCTAACCTTTTTCAACAAAGTCAAGCTGCATTACATCCCTCCAGATGAGAATCAAATGGCAGATGCTTTGGTGACTTTATCTTCTATGTATGAGGTTAGCCGTCGGAACAAGATCCCAACAATCAAGGTTCAACACCTAGAAAGGCCCGCACACGTGTTTTCAGCCGAAGCAGTCATAGACAACAAGCCATGGTTCCATAACATCAAATGTTTCCTCAAAAAGCAAGAATACCCGCATGGGGCATCCAACAAGGATAAGAAAACTCTGCGAAGATTAGCTGGCAACTTCTTTCTAAATGGAGAAGTCTTATACAAGAGGAATTTTGATATGGTGCTACTCAGATGTGTGGATAAGCAAGAAGCTAATCTGATAATGCATGAGATACATGAAGGTTCTTTTGAAACTCATTCCAGTGGGCATACAATGGCTAGGAAAATCTTGAGGGCCGGATATTACTGGATGACCTTGGAAAGCGATTGCTACAAGCATGCCAGGAAATGCCATAAATGCCAAATTTATGCGGACAAGATCCATATGCCACCAACTGCTCTCAACGTCCTCTCTTCCCCTTGGCCTTTCTCTATGTGGGGCATAGACATGATTGGTAGGATTGAACCCAAAGCTTCAAATGGGCATCGTTTCGTCTTAGTGGCAATTGATTATTTCACCAAATGGGTTGAAGCTGCATCATATGCCAACGTCACTAAACAAGTGGTGGTCCGATTTATTAAGAATCATATTATCTGTCGATATGGTATTCCCAGCAAGATCATCACCGACAATGGGACCAATTTGAATAACAAAATGATGAAGGAGCTATGTGGAGAGTTCAAGATCGAGCATCATAACTCTTCTCCTTATAGACCTCAGATGAATGGTGCAGTTGAAGCTGCAAACAAAAACATCAAGAAAATAGTGCAAAAGATGGTAGTCACCTACAAAGACTGGCATGAGATGTTACCATATGCCTTGCACGGGTATCGTACTTCAGTGCGTACATCAACAGGGGCAACCCCTTTCTCCTTAGTATACGGCATGGAAGCAGTGCTCCCCGTGGAAGTCGAAATCCCGTCATTGAGAATCTTGATGGAAGCTAAGTTGTCGGAGGCTGAATGGTGTCAAAACAGATACGATCAGTTGAACTTAATTGAGGAAAAACGCATGACTGCTTTGTGTCATGGACAACTGTATCAACAGAGGATGAAACAAGCTTTTGACAAGAAGGTTCGTCCCCGTGAAATCCAAGAAGGAGACCTCGTGCTCAAAAGGATCCTATCTTTTCAACCCGACTCTAGGGGCAAGTGGACGCCTAACTACGAAGGCCCATATGTCGTCAAGAGAGTTTTCTCCGGAGGAGCTTTGATTCTCACAACAATGGATGGCGAAGATTTTCCGCGTCTTGTGAATTCCGATGTAGTCAAGAAATATTTTGTCTAAAAACAAAAGAATAGCTCGGTAAGTCGAAAACCCGAAAGGGCGGCTTAGGTAAAAATGAGCGTCTCGATGGACTGAAAACCTGAAAAGGCGGTCCAGGCAAAAATTAGAGACATAAAACAGAAGTAATCATCCTGATAGTTCAAAAATCTGAAAGGACGACCTATGCAAAAATTAAGGATCAAAAGACAAAATAACTACATCGGACTGGCCGTGATTCGTTTGGGGCAAATCAATTATCCAAAGACTCCGAATCTGAAGCATCCGAACAGGGGATTCAAAGTTGTTAGGGATAATAGTGGTCATCGTGTTCAATGTACCCTCCCTTTATATTTACCATTTTTTTTCAAAACTTTGTAAGATCCGTGGAGCCACGCCCTTGGCAGGCCACCACCCCTTTAATAAATTTTCTTCCCAGCATTCTTTTGCTTTTTATCAAAAATTCCCATTTATTCTATCCATTCATTACTTCTGTTTTTTTTATGATAGTACTTAAAACAAAACTTTTTCAAAAAAAAAAAAATTTGTTGTGAATCTTTTATATTTTTGAAGAAAAAAACATAAACAACAAACACATTCTCTCTGAATTCATGATTAATTGAAGTGTCGTCAGTATCTGTCCTGAAAATGGATAAAACTTTGCAGGCAAAGCTTGGTCATTTGCTAAAAGGAATTTCCCAGCAAAGTCATAAGTAAATCAAAAGGGAATATCCCCAGTGGTTCGAGAGCCCGAAAGGACGACTCAGGCAAAGGATAGCCAACCAAAACATGAGCATCCCTGGTGGGATCGCCAGTTCTTCTCCCCAGCGGATTAGCATGATTTCCCCAGTGGATTAACATGTTCTCTCCCCATGAGGTATTTATTCTTCATCAATTATCACGGCTTTACCCCGTCAGTATTTGGATGTATCCCCTGTGACTTCATCCACATTGAAGATTAACGAGTATTTGCAATGCAACGTCGGTCCACTTTTCATTTTACCGGTCTAATCTTGTCTCATCAAGTTTATCGGTCATATAATTAATCAAATCAGTCCTTTCCTCAGTGTCATCCCCAGTCTGTCTGGACTAGTGATGTCACCTCTTTTTTTGCCAAGCGGTAGTTCTTTAACGAACAGCTTGTGCATCTTTCATCATATCCTTATACCAAGGGGCAGTTCTGTAACGAACGGTTTGTGTGTCCCCAGTGTGAGTCAATCCTCCACACAACATTCCCAGTGAAAGTCGTACATTTGTACAATCGTACGTTCGTACGTTCATACATTCATTCATATACACATTCATGCATACAGCATAACAACAATATCATTCATACATGGCTGCATTAACCACCATGAGTCTCACCAATCAATCATAAGTAATTTGTAACCTTCATTTCCCCGAGTGTCATCCCCAGTGTGTCTGGTTCAGAGATGTCACCTTTTTTATGCCAAGTGGCAGTTCTTTAACGAACAGCTTGCGCATCTTTTATCATGTCTTTATGTCAAGTGGCAGTTCTTTAACGAACAGCTTGTGCATTTTTCACCTTTTTATGTCAAGTGGCAGTTCTTTAACGAACAGCTTGTGCATTTTTCACCTTTTTTATGCCAAGTGGCAGTTCTCTAACGAACAGCTTGTGCATAGTCCCCAGTGCTGTTGCCAAGTGGCAGTTCAAACGAACAGCTTGTGCACAGTTTTTTATCTAATTCTTATTTTTAGTGGTAGTTCGGAATTTAACCCGAACAGCTGACACTTTACCTTTGTTTTCTTATCCTCAGTGGTAGTTCGGAATTTAACCCGAACAGCTGACACTTTACCTTTGTTTTCTTACCATCAGTGGTAGTTCGAAATTTAACCCAAACAGCTGACCTTTTTATCTTTTGTTTCTTACCATCAGTGGTAGTTCGGAATTTAACCCGAACAGCTGACCTTTTTATCCTTTGTTTCTTACCATCAGTGGCAGTTCGGAATTTAACTCGAACAGTTGACTTTCACCTTCATCTCTTGTCATCAGTGGCAGTTCGGAATTTAACCCGAACAGCTGACTTTCACCTTCATCTCTTGTCATCAGTGGCAGTTCGGAATTTAACCCGAACAGCTGACATTTATCTTTTGTTTTCTTGTCATCAGTGGCAGTTCGGAATTTAACTCGAACAGCTAACCTTTACATTTTTACCTTAATTAAGCTACCGTCGCAACGGTAGTAGGTAAAATAATTTCCCCAGTGAGTAGCATACTTTGTCTTCTCTTACCTTCATTAAGCTACCATCACAACGGTAGTAGGTAAGATGAAATCCCCGGTGAAACCACCAAAGTAACCTTGGTCTGTTGTCTTTATTAAGCTATCATCCTGGTAGTAGACAACTCTTTCCCCAGTGGAACCATGTTTCCCCAGTAGAGTCAGATCCCGTTTCTTTAACGAACCCGGGTATCCCTTTGATTTACTTTTCATCCCCAGTCGGGTCATCTTTGCCGTCTTTGCATTCATACTTACATTACGAGCATCCACAGCATTTGCGTGCATGCATTCATAGCATTTTCAATTCAAGAAAAATATTTAGTCAAAAATGGTGTACTTTATATTTAAGTCTCTTCGACCCGTCAATTTCAAAATTTCACTTTTAATCTCCGGGCGAAGAAACTTAAATAGGGGCATCTGTCATACCCCATTTTTTGACTCATATTTTTCTTTATTTTATCTTTTATTATCTCATCATTTATTTTTACCTTTTACTACCTTTTATTATTATTTCATCTTTATTGTTGGATTTTTATTTATTATCACCATTAGCATTACTATCATTTTTATTAATATTATCATTATCATTATTATTATTAATACTATTGTTTTTAATAATAATATTATTATTATCTTTTTATCAATGTTTTATTATTATTATTTATTATTATCATTATTTTAATTACTAATGTTATTATCTTTTTTCATCATTATTATTGTTATCACCTCCATTATTATTGTGCGCTCTCGTTAAAAAAACGCAAACCCCGAGACGTGTGCGAACGCTCGTAAGGCTTTGTGAAGTCGCCACCAAAGTTTTTGTGTAAAGGGAACGTTGATAAACCCTTGAGTTTTTTATTTTGAAGGGAAACGATAATAAAACCCTTGACGATGAGGAAAGGATGGTCATCGCAACCATTATCGGGTTCGGGAGTCGATTACGCAAGGGGAAGGTATTAGCACCCCTCACGTCTGTTGTACTCAACGGGAACCTCCTAGTTTGCTAAGGCTTAAGATGTTTTTAAAAGTTTTGCTTGCAAGCTTGACGATAAATAAAGATAAAAAAGATGAAAGGGGAAAAAGTTGTTTTTTATTATTGTGCTTGACAAGATGATGATCTTGCTCCTACGTATCTCCTGGTGCGATGGAGAATTCAAAGCTACGTAGTTCTTTGGTAGAAAAACGTATTTTTGTTGGTTTTTTTTTAAATGAACGATGTTTTAACCGTATTCTTGCGATCAAACATTGCTTGTATGCTCACGCGTTGGAGGCTTAAGCGTTTGTTTAAAATCGCGCTAGAAATGTTAAAAGCATGTCCGTTGGGGAAAAGGTTCGAATTGACCGCGAGGGGCCAAGAAATGGTTCATTTGGTCACGGCGGACCAAGAAAAGGTTCAATGGACTCAAACGAGTCGAACATTGACCAAAGTGACTCAAACGAGTCGAGAAGGGGTTCAATTGATCCAACGGGATCAAGAAAGGGTGCAATGGACTCAACCGAGTCGAACATTGACCAAAGTGACTCAACCGAGTCGAGAATTGAATCAAATGGTCACGGGGGACCAAAAGGTTCAAATTGACCACAAAGGGCCAAGAATTGGTTTGGTGTGGTTGGGTGTGTTAAAAAAATAAAATGACGATTGTCCGAAAAGCGAGACATACGTCAAGCATTCGTTCAATCGGGGAAATGGAGAGACATACGTCAAACCATTCCTTTTTCATTCAAGTTTTGTTTGAATTTTAAGGAATCCCAAAGCTATCAAAACACTTGGTTTAGAACTCAAATGAAAAGGTTTTAATTGTTCAAATTAGTTGTTGCAACCTAATGAACAAGTTTGCTTTGTTTCTGTGCATGATAATAAACAAGTTTATGGCAAATGCACAAATTCGTGCAAAAACGCACAAGTTCGGCTCAAGTTTGAAAAAAGATTTTGAAAAGTGAACAAGTTCGGCTTAAGTTCACGTTTGGTTGAAAATCATGAACAAGGCTCTTTGTTCAAGTTTAGTTTTGAAATAATGAACTTGGCCTATTGCTCGTATTTGATTTTGAAAGTTTAAGAACATAACTGGTTTCACAAGTCACTTAAAAAAGTATAGCACAAACTTGTGGAATTTCTAAAGACATGCAAAACTTTTGATGAGGTTTGAACAAACATGAGTTTTAACCCTCCTAGGTTCTGAACCATTGGTTAGAACCTCAAAAATTTGGCCTTTTGAAGCCTGAGTTCATGTTCTGAGTTTTGCCTACTTCGCAGAGCAACCAGAACTTGGCTCTGCGAAGCCAGATTCTGTCCTGGTCGCACTGCGACCATTACTTTGCTCTGCGAACTATGCGAAAAATTGAACTCAGAAGCTGCTTCTGAACAGAAGTTCAGAAGCTGCTCCTGAGCAAGCTTCAGAACCTTGAGGGGGTTAAAAAGCTTTGCAAATTTGGCAAGAAAAGGTTTAAAACAACACAAATTGGTGTTTTGCAACTTTGAGATTCCTTTTGAGTTTCAAAAGGGGTTTTTTGTGCAAAATGAATTTAAACAAAACAAATGATGCAAACAGCTATTCAAAATGAAAGATAAAGATTATAGGAGACTTACAGAACTTCTAGCAATGCTCTTGTTGCAAGGAAATGGCAAGGTTGAATGGTTTGGCAAGTTTGAGATGTTGGAGGTTTGGATAATAACACTAGTGTTTGGCTACTATCTCTCACTCTTTGTATGGTGCTTTGCAGGTTTTTGTTGTGTATTTAGTGCTGTTTCAAGTGTTTAATTGCTGGTAAGTCTCTTGAATTCGTGTGTTTCAAATTGCTGTCCTTAATCCTCTTGTCTTGCATCCCTTTTATAGGCAAAAACCAAATCTAATGTCATCTTGAGAAATCCCTAAAATCCAGCTGATTTATGGGCTAGAATCAGGCTAAATTGCTTTGCATTTAATGCAAAAGTGAAGAGGTGACCTTGCCTTGCTGCAATGGTCAAGACTTTGGCGAATCCAGCCATTAATTCAACTGATTTTGGATAGCAATGATGATGAAAAAGTGGAAAAACAGGGCTGGTTTGCAATTGGCTGTTCTTGGGATCAATCCTTGCAATCTTGAGGGTTTAAGCAATAAAAACGTGCACTGTAATGTGCAGAAGTTGGGGGGAAACAAAAGGGAACATGTGGGCTGGTGTGGGGAGGAAGAAAAGCTGCTGAAAACAGGGCAGCAAAACAACCTTGGACAAGTGAAAACCAGCTGGGTTTAACTGGTTTTGGGGAAGAAAGAAGGAAGAAAAACACACAAGCAGCTGGCTGGCAAGCTCAGGGTCACTAACAGGTCAATTGGGAAGGACAAGAGCTGCCCAAGGGCAAGCCAACTTGCTTGGCACATGCAAGGTTGGAAGAAAAACCTTCTTTCCTTTCCTTTAATGGCACATGTTCAATCTCTGGCTTTGCTGAGCCAAAACAGTCACCAATGCCAAATATAATGATAATAATAATGATAGGTAATAATAATAATAACTATAATGAAATTAAATCAAAGCAATTAAAATCTGCAAAAAATTCGCAGACTTCGCAGTGCGAAGGGGACTTTGCTCTGCGAAGTCCTCATTTCTGAAATGTTGACTTTTTTGTTGACTTTTGTTGACTTTCACTTTTTTTTTTGTTTTGAAATTTTTTTTGAAAAAACTTGGGACAAAATTAGGGTACAACAGCTGCCCCTACTTAATTGTGTCTTTGCATAGAGAATGTGAGTGCCCAGGGCATCTCATAAACTCTTTGCGAAGAGCAATTAAGTAAAAGAAGGATCCGAATTTTGTCCTTCGTAGTGAGAAAAGATTGTAGTAAATATATAAAAATGTAATGAACAAAAGTAAATGCAGGGTCACCTGGTTCGGCTACTGGTGCATAAAAATAGACAAGTCGTCGCCTCGGGGGGTGCTTAGACTGACTAGGGATAACAAGGTAGATCGTCGCCTCGACAGGTGCTTAGATCTGACAAGTCTGTCTTCACAGGGGTAAAGTTGATCATATCCAGCCGTTGATGCTAGAGGTAGATCTCTAAGGACAAAAGTGATCGTATCCAGCCGCCTACGCTGAAGGTCGATCCACTGAGGATAGAGGTAATCGTATCTAGCCGCTGACACTAGAGGTGGATTCCTGGGGTAGAGTGATCTTATTCAGCCGCTTACACTGAAGGTGGATCCACTGAGGACAAAGGTAATCGTAACCAGCCGCTGACACTAGAGGTGGATACCTAAGGATGGAGTGATCTTATTCAGCCGCTTACACTGAAGGTCGATTCCTAAAGATGAAGTGATCTTATCTAGCCGCTGACACTAGAGGTGGATACCTGTGGAAAGAGTGATCTTATTCATCCGCTTACGCTGAAGATTGATCTCTGGGAAAGGTGATCATATCCAGCCGCTAACACTGAATGTCGATCCACTGGGGGTAAAGGTTATCTTATCTAGCTGCTAACACTAGAGGTGGATACCTAGGGTAGAGTAATCTTATTCAGCCGCTTACGCTGAAGATCGATTCCTAAGGATGAAGCGATCTTATCTAGCCGCTGACACTAGAGGTCGATCCACTGGGGGTAAAGGTTATCTTATCTAGCCGCTAAAACTAGAGGTGGATACCTAGGGTAGAGTAATCTTATTCAGCCGCTTACGCTGAAGATCGATTCCTAAGGATGAAGTGATCTTATCTAGCCGCTGACACTAGAGGTCGATCCACTGGGTGTAAAGGTTATCTTATCTAGCCGCTAACACTAGAGGTGGATACCTAGGGTAGAGTAATCTTATTCAGCCGCTTACGCTGAAGATCGATTCCTAAGGATGAAGTGATCTTATCTAGCCGCTGACACTAGAGGTCGATCCACTGGGGGTAAAGGTTATCTTATCTAGCCGCTAACACTAGAGGTGGATACCTAGGGTAGAGTGATCTTATTCAGCCGCTTACACTGAAGGTTGAAACACTGAGGAAAGGTAATCTTATCTAGCCGCTGACACTAGAGGTCGAAACACCGGGGAAAGGGTATCTTATCTAGCCGCTAACACTAGAGGTTGAAACACCGGGGAAAGTGTGAAGAAGATTTCCTTCCTTGTGACTTGGCTGGGTTTTGATGATTACAAGACTACATCACAAAAAGAAGAAAGCTTATGGAGGCTCATGGATCAAGATGATGAACAAGCTTAAGGACTTAGGGTTTTAAATTATAATCATTGTAAGTATGGTCCTTATCTTTTGATCTATCATTCTTAGCATTGTTTATGACTTAGAATGCTCAGAAAATAATTACAAACATTTTTCTAAGTCCCCATATGAAGCAATACCTAAAAATCTCTTGAAAATAAATCACACACTCACAATAATTTTTATTTAAATGTGATTTTACATGAAAACATTTTTTTGCATGAAAAGCCATAATTTATTTTAGAAATTGCATAATTGGTTTTGACATCAAAAAAATATATTTGGCATGATTTGTTCTTAGACTTGATTATATATATTGTAAAATCAGTTTTGTATTCAATAAACTTTTCTATCCGTTGGCAATTAAACTTGTACCGTTGGAGTGAAATCGAGTTTTTATATCATTGCAATTGAATGACTTTGATTCATAAAAGGATTACATATTGCCTAATTGGTCTGTGTATTCAATGGCTAATCTTTTTTTTTGTCCAACGGCTACTTGATTTTATATTGCTACGGCTAGTTATTTTCTTAAATATATTTCAAACTATTTTTTATGAATAGGTGCAATTTCAAATATGTGTCTATTCATTGGTAACCATTTTTCAAAAAAATAGTATTGTTTCATAAACATTTTTTTAGCCTCTATATATGCATTTGAGATTAGAAACATTTTACAACAACTTATAACATTTTAACAACAACAATCATTTTCTTTCAATATCTCAAATTGCTATTTTCAATATCACATACTTACAAACTTTCATTATCCTTGTTAGAAAACTTTGAACACACTTTCATATCATTATAAAAGTTTTCTGAGCACTAAGTTATAATCTGTTAAAGTGATATTGAGAAAGATAACAGCCATACAATTTATTATTCTTCAAAAACCATTGTTGTGAATTCTTGCCATAGTTTTGGTGAGAATTGTTGAAAGATAGTGGGGTGCTATCTTGTGTATGTTAGAAAGATTGTTAGGGGGTCTTGGGGAGAGATTGCTTGTAACAAAGATTCTAACATAGTGAATTCCTCACAGGGTTGTGGGGGAGTGGAGTACCAGTAGGGGAACCACTATAAATTCCTTGTGTCCATTTTCTTCTTCCCTACACTCTTTATTTTTCCAAGCATTCGTTCATACATTCATACAAAATTCCGGAAAAATTTACAAGAACACAATAATCCAGAAAAATTATCCATTAAAAGTCATACAACCTAATTCACCCCCCCTCTTAGGTTGCACTCTGAAATTACAATTGGCATCAGAGCAAGTTAAGGTAATTTGCTCCTTGATCCAGAAAAATGGCTTCCGCTTCAAATTCAAACATTGTGTTCAAAGATGGTGGTAGTAGCAACAAACCTCCATGCTTTGTTGGTGAATACTATGATTTCTGGAAAATTCGCATGCGTGCATACTTGGAAGCACAAGGGGAAGAAATATGGAATGCCGTTGAGAATGGTCCATTCATTCCTACAACGGTTGTGAATGATGTTGTCCAAGTAAAAATAAAAACATCTTGGACTGATGATGATAAGAAAAAATTGTTGTTTGACAAGAAGGCAATCAACATGCTTCATTCAGCCCTTGGCATGGATGAGTTCTTCCGAATTTCTCAATGCAAAACTGCAAAAGAAATTTGGGACACTCTAGAAGTAACCCATGAAGGCACAGAAGAAGTGAAGAGATCAAAACTGAACACTTTATCACAAGAATATGAATTGTTTAGAATGCAGCCCGGTGAATCAATTCTTGATTTACAAAAGAGATTCTCTCACTTAACAAACCACTTGATGGCTCTTGGAAAGACTTTCACAAATGATGAATTAAATCTCAAAGTCCTTAGATCATTAACAAGGGCTTGGCAACCAAAGGTGACTGCAATATCAGAAAAGAAAAGTCTTTCTAAAATGACTTCTGCCGCTTTGTTTGGTAAACTCCAAGAACATGAAATGGAACTTGGAAGATTGGAAAAGCATGAAGGGCAAGAGAAGAAGAACAAAAGCATTGCTCTAAGAGTTGAGTCAAAACAACAAAATGAAGGAGAAAGTTCTGATGAAGGTGAGACCATCAATCTTCTTGCAAAAAGTTTTAAAAAATTTCTTAAAAAGGACAAGTCCTTCAAGTTTGGTAATAAAAGAAAATCTTTCAAGAAGAATGAGGGCTCTACGTCAAACCAAAACATTACATGTTTTGGATGTGGGAAAGAAGGTCACATGAAAGCAAATTGTCCATCTTTTACAAACAAAAATGGTGACAAAGGAAAGAAAGAATTCAAGCAAAGGAGGGCCTACATTGCATGGGAAGAAAATGACATAAGTTCATCTTCTGAATCAGAGGATGAAGAGTATGCAAATCTTGCACTAATGGCATCTCATCACTCTGATGATGAACAAGAGGTTAGTGATTCTGAACTTGATATTAAACCTTCATATGATGAATTACAAAATGCATTTGATGAATTATATGAAGAATGTAGTAAACTTTCTAAAACTTGTGTAAAACAGAAGAAATGAATTGTTTCACTTGAAAGAAAAGTTTTTGATGCACAAGTGGATTTAGAAAAGGTCAAAAATTCTTCATGTAATAAATGTAAAGAACATGAAACAAAAATTATTAAATTAAATCAAGTAATAAAAAATTTTGAAAAAGGTCACAATAGTTTGGAAGATGTTCTTAGCAAACAAAGAGATTTAAAAAATAAAACCGGTCTTGGATTTTCAAATTTTGATAAACCAAGTACAAGTAAAACAATCTTTGTTAAAGCAGGCACAACTTCCAACAACTTGGAACCAAAGAAAATGCATGTTGTAATTCCTCTTAAAAGTATGAATACTAGAAATAATTCTTATGGAAGAAATTATTCTAACAAGTCTTATAAGAAAATAAATTCTAAGGTTAGAAATAATGTCTCCAATGGAAGTAATTCTAGTGTATATCATGTTCAAAATTTATCATGTTTCTATTGCAACATGAAAGGCCATACTCCAAATACATGCTACATAAGAAACTTTGGTGTTCCTTATGGTGAATATATTTGGGTAAGGAAAGGTATTAACCCACAAGGACCCAAATCACAATGGGTACCTAACAAGACTTAAACTTTCTGTTTTGTAGGGAGGGTTGAAATCTTCAACCAACATGTGGTACCTTGATAGTGGTTGTTCAAAACATATGACGGGAGACAAATCAAGATTCTCAAGTTTGACCCTAAAATCAAAAGGATATGTCACCTATGGAGACAACAATAAAGGAAAGATTCTTGGTATCGGTAAAGTTGGTATGCCTCCCTATACTACTATTGATAATGTGCTATATGTTGAAGGTCTAAAACATAATTTACTAAGTATTAGTCAATTATGTGATAAAGGCTTTAGAGTAAATTTCAATAAAGATTCTTGTTTTGTTGAAGATGTAGCATCACATGAAATCAAACTTGTTGGAAAAAGAATAAATAATATTTTCATGATTTCATTAGATGATTTGTCTTTAAAGCTTAAATGTCTTGTGGTAAACAACAACAATGATGCATGGTTATGGCATAAAAGAATTGCACACATTCACATGGATCATTTGAATAAATTAATAAAGCATGACCTTGTTGTTGGGTTGCCTAAGATTAAGTTTATTAAAGACAAATTATGTGATGCTTGTCAAAAAGGTAAACAAACAAAAGTTTCTTTCAAACCAAAGCATATAGTCTCAACTTCTAGGCCTCTTCAATTAATTCATATGGATCTTTTTGGTCCTTCAAGAACTAGAAGTTTTGGAGGAAACTATTATGCCTTGGTTATAGTTGATGATTACTCTAGATATACGTGGACTTTATTTCTTGCAAATAAAAGTGATGCTTTTAAAGCTTTCAAGAAGTATGCAAAATTGGTTCAAAATGAAAAATCCTTGAAGATTGTATCTATTAGAAGTGATCATGGTGGAGAGTTTCAAAATACATTTTTTGAAGAGTTTTGTGATGAACATGGAATTTCACACAACTTCTCGGCACCTAGAACACCACAACAAAATGGTGTTGTTGAAAGGAAGAACAGGTCTCTTGAAGAACTTGCAAGAACCATGTTGAGTGAAACAAATTTGCCTAAGTACTTTTGGGCAGATGCGGTAAGTACAGCATGCTATGTAAGTAACCGTGTTTTGGTAAGACCTATCTTAAAGAAAACTCCATATGAACTTTATAAGGGTAGAAAACCCAATATTGCTTATTTTCATATTTTTGGCTGTAAATGTTTTGTTTTGAACAATGGGAAAGATAACCTTGGTAAATTTGATGAAAAATCTGATGAGGGTATCTTTCTTGGTTATTCTCTCACTAGTAAGGCATATAGAATTTTCAATAAAAGAACCCTTACTATTGAAGAATCTGTTCATGTCTCTTTTGATGAAACTAACCCCTCTAAGGAGAAAAAAGTTATTCTTTCTGATGAAGATGATGAAGATAGTTCACCAAAAGAAGTCAACATTGAAGATGAACAGAACAAACAAAACAATGCACACCAAGAAGAAGAAATGCCACAACAAGAGCAAACAAATAATGATCTACCACAAGAATGGAGAATTCATAGAGACCATCCAATTGACAACATCATTGGTGACATAAATAAGGGAGTATCTACTAGACTTAATCTTCAAGATGCATGTTTAAATATGGCTTTTGTTTCACAAATCGAACCTTCTAAAATTGATGAAGCCTTAAGTGATGATCAATGGATTTTAGCCATGCAAGAAGAACTAAATCAATTTGAAAGAAATCAAGTTTGGGAATTAGTACCTAGGCCTTTGGATAAACATATCATTGGTACAAAATGGGTTTTCAAAAATAAATTAGATGAAAATGGTATTATTGTAAGAAATAAGGCCAGATTAGTTGCTCAAGGCTATAATCAAGAAGAAGGGATCGATTTTGATGAAACATTTGCACCTGTGGCAAGATTAGAAGCCATAAGATTACTTTTAGCATATGCATGTTCCTTAGATTTTCAATTATATCAAATGGATGTCAAAAGTGCATTTTTAAATGGTTATATACATGAAGAAGTTTATGTTAAACAACCTCCAGGTTTTGAAGATTTTAAAAATCCTTCTCATGTATATAAGCTTAAGAAAGCACTTTATGGTCTAAAGCAAGCACCAAGGGCATGGTATGATAGATTAAGCAATTTTCTTTGTGAAAAAGGTTTTGAAAAAGGAAAAGTTGATACTACTCTTTTTATAAAAAGAATTAATCATCATACCTTGCTTGTGCAAATCTATGTTGATGATATCATTTTTGGTGCTACTAATGAATCGTTGTGTAAAGAATTTTCTAACATGATGCAAGGAGAATTTGAAATGTCTATGATGGGAAAACTTAATTACTTCCTTGGTCTACAAATAAAGCAATCAAAGGATGGAATATTCATCAATCAATCAAAATATTGCAAAGAACTTCTTAAAAGATTTGATATGGATAATTGCAAGGAGATTGCAACACCTATGAGTTCTAGCACTTATGTAGATCAAGATGAATCTGGTAAGCCAATAGACATTACAAAATATAGAGGTATGATTGGCTCTCTCCTTTATCTTACTGCAAGTAGACCAGATATTATGTTTAGTGTTTGTTTATGTGCTAGATTTCAATCTTGTCGAAAAGAATCTCATCTCTCTTCTGTTAAAAGAATTATGAAATATTTAAAAGGCACTCCCAATGTTGGTTTGTGGTATCCCAAAGGGAGTCTATGTGAATTGGTTGGTTATTCTGATTCTGATTATGCTGGATGTAAGACTGATAGAAAAAGTACTAGTGGTACATGTCACATTTTGGGAAATGCATTAGTTTCTTGGTCTTGTAAAAAGCAAGCTTGTGTAGCCTTGAGTACTGCAGAAGCAGAATATATTGCTGCAGGAAATTGTTGTGCACAAGTTCTTTGGTTGAAACAACAATTACGTGATTTTGGTTTAAATTTAGAATGCATTCCCTTAAGATGTGACAACACCAGTGCAATTAATTTAACTAAAAATCCAGTCATGCATTCCAGGACCAAACACATAGACATTAGACATCATTTCCTAAGAGATCATGTTCTCAAAGGAGATGTTGAAGTTACTTTTGTGGATACTCATTCTCAATTAGCGGATATTTTTACAAAACCTTTGGCAAAAGAACAATTTTTTAAAATAAGAAGAGAATTGGGAATCTTGGATGAGAATGATATTTAACATATGTACATGCAAAAAATGTTATTTTTATTTTAGGTGTCTATTTCTTCAAATTATATGATTTTTTATATATAGGATTATATGCATTTTTATGATTAAGCATGATGCTCAAGTGAACCGTATTTTTCATGTTGTTTTTCTCTGTTCTATTTTGTTTCTCATGACTTTTTAGTTGATTTTCATTCCTAGTTGTTTTTTCTCTAATTCTGTATTGCTTCTGGTACTTGATAAGTTTGGATTCGGATAACTTTGTTTTAAGTTTTATATTATTATTACTTGTCTTGTATGCATATTTTTGGTTGGATATCTGTTTTGCCGATCTTTCTTCTTTTTGATGATGTCAAAAGGGGGAGAAAGTGTAGGTATGTGCTTGTACTTTGACATTTTACAGGTTATCCAATTGCAAATCAAAGGGGGAGATATACAAGACAGGGGGAGCTTTCTTTGCACATCAATGTCAACATGATATGGTTTGTCATCATCAAAAAGGGGGAGATTGTGAAGAAGATTTCCTTCCTTGTGACTTGGCTGGGTTTTGATGATTACAAGACTACATCACAAAAAGAAGAAAGCTTATGGAGGCTCATGGATCAAGATGATGAACAAGCTTAAGGACTTAGGGTTTTAAATTATAATCATTGTAAGTATGGTCCTTATCTTTTGATCTATCATTCTTAGCATTGTTTATGACTTAGAATGCTCAGAAAATAATTACAAACATTTTTCTAAGTCCCCATATGAAGCAATACCTAAAAATCTCTTGAAAATAAATCACACACTCACAATAATTTTTATTTAAATGTGATTTTACATGAAAACATTTTTTTTGCATGAAAAGCCATAATTTATTTTAGAAATTGCATAATTGGTTTTGACATCAAAAAAATATATTTGGCATGATTTGTTCTTAGACTTGATTATATATATTGTAAAATCAGTTTTGTATTCAATAAACTTTTCTATCCGTTGGCAATTAAACTTGTACCGTTGGAGTGAAATCGAGTTTTTATATCATTGCAATTGAATGACTTTGATTCATAAAAGGATTACATATTGCCTAATTGGTCTGTGTATTCAATGGCTAATCTTTTTTTTTGTCCAACGGCTACTTGATTTTATATTGCTACGGCTAGTTATTTTCTTAAATATATTTCAAACTATTTTTTATGAATAGGTGCAATTTCAAATATGTGTCTATTCATTGGTAACCATTTTTCAAAAAAATAGTATTGTTTCATAAACATTTTTTTAGCCTCTATATATGCATTTGAGATTAGAAACATTTTACAACAACTTATAACATTTTAACAACAACAATCATTTTCTTTCAATATCTCAAATTGCTATTTTCAATATCACATACTTACAAACTTTCATTATCCTTGTTAGAAAACTTTGAACACACTTTCATATCATTATAAAAGTTTTCTGAGCACTAAGTTATAATCTGTTAAAGTGATATTGAGAAAGATAACAGCCATACAATTTATTATTCTTCAAAAACCATTGTTGTGAATTCTTGCCATAGTTTTGGTGAGAATTGTTGAAAGATAGTGGGGTGCTATCTTGTGTATGTTAGAAAGATTGTTAGGGGGTCTTGGGGAGAGATTGCTTGTAACAAAGATTCTAACATAGTGAATTCCTCACAGGGTTGTGGGGGAGTGGAGTACCAGTAGGGGAACCACTATAAATTCCTTGTGTCCATTTTCTTCTTCCCTACACTCTTTATTTTTCCAAGCATTCGTTCATACATTCATACAAAATTCCGGAAAAATTTACAAGAACACAATAATCCAGAAAAATTATCCATTAAAAGTCATACAACCTAATTCACCCCCCCTCTTAGGTTGCACTCTGAAATTACAGAAAGGTATTGGATCTAGCCGCTGACACTAGAGGTGGATACCTAAGGTAGATCGTCGCCTCGGCGGGTGCTTAGATCTGACAAGTCGTTGCCTGAATAGGTGCCTAGACTTCTCTGGGGAAATAAAATATACCGCTGTGGGGATATATGCAATCATCTCTAGACTTGGCTAGTACTTAGATTGTTGAAAAAAGAAAACATGATATGCTTCATGTTGCCTTATGCAGTATGCTATGTGTAGTACCCCAATTTTGTCCTAAGCCTTTTAAAACAAAAATCAAAAAAACAAAGGAAGAAAAAAGTCAAAGTCAACAAAAGTCAACCAAAAAGTCAACATTTCAAAAATGGTGACTTCGCAGTGCAAAGTCTGCGATTTTTCTGCAGATTTTTGGTTTCTTTGATTTAATTCCAGTTTTTGTTACAAATCATTTTCATTATTATTTTCATCAGCATTCATGGCTAATTGGGCTCAGCAAAGCCAGAGTTGAGAGACTTGCCATTAATGCCAAGGAAAGAAGCTTTTTCTTCCAACCTAACATGTGGCAAGCAAGTGGGCTTGCCCTTGGGCAGCTCTTGTCCCTCCCAAGTGACCTGCTACTGACCCTAGGTTTGCCAGCCACCAGCTTGAGGACTTTCTTCTTGCTTTCTCCCCCAAAACCAGTCAAACCCAGCTGGTTTTCACTTGCAAAAACCATGATTGCTTGCCCTGTTTTTCAGCAGCTTTTCATCCCTCTCACACCAGCCCACATGTTGCCTTTTGCTTCCCCCAACCTCTGCACATCACAGTGCACGTTTTTATTGCCCAACCATTGAGATTGCAAGGATTAATCCCCAAGCATAGCCAATTGCAATCCAGCCATGTTTCATCATCATTTCTATCCAAAGACCATTGAATTTGTGGCTGAAATCAGTCAAGGTTTTAACCCTTGGCACAAGGCAAGGTTACCTCTATCCTTTAGCATTAAATGCAAAGCCATTTAGCCTGAATTTAGCCCACAAATCAGCTAGGTCCTATGGATTTTCCATCATTGCATTGGATTGCATTTTGGCCTATAAATAGAGATGCAAGGCAAGAGAAATTAGCATTATTTTCTAACAGAAACACTACTCATAAACACTTGATACACTTACAAACAACCAGAGAAAACCAACACAAAGCACTAGCAAAAACCAATTCCAATACAAAGCTTTACTCAAGTTCATTGCTCCATATCCAACATTCAAAACCTTTGCAAGAACCTTCAACCAATCCAAGTTCATTGCAGCAGGAGCTTTGCTAAGGATCTCTGTAAGTTTCTAAGTCATTATCTTGCATTTTAATTGTGTTTGCATCCTAATTTTGGTCCAAAACCTTTTGCTCTAAAAAACCCCTTTTGAATTTCAAAAGAAATCCCAAGGTTTGCAAAATACTCAAACTGGTTTGTCCAGCCCTTTTCATTGCAAAACTCAAAGCTTTTCACTCCCCTAAAAGGTCCTGAGTGTGTTCAGAAGTTGTTTCTGAACAACAGTTCAGAAACAGCTTCTGAACTCAAAAATTCGCATTGTTCGCAGTGCGAAGTCATGGTCGTAGTGCGACCATGACAGAACTCAGAATCTGAGTTTAGGCTCCCAAATGGCCAATTTTTGAGGTTCTAGCCCAAGAGCTCAGAACCTAGGAGGTGTAAAACTCATTTTACCCAAACCTATTCAAGGATTTTGCATAATATTGGAAAATTCGCAAGTTCGGGTAACACTTTTGTGGATAACTTGCAAAACAAGTTATGTCCACAAACTTTCAAAACAACTTGAACAAACAAGCTATGTTCATCACTTTCAAATCCAAACTTGAACAATAAACATTGTTCATGATTTTCAAAACCAAACGTGAACATAAGCCGAATTCGTTTCGCTTTTCAAAACCGTTTGCAAAAATGAGCCGAACTTGTGCGTTTTTTCACAAAATTTTTAAAACTTTCTCATCTTGGGTTTCAAACCAAATGTTTTGATAAACTTTGGGATTTCTAAGAAATTCAACCAAAAACTTGAATGAAAAAGGGATGGTGTGACGTATGTCTCTCCATTGCCCTGATTGTACGAATGCGTGACGTATGTCTCGTCGTTCGGACAATCGTCATTCCATTTTCAACGTATCCGACCATACCAAACCAATTCTTGGCCCCTTGTGGTCAATCCGAACCTTTTGGTCCCCCGTGGCCACTAGATTAAATCCCTCTACTCGTTTGAGTCACTCCGGGCAATGTTCGACTCGATTGAGTCCATTGTACCCGTTCTTGATCCCGTTGGATCAATCGAACCTTTCCCCGACTCGTTGGAGTCACTCCGGTCAATGATCGACTCGATTAAGTCCATTGCACCCCTTTTGGTCCCAACGCGACCAAATCGAACCCTCTTACCCAACGGACATGTTTTACCTATTCTAAGCGCGATTCGTAAACAAACGCTTAAGCCTCCCATGCGCGAGCATACAAGCTATACGCTTAAGTCTCCCATCCGCGAGCATACAAGCTACGTTTAATCGCAAGAATACGGTCAAAACATCGTTCATCTAAAAACAACCAACATATGTACGTTTTTCTACCAAAGAACTACGTACGCTTTGAATTCTCCGACTACCGGGAGATATGTAGGAGCAAGATCGACATCTTGTCAAGCGTAATAATAAAAAACTTTCTTTTTTCCTTTCATTTGTCTTTATCTCTTTTCCCCCCTTTTATTATATTTTCTTTTGACATAGACAAGCATGCGTGCAAAACATTTAAAAACATTTTTTAGCTTTAGCCAAATAGAAGGTTCCCGTTGAGTACAACGGACGTGAGGGGTGCTAATACCTTCCCCTTGCGTAATCGACTCCCGTACCCGACAATGGTTGCGATGACCAGTCCTTTTCCTCATCGTCAAGGGTTTTATTATCGTTTCGCTTCAAACAAAAAACTTAAGGGTTTATCAACGTTCCCTTTACACAAAAACTTTGGTGGCGACTTCACAAGGCCTTCCGAGCGTTCGCACACGTCCTCGGAAGATTGCGCGCGTTTTTAACGAGAGCGCACACTATGCACTATGATATGAGGTAGACTCAAATCAGGAATGTTGTTGGGAAAACTCAGTTGGGGCATCCTAATGGCTGTGAGCAGGTCCACTTGGGAATGTGATAATTTGGGGAGAAAACCTCTGGGGATTTATTTCTCTAGAAGAACTTACTGGGGAAGCTCTTGAATGGGTTCACTGGGGAACACTAGAGATGATTGATAGATGTTGGTGAATATGTGATACTCACTGGAGAATACTGGTTGAGGATGCATGACATGAATATGAGATGCATGCATGAATGAGTTTGATATGATGTGTGCGCTCTCGTTAAAAACGCGCACAATCTTCCGAGGACGTGTGCGAACACTCAGAAAGCCTTGTGAAGTCGCCACCAAAGTTTTTGTGTAAAGGGAACGTTGATAAACCCTTAAGTTTTTTGTTTGAAGGGAAACGATAATAAAACCCTTGACGATGAGAAAAAGGACTGGTCATCGCAACCATTGTCGGGTCCGGGAGTCGATTACGCAAGGGGAAGGTATTAGCACCCCTCACGTCCGTTGTAATCAACGGGAACCTTCTATTTGGCTAAAGCTAAAAAATGTTTTTAAATGTTTTGCGCGCATGCTCGTCTATGTCAAAAGAAAATATAATAAAAGGGGGGAAAAGAGATAAAGACAAACGAAAGGAAAAAAGAAAGTTTTTTATTATTGCGCTTGACAAGATGTCGATCTTGCTCCTACGTATCTCCCGGTAGTCGGAGAATTCAAAGCGTACGTAGTTCTTTGGTAGAAAAACGTACATATGTTGGTTGTTTTTAGATGAACGATGTTTTGACCGTATTCTTGCGATTAAACGTAGCTTGTATGCTCGTGGATGGGAGACTTAAGCGTATAGCTTGTATGCTCGCGCATGGGAGGCTTAAGCGTTTGTTTACGAATCGCGCTTAGAATAGGTAAAACATGTCCGTTGGGTAAAAGGGCTCGAGTTGGTCGCTATGGGACCAAAATGGGTGCAATGGACTCAATCGAGTCGATCATTGACCGGAGTGACTCCAACGAGTCGGGGAAAGGTTCGATTGATCCAACGGGATCAAGAACGGGTACAATGGACTCAATCGAGTCGAACATTGCCCGGAGTGACTCAAACGAGTCGAGGGATTTAATCTAGTGGCCACGGGGGACCAAAAGGTTCGGATTGACCACAAGGGGCCAAGAATTGGTTTGGTATGGTCGGATACGTTGAAAATGGAATGCCGATTGTCCGAACGATGAGACATACGTCACGCATTCGTACAATCGGGGCAATGGAGAGACATACGTCACACCATCCCTTTTTCATTCAAGTTTTTGGTTGAATTTCTTAAAAATCCCAAAGTTTATCAAAACATTTGGTTTGAAACCCAAGATGAGAAAGTTTTAACAATTTTGTGAAAAAACGCACAAGTTCGGCTCATTTTTGCAAACGGTTTTGAAAAGCGAAACGAATTCGGCTTATGTTCACGTTTGGTTTTGAAAATCATGAACAATGTTTATTGTTCAAGTTTGGATTTGAAAGTGATGAACATAGCTTGTTTGTTCAAGTTGTTTTGAAAGTTTGTGGACATAACTTGTTTTGCAAGTTATCCACAAAAGTGTTACCCGAACTTGCGAATTTTCCAATATTATGCAAAATCCTTGAATAGGTTTGAGTAAAATGAGTTTTAAACCTCCTAGGTTCTGAGCTCTTGAGCTAGAACCTCAAAAATTGGCCATTTGGGAGCCTAAACTCAGATTCTGAGTTCTGTCATGGTCGCACTGCGACCATGACTTCGCACTGCGAACAATGCGAATTTTTGAGTTCAGAAGCTGTTTCTGAACTGTTGTTCAGAAACAACTTCTGAACACACTCAGGACCTTTTAGGGGAGTGAAAAGCTTTGAGTTTTGCAATGAAAAGGGCTGGACAAACCAGTTTGAGTATTTTGCAAACCTTGGGATTTCTTTTGAAATTCAAAAGGGGTTTTTTAGAGCAAAAGGTTTTGGACCAAAATTAGGATGCAAACACAATTAAAAATGCAAGATAATGACTTAGAAACTTACAGAGATCCTTAGCAAAGCTCCTGCTGCAATGAACTTGGATTGGTTGAAGGTTCTTGCAAAGGTTTTGAATGTTGGATATGGAGCAATGAACTTGAGTAAAGCTTTGTATTGGAATTGATTTTTGCTAGTGTTTTGTGTTGGTTTTCTCTGGTTGATTGTAAGTGTATCAAGTGTTTATGAGTAGTGTTTCTGTTAGAAAATAATGCTAATTTCTCTTGCCTTGCATCTCTATTTATAGGCCAAAATGCAATCCAATGCAATGATGGAAAATCCATAGGACCTAGCTGATTTGTGGGCTAAATTCAGGCTAAATGGCTTTGCATTTAATGCTAAAGGATAGAGGTAACCTTGCCTTGTGCCAAGGGTTAAGACCTTGACTGATTTCAGCCACAAATTCAATGGTCTTTGGATAGAAATGATGATGAAACATGGCTGGATTGCAATTGGCTATGCTTGGGGATTAATCCTTGCAATCTCAATGGTTGGGCAATAAAAACGTGCACTGTGATGTGCAGAGGTTGGGGGAAGCAAAAGGCAACATGTGGGCTGGTGTGAGAGGGATGAAAAACTGCTGAAAAACAGGGCAAGCAATCATGGTTTTTGCAAGTGAAAACCAGCTGGGTTTGACTGGTTTTGGGGGAGAAAGCAGGAAGAAAGTCCTCAAGCTGGTGGCTGGCAACCCTAGGGTCAGTAGCAAGTCACTTGGGAGGGACAAGAGCTGCCCAAGGGCAAGCCCACTTGCTTGCCACATGCTAGGTTGGAAGAAAAAGCTTCTTTCCTTGGCATTAATGGCAAGTCTCTCAACTCTGGCTTTGCTGAGCCCAATTAGCCATGAATGCTGATGAAAATAATAATGAAAATGATGTGTAACAAAAACTGGAATTAAATCAAAGAAACCAAAAATCTGCAGAAAAATCGCAGACTTCGCACTGCGAAGTGAACTTCGCACTGCGAAGTCACCATTTTTGAAATGTTGACTTTTTGGTTGACTTTTGTTGACTTTGACTTTTTTCTTCCTTTGTTTTTTTTATTTTTGTTTTAAAAGGCTTATGACAAAATTGGGGTACTACATGATGCATGTATGAATGATATGTGGGATGACAGACATCATGTTGGACGCTGGGGATTATGATTAGATGCCGAGCAAAGTCGGGCTTTTGGCTGTGAGTTGGATATGGGAATGTCAATGAAAATTGGGCTTTTTGATGGGACGTCGAGCAAGGTCGGGCTTTGGATGGAATTGTATTTGTATGTGCCAATGATGATTGGGCTTTTGATGGGACGCCGAGCAAGGTCGGGCTTTGGATAGAATTGTATTTGTATGTGCCAATGATGATTGGGCTTTGGATGGGACGCCGAGCAAGGCCGGGCTTTGGATGGAATTGTATTTGTATGTGCCAATGATGATTGGGCTTTGGGGTCGAGACTCCACTGGGGAATGCTCGATAAAAATTGGGCTTTATATGGATTGCTGGGGATATAAGGATCATTTTGGAAGCATGATCGATATCCAGCCTTGGTGGATGAAAGAGATGCATGGGGTGTGCATTGACTTGGGGAATTTCGTCCCTTCGACCCTCCGGATCTTTGCGCTTCGCGTACCGTGAGCTACGCACTTGCTTCTGTTGAAGAGCATGGTCCTAAAATGATTGACCAACATTCTCAGACTTTGAATTTTTGGTGCAGTATTGGAGACCACCGAAATTCTATCGACATTTACAAAAATTCAAGTAAAACATTTTCGTTTTTGCAAGTTTTTTTTGTTATTATTTCCCATGTTTCAATGCATTTTTATCATGAATAAAACAAGATTTTATGCGCTAACGAGAACACAAAAGGTTTAAAGATGAATTTATTCAATGCAGATTTGATCCGTTGAATGGGTAACAATACATGAAGTAAGAAGTGATTACTTCGCTGGAGAAACGATAGAGAAAGACAAGAAAAAGCAAAAAACAAAAGAAATTTGTTTAAGGGTTGTTTTGGTACAACACATGCTATTTTCCTTATGACTTCGAAATTCTTTGTAAGATGATGACGAGACCGATTCTTCCCCTCTTGAATCTTGTCCAGATCTTGAATGTTGCAGTCCTTTTGCCTCTCTTTTTTTTGTTTTGAGACCCCTAACTTTTACCTGGACCGCTCTTTCGAGTTTTCAATCCACCGGGGTGTATTTCCTTTTTTGATGTCCTTAATTTTTGCCTAGACGGCCCTTTCAGGTTTTCGATCTACCAGGACGCTCTCTATTGCCTAAACCGCCCTTTCAGGTTTTCGATTTAGCGAGCTTTCTTTTTTTTTTCTTTTTTTTTAGGCGTAGTACCTCTTGACTGCATCGGAGTTTATTGAAAGTGGAAACTCCTCCCCATCCATAGTGGTGATGATTAAAGCTCTGCCAGAAAAGGCTTTCTTTACCACATACGGTCCATCATAGCTGGGAGTCCATTTCCCGCGGGGATCTTTGTGGATATGTAATATCTTCTTGAGCACTAGGTCTCCTTCTTTGAACTCTCGAGGACGGACCTTTTTGTCGAATGCCCTCTTGAGTCTCCTCTGGTAGAGTTGTCCATGACATAACGCTGTTAGACGCTTTTCCTCTATGAGATTCAATTGGTCGAACCTTGTTTGGACCCATTCGGCTTCTTCTACTTTGGTTTCCATCAAGACCCTTAACGAAGGGATTTCAACCTCAATGGGAAGCACGGCTTCCATACCGTATACTAAGGAGAAAGGAGTTTCCCCAGTTGAAGTGCGAATGGCTGTTCTGTAGCCATGTAGCGCAAAGGGAAGCATCTCGTGCCAATCCTTATAGGTTTTCACCATCTTCTGGATGATTTTCTTGATGTTCTTGTTGGCTGCTTCTACCGCACCGTTCATCTTTGGCCGATATGGTGAGGAATTATGGTGCTCTGTAACGACCCTATTTTCGTATATTATATTTCTATATATTTTATTTTATGGATTTGCGTTTAAAAATATTTTCTAGTAATCGAGGAATAATTATTTAGCGCGAAGATAAGTTCGTGATCGAGTTTTTAAGGTTTTGGGCCAAGAGGGTGAATAGTGTTGGGCTTTAGTTTATGAGTATTAGTAATGATCATGTGCAAATGGATGTAGTAAGCCTTGTTAGATTGTATGGCTAGGATTGGTTCATGATAGTTAGTAAGGAAATGGATGGCTAGGATCATTTGCTACGGATATAAGATATTTTGTAAGGATGAATAGTGCCATTCATCTTCTTTTGTGAAAGAAAACGTGGAAGAAGAGAAGGAGAAGAGCAAGAGAGCTAGGGCAAGTGAACAAGGGTAGAAGCTTGAGTTTAGAATCACCAATTCCTGGTAAGAGAGTTAGTATTGCTTCTCACAAGTGATTGAGAAGGGGAGAATGTCCATTTCTCCATCCCAAACTTCTCCTCACTTTGTCTAGGTTTTGATAGAGAGTTTTTATGGTTTAAAGTTGTTAATGATTATGTTTTGCTTGCTTGAATGCTAAGTGATGTTGCTAGTATGCCTAGTTGAAGTTATAGTGTTTTGAATTCATAAGAAAAGTTATGAAAAGTTTAATGTTTTAAACCCTAATTTCTATGCTAGATGTAATCCTTGCTTGTGATGGTTTATAAATGATGTTTTATGATGGAAAGTTATTTTTAACATGTTCTGGAACTTGGGTAACCTTGAATGGGCTAAAATGGTGGAAAATCACATTTTTACATGACTGTGTACTGATACGGTCGCTTGTAGCGACCAGGCTCGCTTGTAGCGACCAGACAGGATAATTCCCTGCCTATCTGCGCTTGAAGCGACCACACTGGCGCTTGTAGCGACCAGGCTCGCTTGTAGCGACCAAGAGCTCGCTTGTAGCGACCAACCCTGAACAGGCCAACTTCGTTGAGTTGTTCTGGAGGTCCTGGTACGCGCGGGGATGGCTTTTTACTACTGCATTCTCATTATATGTTTTGGAAACCTTGCCCACCATTTTAACTTATTCTTAATGTTTTCTAAAGATTATTTGTTTCAAGAAAAGCTTGAGTAAAACCCTAGCATGTGTGTGGGATTATCAAAGTGTGTGGGTCTTCCTTGAAACCCTTATGTGTTTGAGATTGTTGAACATAGTTGAGTATATACATGTTGTGTTTATGATTTGGCCATGAGAGCCTAGTAGTTGTTGTTGTTGTTGATGTTGTGATAATTATCAGAGTGCTGATAATTTAGTGGTTGTGTTTGTTGTTTGTTGTTGTTGTGATAATTATCAGAGTGCTGATAATTTAGTGTTGTGTTTGTTGTTGTTGTTATGATGATTATCAGAGTGCTGATAATTAGTTGTGTTAGTAAATATCATATATTTGCTAAGTGAATCATCATGCATTTCATGATTGTATGATATCAAGAGTGCTTGATATAAGAAATCCAAGAGTGCTTGGTTATCAAGAGTGCTTGATAAGGATATAAGTTTATCCAAAACGATTTGGTACCACATGCATTAGTGAATGCATCTTGAGGCATGCATCCTTTGTGACCTTATGTGTGCATAATGGTTGTTAAGTGATAATTGTTATTGATGAGCTTTGTGACATCATGTGTGCATAATGGTTGTTAAGTGGTAATTGTCAATCAGGTGTTGTGTTATGATTATGTATAATAATGTGTTATTTATACATGTTTATTGGTTGTGATACTAACACTCTCTGTTTTGTGTTATGTGCTGGATCTTTGGGGATCCAGATTATCAGGTTGACGAGAATATCGTCGAGGAGTAGCTTTTGCAGTTAGGAGCCTGCATAGTGGTGAGGGCATAGCTTAGCTATCCTTACATTTTTGGTACTAGGTGTTGTATCCTAGTTAGAGTCTAGGGCTCTGATATTTGTAACACTATTTTGGGTATCTAAACGTTTATGTATAGATTTGGCAATGGTCTCTGTTGTAGAATTGCCTCTTTTGAAAATCTTATGTATATATTTTTGTGTAATATATGCATGCTTGGTTATAAGCTGATTCTAAGCTGTGTTTGTTATTCTTCCGCTGCTGTTTGTGAATCAAATATATTTTGATTTCTGTTGATGTTTTTGAAAATGAGTTTTACATATGTTGTAACTTCCTATGTCCTTAACGTTTTCTTTATTAAAGTTAATAATCGGCGGTTAAGGGTTAGGGTGTTACAATAGTTGGTATCAGAGCAGGTCGATCCATTGGATCAATTAAGTTTAGTATACCCTTTGTGTAACATGTGTTTTCTTAAACACTTTGTTCTCACTTGTGTTATGTGATGTTTGGTAGTGTGTGGATATGACGCAACGAGCACTTGCGGACGCGATGGAGCGGATGGCGGATGCCATGGCTCAGGATGCTGCTAGTAGGACTGCGGATAGAGCCGCACAACAAGCTAGAGGAGGCGGAGAAGATGAGTTGAGACTCGAGAGGTTTATGAACAACAAACCGCCTATCTTCAAGGGAGGATACGATCCAGATGGAGCTCAGACTTGGTTGGAAGGAATTGAGAGAATTTTTGGGGCTATGCGTTGTCTGGATGCGCATAAGGTATTGCTAGGAGCGTATGTGCTCCATGATGAGGCCGATCATTGGTGGGGAAATGCTAGTCAGAGGTTGGGAGCTGGTGGAGCATTAGTTACTTGGGCTCGTTTCCGGAGAGAGTTTTTAACCAAATACTTTCCGGCAGACGAGAGGAACCGTAAGGTGATTGAGTTCATGGAGCTCAAGCAAGGGAGTTTATCTGTTTCTGAATATGCGGCCAAATTTGAAGACTTGTGTCGTTTTGCTCCTCATTACAACACGGTGGAAGCTGAGGAAGACAAATGTGTAAAGTTTGAGAATGGGCTGAGGCCGGATATCAAGCAGCTGATTGGGTTTAGCGAGATCAGGAATTTTCCGATGTTGGTGAATAAGAGCCGAATATGTGATAAGGATGGTAAAGCTAAAGCTAATTACTACAAAGCCGCGAATGAGAAGAAGGGAAAGGACATGGCTAGAGGTAAACCGTATGGTAGAGGTCGAAAGAAACCAGATGAAGGTGGGAGTAGTGGTGGCAAGTTTGGAGGTAATAGGAATTGTTTTAAGTGTGGACAACCGGGACATCGTTTCTTTGAATGTCCGAAGAATGATGGGAAATGTTTCAAGTGTGGTGATCCTAACCACAAAGCTGATCAGTGCAAGAAAGGTGTTGTGTGCTTCAACTGCAAAGAAGCGGGTCATAAGAGCAACGTGTGTAAGAAGCCTAGAGCGGCTGGAGGAAAGGTGTTTGCTTTAGATGGTGGTGATGCGAAGGCGGACAACTTGATCAGAGGTACATGCTTTATCAATAATACTCCTTTGTCTGCTATTATTGATACGGGTGCTACCCATTCGTTTATTTCTATGGATTGTGTTAAGAGGTTGGGTCTTAAAGTAGAAAATATGATGGGACGCATGGTTATTGAAACGCCTGCGAGTGGTTCGGTATCGACTACGCTAGTCTGTGTTGATTGTTCAGTCACTATGTATGGTCGACACTTTGATATGGATTTAGTCTGCATTCCGTTGAGCGGAATAGACGTTATCTTTGGTATGAACTGGTTAGAATTTAATCGGGTTCATATCAACTGCGGTAAGAGGACGGTTACGTTTCCAAGACCGGAGCCAGAGTTGTGTTCGAAGCTTATGTGTTGTCGAGAAGTGGTAAGATCAGTGAAGGCTCAAGAGGACGTGTTTGCTATGTTTGCTTCGTTGAGGGTGGAAGAGAAGATTGAGGTTGATGCGTTGCCGGTGGTGCGTGATTTCACAGATGTTTTTCCAGATGACATTTTGGATTTACCACCCGAGAGAGAGGTTGAATTCGCAATTGACATAGTACCTGGCACTAGTCCAATATCAATGGCGCCGTATCGTATGTCAGCTGCTGAACTAGAAAAGTTGAAGGAACAATTGGAGGAATTGTTAGAGAAAAGATTTGTAAGACCGAGTGTATCGCCGTGGGGTGCGCCGGTTCTGTTGGTAAAGAAGAAAGATGGTAGTATGCGTCTGTGCATCGATTATCGTCAGTTGAATAAAGCAACTATCAAGAACAAGTATCCACTTCCGAGGATAGATGATTTGATGGATCAGTTAGTGGGAGCTTGTGTGTTCAGCAAGATTGATTTGAGATCGGGATATCACCAGATAAGAGTTAAGGCGGAGGATATACCGAAGACTGCTTTCAGGACAAGGTATGGTCACTACGAGTATGCTGTTATGCCTTTTGGAGTTACTAATGCACCTGGAGTGTTTATGGAATATATGAATCGTATATTTCATTCCTTTTTGGATCGATTCGTGGTGGTCTTCATAGACGATATTTTGGTATACTCGAAGACGGAAGAGGAACATGCCGAGCATTTGAGGATTGTGTTAGAGGTGTTGCGCGAGAAGAAGCTTTATGCAAAATTTTCTAAGTGTGAATTTTGGTTGCATGAAGTTAGCTTTTTGGGTCACGTCATTTCAAGTGGTGGTATAGCAGTGGATCCTGCTAAGGTAGAAGCCGTGCAAGATTGGGGAACGCCGGAGTCTGTTACTGAGATCCGAAGTTTTCTTGGTTTGGCCGGTTACTATCGGAGGTTCATTGAAGGATTTTCAAAGTTGGCGTTGCCGTTGACACAGTTGACTAGGAAGGGTCAAGCTTTCATTTGGGATGACAAGTGTGAGCAGAGTTTCCAAGAGCTGAAGAGGAGGTTGACATCTGCACCTGTGCTAATTCTGCCTAATCCGAAGGAACCATTCGTGGTTTATTGTGATGCGTCGAAGATGGGTCTAGGTGGTGTGTTGATGCAGAAGGGACAAGTCGTTGCTTATGCATCAAGACAGCTGAAGATTCATGAGAGGAACTATCCTACGCATGATTTGGAGCTAGCTGCTGTTGTGTTTGTTCTCAAGATTTGGAGGCACTACTTGTATGGGTCAAGGTTCGAGGTTTTCAGCGATCACAAGAGTCTGAAGTACTTGTTTGATCAGAAGGAGCTCAATATGAGGCAAAGAAGATGGTTAGAGTTTCTTAAGGATTATGATTTCGAGTTGAGTTATCACCCGGGTAAGGCTAATGTGGTAGCCGATGCGTTGAGTAGGAAGTCTCTGCATATGTCTTCTCTGATGGCGAAGGAACTGAGATTGATTGAAGAGTTTAGAGACCTCAGTTTGGTTTGTGAAAGGACAACCAGAAGCGTGAAGCTAGGAATGTTGAAGTTGACGAATGATTTTCTTGAAGAGGTTGTGGAAAAGCAAAAGTCTGATGTGAGATTGATGAAGCTTAAGACGCTCATCGAGCAAGGGAAAAAGGTAAATGTTGAGATCGATGAGAAAGGTGTGATGAGGTGTCAAGGAAGGTTATGTGTACCTGATGTGCCTGAGTTGAAGCGGATGATTTTGGAGGAAGGTCACAGAAGCAACTTAAGTATTCATCCTGGTGTTACTAAGATGTATCAAGATCTAAGGAAAATGTTTTGGTGGCAAGGGATGAAGAAAGAGATCGCCGAGTTTGTTTTCGCGTGTTTGACTTGTCAGAAGTCCAAGGTGGAGCATCAGAAGCCGTCGGGGCTATTGCAACCTATGTTTATTCCAGAGTGGAAATGGGATAGTATTGCGATGGATTTTGTAAGCGGTTTGCCGAAGACGTCGAAAGGTAACAATATGATTTGGGTAGTTGTCGACAGGTTAACAAAGTCTGCTCATTTCATAGCTATCAAGACCGGTATGCTAGTACCGAAGTTGGCTGAGATTTATGTTGAGCAAATTGTGAGATTACATGAAATACCGTCAAGTATTGTATCAGATCGAGATCCCCGTTTTACTTCAAGGTTTTGGGAGAGTTTGCAAGAGGCGTTGGGGACTAAGTTGCGGATGAGTTCTGCTTATCACCCGCAGACGGATGGTCAGTCGGAAAGGACGATTCAATCATTGGAGGATTTATTAAGATCGTGCATTTTGGAACAAGGAGTGAGTTGGGAAGCTTGCTTACCATTGATTGAGTTTACGTATAACAACAGTTTTCATTCGAGCATTGGTATGGCACCTTTTGAAGCGTTGTATGGGAGAAGATGTAGAACACCTTTGTGTTGGTTTGAATCAGGAGAAAGTGTGATGCTTGGACCTGAGATTGTGCAACAAACGACCGAGAAGATCAAGATGATCCAAGAAAAGATGAGAGCGTCGCAGAGTCGCCAGAAAAGCTATGCTGACAAGAGAAGAAAGGATATAGAATTTCAAGAAGGAGATCATGTGTTTCTAAGAGTTACATCGACTACGGGTATTGGACGGGCTTTGAAATCGAAGAAGTTAGCATCGAGGTTCATTGGTCCGTATCAGATTTTGAAGAGGATTGGGAAGGTGGCGTATAGGATTGCGTTACCGCCGTCGTTGTCGAATCTACATGATGTTTTTCACGTGTCTCAATTAAGGAAATACGTATCGGATCCGTCACATGTGATTGAGTCGGACGAGATACAAGTGAGAGAGAATTTAACGGTTACAACGGTACCCTTAAGGATTGAAGGACAAGAGATGAAGAGGCTCAGGAACAAAGAGATTTCATCGGTGAAAGTCGTTTGGGGAGGCCCAGCCGGTGAATATGCGACGTGGGAGCTCGAGAGCAAGATGCGGGACTCCTATCCAGAGTTGTTTTCAGGTATTTTCGAGGGCGAAAATTCTTTTAGGGGGGTAGAGTTGTAACGACCCTATTTTCGTATATTATATTTCTATATATTTTATTTTATGGATTTGCGTTTAAAAATATTTTCTAGTAATCGAGGAATAATTATTTAGCGCGAAGATAAGTTCGTGATCGAGTTTTTAAGGTTTTGGGCCAAGAGGGTGAATAGTGTTGGGCTTTAGTTTATGAGTATTAGTAATGATCATGTGCAAATGGATGTAGTAAGCCTTGTTAGATTGTATGGCTAGGATTGGTTCATGATAGTTAGTAAGGAAATGGATGGCTAGGATCATTTGCTAGGGATATAAGATATTTTGTAAGGATGAATAGTGCCATTCATCTTCTTTTGTGAAAGAAAACGTGGAAGAAGAGAAGGAGAAGAGCAAGAGAGCTAGGGCAAGTGAACAAGGGTAGAAGCTTGAGTTTAGAATCACCAATTCCTGGTAAGAGAGTTAGTATTGCTTCTCACAAGTGATTGAGAAGGGGAGAATGTCCATTTCTCCATCCCAAACTTCTCCTCACTTTGTCTAGGTTTTGATAGAGAGTTTTTATGGTTTAAAGTTGTTAATGATTATGTTTTGCTTGCTTGAATGCTAAGTGATGTTGCTAGTATGCCTAGTTGAAGTTATAGTGTTTTGAATTCATAAGAAAAGTTATGAAAAGTTTAATGTTTTAAACCCTAATTTCTATGCTAGATGTAATCCTTGCTTGTGATGGTTTATAAATGATGTTTTATGATGGAAAGTTATTTTTAACATGTTCTGGAACTTGGGTAACCTTGAATGGGCTAAAATGGTGGAAAATCACATTTTTACATGACTGTGTACTGATACGGTCGCTTGTAGCGACCAGGCTCGCTTGTAGCGACCAGACAGGATAATTCCCTGCCTATCTGCGCTTGAAGCGACCACACTGGCGCTTGTAGCGACCAGGCTCGCTTGTAGCGACCAAGAGCTCGCTTGTAGCGACCAACCCTGAACAGGCCAACTTCGTTGAGTTGTTCTGGAGGTCCTGGTACGCGCGGGGATGGCTTTTTACTACTGCATTCTCATTATATGTTTTGGAAACCTTGCCCACCATTTTAACTTATTCTTAATGTTTTCTAAAGATTATTTGTTTCAAGAAAAGCTTGAGTAAAACCCTAGCATGTGTGTGGGATTATCAAAGTGTGTGGGTCTTCCTTGAAACCCTTATGTGTTTGAGATTGTTGAACATAGTTGAGTATATACATGTTGTGTTTATGATTTGGCCATGAGAGCCTAGTAGTTGTTGTTGTTGTTGATGTTGTGATAATTATCAGAGTGCTGATAATTTAGTGGTTGTGTTTGTTGTTTGTTGTTGTTGTGATAATTATCAGAGTGCTGATAATTTAGTGTTGTGTTTGTTGTTGTTGTTATGATGATTATCAGAGTGCTGATAATTAGTTGTGTTAGTAAATATCATATATTTGCTAAGTGAATCATCATGCATTTCATGATTGTATGATATCAAGAGTGCTTGATATAAGAAATCCAAGAGTGCTTGGTTATCAAGAGTGCTTGATAAGGATATAAGTTTATCCAAAACGATTTGGTACCACATGCATTAGTGAATGCATCTTGAGGCATGCATCCTTTGTGACCTTATGTGTGCATAATGGTTGTTAAGTGATAATTGTTATTGATGAGCTTTGTGACATCATGTGTGCATAATGGTTGTTAAGTGGTAATTGTCAATCAGGTGTTGTGTTATGATTATGTATAATAATGTGTTATTTATACATGTTTATTGGTTGTGATACTAACACTCTCTGTTTTGTGTTATGTGCTGGATCTTTGGGGATCCAGATTATCAGGTTGACGAGAATATCGTCGAGGAGTAGCTTTTGCAGTTAGGAGCCTGCATAGTGGTGAGGGCATAGCTTAGCTATCCTTACATTTTTGGTACTAGGTGTTGTATCCTAGTTAGAGTCTAGGGCTCTGATATTTGTAACACTATTTTGGGTATCTAAACGTTTATGTATAGATTTGGCAATGGTCTCTGTTGTAGAATTGCCTCTTTTGAAAATCTTATGTATATATTTTTGTGTAATATATGCATGCTTGGTTATAAGCTGATTCTAAGCTGTGTTTGTTATTCTTCCGCTGCTGTTTGTGAATCAAATATATTTTGATTTCTGTTGATGTTTTTGAAAATGAGTTTTACATATGTTGTAACTTCCTATGTCCTTAACGTTTTCTTTATTAAAGTTAATAATCGGCGGTTAAGGGTTAGAGTGTTACATGCTCGATCTTGAAGTCTTTGCACAACTCCTTCATCAAGTTGTTGTTTAGGTTTGCCCCATTGTTGGTGATGATTTTGTGGGGAGTGCCGTAACGGCAAATGATTTCCTTTTTGATGAATCGGGCTACCACTTGTTTGGTTACGTTTGCATATGAAGCTACTTCGACCCATTTGGTGAAGTAGTCGATGGCAACCAGGATGAAGCGATGTCCATTTGAAGCCTTGGGCTCGATCATTCCAATCATGTCTATGCCCCACATAGAGAAAGGCCAAGGTGAGGTCATGACGTTCAGGGGAGTTGGTGGCACATGCACCTTTTCGGCGTAAATTTGGCATTTATGACAAGTCTTCGCATAGCGGAAACAGTCAGCTTCCATGGTTAGCCAGTAATAGCCCGCCCTTAGGATTTTCTTCACCATTGCATGCCCATTGGCATGGGTTCCAAAAGATCCCTCGTGGATTTCTTTGATGAGCATGTCCGCTTCATGTTTATCCACACATCTGAGCAAGACCAGGTCATAGTTTCTTTTGTAGAGGGTGTTTCCGCTGAGGAAGAACTGGGATGCCAATCTCCTGAGGGTTCTCTTGTCGGTTTGTGAGACATTTTCTGGATACTCTTGCTCTTCGAGGTATCGGTTGATGTCGTAGAACCAGGGTTTGTTGTCAAGTCCTTCTACTACTGCACATACAACCGGTTTATCCCTACGATCCATCTTTTTGATTGGCGCCTCATTGTGGAAATTTACTTGGTACATTGATGATAATGTAGCCAAAGCATCCGCCACTTGATTTTCTTCTCGGGGTATGTGATGAAAATTGATCTCATCAAAATGCTCGATCAATTCTACAACGCGGGCACGGTAAGGAATCAAATTGGGATGTTTTGTTTCCCATTCTCCTTTGACTTGATAGATGACTAAGGCTGAGTCACCATATACTTCAAGGATTTTGATCCTTAGATCAATTGCTGCTTCGAGGCCTAGGATGCATGCTTCATATTCTGCCATGTTATTGGTGCAGTGAAAGCATAACCTTGCTGTGAAGGGTTGGTATCCATTCCTTGGGGAGATTAAAACTGCCCCGATCCTGTGCCCCATGGCATTTGAGGCGCCGTCGAATGCGAGCTTCCATCGAGCTCTCGGTTCTGGCCCTTCCTCATCGCTTGTGATCTTTTCATCATTCACAGCTACAACATCTTCATCAGGGAAGTCAAATTGTATGGGTTGATAATCCTCCAATGGTTGATGAGCAAGGTGCTCGGATAAAACGCTCCCTTTTATAGCTTTTTGAGTGACATATTGGATGTCGTACTCGGACAGCAACATTTGCCAACGGGCTATTTTTCCCGTGAGGGCAGGCTTTTCAAAAATGTACTTGATGGGATCCATCTTTGATATCAACCAAGTGATATGGGCTAGCATATATTGTCTTAAGCGTCGAGCAGCCCATGCTAAGGCACAGCAAGTCTTTTCAAGCGAAGTATACCTTGTTTCACAGTCGGTGAACTTCTTGCTTAGGTAGTAGATTGCGTGCTCTTTTCTTCCTGAAATTCTGGCCAGGCAAAGGATACTAACAGGTTCTGAACCAACAGGTTCTGAACAGAACTTAGCACAATATAAAAGCAAATAAATAGCAGAAAATAAAGTGCAGGAAAGATAAAGGCACACAAGGTTTGTTAACCCAGTTCGGAGTAAACACCTCCTACTCTGGGAGATACCAATCCAGGAAGGAATTCCACTATAGGAAATAATCCTTATGACTCAAGACACTGACTCCCAGTTCCCAGCCTAAGCAATTATCTTCCTCCTAGTCTTGAATTCTACCCAACACGTTGAGTATTAGAAAACCTCTAACTTCCTATTCAAGTAACAAACCTGTTACTGAACTACCCTTAACAAACACTACTCTATTTTTGAAGAAATACTTCAATACAATGACTGCACTCGTGCCTACAGGCTTAGAGTGATTACAACTTAATCAAACACCTAAACCAACTCTAACAGAGTGGTGCACAACAAAGCTAAAAGCTTAAAATAACAAAGACTCAATTCTCTGATTAAAACTCTGTTTTTCCGTATCTTGAATAGCAGCAGCACTCCTCCTTAAATAGCCTTCAGTCCAGCAGCATAAATAACAAACTAATCTTCTGAATTGATTTGTTACTGAAATAAGAATGATCCAATAAAGTAACAAATAAAACTGCATTGTATCTTTGAAATATTATAACAGGAAAATACGAATTTCATAACTTTGAACCAAATCTTCAATAAAATCTTCTCCAAAACAACCAGCATTCTAGAATCCATACGCGTGAATATATCCTTGATAAATCTTGCAAAGATTCGTCCCAAAACAACTTGAAAAAGATCAGCTTCTGATGAAGTCAACCAAAGTCAACGCTGGCATCAGAACCTGAAATCAGCTTCTGAAGTGCTACAGTGCATTCAGCTTCTGATGGCTTTTTCAGCTTCTGAACAGCTTCAAAATGATAAACTTGCAACTGAAGATTTGTTCTACAAAAGGAGATGCTTCTATTCAACACATTGGATTTGCCAAATAATGCAGCCAACACCAAAAAACTCAACAATCTCCCCTTTTGGCAAATTTTTGGCTAAAACCAATGTTCACACATCACAAGCTCTTCAATTCATCATAACCAATCTTAACAATGAAGAACTTCACACACATATAACATAGCAAACATAATATCATAGATCAGCAGCGGATTTCAGCTATGTTTATACTAAAAACCAAACAGTTTCAGTATCAGACCACTGAAACACACATAACAGCTTTTGAAAATTGAACTATACTTCAGCACATCTCTGACCAACACAAGAACACTCCCCCTGAAGCTTCACAAACATACAAACACACGGACAATCACTCCAACAACTTAATTCTCCCCCTGCATCTCATAAAACTCCCACTTACTTCTGAACTGCAGTGAAAAATGGTATCAGAGCACAATTGTTTGTCAGGACTTCAGGACCACACTTCAGGACCAAGGACAGCTCTTCACTCATGAATTTAATGACCTTGTACTCCCCCTGAGACACACACTCCCCCTGAAACATATCTGGACATATCTTGTTGCAAAGGTTCTGAACTCTGAACATAATGCTTAGACTAGTCACCTTCTGAATCAATGACACACATTCTGAACAACTCTTGTCTGAACTTGAACATAAGATTTTCTCCCCCTTTTTAGCCACAAAATTATGACAAACCATAGTCTTCATATAGGGATTAAAATCAAAAACAGTAACACAGATCCTTGAAAGGACTTCAGACTTAGATTCAGGCATACACTCAGCATTAGCAAAACTGCCAAGTACTCTACCTTCCTCACATCCAGTTTGCATTAATTGCTATAAATCTTCATGTAAACATACACCTAACTTGCTTCTCAGATTCTCAAACTGTTTAGCATCCAAGGCCTTTGTGAAAATGTCAGCAACTTGTTCTTCAGTAACCACATGTTCCAGCTGAATGATCTTATCTTCCACAAGATTTCTGATAAAGTGGTGTCTGATATCTATGTGTTTAGTCCTGCTGTGCTGAATAGGGTTCTTAGAGATGTTAATTGCACTGAGGTTATCACAATAAAGTGTCATAGTGCCTTCTTCAATGTTATACTCTTCAAGCATCTGCTTCATCCAAACCAGTTGTGAGCAACTACTCCCAGCAGCAATATACTCAGCTTCAACAGTTGACAATGAAACACAGTTTTGTTTCTTGCTGAACCAAGAAATTAAATTATTTCCTAGAAAGAAACATCCTCCTGATGTGCTCTTTCTGTCATCAGCACTACCAGCCCAGTCAGCATCACAAAATCCCATCAGTTCAGAACATGAACTGTGTGAGTACATGATTCCATAGTCACTTGTGCTGTTCACATACTTCAGAATTCTTTTCACTTGAGTTAAATGGCTCATCTTGGGATCAGCTTGATATCTTGCACACACTCCAACAGCAAATGTGATATCAGGTCTGCTTGCAGTCAAGTACAAAAAGCTTCCTATCATACTTCTTTATTGGCTTTGATCTACTAAAACTCCATGTTCATCCTTAGTTAATTTCAGGTGAGTAGCAGCTGGTGTCCTCTTATGAGCAGCAGATTCCATACCAAACTTTTTCACAATGTTCTTGGCATATTTACTCTGAGAAATAAAGATAGTTTTCTCCATTTGCTTGACTTGTAGACCAAGAAAGTATGTCAGCTCACCAACCAAACTCATTTCAAATTCTGACTGCATTTGCTGGACAAATAACTTAACCATTTTATTAGACATTCCACCAAACACAATGTCATCCACATATATCTGAGCAATCATCAGACTTCCATGTTCATTCCTCACAAATAAAGTCTTATCAGAACCTCCTTTCCTATAACCTTGAGCAACAATAAACTGAGTAAGTCTTTCATACCATGCTCTTGGTGCTTGCTTGAGTCCATATAAAGCTTTCTTCAACTTATACACATGATCTGGAAACTGATGATCCACAAAACCCTTAGGCTGTTCAACAAAAACTTCTTGTAAATACCCATTCAGAAATGCACTCTTCACATCCATCTGGAATAGCTTGAATTTGAGAATGCAGGATACACCCAACAGTAATCTTATGGACTCTAGTCTGGCCACAGGTGCAAAGGTATCATCAAAATCAAGTCCCTCAACTTGAGTATAACCCTGAGCAACCAACCTTGCTTTGTTTCTGACTACAGTACCATTTTCATCTGTTTTATTCTTGTATATCCACTTAGTGCCAATCATATTCAACCCTTCAGGTCATGGAACCAGCTCGACATTTATGGAGACTCAGCTCTCGTGATTAATCAAATCAATGGAGATTGGGAAACTCGCCACACCAGCTTAATTCCTTACAAAGATTACGCAAGACGTTTGCTAACCTTTTTCAACAAAGTCAAGCTGCATCACATCCCTCGAGATGAGAATCAAATGGCAGATGGCGACTTTATCTTCTATGTATGAGGTTAGCCGTCGGAACTAGATCCCAACAATCAAGGTTCAACACCTAGAAAGTCCCGCACACGTGTTTCCAGCCGAAGCAGTCATAGACAACAAGCCATGGTTCCATGACATCAAATGTTTCCTCAAAAAGCAAGAATACCCGCATGGGGCATCCAACAAGGATAAGAAAACTCTGCGAAGATTAGCTGGCAACTTCTTTCTAAATGGAGAAGTCTTATACAAGAGGAATTTTGATATGGTGTTACTCAGATGTGTGGATAAGCAAGAAGCTGATCTGATAATGCATGAGATACATGAAGGTTCTTTCGAAACTCATTCCAGTGGGCATACAATGGCTAGGAAAATCTTGAGGGCCGGATATTACTGGATGACCTTGGAAAGCGATTGCTACAAGCATGCCAGGAAATGCCATAAATGCCAAATTTATGCGGACAAGATCCATATGCCACCAACTGCTCTCAACGTCCTCTCTTCCCCTTGGCCTTTCTCTATGTGGGGCATAGACATGATTGGTAGGATTGAACCCAAAGCTTCAAATGGGCATCGTTTCTTCTTAGTGGCAATTGATTATTTCACCAAATGGGTTGAAGCTGCATCATATCCAACGTCACTAAACAAGTGGTGGTACGATTTATTAAGAATCATATTATCTGTCGATATGGTATTCCTAGCAAGATCATCACCGACAATGGGACCAACTTGAATAACAAAATGATGAAGGAGCTATGTGGAGAGTTCAAGATCGAGCATCATAACTCTTCTCCTTATAGACCTCAGATGAATGGTGCAGTTGAAGCTGCAAACAAAAACATCAAGAAAATAGTGCAAAAGATGGTAGTCACCTACAAAGATTGGCATGAGATGTTACCATATGCCTTGCATGGGTATCGTACTTCAGTGCGTACATCAACAGGGGCAACCCCTTTCTCCTTAGTATACGGCATGGAAGCAGTGCTCCCCGTGGAAGTCGAAATCCCGTCATTGAGAATCTTGATGGAAGCTAAGTTGTCGGAGGCTGAATGGTGTCAAAACAGATACGATCAGTTGAACTTAATTGAGGAAAAACGCATGACTGCTTTGTGTCATGGACAACTGTATCAACAGAGGATGAAACAAGCTTTTGACAAGAAGGTTCGTCCCCGTGAAATCCAAGAAGGAGACCTCGTGCTCAAAAGGATCCTATCTTTTCAACCCGACTCTAGGGGCAAGTGGACGCCTAACTACGAAGGCCCATATGTCGTCAAGAGAGTTTTCTCCGGAGGAGCTTTGATTCTCACAACAATGGACGGCGAAGATTTTCCGCGTCTTGTGAATTCCGATGTAGTCAAGAAATATTTTGTCTAAAAACAAAAGAACAGCTCAGTAAGTCGAAAACCCGAAAGGGCGGCTTAGGCAAAAATGAGTGTCTCGGTGGACTGAAAACCTGAAAAGGCGGTCCAGGCAAAAATTAGAGACATAAAACAGAAGTAATCATCCTGATAGGTCAAAAATCTGAAAGGACGACCTATGCAAAAATTAAAGATCAAAAGACAAAATAACTACATCGGACTGGCCGTGATTCGTTTGGGGCACATCAATTATCCAAAGAATCCGAATCTGAAGCATCCGAACAGGGGATTCAAAGTTGTTAGGGATAATAGTGGTCATCGTGTTCAATGTACCCTCCCTTTATATTTACCATTTTTTTTCAAAACTTTGTAAGATCCGTGGAGCCACGCCCTTGGCAGGCCACCACCCCTTTAATAAATTTTCTTCCCAGCATTCTTTTGATTTTTATCAAAAATTCCCATTTATTCTATCCATTCATTACTTCTATTTTTTTATGATAGTACTTAAAACAAAACTTTTTCAAAAAAAAAAATTGTTGTGAATCTTTTATATTTTTGAAGAAAAAAACATAAACAACAAACACATTCTCTCTGAATTCATGATTAATTGAAGTGTCGTCAGTATCTGTCCTGAAAATGGATAAAACTTCGCAGGCAAAGCTTGGTCATTTGCTAAAAGGAATTTCCCAGCAAAGTCATCAGTAAATCAAAAGGGAATATCCCTAGTGGTTTGAGAGCCCGAAAGGACGACTCAGGCAAAGGATAGCCAACCAAAACACGAGCATCCCCGGTGGGATCGCCAGTTCTTCTCCCCAGTGGATTAGCATGATTTCCCCAGTGGATTAACATGTTCTCTCCCCATGAGGTATTTATTCTTCATCAATTATCACGACTTTACCCCGTCAGTATTTGGATGTATCCCCTGTGACTTCATCCACATTGAAGATTACCGAGTATTTGCAATGCAACGTCGGTCCACTTTTCATTTTACCGGTCTAATCTTGTCTCATCAAGTTTATCGGTCATATAATTAATCAAATCAGTCCTTTCCTCAGTGTCATCCCCAGTCTGTCTGGACTAGTGATGTCACCTCTTTTTTTGCCAAGCGGTAGTTCTTTAACGAACAGCTTGTGCATCTTTCATCATATCCTTATACCAAGGGGCAGTTCTGTAACGAACGGTTTGTGTATCCCCAGTGTGAGTCAATCCTCCACACAACATTCCCAGTGAAAGTCGTACATTTGTACAATCGTATGTTCGTACGTTCATACATTCATGCATATACACATTCATGCATACAGCAGAACAACAATATCATTCATACATGGCTGCATTAACCACCATGAGTCTCACCAATCAATAAGCAATTTGTAACCTTCCTTTCCTTGAGTGTCATCCCCAGTATGTCTGGTTCAGAGATGTCACCTTTTTTATGCCAAGTGTTAGTTCTTTAACGAACAGCTTGCGCATCTTTTATCATGTCTTTATGTCAAGTGGCAGTTCTTTAACGAACAGCTTGTGCATTTTTCACCTTTTTATGTCAAGTGGCAGTTCTTTAACGAACAGCTTGTGCATTTTTCACCTTTTTTATGCCAAGTGGCAGTTCTCTAACGAACAGCTTGTGCATAGTCCCCAGTGTTGTTGCCAAGTGGCAGTTCAAACGAACAACTTGTGCACAATTTTTTTATCTAATTCTTACTTTAAGTGGTAGTTCGGAATTTAACCCGAACAGCTGACACTTTACCTTTGTTTTCTTATCCTCAGTGGTAGTTCGGAATTTAACCCGAACAGCTGACACTTTACCTTTGTTTTCTTACCATCAGTGGTAGTTCGAAATTTAACCCGAACAGCTGACCTTTTTATCTTTTGTTTCTTACCATCAGTGGTAGTTTGGAATTTAACCCGAACAGCTGACCTTTTTATCCTTTGTTTCTTACCTTCAGTGGCAGTTCGGAATTTAACCCGAACAGCTGACTTTCACCTTCATCTCTTGTCATCAGTGGCAATTCGGAATTTAACCCGAACAGCTGACTTTCACCTTCATCTCTTGTCATCAGTGGCAGTTCGGAATTTAACCCGAACAGCTGACATTTATCTTTTGTTTTCTTGTCATCAGTGGCAGTTCGGAATTTAACTCGAACAGCTAACCTTTACATTTTTACCTTCATTAAGCTACCGTCGCAACGGTAGTAGGTAAAATAATTTCCCCAGTGCGTAGCATACTTTGTCTTCTCTTACCTTCATTAAGCTACCATCACAACGGTAGTAGGTAAGATGAAATCCCCGGTGAAACCACCAAAGTAACCTTGGTCTGTTGTCTTTATTAAGCTATCATCCTGGTAGTAGACAACTCTTTCCCTAGTGGAACCATGTTTCCCCAGTAGAGTCAGATCCCGTTTCTTTAACGAACCCGGGTATCCCTTTGATTCACTTTTCATCCCCAGTCGGGTCATCTTTGCCGTCTTTGCATTCATACTTACATTACGAGCATCCACAGCATTTGCATGCATGCATTCATAGCATTTTCAATTCAAGAAAAATATTTAGTCAAAAATGGTGTACTTTATATTTAAGTCTCTTCGACCCGTCAATTTCAAAATTTCACTTTTAATCTCCGGGCGAAGAAACTTAAATAGGGGCATCTGTCATACCCCATTTTTTGACTCATATTTTTCTTTATTTTATCTTTTATTATCTCATCATTTATTTTTACCTTTTACTACCTTTTATTATTATTTCATCTTTATTGTTGGATTTTTATTTATTAATATTTATCACCATTAGCATTACTATTATTTTTATTAATATTATCATTATCATTATTATTATTAATACTATTGTTTTTATTAATAATATTATTATTATCTTTTTATCAATGTTTTATTATTATTATTTATTATTATCATTATTTTTTAATTACTAATATTATTATCTTTTTTCATCATTATTATTGTTATCACCTCCATTATTATTGTGCGCTCTCGTTAAAAAAACGCAAACCCTGAGACGTGTGCGAACGCTCGAAAGACTTTGTGAAGTCGCCACCAAAGTTTTTGTGTAAAGGGAACGTTGATAAACCCTTGAGTTTTTTATTTTGAAGGGAAACGATAATAAAACCCTTGACGATGAGGAAAGGATGGTCATCGCAACCATTATCGGGTTCAGGAGTCGATTACGCAAGGGGAAGGTATTAGCACCCCTCACGTCCGTTGTACTCAACGGGAACCTCCTAGTTTGCTAAGGCTTAAGATGTTTTTAAAAGTTTTGCTTGAATGCTTGACGATAAATAAAGATAAAAAAGATGAAAGGGGAAAAAGTTGTTTTTTATGATTGTGCTTGACAAGATGACGATCTTGCTCCTACGTATCTCCTGGTGCGATGGAGAATTCAAAGCTACGTAGTTCTTTGGTAGAAAAACGTATTTTTGTTGGTTTTTTTTAAATAACGATGTTTTAACCGTATTCTTGCGATCAAACATTGCTTGTATGCTCACGCGTTGGAGGCTTAAGCGTTTGTTTAAAATCGCGCTAGAAATGTTAAAAGCATGTCTGTTGGGGAAAAGGTTCGAATTGACCGCGAAGGGCCAAGAAATGGTTCATTTGGTCACGGCGGACCAAGAAAAGGTTCAATGGACTCAAACGAGTCGAACATTGACCAAAGTGACTCAAACGAGTCGAGAAGGGGTTCAATTGATCCAACGGGATCAAGAAAAGGTGCAATGGACTCAACCGAGTCGAACATTGACGAAAGTGACTCAACCGAGTCGAGAATTGAATCAAATGGTCACGGGGGACCAAAAGGTTCAAATTGACCACAAAGGGCCAAGAATTGGTTTGGTGTGGTTGGGTGTGTTAAAAAAAATAAAATGACGATTGTCCGAAAAGCGAGACATACGTCAAGCATTCGTTCAATCGGGGAAATGGAGAGACATACGTCAAACCATTCCTTTTTCATTCAAGTTTTGTTTGAATTTTAAGGAATCCCAAAGCTATCAAAACACTTGGTTTAGAACTCAAATGAAAAGGTTTTAATTGTTCAAATTAGTTGTTGCAACCTAATGAACAAGTTTGCTTTGTTTATGTGCATGAAAATAAACAAGTTTATGGCAAATGCACAAATTCGTGCAAAAACGCACAAGTTCGGCTCAAGTTTGAAAAAAGATTTTGAAAAGTGAACAAGTTCGGCTTAAGTTCACGTTTGGTTGAAAATCATGAACAAGGCTCTTTGTTCAAGTTTAGTTTTAAAATAATGAACTTGGCCTATTGCTCGTATTTGATTTTGAAAGTTTAAGAACATAACTGGTTTCACAAGTCACTTAAAAAAGTATAGCACAAACTTGTGGAATTTCCAAAGACATGCAAAACTTTTGATGAGGTTTGAACAAACATGAGTTTTAACCCTCCTAGGTTCTGAACCATTGGTTAGAACCTCAAAAATTTGGCCTTTTGAAGCCTGAGTTCATGTTGTGAGTTTTGCCTACTTCGCAGAGCAGCCAGAACTTGGCTCTGCGAAGCCAGATTCTGTCATGGTCGCACTGCGACCATTACTTTGCTCTGCGAACTATGCGAAAAATTGAACTCAGAAGCTGCTTCTGAATAGAAGTTCAGAAGCTGCTCTTGAGCAAGCTTCAGAACCTTGAGGGGGTTAAAAAGCTTTGCAAATTTGGCAAGAAAAGGTTTAAAACAACACAAATTGGTGTTTTGCAACTTTGAGATTCCTTTTGAGTTTCAAAAGGGGTTTTTTGTGCAAAATGAAATTAAACAAAACAAATGATGCAAACAGCTATTCAAAATGATAGATAAAGATTATAGGACACTTACAGAACTCCTAGCAATGCTCTTGTTGCAAGGAAATGGCAAGGTTGAATGGTTTGGCAAGTTTAAGATGTTGGAGGTTTGGATAATGACACTAGTGTTTGGCTACTATCTCTCACTCTTTGTATGGTGCTTTGCAGGTTTTTGTTGTGTATTTAGTGTTGTTTCAAGTGTTTAATTGCTGGTAAGTCTCTTGAATTCGTGTGTTTCAAATTGCTGTCATTAATCCTCTTGTCTTGCATCCCTTTTATAGGCAAAAACCAAATCTAATGTCATCATGAGAAATCCCTAAAATCCAGCTGATTTATGGGCTAGAATCAGGCTAAATTGCTTTGCATTTAATGCAAAAGTGAAGAGGTGACCTTGCCTTGCTGCAATGGTCAAGACTTTGGCGAATCCAGCCATTAATTCAACTGATTTTGGATAGCAATGATGATGAAAAAGTGGAAAAACAGAGCTGGTTTGCAATTGGCTGTTCTTGGGATCAATCCTTGAAATCTTGAGGGTTTAAGCAATAAAAACGTGCACTGTAATGTGCAGAGGTTGGGGGGAAACAAAAGGGAACATGTGGGCTGGTGTGGGGAGGAAGAAAAGCTGCTGAAAACAGGGCAGCAAAACAACCTTTGGACAAGTGAAAACCAGCTGGGTTTAACTAGTTTTGGGGAAGAAAGAAGGAAGAAAAACACACAAGCAGCTGGCTGGCAAGCTCAGGGTCACTAACAGGTCAATTGGGAGGGACAAGAGCTGCCCAAGGTCAAGCCAACTTGCTTGGCACATGCAAGGTTGGAAGAAAAACCTTCTTTCCTTTCCTTTAATGGCACATGTTCAATCTCTGGCTTTGCTGAGCCAAAACAGCCACCAATGCCAAATATAATGATAATAATAATGATAGGTAATAATAATAATAACTATAATGAAATTAAATCAAAGCAATTAAAATCTGCAAAAAATTCGCAGACTTAGCAGTGCGAAGGGGACTTTGCTCTGCGAAGTCCTCATTTCGGAAATGTTGACTTTTTTGTTGACTTTTGTTGACTTTGACTTTTTTTTTTGTTTTGAATTTTTTTTTGAAAAAACTTGGGACAAAATTAGGGTACAACAATTATCATCATTACCCTCATTGTTATTTTCATTATTTACTATTTTATTGGTTTTTAATTGTTTTATTTTAAAGAAAATACAAAAAAGAAAAGGGGAGTTCGCAGAGCAAAGTTCCCTTCGCACTGCGAACTCTGCGAATTTTCTACAGATTTTAATCTTTTTGATTTATCTCTTTTGTTTTCATTATAGTTATTATTGTTATCCTCTATCATTATTATTATCACTGTTATTGTCAATTTTAGTTGTTGGTTTCAGCAAGGCAAAGAATTAAACATGTGACATTAAAGGTTAAGGTGAGATGGTTTTTCTTCCAACCTAGCATGTGCCAAAGCAAGTTGGCTGCCCTTGGTCAGCCCTCATCTCTCCCAATTGACCTGCCTCTAACCCTGAGCTTGCCAGCCAGCTGCTTGTTTCCTTTCCTTCCTTCTTTCTCCCCCAAAACCAGTCAAACATAGGTGGTTTCACTTGCCCAAAAGCTGTTTTGCTTGCCCTGTTTTCAGCTGCCTTTTCTCCTTCCTCACACCAGCCCACATGCTCCTTTTGTTTCCCCCAATCTCTGTACATGGCAGTGCACGTTTTCCTTGCTTGACCTCTCAAGATTGCAAGGATTGATCCCAAGAACAACCCAATTGCAAGCTTCCCTGTTTTTCAGATTTTTATCATCATTGCTATCAAAGATCAGTTGCATTAATGGCTGGATTTGGCCAAAGTCTTGACCAAGGTTGCAAGGCAATGTCCCCTCTTCACTTTTGCATTAAATGCAAAGCAAGATAGCTTGGTTTTAGCCCACAAATCAGCTGGATTCTAGGGATTTTCCATCATGACAATTGATTTCGTTTTGGCCTATAAAAGGAATGCAATGCATAATCATAAAAGAGACTTGAAAAAACCAGCAATTACACTTACACGAATTACACTTGAAAAACCATTTTTACACACAAGCAATTACAGAATTTCTAGAGCAAGAACAGAGTTCAACACATAGCAAAAACCAATTGGAACATTAGAGCTATTTGTTATCCATAACCTCTAACATCAAAGCTTTGCAAAAACAATCAATCAAGCCACTTCCTATCTCTTGCACAAGCATTGCTAGGAGTTCTGTAAGTGTTCTAAAGTCTTTATCTTTCATTTTGAATTGCTGTTGGCATCATTTACTTTGTTTAATTTCATTTTGCACAAAAAACCTCTTTTGAAACTTCAAAAGGAATCTCAAAGTTGCAAAGCACTAAAACTGAGTTGTTGTACTCCTTTTCTTCCAAATTTTCAAAGCTTTTTAATCCCTTTAGTGTTCTGAAGCTGGCCCAGAAGCAGCTTCTGAACAGAAGTTCAGAAGCAGCTTCTGAGTTCATTTTTTCGCAGAGTTCGCAGAGCAAAGTCATGGTCGCTCTGCGACCATGACAGAACTTAGGTTCGTAGAGCCAAGTTCAGGTTGCTCTGCGAAATTAACAGAACTCAGAACCTGAGTTCAGGCTTCAAAAGCCAATTTTTTTGGGGTTCTCATCTAAAAACTCAGAACCTAACAGGATTAAATCTCATTTTTGTTCAAACCATACCAAGTTTTTGCATGATGTTGGAAACTTCACAAGTTTTGAGCAATAAATCTTGAGTAGCTTACGAAACAAGTTATGTTCTTAAACTTTTAAAATCAAACTTGAGCAATAAGCTAAGTTCATTATTTTCAAAAATTAAACTTGGACAAAAACTTTGTTCATGATTTTCAATCAAAACATGAACTTGAGCCGAACTTGCTCACTTTTAAAACCAAACTCAAATTTGAGCCGAACTTGTGCATTTTCCAAACTTATGCATGTTTTCATGAATTTGTTCGTTTTTCAAACTTGAATAACACTTGTTCTTGAGTTCCAATAACTTAATCAACAAGCTACGTTCATGATTTTCAATAAACTTGAACAACAAATTTGTTCATGATTTTCAACAACTTTTCTTTAAGAAGTTTTAACCAAGTGTTTTGTTTCCTTTGAGATTTCTTTGAGTTTCAACAAACAAAAACTTGAATGAAAAAGGAATGGTTTGACGTATGTCTCTCCAAACCCCGGTTGCACGAGCGCTTGAAGTATGTCTCGTTGTTCGGGCAATCGTCATTCCATTTTCGACGCGTCCAACGCGCTTAAACCTTTCTTTGGTCCCCGTGACCATTTTAAAACTTTTCTTGGCCCTCGTGGTCAATTCAAACTTTTACGCCTTTGTGCGTCCATCCTTTTGTCATTTAAACCTTTTACGCCTTTGTGCGTTTTCTTTTTCACGCCCGAGTGCGAATACGTCTCTTTTTATCAAATCGTTTTTACCTTTTTTAAGCTACCCTCATTACGGTAGTAGGTAAAACTTTTTTTTATCGGTCTTTATTAACCTATCCACATAACGATAGTAGACCGCGTTTGTATTTTAAAGCAAACTCTTTCGCTCAGGCGCGATCAAATCTTTTTTATTAAAATCAACCAACATACAAACTTTTTCTACCCAAAGAACTACGTACGCTTTGAATTCTCCATCGCACCGGGAGATACGTAGGAGCAGGATTCATATCTTGTCAAGCCCTTTAATAAAAAAAAAACTTTCTTTTTCCCCTTTATCATATTTTTTCTTTTTCCCTTTAAATATATTCAAACATGCAAGCAAAACTTTGAAAACATTCTAAGTCTAAGTCAACTAAGAGGTTCCCGTTGAGTACAACGGATGTGAGGGGTGCTAATACCTTCCCCTTGCATAATCGAGTCCCGAACCCAAAATCTCTTACTTCAAGTTAATTTCGAACTTTTTTCCTTTTTTCCCCGAAAAATTAAAAGTTCAGTCGTGATTTAAAATTAGTGATTCAACGCTTCTCAATAGCTTGATATCCGAAATTCAACGCGACAGACCTAGCCTTTTCGGCTTTTAACCTTTCTACTTGTCGAACTCTATCGGCCAATTGGGCCATATCTCTCAAATGCTGGGTATCCAATTTCTTTTGGACAGAGTAATCTAGACCTCCAGCGGTCATTTCGACTAACTCATGTTCGGGCACTTGGGTGAAACATCTCGCCTTCAACAGTCTAAATCTATTGAGATAATCATCAATAGACTCGGGCGTTTTTCGCCTAACACTAGCCAATTCTTTCAAGCTTATTTTAGATTGGCCCATGTAAAACTGTTCATGGAACACTTGTTGGAACAAAATGTATGAACAACTCTCTTTTGGGTTTTGATGATAACAAAGTGTTAAAAAGAAAATTGGAATTGCTAATGCTTTGTTCTAAGTGTGTAGAACCACGTTCTTAATGTTTGCTAATTAATACTGGTTATGGAAGAACAAGCTAAGAGCAAGAAGGAAAGCATAGAAGCCTTTGTTGCAAGTATGAAGCAAGACTGTGTCTGAAGCAGCTTCTGAAGACTGAGTCTGAAGACTGCGTCTGAAGAAATGAGTCTGAAGACTGCGTCTGAAGAAGTGCTTCTGAAGACTGAGTCTGAAGGTCAACAGAAGTCAACGTCTGAAGGGTGCTTCTGATGGTCAACAGAAGTCAACGTCTGAAGGCAGCGTCTGAAGGTCAACAGAAGTCAACGTCTGAACAGTGTGTCTGAAGGGTGCGTCTGAACAGTGCGTCTGAAGACCTGCTTCTGAAGGGAGCTTCTGATTAACAGTGTCTGAAGGGAGCTTCTGATGAACAGTTTCTGAAGAAGCTTCTGAAGTCTGAGTTCTTAAGGAAAAGCAACTGTCACTGTCAGCATTAAATGCCTGCAATGTCAGAACAGCTCAATGGAACAGTTGCCTCCTTCAAAGAAACATTCTCCAGCTTTTAAGGAAAGAATTCAAAAATTGCGTGCTCTGTGTTCTGCAGTTCAGCACACAATTTCAGCTGTGAAGGTGAGAAAAACACACACAAGAAGGGGGGTTGAATTGTGTGGACTCAAAAACTCGTTTCTGCACCCTGTTTTTCTGCTATGTTTAGCTCGCATTTCAGCCGTTGCAAGTAGTGAACTAGGCCAGACTGAAATGCGAGCTAAACATAGCAGAAAAACAGGGTGCAGCAGCCATTTTTGAATTTGCTTTCCTTCAAAGCTGCGAAATGTTTGAGTCAGGGAGACAACTGTTCCATTGGGGGAGTTCTGACACTGCAGGCATTAAATGCTGAAGGAAACTTTCCACGTCAGACTTCAGAAGCTTCTTCGTGAACAGTACTTCAGAAGCTCTTCTGAAGACTCAGACTTCAGAAGCACTGTTCATCAGACGCTGGTCTTCAAATGTTGACTTTTGTTGACCTTCAGACGCACTGTTCATCAGACGCTCCCTTCAGACGTTGACTTTTGTTGACCCTCAGACTCAGCCTTCAGACGCTGCCTTCAGACGCAGGCTTCAGACTCAGCCTTCAGACCCACCCTTCAGACTCCCTTCAGTTTTGCAACATTGCTTCTAAGCTTTCCTTCTTGCTCTTAGCTTGTTCTTCCACAACCATTATTAAATACCAATCATTAAGAACGTGGTTCTGAAATAACTTGAACAAAGCATTAGCAATAACCAATTTTCTTTTTAACACTTTGTTATCATCAAAACCTTAAAGAGAGATGTTCATACAAATTGTTCCAACAATCTCCCTCTTTATCCAAAAGAGAGTGTTCATACATTTTGTTCCAACAATCTCCCCCTTTTTGATGATAACAAACATAATTATTAATCAGAAAATTGTTGTTAATTTAATTAACAAGTTAACTGCAGGGTATGAGGTTTGTAAGCTCCCCCTGAGTCTGATCCAGGTTAATTAAATTCAGTTTAAATCAAAACATGTGACAATTTCAGAATTGTTGTTAAGTTTAAATAAAAAGCTGACTTCAGGAGAGGTTTGCAAGCTCCCCCTAGGTATGACAGTCCTCAAGGTTAGGTTTGTAAGCTCCCCTTGATTCTTATCCAAGTTAATTAATTAAACTCAACTTAAAACAATCAAGTGAAATTAACACTCAGAATTATAAATAACAAGCTAACTTCAGGTTCTGTGGTTTGTAAGCTCTCCCCCTAAGTCTGATAATCCACAGGATGAGTTTTGTAAGCTCCCTGAGTCTTATCCTCATTATTTTAAATTCATTTTAACTCACTAAGAGTAATGTATCTAACAGAAATTCAATTCAGAGGCTAAGAGTTAAAAACAGTTCTCATAAGTTAATTTTAATCAGAACTTAACTTATGTTCAGAGGCTCAGGCATTAAGGCTGAAATTCTGGCCAGTCAAAACTAAAGAGATACTAACAGGTCCTGATTAAAACTGGTTCTGAACCTAACAGGTTCTGAACAGAATTTTGCACAAAATAAAAGCAATTAATCAGCAGGAATATAAAGTGCAGGAAAGCTAAAAGCACACAAGGTTTGTTAACCCAGTTCGGAGTAAACACCTCCTACTCTGGGGGATACCAATCCAGGAAGGAAATCCACTATTGGAATTAATCCTTAAGACTCAGACACTAACTCCCAGTTCTTATCCTAAGCAACCAATCTCCACCTAGTCAGACTTCTACCCAACTCTTGAGTATTAGAATCCTCTAACTTCCTATTCAAGTAACTAAACCCAGCCACTTGAACAACACTTAACAATCCCCTGTTTTGAACAACACTTCAATAACACAAAGACGTCATTCGTACCTAAAGGTTTAGAATGAATTACAACTCTATAAAACTCTAAACCAACTCAAAACATCTGAGTGGTGCACAAATAAAACTCTAAGTTTTAACACACAGACTCTATTCTCTAAATTATAACTCTCAATTCGTGAGTCTTGAATAGCAGCAGCCCTCCTCTATTTATGGCCTTCAGTCTTGCAGCATAAATAACAAACTAATCTTCTGATTTGATTTGTTACTGAAATAAGATTGGTCCAATAATGTAACAAATAAAACTGTACTAAATCTTTTAAAGATTATAACAGGAAAATATGAATTTCATATCTTTGAACCAAATCTTCAATAAAATCTTCTTCAAATAAATCAACATTCTAGAAGCCATATGCGTGGATAAATCTTCAATAAATCTTGCAAAGATTCGCGTAGAAATAACTTGAAAATAACCAGCTTCTGATGAAGTCAACAGAAGTCAACGCGGGCATCAGAACCTGAACCAGCTTCTGAAGAAGTCAACAGAAGTCAACGCGGGCATCAGAACCTGAACCAGCTTCTGAAGTGCTTCAGTGCTTCTGATGTAGCACTCAGCTTCTGATGGAATTTTCAGCTTCTGAACAGCTTCAAATGGAAAAACTTGCAACTGAAGAAATGTTCTAATCATGGAGAAGCTACTATCCAATACTTTGGTTTTGCCAAAATATGCAGCCAACACCAAAAGACTCAACAATCTCCCCCTTTGGCAAATTTTTGGCTAAAACCATCCAAGTTCTTCAATCTCCCTAATAAACAACTCAGCAATGAAGACTCCACAATTATATATCATAGCATAAACATAAGCAGCGGACACAGCTTTGAAAAAACACAAACCAGCTTCAGTTCTACAAAACATAACAGCTACTGAAGCACACACGAGACAAGTACTGAACAACTCCTGATCATCACAACCAAGGTATCAGAGCTACTGATCAACTCCTGATCATCACAACACTCCCCCTGCAACTCAGCTTCTCATACAAACTCCCCCTTACTACTGAACAGCAGAGATAGATGATATCAGAGCACAAACCAAAGCACAAGAACCACACTTCAGGAGCTGAACACTAATGTTCTTCAGGACCACTACACTTCTACACTTCAGGACCACATCATCACTCAGGTATATAACAAGCTTGTACTCCCCCTGAGACACATCTACCCCCTTGATCACATCTGAACATATAATGCTTGCATAAGATTTTCTCCCCCTTTTTAGTCACAAAATTCTGACAAATCATAGTCTTCATATAGGGATTAAAATCAGAACAGGTAACACAGATCTTGGAAAACATATCAGACTCAGACTCTGGTTCAGGATCACACTCAGCATCAGCATAACTGGCAGGTACTCTATCTTCCTCACATCCAGTTTGCAGTGATTGCTATAAGTCTTCATGTAAACACACACCTAACTTGCTCCTTAAGTTTTCAAACTGTTTAGCATCCAAGGCCTTTGTGAAAATGTCAGCAACTTGTTCTTCAGTAGCTACATGTTCCAGCTGAATGACTTTATCCTCCACAAGGTTTCTAATAAAATGATGTCTGATGTCTATGTGTTTGGTTCTGCTGTGCTGAATTGGATTTTTAGAGATGTTGATGGCACTCAAATTGTCACAAAACAATGTCATAGTTCGTTGTTCAATGTTGTACTCCTCCAGCATCTGCTTCATCCACACCAATTGTGAGCAACTACATCCAGCATCAATATACTCAGCCTCAGCAGTTGACAATGACACACAGTTTTGTTTCTTGCTGAACCATGAAATCAAGTTATTTCCTAAAAAGAAACAACCTCCTGAGGTGCTCTTCCTGTCATCAGCACTTCCAGCCCAGTCAGCATCACAAAATCCGATCAATTCAGAACTTGAACTATGTGAATACATGATTCCATAGTCACTTGTGCTATTCACATACTTCAGAATCCTCTTCACCTGAGTCAGATGACTCATCTTAGGATCAGCTTGATATCTTGCACAAACTCCAACAGCATAAGTGATATCAGGTCTGCTTGCAGTTAAATACAATAAGCTCCCTATCATGCTTCTGTACTGACTTTGATCTATTGATACTCCTTGTTCATCTTTGGTTAGCTTCAGATGAGTAGCAGCTGGTGTCTTCTTATGAGCAGCAGATTCCATTCCAAACTTCTTCACTATGTTCTTGGCATACTTACTTTGAGAAATGAAGATTGTATCTTCCATTTCCTTGACTTGTAGTCCAAGAAAATAAGTCAGCTCTCCAACCAAACTCATTTCAAACTCTGACTGCATCTGCTGAACAAACAACTTAACCATCTTCTGAGACATCCCTCCAAACACTATGTCATCAACATAGATCTGAGCAATCATCAGACTCCCATTTTCATCTTTCACAAACAAAGTCTTATCAGAACCTCCTTTTCTGTAACCTTGAGCCACAAGAAACTGAGTTAATCTTTCATACCATGCTCTTGGTGCTTGCTTCAATCCATACAAGGCCTTCTTCAGTTTGTAAACATGATTAGGAAATTTATAATCCACAAATCCTTTAGGCTGTTCAACATACACTTCTTCTTGCAGATATCCATTCATAAATGCACTCTTCACATCCATCTGAAATAGCTTGAACTTGAGAATGCAGGATACACCCAACAGTAATCTTATGGACTCTAGTCTAGCCACAGGTGCAAAGGTTTCATCAAAATCCAATCCCTCTACTTGAGTATAACCCTGAGCAACCAACCTAGCCTTGTTTCTGACTACAGTACCATTCTCATCTGTTTTATTCTTGTAAATCCATTTAGTACCAATCACATTCAACCCTTCAGGTCTTGGAACCAGATCCCACACTTCACTCCTTTTGAATTGATTCAACTCATCTTGCATTGCTTCAATCCAAAATTCATCAGTTAGAGCTTCTTTCACATTTTTAGGCTCAAACTTTGACACAAAGCATGAATCAGTAGCAGCATCTGATCTCCTGGTTCTGACACCTTGATCCAAACAACAAATGATAAGCTCGTTAGGATGATCCTTCTGAACTCTAATAGATGGCCCTTTATTGGTAGAATGATGTTCTGGATGTACATCTGCTTCTTCAGACTCTGGATGAATTTCTGCTTCTGAAGTTTGTTCTTCTGATGCTTCAGACTCTGGAATAACTTCAGACTCACTTCTATCTTTCTCAGCAGTCAGATCATCAATTACCACATTAATGGACTCCATTACAACCTTGGTTCTGGAATTAAACACCCTGTAAGCTCTGTTGTTCACTGAATAACCCAGGAATATGCCCTCATCAGACTTAGGATCCAGTTTTCTTCTATTCTCTCTGTCAGCCAAGATATAGCATCTGCTCCCAAAAATATGGAAGTATTTCACAGTTGGCTTCCTCCCTTTCCACAATTCATACAGAGTAGATGTTGTTCCCTTTTTCAAAGTGACTCTATTGTGTATGTAACATGATGTGTTCATTGCTTCAACCCAAAACATATATGGCAGCTTCTTAGCATGCATCATAACCCTTGCACATTCTGCTAAAGTCCTGTTCTTCCTCTCAACTACCCCATTTTGCTGAGGTGTGATAGGTGCAGAAAACTCATGCTTTATACCTTCAGAGCACAGAATTCTGAAAAGCTCTTGTTTTCAAATTCTTTGCCATGATCACTTCTGATTCTGATAATCCCACTATCCTTCTCTCTTTGTAGTTGGATGCACATCTCTTTGAAAACTTCAAAAGTGTCAGACTTTTCTCTAACAAAGCTGACCCATGTATATCTTGAGTAGTCATCTACCATTACAAAGGCATACCTCTTGCCTCCAATACTCTCAACTTCCATAGGCCCCATCAAATCCATATGAACAAGTTCTAGTACTTTAGTAGTTACCTGGTGAACTAATCTGGGATGAGACTTTCTTGTTTGTTTTCCAATTTTACAATCACCACAAACATTGTCCTCATTGATCTTCAGATTAGGTACACCTCTGATAGCTTCAGTACTTAGGATTTTTTTCATGCCTTTCATATGCAGATGTCCCAGTTTCTGGTGCCAGAGCTTGACTTCTTCTTCTGAGCTCATAAGACAAGAAGTCAAACTTCTTTCTTCTTCAGAAACCCACAAATAACAATTGTCTTTGGATCTGCAGCCTCTCATCTGAATCTTATCTTCCTGATCAGTAACAATACACTCTAGTTTGTTAAAATTAACCTTCAATTCTTGATCACAAAGTTGGCTAATACTGATCAGATTAGAGGTTAATCCTTCCACCAGTAGCACATCATTAAGTCTGGGCAAACCTTCTCTGATCAAATCACCAATACCCAGAATCTGACCTTTTACACCATCTCCAAATGTCACATAACTTCTGGAGTATGATCTGATATTGCTCAGCAGCTTCTTCACACCAGTCATGTGCCTTGAACACCCACTATCAAAATACTAGTCTTCTTTTGAGGTGGCTCTTAATGAAGTATGAGCAATCAGGCCTACATTCTGAACCTTAGGTTTCCACACCTTCTGAACACTGTGTCTGGGTGCAGCTGGTTGCACTCTTCTAAATTAAAAGTGTTCATGGTAACCATACAATTTAAAGCAGAATGGTTTGATATGCCCTATCTTTCCACAATGATGACAGATCCAAGGATGATTTCTCCTCCTTCTGTTTCTGAAAAAATTCTGGGGTTGCTTCTGAGGTAGCATCTGAACATGCTTTTGACCTTGCATCTGAGGTCTCTTCTGAGCTTGCTTTTGAGGTCTCATCTGAATATGCTTCTGACCTTGCATCTGGGCTTGCTTCTGAGGTCTCTTCTTTGATGTTCCAGCCATAGAATCATGAGTTTGAGTAGCAGGAACAAAACTCATCTGTTTAGGAATCTGAGTCTGATCAACAAAACCTAACCCAGTTTTTCCTTGTTGCTGATTCCCCAAAATGTCCTCCAACTTATCAGTAGCAGAGTTCAACATCTTCACTTGCTTCTTCATTTGATCAAGTTGGGAGTTCAGTTGGTTCACTTCTTCTTTTAAATCTGAATTCTGCACTAACAGTTCACCTTTTTCAACCTCCAGTTGAAGAATAGTCTCCTTTTGATCCAAAACTTGTTTGCAAACCTCAGCACTTCTGGTATACAGCTTCTTGTAGTTATCAGCTAGTTCATCATATGAGGTTTTAGCAGCTTCAGACACAGATGAGGCTTCAGACTCTGAGTCAGACTCTGAAAAGGTCTCAGACTCTAAAACAACTTCCTTCTTCAAGATAGCTCCTGACCTTACTACCAGACCAGTATCACACATACCAGATTCACTAACATCATCTTCTTCAGAACCATCATCAGACCATGCAACAGCTAGGCTTTTCTTCTGCTTCTTAAGAAAAGTAGGACATTCAGACTTGATATGTCCATAACCTTCACACTCATAGCACTGCACTCCTTTGGCTTGGTTACTTTTCTCCTCAGACTTGGTCTTCTTCTCATCAGTTTGTTGCTTTTTGTTATTGAATCTGAAATTCTGACCTTTGGCTTTGGCTTTTCTGTTAACATTCTTCAGAATCTTGTTAAATTGTTTTCCCAGCAACACTAGAGCTTCTGATAAGTCATCCTCATCAGACTCTTGTTGATCATCAGCTTCAGCATTCACAGTAAAAGCTATACCTTTCCCTTTCTTATCAGGCTGTTTGCAGAATGCAGTCTCAAAATTTAACAAAGACCCAATCAGCTCCTCAACCTTCATAGCAGAAATATCATGAGCCTCCTCAATTGCAGTGACCTTCATGTCAAATCTTCTGGGTAGGGACCTGAGGATTTTTCTCACCAACTTCTCATCAGACATCTTCTCCCCAAGTGAATCAAAAGAATTTGCCATGTCCAGCACATTCATGTAAAAATCCTGAATGGATTCATCCTCCTTCATCTTCAGGTTCTCAAATTTGGTGGTCAGCAGCTGCAATCTGGACATCTTCACTTTAGAGGTTCCTTCATGAGTTGTCTTCAAAATTTCCCAGGCCTCCTTAGCAACAGTACACTGTTTGATAAGTCTGAACATGTTCTGGTCCACACCATTAAAGATTGCATTCAAAGCTTTTGAATTTCCCAGAGACAAGTCATCTTCAGCTCTGGTCCACTCCTCTTCAGGCTTCAAAACTCCAGTTTTGTTACCATCTTTGTCCAAAACCTCAGGATGTTCCCAGCCTTTTATCACAGCTTTCTAAGTCCTGCTGTCAATAGACTTTAGAAAAGCACACATCCTTGACTTCCAATACTCATAGTTTGTGCCATCTAGTAGGGGTGGTCTATTGACATAGCCTCCTTCTCTATCCATGCTTGCCAGAAATAAACTCCTCTGGATCTCACCCAATTTACAGGCAGGGTGCCTGCTCTGATGCCAATTGAAATTCTGGCCAGGCAAAACTAAAGAGATACTAACAGGTCCTGATTAAAACTGGTTCTGAACCTAACAGGTTCTGAACAGAATTTTGCACAAAATAAAAGCAATTAATCAGCAGGAATATAAAGTGCAGGAAAGCTAAAAGCACACAAGGTTTGTTAACCCAGTTCGGAGTAAACACCTCCTACTCTGGGGGATACCAATCCAGGAAGGAAATCCACTATTGGAATTAATCCTTAAGACTCAGACACTGACTCCCAGTTCTTATCCTAAGAAACCAATCTCCACCTAGTCAGACTTCTACCCAACTCTTGAGTATTAGAATCCTCTAACTTCCTATTCAAGTAACTAAACCCAGCCACTTGAACAACCCTTAACAATCCCCTGTTTTGAACAACACTTCAATAACACAAAGACTTCATTCGTACCTAAAGGCTTAGAATGAATTACAACTCTATAAAACTCTAAACCAACTCAAAACATCTGAGTGGTGCACAAATAAAACTCTAAGTTTTAACACACAGACTCTATTCTCTGAATTATAACTCTCAATTCGTGAGTCTTGAATAGCAGCAGCCCTCCTCTATTTATAGCCTCCAGTCTTGCAGCATAAATAACAAACTAATCTTCTGATTTGATTTGTTACTGAAATAAGATTGGTCCAATAATGTAAGAAATAAAACTGTACTGAATCTTTTAAAGATTATAACAGGAAAATATGAATTTCATATCTTTGAACCAAATCTTCAATAAAATCTTCTTCAAATAAATCAACATTCTAGAAGTCATATGCGTGGATAAATCTTCAATAAATCTTGCAAAGATTCGCGTAGAAATAACTTGAAAATAACCAGCTTCTGATGAAGTCAACAGAAGTCAACGCGGGCATCAGAACCTGAACCAGCTTCTGAAGAAGTCAACAGAAGTCAACGCGGGCATCAGAACCTGAACCAGCTTCTGAAGTGCTTCAGTGCTTCTGATGTAGCACTCAGCTTCTGATGGAATTTTTAGCTTCTGAACAGCTTCAAATGGAAAAACTTGCAACTGAAGAAATGTTCTAATCATGGAGAAGCTACTATCCAATACTTTGGTTTTGCCAAAATATGCAGCCAACACCAAAAGACTCAACAAAGGCCTTTTACTCCCCTTTCATAAGTTACTTACTGACAGAATTTAACTTATGTTGTGAGCTCAGGAGCTTTAATACGTGTTTACCTCTACTCCCCCTTTTGTCATCAACAAAAAGAAAGTTTCATAAAGAAAAATTTCAGAATTTTGAGAGAGTTTTGAAAAACATGTGAGATAATCATGCAATCATATAAGTAATCAAGCAGCAAAGATGAGACTCAGAGCAGACTTGATCATACATGAGTATATGACATTGCATTTGAAAATTGAATGATGTTCAGAAGCAGAAAAAGATAGTTCAGAGCTTCTGATCAGAGCATTCTTTGTTCAGACATAGTTGTTCAGTGTAATTTGTTCAGTATCAGAGCAAGTTGCAGTTCAGATTGTAGGTTGTTTTTCTGTATAGAGTCTTGGCCAATTCTCTTCAAATCATCACCCTTTTATAGATGATAATAGAGCTGTTGAGATTGCCCATAAAATTAGCAAAGAGCCGTTGCAAATTGAGGCTAGGTCAGCTGAGTTTGTGTGCATGAAAAGCAGAGCACACAAAGTTTGAAAACATTCCTTAAAACCTGGGGAATGTTTCTGAGAAGGAGGCAACCAATTGCAAAGAGTTGTTCTGACATTTGCAACATAAATTCTAAGATGATAAATTTGTAAGAATTTCTAAGTTGTTTTTGGTGACTTTCAAATATGGCAGCAAAACAGAGTGCAGATTTCAGTCTTTAGTTTCTTGAGTCTTAGCAATTTCTTCTTCAAATCTTTACCCTTTTATAGAAGATAAAAGAGCTGTTGAGAATTGCCTAGAAATCCAGCAAAGAGCCGTTAAAAAAGAGAAGCTACCTAGGTCAGAAATTCAAATCCCTTGTAAGTGACAGGGGGACTAGACTACTTCCAACTTGTGGAAGGAACTAGTATAAAAACTCTTGTGTCTCTCTTTCCCTTTCTCTCATTTACTCTTAACCGCTGCTATAACACTCTGGAAAAGTTTCCGAACTTGATTCTGAACTTAATCATAAGTTTTTGAGAAAAGGAAAAACAGCCCACACAATTCAACCCCCCCCCTTCTTGTGTGTTTTTCTCACCTTCAACACTCTCTCCAATTGGTTCCAATTATGTATTGAATGAGGAGAGAGGGTAGTGAACCATGTGATGGCATTCTTTGTCAAGGAATTGGGGAAATATTTCATTCTTAAGTTTTCATTATTTGCAATGTCCCCTGCCTCCGTCAAATAACGAGCAATGGGTTCGACAGTAGATTCATTCGTTTCTCCAGCAAACTTTGTGAACTTAGGGATCTTTCATCCCCTAGGGAGTTCAGTTTGCAAGACATATTCAGACAAGGCTGATATGAAATTTGGTCTGTGTAGGTCTACATTAAGGCCATTCTGAACCAAAATTGTTTCGACGAGGTGGGCTATGTTATCTTGTCCTCCTAGATTATTCTGTCGGACTTGTCTAACCACTTCGTCTGTGTTTTGATTTCTATTTACCAAAACGACTTTAGGGGCTTGTTGTGCTACCCCTAAAATTGGCTCTTCAACCACTTGGGGCGCAGGTTGTGGCCCCTGATTCATTACAATGTCTCCCTTTCCGCCATTTCGAAGCGGTCTAGGATTTAGTGGTTGAACTGCGGTAAAGAAATTGGCAATTCTCTCCATTTGAGCAGCCAACATTTGGTAACTATTGTTAGCAGCCTGGATCATCAGGTTAAATACCGTCCCAATCTGTTGGGTTAACATGTTCACCATATCATGATTACTTTCGTCCATTTGTTGTCTAATCGACGCCACATACGTACTAGTCAGCGCCAAAGGGGCGTTTCAACCAGGGATGCTCATTCGAAGAAAAGTCAACGGTGTTGTTCATAGTTTAGCTATAATAGTTCCATGTCATGCTAGTTTCCAACTATATAACAATATACTATCTTGTATCTCTACTATGATTATTAATCATAAGCATAAAGCTTAATTTTTTTTTAAAAAAAAAGTTGTGCATTTGGCATAGTGGTAGTAGCTGCAGGTTTCTGGTACTCATCAATTTCTCTGGTAGCTGAGAAGATGGCAATGTTGAAAGGGATTGAACTTGTGAAGGACATGGTATTCCTTAAGATAGTTGCAGAATTCGACTCTTTGAATCCCATTAAAGTCATCATTAACCCATAGCAAAACCATCATTCTTATGTAGGAACAACAGCTAAAGACTGTAAAAGTTTCTATCCTCGCATCAATAGTTTAGAATTCCTGCATATTCGTCGTGTAGCAAATAAACCTGCACATTATATTAGCAAAATTTGCATTTCATACTTGTAATATTTTATTTGAGTTGAAACCCCTTGTGTTTCTGCGGCTGTGGCTTTTCTTTTTTTTTTTTAGCTAAAAGGAAAATTATAATAAATAAAAATAAAGAGATATAGAGACTGGAATAAAGAGATATAGAGACTCGGGGGACATTTGACCTAACCCAGATATAACTCAAATGGGGATACAACATGATAAAGTAGGTAAAGTGGACCAACCCTAATCTATTCAAACAAAATTCACTAATCACGGGAGCAACCCAGTGAACCCACGTACGGGGGCGAACTCAGGTTACAAAAAATATGAAAACGTGAACATTGCGAAGAACAATTAGGGTTTAATTATGACGAATGGATCGACCGCCTGCACAGTATCAAAATCCAAGTGCCAACAGCTCCCTGAACAAAGCAGCAAGCATAAAGCTCTTTCGAGCATCAAGCATTACTAGAGTGTAGGCAGACATGATGCCTTGAAACCTGCAGATCTCAACTGACCTGGAAACATCAGAGGGTCAAATAAGTCAGGCCACTAAACACAACAAGTTTCAACTACGCGTAAGAACTCAGATCGAAGGATGAGTCCAATACGTTAGTATCCAGACCCTTTCGGGTTAACAGAACCAGACCTTTTTGGATTTTTGAATCACAAGTGCTGCCACCGCAAAATGAGTATAAGTCTAAGTCCACCCAATCTCGTATCGAACAACGAACAAACAAAAAAACAAACTGACGCCGGACCCACAAGGATCTGCAACTGCAGCCGGCAAAACACAAACACCACGACAAACCCGACAAACAAAAACTACCAAAAACAACCACAGTGAGGTGAGACGCACCACCACGGACCAAAGAGATCGGATCCGAGAAGAAAATGAACCACCAAAAGGCGGTACTGCTCCACCTCCCTCTACAAGACCGACACAGAGACAACCCATACACCACCACAGCGGTGCCGAAGAAGAAACAACTTTTAACAATCCCCAAAAATAGGGCTGGCCCAAGGCATAGGTCGGGGGTGCAGCGGCCTAGGGCCCATGCCCGTAGGGGGCCCAAATTTTTTTATATAGGGGAGGGTGTATATATAAATTATTGATTGTATGGAGGTTTATATAGCAAAAATTAGAAAGAGGGCCCAACTGTTATAAGAAATAATAGTCAAGCCTGTTAGAAAGAGAGCAAATGTTAGAAATTGGGCCCCTCTGCAGCGTTTCATTTTCACACCCCCAGCCAGTTAGTAAAACGCAAATTTAAAGAGGAAAAACGCATAAACGATCAAAACACAAAAGCAGCAAGAGGTAAAACCCTAAAGAAAACAAAATGAAGAAGATACAAAATGAAAAAGAAGGAAAAATGTAAAAATTAAATTTTCACACTCCACGTGCCACTTGTTGAACATTGATGCTCATGTGATTATAAATGATTTTGCATCTCAAAAGGCTCGAAGAAACCGCGATCTTATGGCTTCCAAATAAAAGAGAAGTTTTTTTTTTTTTTTTATATTGTGTAGATTCTCAATGGTGGTCTTGATGTCCTAGTTTTATAGTCTTGTTTTTCTTAGATAGGTTTGGTATGCTTACCTTTCATTTTACTTAGCTTTATTAGGTTTGGCTTGGCCCCCTAACTTTTTTGTTTTTGTTATTCTTTTTTATTAATAATATATAGGATGAGGTGCATTTGACACATGATGTTTTGGGCTGTCAGCATAGCTGAAATTTCAAAACACCGTATTATGGTGACTTGGGGTGCCAACATTGATGGGATGTCAACCGCCATAATTAATGTGTGTCTCATTCATCGTTTGTAAAAAAAAATTATGATGCATAATATAAAGGGGCCTTTTTCTCAAATTTGGCCTAAGACCCTTAAAATATCATGAAAATTGCTTTTCCTACTTCATACAAAGCTAAAAAACACCAGTATTTTTGTTTTTAATCCCATCGGCAGTTAACTGCCGATGGGAAGGAAACCAGCGGCAGTTAGCTGCCGTTGCCATGTTTTGCCTATATTTTCCAAAACTTCACATTTTTTCATCTTATTGTGAACAAAAACGATAAAATGAGTGAACAAAAACCGTAAAATGACATGCGATTAAAATGAAAAAACCAAAAAATAACAGCTAATTTTTTAACTTAAAAACTGTTTTTAATTTTTTTAAATACAGATTTAATTTTAACAAAAACTAATTCTAACATAGTTTTAATTAAAAAAAACTGATTTTAAAAAATCAGTTTTTAAAAATTGTTTTCAATTCATTAAAAAAACAGCTTTATTTTTTTTTTTATAAAAAAACTGTTTTCCAACGGTAAACATTTTTAGTATATTATTTTTTATGAGGTATTTTTATTAAAAAACAGTTTTTTAAATTTAAAAATAATAATTTTTAAAAATATCAGATTTATGACTACACAATTTTCAATGATTGTCTTCGCATGTCATTTTACGTTTTTGTTCACTCATTTTATCGTTTTTGTTTACAATAAGATGAAAAAATGTGAAGTTTTGAAAAATATAGGCAAAACATGGCAACGACAGCTAACTGCCGCTGGTTTCTTTCCCATCAACAAAGGTTAAAAATGTAAAATATTGGTGTTTTTTTTAGCTTTGTATAAAGTTGAAAAAACAATTTTCAATTATCATGAACGGGGCTGTCCAAAAACCAAACCCAAACGATATGTTAATCAAAACAGCGACATGGCAGCACCCACCACCATCGAGAACGACAAATCAAATCTAGAACCACCACCACCGTGAACAAAAGAAACAGATCTAAAAACCACCAAACCAGACAGCAAAAATGTTGAGCTCGGCCCAAGGAGGCGCGCAACAGCTCCGTCCACCGTCGCCGGGAAGAACAAAGCCACTGCGAGCAAGCCAAAACAACCAATGCTGCCGGAAGATCTGGTGATTCGGTGATGCGGAGGGCCAACGCCGATCCTCGCATCACCACCAAGGTTGCTACATCGTGAGAAAAGAGAGGTTGGATTAAGGGATGGAGGGTGGCGCTCATTTTAAAATACTCATTTTATATTTATACATGTGTGACGATTTTAAATTGTAATTCACAACTGCAACCACATTTGTTTTCAAATTTTTCACTATGCTTTAGATTGATTTATTTGAATTTATTTATTAGCATAAGTTTGTGAGGCTGTTTGGGAGAACTTGTCAAAATAGCTTATGATATATTTCATAAGTTTCTTTCAGCTTATTTTCATAAGTTCTCCAAGATAGTTTATGAAAACAACTTATAGCATACAATAATAAGTAACTTTATGCTATAAAAATATCTTATGTAAGCTTATGCTAAGCATTATTATCATGATAAATGTTTGTGCTATATTAGCAAAACAAATATAAGTGTTTGTGCTATAATCGGCTAATAAGCTATTTATCCAAACACAACCGTAAAACTTTGTAACCTAAAATTGTTGTGGAGTATGGGAAGTAAGAAGAACTTCAAGTCTTGCAAGCAACAATGATAAAGGGCCAAACCAACAAGCAAAATGAAACAAAAATATTGCGTAAATAAATTTCAAGTTTGCTATAAAGCTAGTTAAAGTAGTTATGAATCAATGGAGCATGCCAATTTATGTCTTCATCTAATTTGAGTGTAAATTTAGAAACAAAGATAACAAAAAAACTAATTTTAACATGTGGTTTGTCTGAGTGGAAAGGGACTCGAACACTTTAAACTAATAGTCTGAGGTCCGATCTGTGACTCTTGCATCTAAAGAAAACCTGATTGAGAAGTGAGAATCCACCGTGTATGCCTAACAGATTCTCTGTCAGATATTATTCATTGTGGCGTTATGTACCTATAAAAACTTAGCATGTGCCATTCTCTGTTGCATTCTTGAAACAAAATGAACTATCTAACCATCCTTCATTCTTTGCTTTTTCAACATAATATGCAAACTGATTCTTAGCATCAGGAACATCCAAAGCCAAATCATCAAGAGCTTCTTCAACTCTTCCAAAACCTTTAACCATTTGATACATAGTTATTAGTCCAGATTCAAAACACTCTTTAAGTAAACCCCACAACCTCTCATTCTTCTTTTCAATAATTTTCACCAAACTTTTCTTCACAACCTCATGATGAAAAAATGGCATACCTAACTCTTTCATGCATCTACAAGCCTCTTTTTTATCACCACCAGATTCATATTCCTCCAACAATTTCCCTATCATATCTTTCACATCTTCAATTTCCCATCCTGGTTTGCTACTTCCACCCCCACCCCAACACCTCAAGATTCTCTCACCAGCAAGTCTAGCTTTTAGCAATGACTTTGCCATTTGAAGCACTTTGCTTCCTATTGAATCTTGACTTATACATTGTGTTCCAATATCTTCAAGCTGTTGTGGTGCTAAAACTTCATCAACTACTGATCTTGCTAGAAACATAGCAAGATCTTCAACAACTACAGGATTGTCTAAAGAAGTATCATCTGCTGATTCAATTAGCATCACAAAACCACTCACAACATCATCAGGTGGAAAACAAAGTGATGAAAGTAACACAGAAGCCATTTCTTTCTCTCTATTCTTTCTATCCATTGCTAAAGTTATTAGCTTTTTGACAAAGATTGCATTTAGTTCACCACAGTTTTTGTTGTTCTCTTGTTCTAAGCAACTATTCACTTCAAATATATCACCTGATAAAAAGTACTCTTGAATGATAGATTGAGTTTTCATCTTGAAACATTTAGCAACATTTTCCTGTATTGTGTTCTTTTCAGGCTCAATTGAAAGTGATTTTAGTGATGAAACACATAACCAACCTTCGGACGCCGCTTTCGACATTAGTTGTTGAAGTATTCCACGCGCGTTTGGTATGTCTAGCGATAAATCATCGACGGTTTCAATCAACCTTGTGAACCCTTTTGACATTTGGCTTGTGTTAATGAAACCTTCTTCAGCAGCTTCTTTCAATAGGTCTAATAACGGTGTTTCCGCTTGTCGTCTTTCCATCGCCATAATAAGAGCTCTTTTCACTATTTCATGATGAAAGAAAGGAACATTCAAGTCTTTGATGCATCTAAAAGCTTCTGTCTTGTCACCACTTACTACATATTCTTTCAAGAAATTGTTTATCCTTGCCTTCACATCATCAACTGTTGTATTCTTACTACCTCCCCAACGCCGCTCGATGATTTCAGCGTGTAAAGGTGCTGTTAGATAGCTTTTCTCAGCTTTCTTTAAGACCTCAGCTCCTTTAGAATCATTTGGTAAGTTTGCTATCTGTTTCTTCAAAAATGCCGGCGGAAGAATGTCATCAACCACAGCTCTTGCTATGAAAAGTGCTAGAATATCAACCGTGTCCGGTATATCTACGATCAAATCATCAGCCGATTCGACTAATTTGGTGAATCCTTTGTAAACTTGTGAAGGGTGAATTATGTCAGCATAAAGTGCAGATAAGAGAATTGCAGCCATTTCTTTTTCTTTGTCATGTCTGTCCATTGACATTGAGACAAGCTTTTTGACAAAGTAGTAGCCGTATTCTGGTTTTCCAATTTCTCTAATTTCACTCATTGTTGCAACAACATCATCTGTGGCAAAGTATTCTTCCACTATTATTGTAGCTTTTTTCTTGTACTCTTCCAATGTAGTGTTCGTTTTCTTTTCATTTGAATCATCATATTCCTACAAAACAATATAAATAGTTGCATAGTAGTTGGTATATTATAACAGAAAATTACACTTTTAACAAAATAAGTTACAAAAGATTGATCCAGTGCTGTCAATCGTGGATCGCGTAAAGTGCAGTTTGTTCAAATTCTGCTATGCAACGGTGGTGCTATAGCGCTTCTATAGCCGATATTTGACAATACTGATTTGATCCATATAATGTAGGTTGCTACAATACGATAATGATGAAATAATAACTTGATACCTCAGTGCTGTCATAGTTCGGATCATTGGGGTCAAGTAAGTTCATGTCATCCGTATCAAGCAATCCACCCCAGGTGCCTTTACCACCAGAACCACCTGTACCATAAGATTCACAAGATTCAACCACGGTTATATTCAAATCACGTATTGAAAGACCTGTTTTCAAGTTTTAACCATCAAAATAATTTATGATTCAAGTTGTAAATCAAATGACGAAAGAAAAGAAGCTGACTATACAAATTTGACAAAAAAGGTGGCTGGCTACACTAAGTTTAGGTGGTGTATGACGATTTATCATAATGAAACAGGATTCGAGATGGGATTCATTTCCAAAATAGATACACACTAGGGATTCATATCGATTGGGTTCAGTTTCGTATCTAATCAAGACACGACTCAAATATATCATAAGATATTGATAACCATGAACACAAATACTTTATCATATAACTCAATTCAATAGTCAAAAATCAGTCAATCAAAATATTGAGACCCTGGTCTAAGTCATGACAAATCATGCGTGAGACCCTTGTATAATTTATACACATACATCATATTCAAATGTTTACAAGTTTCCAAGTGTTTAGAAAGTTAATTTGTCAAATTATCATCACGATGAGGAAAAGTGCCACCTTGATATGATGGCTGTGGTTGCAGTTATGCTGCAAACCTTGATATTGCAACAAATAAAGGCAAATGCGGCCAATGCGGCTGCAATTAAGGTTGCAGTATCGTTGGAGACGCATCTAAAATATTTATATATCGGCCTCAATTGCAGTTGCAGACCTAAATTTAGAACTATATGTATGTTTATCACTTATGACATATATTTTGTGACAGCTACTTAGTGGAAGAAGCTATCAAGTATTGAGAAGTAAAATGTTCTATAGTAATAAAGACAATTGGTAAAAAAAACACTCCACCTTTCTTAGGACGTCCATCGTTTGAAGAATGTGATTGCTTATTATTTTTTGGACTGTAATTGCTGCCGTTGACTTGCACCTTTGGAGATTTAGGAGATCTTGGTGACTTAGGAGAAGAAAGTTGCAAAGGAGAAACAGTTACTGGATCAACACTTTCTGATGCAGATCGATGAAGCTCGAGATGCTCTTTCGATACATAGCCATCATTAAAATCCATTGCAATTTCGTGAGAACTTTTAATGTAAACTCACACAAGCCATAATATACTCATTCAATGGCATGTCTTAGGAGACCTCTATCTCTAATCAGCGTTCTGATTCAATCTTTTGATAACATGTTCCGTTGAATGTGACCCGATTTTCTTCTGTCCTACAATGATCATACCAAACATAGGCATAAATTTACATGTACACAAATGTAGTGAAACAAATTGACCAGAATGCTAAATTTCCTAGAACAAAATTAATTTTTTTAAAACAAAATGGTCTAAGGCCAAAATCATCAATGCTTTTGATAACATAAATTGAGATAGCAATCCAGCAAAATCTGACAAAGAATTCAAACTGAAAAAAATGAACTTCATAATTGTGCCTCATTCAAAACAGATACGCTCCAAATGAATTTGATGAAGTCAAATAAATAAGTCTCTAAATTAACCAAATTTCAAAATTATTCATAAACTGAAAATTGCTCAATAACGTTATTCTTTTCGGATTATCATATTTTAGGTACGATGTCTCCACCGCTGTTTAGCAGTGACGAGTCTCCGTCTGCGAAATTGTAGGGCCTACAAGATGGGATCTCCATCCCAAACAAATTTTGTCTACATGCCGAGTCATGACCGCTTAGTCAAGTGATCCATGTCCATTACCACTCGAACCAATTCATAAGTCAGTCAATTTGATTCTTGAAATTGTCTCAAGGCAACTACATTAGACGAAAATGATTAATTTCTACAATTTCAAGAACTTAATTATTTATTTAGAGGGATTAGTAAATGAAAACATAATAAAAATTTCAAAACATCAAATATGCAATAAAAATTTCCATCAATGTTTGAAATTACCTTAAACTTTATATCTTCAAAGAGATCATGAAGTTAACAAGATCACAAAGTGGCCAGGTACGGTTTTGATGTTCACACAGTGACCAATGTGTTTGGATTGAAACTGTGTATATATCATTTAGAATTTAGTTTTAACATGGAAGTTATTGCAGTTACTAACAGTTATTATTTTTGTTTTTTCTCTCTCTTTTGTTTGGTAGTGAAACAAAGAGAGAATGAAGAGTGTTTCTAAGATGGTTGCAAGCTTTTAGGAGTTTTGTATTGTAATGTGTGGTAGGAAATTATCTATATGAATGTTGAACAAGTTTGTCACGTTTAAAATGCTACACCTTTACATGCTTTGACCAAGTAAATGTTACGTTTCATTTACATTTATGTAATCTTTTGCTAGTACCACTTTTTATGAGTCTGGAATATCCTTCAAAAAAAATGAGTCTGGAATATATATCTCAAGTCCTGTCAAACTTTTTTTTTTTTTGAAAAATCATACTTTAAATAAAATTTGAGAAAGAATTATATGCACCGTCAGTGTAAACTAACGGCTTTTTTAAAAGTCATGTGGTAGTTATTTTTAAACATTGAATAAAAATCATGTGGTAGTTATTTTTAAAAGATGGTTACGAATTGGCATTTTTTTTTTGAGAGGTTACGAATTGGCTTATATAACTTGATGACGTGTGCATAGTCATTAAACTACCAATTTTAGAAAGAAAAGGAAAAATTTAAAGAAAATGGTTCGGTAATTTATACAATAAATAAAAGGTAGTTTATTTTCTCACTTTATTAGTTTCTCACGAGTCCTACCGATTTCGGATCTTATAATCCAAACAGTGTTAAACACCCTTCAATTCTCCAAAACACGTTAAAACACCTTCAAAAACTTTCCATTTTTTCGGATTTTATAATCTAAAAAGGGTGCACAAGAAGAAAGAAGGGTGAAAAAAGAAATCGCCTAAATAAAATCAGTGATTCAAGAACACAAAATAGAGAATGTTTTCTCCACCACAAGTCATCAAATTAAATGAACACAAAGTAGAGAATATCTTTTCTCCAACACAAGTCATCAAATTAAGCTGTGCAAATTTGTTTAAGTATTGAAATAATTCTGTAAAAAAAGCATTGAAATAATCCCGCCAAAGGTTCTTTTATCAACATTATCATTGGTGGAAAAATAATCATCAAACCAAAGAATGATTTTTATGTTATCTTTAAGAAAGATTATTCCAAATATAACCCTAATTAAATATTTTACACCGCTGACCTAAGAAATCGATAAATTAATAGATACAAAAACAATTTTAACAATGTCTTCCGAGAGGTCACTTGGTTGTTAGGTAACTTTTCAACCATGAGGAACTCGGTTGGAGACTTGGGCACTGAGCAAAGCGGAAATAAAAAAAACAATTTTAACAATTAAAGCATCTTATTTGTGATTTTTTAATAATAAAACAAAACCAAAAAATATCATACAATTTCTTATTTATTGAACAGGGAGTAATGTAAATCAGTCTTTCTTCAACTTTGAAAAGTATTTGTGATCTTTAAACCTGGGTTGCCTGTTTCTTTATTATAGTTGAATAAAGACAAACTGAGAGATGATAAAACACTATCATTGCAATGATTTTGGGATTTATCTAATTTGACATAAATATATAAGTTGTGGCAACTTCATGTATCAATTTCAATCCATTGTCCACTGAATTTAATCTCAGGAGTAACTACGAACACAAAAACAAATTAAGAATAACCGTTAAAGTGAGATAATCTTGATTCTTGAATGTAACCATACACACAAGAACAATCTTAATCGATGCATTTTAGGCTCCAACATAAACAAATAAATAACATTCTCGGAACCATTTTGTATATGTCAATAAGGTATAAAAAATTCCAGCCACAAAAACTGAACTTGTCAGGACCGAATAACCGGTTAACCCCTAGAAGGTTTTCGGTATGGTGGCTTTCAAAAAACTTGTCCTTACACAGTCAAAGCTATCTCAAATTTTTTAAGCTTTAGTGTCAGGTGAAACGGTTGTGTTGCCGCCGATGGTGTCTTTTGCATCTAGCTCAATGCCAGAAGATGCTTCCTCTGTATCCTCCTCTTCTGAGTCACTTTCATCATCTGTTAGAAAGAAAGAAAAAAAAACAGAACAATGACTCAAAAGTCAATTACAGTCATGCCAAAGTAAACTCAGAAAAGAAAACTTAAGCGATAAAAAAAGTTGGAACTAAATCAGATGTGCTTACCGTCGTCGTCGCCTGCAGCATCAAAATCCAAGCCGTCACCCCCTCCCATGTTCAACTTCTGCAACGAAAATGAACTTATGTGTCAAGAGGTAACAGAAAATATACATGTATTAAACTATTGATCGAGCAACATTACTTACAGAAATGTCAATGTCGCCAAAGTCCTTATCAGATGCAGCTGAAAAACAATACTGCTAGTTAGACAAATCAATGGAAAATGAAAGCTAAAATTCAGAGATACTTTTGAAATCACTAACGTTTGGCTTCTTGCTCATCATATTCATCTTCATCAACCCACTTGTCCCAATCAATTTTCAGAAAGGAAGGAGTCTTCCCTCCCTGCTTCAATAATCTGTCCCACCATTTGTTCTCAGCCTTTTTCACCAAGTAGCAGATCTGTCTTGAACTAGCACTGGTTATAATATCCTGAGAAGACATATTAACACACCGATTACAAGACACGTTGGAAAAGATATGATCAAATAACCACCATCTACTGGTTTGAAAGCGTGTCCGGTGTCTGACACGGTTAAGTGTCCAACACTGACACAACACTGACGACACATGGTAAGATTCAATAATTCCATTTTCACAAAAAATCACTTCTGTCGATGTGTCGTGCTTGGTGCCTGTGCCAGTGTCTCATAGAAATTATCCAACTACTGGTGACCCCTTACATTTACATCAATGCTATCAAACAGATCAATGTCGACTTCATACGGAATCTTCTCTGCACCAGCAGTTGCCGAGAAGTAAAATTTTCCCTCTGGCTCAAATTTGAGTTTCACATCCTGAGCATCAGGCAACTCAACTGTTATGGACAGTTCCTCAGACCTCTGGGCCCATTTGACAGTTGGATGGCGGCTGTATTATAAAATTCAAAGGAATTCAAAGATTTAAGTATTGCAAATCTGTCACTTCATATAATACCACCACAAGGACAAAAGTAAAAAGCATGACACGATTTCATAAAGCTTTTAACACAGTCACAGGGTAACAACAACAGAATATAAAAACAGGCAAGATCATGTATCAAAGGAAATCTCTGAAAGTATAATACCAACAAGGGAAAAGTTAAATCTGTGAACTGATCTGAACCAAAATAATCCGTTATAATGTGTCGAATAAGAAAATGCAGAGGTGAATGAGTGAAAAAGCAAAAAGATAAACGAGAAAGTAAAACCAAATGTATCAATTATAAATCTAGAATTGCACTTATTGATGAAAATATAAATTCATAACGGCAAACTTGACTAAAGACTGTTAGTCATGTGAGAAGAAGATCAATAGAGACTCAAACAAGTAAAAGGGATAAAACTAAAAAAATACCAATTACAGTCATGATTGGACCAATATTTATTAAAGTAGAGCAAGTTGAACAAGGTTCAGTCTCATAACTATGGTCTAAAGTAGGAAGAAAAATAAAAATTTTGAACACGCCTTTAGACGTGCTCATAAAACTACTCAAATTATTAAGAAACAGCTATCATTCTGCAAAGACTTATATTCTTAAACTTGAACTTACAGTTCATAAAAACAAAGCTTATATTCATATCCTTGAAACAATTATAAATGAATGAAAAAATTTACATGCTGAAACAATTTACTAGCTTCAACCACTTTGACCCTAATTAAGACTATATTCTAATACTTAAACAATTAATTTACTCCCTCAAATTTTTGGCTCAAAATAAACTTAACCAAGATAAATGCTCATAATGTTATGATTATATAATGCCATCACTTACATTACTACCACAGTGTTTACAAATCTAAACTTAATAATGTTGAAATTTGGGGCCTAACTCATGCTTACAAAATCGGCTTGTAAGGTGAGGAGTGTCTCCTCTTTATAAACTCTTCTCAAGAGTCCTATCTATCCGATGTGTTACTAAATCCACCCCCTCAAAGCCAACACAATGAAGATGTTGGAGGCTACAATGAAGGCAAACCAAAGACAGCAATTTAGGCGACTAGGGGTGGACCACAATAAAGGCGGAATTTCCAACAAATAATATAAGTGGTAAGCAGTGTTGCCAATCGTAGCTTAATAATATAAGTGGTAAGCAGTGTTAGCAATCGCAGAGAGTAAATATTTGTTCAAATTTCACTATGCTACAGACTATCACTGCTATTCGACAACGTTTTGTGCTAAATAGTGTATTGCAAAACAATAGTGATTGCCAATTAATTCATGTTCCGCTATGTTGCACTAAAACGCCACTATAGCCTCTATTGAACAACAGGGTATACTTTCATAACTCATAAAACTACTCAAATTATTATAGAAACGGCTATCACTCTTCAAAGGCTTATAGTCATAAATTTGAACCTTTAGTTCATGAAAACAAAGCCTATAATCATATCATTGAAACAGTTATATATGAAAGATAAAATTTACTTCCTGAAGCAATTTATTGGCTTCAGCCATTCTAATACCGTAACAATTAGTTTACTTCCTTGAACTGTGGGCTCAAAATCCACTTGTCCAATATAAATGTCCATAATGATAATTATTATTTAATCTCTATCAAAAGACTCCCATCACTTACATTACAACCAGAGTGTTTACACATGATATGAGTGGTAAGCAGTGTTATCAATAGCAGAAAGTACTCAAGTAGATATTCGTTCGAATTCCAATATGCGACAGCGCTATCGCCGCTATTCGATAATGCTTTGTGCTAAATAGTGTATTGCAAAACAATAGTGATTAGTTCAAATTCAGATACACTACAACACTAAAGTGCCACTATAGCCTCTATGTGAAAAGACTGGTGGTATGTTTAAGAATATATATAAAAGAGAAAACAAGAAACACACTTATGAGATCAAATCTAAACTTTTCATATACCAACAAGGGTTGGGTCAAGCAGAAGGGTCTAGACTCCCACAACGTGACGAACTAATGTTCGAATCCCAGCTATAGAGGTACACACATTTAGTGTCTGTTAGAAATCCACCATTGATGAAGGTGAGAAAGCTTGAGAAGAGAAAGAGAGAGAAAGAGAGAGAGAGGGAAAATAACAGAATTGTAACAAACTTGATTGTATTTCATTATGAATGAATCTGGACAGAGTACATGTATTTATAGGCACAAGCCTAGATAGGGACAGCTGGCACTCTGTTAGTGGCCAGCTGTGTGCTTAGCTATTTACAGTTATTATTCAGCTATCTATTACATAAGCTATCTATAACATAAGCATAAAGCCTCATGACTATATACTCTAACATTCCCCCCTCAAACTGATGGGGTCAGAGACCCTCAGTTTGTTCCTGAGTTCCAAAAACCTTGATGCTGAAAGAGGTTTGGTGAGAATATCAGCCCACTGGTCCTGTGCTGGAATATGGGAAACAACCAGACTGTTGTTGATGACCTTTTCCCTCACAAAAAAGATGTCCAGTTCCATGTGTTTGGTTCTGGAGTGCAAGACAGGATTGTGGGCTAGAGACACAGCACTCAGGTTATCACAGAATATCTGAGGAACTTTGGTAGGCACCCTAAGTTCTTTGAGAAGAGACTGAAGCCACAAAATTTCAGCAGAAGCCTGAGCCAAACTCCTGTATTCTGCTTCAGCACTGGACCTAGCAACAAGGGTTTGTTTCTTGGCCCACCAGGAGATGAGATTAGGACCCAGAAAAATGCAAGCACCTGAGGTGCTTCTTCTGTCATCAGGGTCAGAAGCCCAGTCAGCATCACAAAAACCAGTAAGAGACAAGGGCTCAGGCACAGGAGCAGGGCTGAGAAGTAAACCATGATGGATGGTACCCTGCAGGTATCTAAGGATCCTTTTGACAGCTTTCCAGTGGTCTTCCAAAGGTGCAGAGAGAAACTGGCAAACCTTGTTGACAGAGTATGAAATCTCAGGTCTGGTGACTGTAGCATACTGTAAGCCACCCACTATAGACCTAAAAAATGTAGGATCAGAGACAGGGCTAGAGCCATATTTAGACAGCTTGGTACTGGAAGCCATAGGAGAAGCAACACCATTAGCATTTGCCATATTGGCCTTAGTTAACAGATCATGAATGTACTTGGTCTGAGAGAGAAGAAGAGAACCAGTGGAGGTATGATGCACCTCAATACCCAGAAAATAATCAAGATTGCCTAGGTCCTTGAGAGAGAATTCTGAATGTAACCTCTGAACTAGTTGCTGAATCAGCTGTTTAGAGCTCCCAGTAATTATTATATCATCAACATAAACCAGAATAAATGTGCTGTGCTGATTGGCATGAAGAATAAACAGGGAGGGATCACACCTGCTGGGGGTGAAACCTAGCCTGACCAGAGTGGATCTCAGCCTCTCAAACCAGGCCCTAGGGGCTTGTTTCAGGCCATACAAGGCTTTATTTAACTTGCAAACAAGAGAAGTATCATGCCCTTCAAAGCCAGGAGGTTGGGTCATGTACACCTCTTCTTCCAAAAAACCATTTAAGAAGGCATTGTTCACATCAAGTTGTTGAATGCACCACTTATGAGTCACAGCCAAGGTAAGCACAGACCTGACAGTAACAGGTTTAACAACAGGGGAAAAGGTTTCCTTATAGTCAAAGCCAGGCATTTGATGAAAGCCTTTTGCAACCAGCCTTGCCTTGTACTTATTCACACTGCCATCAGGATTTTGTTTCAACCTGAACACCCACTTGCACCCTACAGCCTGTCTGTCAGCAGGAAGAGACACAAGAGTCCAGGTGTTGTTTTTCAATAGAGCCTCATACTCAAGTTTCATGGCCTGCAACCACTCAGGACTCTTCATTGCTTGCTTGTAACTAGTAGGCTCAATGTGAGTAAGAAGAAGAGTAGGCTGAAGCCTCTTCTGGACAATCCCATGCTTGCCTCTGGTAGCCATAGAATGAGTGTTATTAGGGTGAATACGGTGAGGCACAGGGATGGAAGCAGACTGGCCACTGCTGGACTCAGTAGAGGAAGAAGGACTACCAGATGGTGAAGGAGAGATAACAGTGATAGGAGTTGGATTTAAAGGTGACTCAGGAGGAGCAATGGGATGTGAATGAGATGTAGTAGCTGACACAGACTGAGTACTAGTAGCAAGAGCAGGAGTAGGAGAAAAAGTAGGGAACTGAGAAGTCTCAGGAGAAGAGGTACTGGATGAGGAAACAACAAAGGGAAGAGATGTTGGGGAGATGGTAGAGTCACTGGGAGCAGGAGATGACTCAGACAAAAACAGTTCAGCATAGGGAAACCTATACTCATTGAAGACAACATCCTTTGAAATGAAAATTTTGCCTGTGGGATCCAAGCATTTGTACCCCTTGTGGGATGGGGAGTAACCAAGGAACACACACTCCTTGGAGCGAAATTCCAGCTTCTGACTATTATAGGGTCTGGTAAAGGGAAAGCAAGCACAACCAAAGCTCTTCAAAAATTTATAGTCAGGAAATTGAAGATGAAGCAGGAAGAAGGGAGATTTATTGTCAAGAGTTGGGGAAGGTAACCTATTAATGAGATAGGTGGCTGTGAGGAAGGCATGGTCCCAAAGGTATAGGGGCAGCTTAGCATTAGCTAGCAATGTCAAACCAGTTTCAACTATATGTCTATGTTTCCTTTCCACAGAGCCATTCTGATGATGGGTGTGAGGGCAGGTCAGCCTATGTGTGATGCCTAAGGTTTGTAAAAACTGAGTGAGAGGGCGAAATTCACCCCCACCATCAGTTTGCACAGATTTAATAGGAAGTTGATATTGAAGTTCAACCATGGCTTTGAAGTTCTGAAATGTGGTGAGTGTGTGAGACTTAAGTTTGATAGGAAAGATTCAGGTATATCTGGAATAAGCATCTACACAAGTCAGAAAATAGGAATAGCCTCCATGAGATTCAACAGGTGCTGGACCCCACAGATCACAAAATATTAATTCAAGAGGTTGAGTATAGGATGCAGAAGAAGTAACTGAAGGAAGTCTATGGGACTTCCCCAAACAACAAGCTGAACAGAAATCCAAAGGATTTTTATTAGGTAAATGTTGATTACACAATTTCATTACATTTTTGAGAACCTCATGATGAGGATGACCAAGCCTACTATGCCAGATTTGGTACAAAGAAACAGGATTCTGGCAAGCAGTACCACTAGCACTACTACTGCTACTAGATGAAGAGTAAACACTATCAACATTATTACATTGAGACCTAGACAAAGGAAAACTAGAATATGAGAAACAAGTATCGTCATGACAGCTGAAGTTGACAGCAGAACTTGCAGAATTTGTGGAGACAGGACCAGCAACTGGCTTGGACACAGAATGGTGCTCAAACTGGTAGAGACCATCATCTCCAAGGTATCCTCTTAGAAGAATCTTAGAAGTACCCTGAGATTTAACATAGCAAACATTAGGATGAAACTCAAAAAACACATTATTATCTTTGGAAAACTGACTGACACTGACAAGATTCTTAGTTATGGAAGGTACATGAAGCAGGTTATTAAGTTTGAGAGTAGTAGAGGGAGAAAAGGGAGAAGAAAAACTCATTGAGCCTACTGAGTTGATGGACAGACCTTGACCATTTCCAATGTGCACCTGGTCAGATCCTGAAAGAGAGACAGCATCCATGAGGTTGTGAGCATCAGGGGTGACATGATGTGTGGCACCAGAATCAGGGTACCAGGAATTGGAGCTAGTTGACTCATTGCCAGTCAGGTAGGCTTGAGGAGGTGGAGGCCTGACATTGCCAAACTGAGGTGGGAAGGAAGGTCTGGGTGCAGGAGCAGTTGGAATTCTCTGTGAAGCACCCTGCATCCAGACATTGGGAGGAACACCATAGTTACCTGCAGGTCCATAGCCACCAAAAGGTCCACCATAAGAGCCATATCCCTCAAACTGAGGTGGAACAGATAGCCTGTGATAACAGATGCTAGCATCATGTCCAGTCTTATAGCAAATCTGACATTGAACAGATCCTCTGCCAAAACTACGTCCACCTCTTCCTCTAAAACGTCCTCCACGAGGTCCCCTGCCTCTGAAATTACCATTCCTTCCACCAAAATTGGGATTAAGGAACTGAGGAGCACCGTTTCCAGCAGGATTTGAAGCAAAGCCAGGATTCTGATCATAGTAAGAACCAGGTTGAGACTGATTGCCTGGACTCTTTTCATCAGGAGTAACAGACTGAGTCAGGTTAACAGAAACAGAGTCTCCACCTAAGGCTTTCTTGAATCTTTCATTGCGTGCTTCTTGAGTGAGTAACTGAGACTCAAGTTCATCTAAGGATATGATTTCAGCCTGACTATTGACAGTTGCAACTATAGGATTGAATTCCTCAGGCAAAGCTTCAAGAACAACCTCAATTAGGTCACGGTGCGATACATGATCACCAATTGACATGAGAGATTCTGAGATGGTGCGAATGCGAGCTATGAACTCAGCAATTGAGCGCGAACCCTTGGAAATAGCACGAAGCTCAGATCTGAGTTGCCTGGAGCGTGTTCGCATTTGCGTAAAACAGTAATTGTGAATTTCATCCCAAACCTGATACGAATGGCGCAGACGAACGAAGCGCGAAAGCAGAGAAGAAGAAATTGTTGAGAGAATCCAAGTGCAAAGCAAGGAATCTTGTTCCTCCCACTCCGTATACGCCGGATTCTCATTTCCGGCTTCGCGCGCAGCATCCGTAAGAAAAACTGGAGGAATCTGAGGTGAGAGAACATACTTCACCATTTTCGTACCGCGTAATACTCCTTCTACTTGTTGCTTCCATTGGAGATAGTTTGTGTCATCAAGCTTGACGGAGACGACTTGTTTGAACGTTTTCGAAGCTGCTGCAGTGATGCGTTGCGCTTCAGACGTGTTCGTTTGCGTAGGAGAAGGCGCAGGAGAAGCCATGGCTCAGGATCGAACAGAAGCTCTGATACCATGTTAGAAATCCACCATTGATGAAGGTGAGAAAGCTTGAGAAGTGAAAGAGAGAGAAAGAGAGAGAGAGGGAAAATAACATAATTGTAACAAACTTGATTGTATTTCATTATGAATGAATCTGGACAGAGTACATGTATTTATAGGCACAAGCCTAGATAGGGACAGCTGGCACTCTGTTAGTGGCCAGCTGTGTGCTTAGCTATTTACAGTTATTATTCAGCTATCTATTACATAAGCTATCTATAACATAAGCATAAAGCCTCATGACTATATACTCTAACAGTGTCAAACACGCCTAGAATATGATTACCTCTGGTGGAGGAAACATGGGAAACCAAAAAAAACAAAAACATCTAAACGTGTCATATATATAATGGACGAATTGCATACCACAAACACACACTATGACTCATCCAAATATTAATACAAAAAAATGAGCAAAATCACGAACATCGACTAAATTTCTCGCTATGCATAAAAAAACAAATTACAGCCCTAACTCAAAATCGGTATACGGCCAAGGACCTTCTAATTTGGGAGACCGATCCTACTGTCCACTAGCGGGATCCAATTGAAGCCAGAGCGAATTCCTTTAGGGTGTGTTTGGATTGGGGGTTTAGGAGGGGAAGGGAGGAGAGGGTTTACTTTTCTTTTTTAAACTACAGACTATATAACATGTTTTTCTAAAATAAATTGTGATTGAAGTATTATATGATCGTTTCTCATGTTAATATGTTAACTTTTTAAAAAACATTTCATAGTATCTGTAACTTAAAAAATGAAAAGTAAACTCTCCCCTCCCTTCGCCTCCTAAACACTCAATCCAAACATACCCTTAAGGATTGGCTCAACACCTAGAGGCTACAGGATTCAAACCCCAACCCTACACCACCAACCTATGAAGCACAGATACAGAAATGGACACCGCACACGACACGGACACTAACACCAATATTAATTTGAGAAAATCACATAATTTAATGTAATCATATGTGTCGGTGTCGGACACCAACGCGTGTCTCACACTAACGCCTAACCCTATGGTTTGGAATCATAGCTATGTAGCAACAAACCATGTTAACAATCAACATGAAATAATTGCTCCAAAGAAAACCCATTATCCTACCACCAAATTGCTAAAACCCTAATTTGAGTTCTATAAAAAAAAAAGGAAAAAATAAAAAACAAAGATACACAACAACAGCAACAAAGTACAAAGAAATTTATCAAAGCTAAACAACGACAATAACAACAATAAGGTAACATAATTATGAACGAAACAAAACTATGTGAATGAAGTTCAAATTTTCTTTTCTGTTCCAACATTTTCGGAAGAGAGAAAGAGTAGAGAATTAAAAGATAAAAAGAAACGAATGTGTTGAAAAAGCGAACCTCATGTTAAAGGATTGTGTGGAGAAATGCTGAGAGAGAGACTATAGAAACTGTTGAGTTTGGCAAGCAAAATAGCTTCGCTCTATTAGTCCGCAAGCTTAATATGGTGGTGGGCCAAAACCCATATTCCACTCCATCAAATGCAGACCGGTGGTTGGCCCGTCTAATAATTTTTTAGGAAATTGTTGTTCACACTTTAATATTGGCTAAAACACATTAGTAATTTACGTTTTTAACCCCATCGACAGCTGATGGGAAGGATCCGGCAGTAGCTAACTGCCGATGGGAAGGAAACCAGTGGCAATTAGCTGTCTTTGCCATGTTTTGCCAATATTTTTTAAAACTTCACATTTTTTCATCTTAATGTGAACAAAAACGATAAAATAACATGTGATTAAAGTAAAAAAGCTAAAAACAACAAAAAAGTAATAAATAAAAATGATAATTATAATTTGAAATTATACTCTTAAAAATAACAGAAGTTATATTTTCTTTTACTATTATATATATGATATGATTTATTATATATATAAATAATTTAATTTTTTATTGCATTTTTCGTTATTATACTCTTATATTAAAATTATACTCTAAAAAGCAATTTTGATTTATAAATATATATAGAAAAGAATAGAAAAAGAAAAGAAAAAATGGAAAATAATGGAATATAAATAAGTCAATGTGTGGAAAATAATGAAAAAAAGCAAATTCATGCTCCACGGCAGTTAAGTGCCGATGGAGTAGAGATGTCAAACGGCAGTTAACTGCCGAAAAATGTGAAGTTTTAGAAAATTTAGGGAAAACATGGCAACGACATCTAACTGTCGCTGATTTCCTTCCCATCCGCAGTTAGCTGCCGCCGGATCCTTCCCATCGGCAGTTAGCTGCCGATGGGGTTAAAAACGTAAATTACTAGTGTGTTTTAGCCAATGTTGAAGTGTGAACAACAATTTCGAATTTTTTAAATGCTATTAAAAGAATATTTTACTGTTATAAAAAGTTTTTTTCATAATCGTTTTATTTTTATTCTAATCTCATCAATTGTCTAATAAAAAGAAGGCTTAATTACACTTTTGGTCCTCGTATTTTCACCAACTCACGAAACGGGTCCTCCCATTTCAAAACCGAACTAAATTGCCACTATACTATCATTATTTTTGCAATTTTGGTCCTTTCCCCCATTTTGCCCTCCAAAAACGTTGATATGGCAAAGAAACACCTAAGTGGCAGTGCCAACTTGGAAAATGACATTAACATGTCATAAAAACAACATTTTTAATTTAAGAAAACAATTAAACATTTTAGAAAGTAAATCAACAACAAATTGAAATAAAATTGAAAGAAAGATAAAAACTTTAATTCCCAAATCTATTTCCAATCAATCCAGATTCAATTCAATCCTCTTCTCTTCGTTTTCCTTTATTTTCGCTCAATTCCATCTTCTTCCTCTTCGTTTTCTTCTTCAGTTCATTCAATTTGCGCCATTTTCATTCAATTCGATTTTGTCCTTCTTCTTCTCTCAAATTCGAAAATGTCACAGTCATATACTGTGTCTAGTAACAGTTGTGCACCACGAAGAAGAGATGTCTGTTTCTTCTGTGATTCTCCTCTCACTACTACATGGACAAATGAGAATCCTGGGCGTAGGTTTAATGGTTGTGGGTTGTACAAGGTAAAACCTAGATTTTGTTAAATGAAGGTATCAGCTGCTATTAAAACCAAGAATTAACAAATTGTTATCTGTTTGTGTATGCAGTTACAGGGACGAAAGGGTTGTAATTTCTTCAGTTGGTACGATGAAGAAATGTCTATGTGTGCAAAGGAGGAGATTTTGTCACTAACGAAGAGGATTGATGAACTTAAGAAGAAGGATAATACGAAGCTGAAACAAGATGAGGATTTGGAAAAGAAGCTAAGGATTTGTGAAGGATTACTTGTTTTAGCTGTTGTGGTCATAATGGGATTGTTTTGTATTGTAATCTTGAAGGCATGAATTGAAAGGAAATTAGGATAAGTAGTTTGATGAAATGTTGTTTGCTATCAGATGATGTTAAAAGACTTGAAATTGTAATTGAAGTATTGTAATCTTGAACTATTGTAATCTTGAAAGACATGAATTGAAGGCATGAATTGTAATCTTGAAGTATTGTAATATTCAAATGTTGTTTGCTATAAGATATTGTTGAAATTGATTCTTTGGAAAATTGCAATAGCATTACATGACACAGTAAGGGCATTACATAACACAGTAAGGGCATTACACTTTTGGTCCTCACATTTTACCAAACTCACGCAATTGGTCCTCAAGTCTTTAAACCAAACAAAAGACAGTAAGTGAGGTATTACATAAATGAATTAATAATAGACAATTAAGATTAATTATGGATAATTGAAATTAGATAAATGTGACCATAGTCAATGTTGATTAAGGCATTACAATCAAAACACATTAAATCCAAAATACTACTACCATTTCACTAGAGTACATAACTAGAGCATAATTGTCATTACATCCAAAATATTACTACCATTTTACCAAAACAAAAAACTTATGTTTGTGTTGCATACATTGACATCATACTAAACCTCTAAATTGCATCCACAACATAATCCTAATCTAATTTTGAGATGGTTGTGTCTGTGGAGCTTGTGATCCCTAAGATGTAACAACCTCAACCTCCCTAGCTTTTATCCTCTGTTTCTTCTTTTTCTGTTTAACACCAGGATCAACCTCAACTGGACCTGCAGCCTGCACAGATGGTCTAGTTGGACCTGCAGCCTGAACAGCTTCTCCACTTGTACCTTCCTTTTCTCCACCATTTGAACTAGCCTTTGTCTTTGATTTTGTGTTTTTCTGTTTGTTTCCACCCTTTGGAATCTACCTGTCAGCAGCACTTTTCCCTTTACAGTTCCTAGTGTTATGTCCAAACTTGTGACATTTCTGGCATTTCACTGTCTTCAGCTGTCGTGGTAGGATTCGAGGATCTCTTGGCTCATCAATGGACATGTTCCTTAGCTTTTTGGGCCTTCCTGGTGTCCTTCTCATAACTGGTGGATTAATGTACTCAGTATTTGTCACTGGCCAAAGTCTTGGTCCATTAGATGGGAGCACAATGTGAGAGTAAGTAGCCAGGCATTGTGTTTTCCTAAAACAAAACATGATTGCATATTAATACATAATTAGTGAACTATAATACAAAATCTACTGAGCTGTAATAATTTTCAGTTTGAGTAGTACCAAAATAATTAATTCTTAAAGACAGAGACATACATTATAGTAGGATGAAACAAAATTTTTAGCAAGCAATTGATTGTGCCAAATGCAGAGAATAGCATGTGCACATGGTATACCATCAGGTCCCACCTACGACAAGCACAAGTCTTTTCTGCCAGATTCACAATATATGTATCAATCTCATTAGATACAGTAAACCTAGTCATTTCCACATCACCATGCCAAGTAGCCCTCCATCCTCCTGCTGCTCTTTTGTTTTTTTCAATGATAAGCTAAATCTTAGGACAAATATCACCATTGTACCTTTCAAGCATCTGCCTTTGCTTCACTATCCTCACTGTTATATAATGCTTTACACCCTCAAGTAAAGTGATTATTGGTTTCTCCCTTATACCAACTATAGCCCTATTGAAAGCTTCACACATGTTTGAAATTCTGGCAGGAACTGATCAGGAATGTAAAACAGAGTACAAAATACGTAAAACAGAGCACAATGATGCAGGTTCAGAAGCAACAAATAAAAGTGCAGAAAGTAAAGAACACACAATATTTGTTAACCCAGTTTGGTGTAAACACCACCTACATCTGGAGGATACCAATCCAGGAAGGAAATCCATTGTGAGGAATTAATCCTAAGACTCAGACACAGACCCCCTGTTCCTAGTCTTCTGACTTAATCTCCACTAGTCTTGATTTCTACCCAGCATACCTGAGTATAAGAACCCCCTCTTACTTCCTAATCAAGTAACAACCCAGTTACTAACAGACTTTCTGAACACAACCCAGTTTATGAAGAAACACTTCAATAGCACAATGACAACACTCGTACTTAAAAGCTTAGAGTGATTCACAACTCAAAACACCTAAACCAACTCAGATGAGTGGTGTACAAACAAAGCCTAAAGCTTACAAAAAAAACACAAAGACTCTTAAATCTAATTTCTGTTTATGACTCTAGCAAAACTTCAATAGCAGCAGCACGACTTCTTAAATAGTCTTCAGCAAGCAGCATAATTCTGAATCATATCTTCTTCAAAATACAATTCTGAAATTCTTCAAAGGCTCAAAAAGGAAACATATATTTCTGAATTCTATTTTGCAAAGATCTTTTGAAAATATATCCATTCATAAATACGAAGCCAATCTTTTACCAAGATCTTCAACAAATTAATCAGCCTTCTAGATAACAAATGCCTGAATAAATCTTTAATAAATCTCCAACAGATACGCACAGATTTAATCACAAAGAATGCAGAAATCCAGCTTCTGAAAACAGCTTCTGAAGTTCAGCTTCTGAAGGTCAACGTCTGAACAGTGCGTTTGAAGACCCTTCCTGCATCTGAAGACCCATCCTGCGTCTGAAGACCAAATCTGCGTCTGAAGGCCATTTCAACTTCTGAACCTCCTCAAATCCAATTTCTTGCTTCTGAAGACTCAAATAACTTCTGGAGACGCATTGCTTGAACACTTTGATTTTACCAAAACATGCAGCCAACATAAAAACACTCAACAATCTCCCCCTTTGGCAAATTTTTGGCTAAAATCAAATGCTTCTCAAAACCATGTTCTTCACTCAACAAAATAAACTCAGCCATGAAGAACTCCACACAACCAAACATAGCAGCAGAGATAGCAGCGGTTACAAAGCTATGTTAAACATGATAAACCAACCAGCTTCATCTTCTGAACAACCTGAAGCACACATGACAACTTCTGATATTCTTGAAGTACACACACCAACAAACTCAGCTTCTGATCTTCACATGTAAACTCCCCCTGAAGCTTCACAAACACACAACCACACCAGCTTCTTAAAACACCCAGGAAACTCCCCCTGCAACTCAGCTCATCATAAACAACTCTCCCCCTGCAACTCAGCTCATCATAAACAACTCTCCCCCTTAATTCTGAACTGCAGAAACTCTGAGATATTGCTTTTGAAACTGAAACATTATATAACTCAGAAATTTAACACAAATGCACTCCCCCTGAGACAAAAACTCCCCCTTAAACAAATCATCACAGCTCTTGTAGTATCTCTTCTAAATTCTGAAATACACTGTCAATTTCTGAAACACATGAATTCTGAACAAAAATAAATTTGAACTCAGCAACTTAGTACATTCTGAACAGCTCCATTTTGAAACTAACCACAAGTTTTTCTCCCCCTTTTTAGCCAACAAATCTTGACAAAGCATAGTCTTCACATAGGGAACAAAAACTACACAAAATTCTTCACAAAATTCTTCAAATTCAGTCCCAGTATCACACTCAGCATCTGCAACATCCTCACTTCCAGCTTGCTCATCTTCTGTAAACTGTAATTGCTATAATTCTTCATGCAGACAAACTTTTGAAGAATTACAAACAGAAACATTCTTCTTCACATCTAGGCTTTCATCTAGCATAGACATCAAGTGATTCATTTGAAGTTCAAGATGCTTCAGCTCCTTGTAAACTTTGTCTTCATTGATCTTAACTTTGGGTTCCACAAACTTAACTTTCTTCAAACCCTTCATGTTTAAGTGCTCAAGCTTCTGATGACACAGTCTGGTTTCTTCTTCAAATTATCCTTTGATCTGCAGCCTCTCATCAGAACCTCACCTTCTTTACCAGTTACCAAACATTCTTGCTTGTTTAAATTCACTTTCAAGTCTTGCTCACACAACTGGCTTATGCTGATCAGATTTGAAGTCAACCCTTTCAGCAATAACACATTATTTAGTCTTGGTAAACCATCACACATAAAGTCACATATTCCAAGAATCCCTCCTCTAGCTCCACCACCAAAAGTTACATATCCACTGGTGTGAGGTCTTATATTTTTAAGAAATTTACTAACTCCAGTCATGTGTCTAGAGCAGCCACTGTCAAAGTACCAGTCTTTCCTAGATGATGCTTTCTGAGAGGTATGAGCCATTAGACCAACATTATTACATTTGGGTTTCCAAACCTTCTTCACATTGTTTTGGATGCAGCAGGTTCCACTTTTCTGTACTGAAAATGCTCAGGATAACCATATAACTTGAAACATAATGGTTTAATATGCCCCTTCTTTCCACAATGATGACAGACCCATGAATGATTTCTCCTCTTTCCTTTAGACTTCTGAGGTTGCTTCTTAGGTTTCATCTTAGATGTTCCAACCATAGGATCATATGTTTCAGTAGCAGGAACAAACCTTTTAGCAGGATTCTTCTGTTTTAGGTTCAGACTCTCATCCACAAATCCAATGCCATTCTTTTTCCCTTGTTTCTGATTCTCTAAAATCTCATCCAGCACATCAGTAGCAGTATTCATCATCCTGACTTGCTTCTTCATGTTCTCAAGCTGAGAATTCAGTTGGCTCACCTCATCTTTAAGATCAGAAATCTGTCATAAATAATCACACCTTTCAGACTGAAGTTGACAGACAGTCTCCTTCTGATTCTCTAATAACTTGCACAGTTCTTGATTTCTGAGATATAATTCTTCATAAGAGACAGCTGGTTCCTCAAAAGACAATTCTTCATCACTGGCTTCAGACTCTGATGAAGTTTCAGTCTCTGATGATGCTTCAGACTCTGATAGAACTTCTGAAACCATAAAAGCAGCAACATGCTTAGCTGACTTACTCTCTACCTCTCCTTCTGAGTCATCTTCATCAGACCAAGTAACAGCTAAGCTCTTCTTCTGCTTCTTAAGATAAGTAGTACATTCTGACTTGATATGTCCATAGCCTTCACACTCAAAGCACTGCACACCCTTTGCTTGATTGCTCTTCTCATCACTTAGTTGCTTATTGTTGTTGAGTCTGAAGTTCTGACCTTTAGATTCGGATTTCCTGTCAACGTGTTTCAGATTTTTGTTGAACTGTCTCCCCACCAACACAAGTGCTTCTGATAAGCCATCATCATCCTCATTAAACTCTTGTTGATCATCAGCTTCAGAATTGACTGCAAAAGCTATTCCTTTCCCTTTCTTCTCAGTCTGTTTACAGAAAGCTGTTTCAAAATTCAGCAAGGATCCAATAAGCTCCTCAACCTTCATAGTAGAGATGTCATGAGCTTCCTCAATAGCTGTCACTTTCATGTCAAATCTTTTAGGAAGTGACCTGGGTATTTTTCTAACAATCTTCTCATCTGACATCTTCTCTCCAAGAGACTCAAAACAATTAGCCATATCCAGGACATCCATATAGAAATCTTGAATGTTTTCATCCTCCATCATCTTCAAGCTTTCAAATTTAGTGGTTAGTAATTGGAGTCTGGACATCTTAACCTTTGAAGTTCCTTCATGTGTGGTCTTGAGTATCTCCCAGGCATCCTTGGCAATGGTACACTGCTTGATCAATCTGAACATGTTCTTGTCCACTCCATTGAATAGTGCATTCAAAGCTTTGGAGTTTCCAAGAGCCAGATCATCTTCAGCCTTTGTCCACTCTTCTTCTGGTTTCAGCACCTCAGTCTTATTCCCATCTTTGTCTAACACAACTGGATGATCCCAACCTTTTAACACTGCTTTCCAGGTTCTGCTGTCTATGGATTTCAGAAAAGCACACATTCTAGACTTCCAATATTCATAGTTTGTGCCATCCAGCAGAGGTGGCCTGTTGACATATCCTCCTTCCTTGTCCATGCTTGCCAGAAAAGTCTTCCCTGGAGCTCACCCAATAACAGGCAGGGTGCCTGCTCTGATGCCAATTGAAATTCTGACAGGAACTGATCAGGAATGTAAAACAGAGTACAAAATACGTAAAACAGAGCACAATGATGCAGGTTCAGAAGCAACAAATAAAAGTGCAGAAAGTGAAGAACACACAATATTTGTTAACCCAGTTCGGTGTAAACACCACCTACATCTGGAGGATACCAATCCAGGAAGGAAATCCACTGTGAGGAATTAATCCTAAGACTCAGACACAGACCCCCTGTTCCTAGTCTTCTGACTTAATCTCCACTAGTCTTGATTTCTACCCAGCACACCTGAGTATAAGAACCCCATCTTACTTCCTAATCAAGTAACAACCCAGTTACTAACAGACTTTCTGAACACAACCTAGTTTATGAAGAAACACTTCAATAGCACAATGACAACCCTCGTACTTAAAAGCTTAGAGTGATTCACAACTCAAAACACCTAAACCAACTCAGATGAGTGGTGTACAAACAAAGCCTAAAGCTTACAAAAAAACACAAAGATTCTTAAATCTAATTTCTGTTTATGACTCTAGCAAAACTTCAATAGCAGCAGCACGACTTCTTAAATAGTCTTCAGCAAGCAGCATAATTCTGAATCATATCTTCTTCAAAATACAATTCTGAAATTCTTCAAAGGCTCAAAAAGGAAACATATATTTCTGAATTCTATTTTGCAAAGATCTTTTGAAAATATATCCATTCATAAATACGAAGCCAATCTTTTACCAAGATCTTCAACAAATTAATCAGCCTTCTAGATAACAAATGCCTGAATAAATCTTTAATAAATCTCCAACAGATATGCACAGATTTAATCACAAAGAATGTAGAAATCCAGCTTCTGAAAACAGCTTCTGAAGTTCAGCTTCTGAAGGTCAACGCTGGTCAACGTCTGAAGAGTGCGTCTGAAGACCCTTCCTGCGTCTGAAGACCCATCCTGCGTCTGAAGACCAAATCTGCGTCTGAAGGCCATTTCAGCTTCTGATCGAACCTCCTCAAATCCAATTTCTTGCTTCTAAAGACTCAAATAACTTCTGGAGATGCATTGCTTGAACACTTTGATTTTACCAAAACATGCAGCCAACATAAAAATACTCAACAATGTTGTTGACCCGCAAATCACTTTGAGTGTTTGTACTAAATGCTGATCTAGTCCATTGCGAAGGTTGGACTTTCATCATTTCATTGTAAGCCTCTTCATTTATATCCTTCATTTTCTGCATTGCATTGTTCCAATCTGGTACAGTAGTAGCTCTAGCAGCCTTCCACAAAAGCTATTTCATGTGTGCTCTTGGGAATCTTTTCTTCCAGTTTCCATATAGATGCTTAACACAAAGCATGTGTTCCACATTCTCACCAATTCCTTTAATTACCTCCACAAGTCCCTGAAGTATTATTAGACATACTATAAGCAACATATAGAAACAACAAGCAGAAACAACAATGAAGCATTTGCATATAGAAATAAGCAGTTACATATAAACTGTTAGAATAAGAACTCTAGTCAGTTTGATATAGTGACTTGAGTCTGAAGTCAGAGTCTGAGGTTCAGACTCAGAAGCTTCAGACTTTGACTTCAGACTCAAGTCATTATATCAAACTGACTAGAGTTCTTATTCTAACATAAGCAGTTACATAACTTTTGCTGATCAGATATAAATGCATATTGTCTAGGGGCAATTTGGTTAAGGTCTTCCAATAAGAGATCAACAAACCACTTCCAAGAATCTCTTGTTTCAGATTCAACCACAACATATGCAATATGTATCATCTGATTGTTCCCATCCTTGCCTACAACTGCTATTAGTTGACCGCCATGACCACCTTTCAAGAAACAAGCATCTAACCCAATTAATGGTCTACATGTGTAAGCAAATGCAACTTTACAAGCTTCCAGGAAAACATAAATCCTCTCAAAGACAGGTCCAATTTCTGATGTCCCACACTTGATTATTACTGTGCTATTAGGATTTGTCCTTCTAAGCTCCCCAGCATAGCTCCTTAAGTGTGCATATTGTTCAGTACCTGCACCTTCTATTAAATCTACTGCTCTCCTCTTTGCTCTATATGCTTGAAAAGTGTTGATTTTAACATTCCACTTTTCAAATGCCTCATCAGCCAATCCACTTGGTTTGATATTAGAAGTGTGCCTAATCAATGGAATAAACTTCTTTGCTAGCCATTTAGTTTTTGCTTGCTTATTCCCAGGGGTCCCAACACATGCAGAATCCTTAGTCAAATTTGTAACTTGCCAATATTGACTTCCACTCCTTTTAGCAACTAACATATGAAATGGACAACTAGTTAAACATTTCACAACCACCCTCACTGCATCATTTTTCTTGAACCATAAATTTTTCCTTGTTAGCATAGCATGATCCTTGACAGCATCCTTCACAAGGTCCTTTGAAGAAAATTGCATCCCCACCTCAAACCTAACATGATCACCACTATCACTTGGTTTGAAAGTAGGGAATTTCCTTTTGTGGACAACTTCATCATCACTTTCAACTGGAGAATATAAGTCACTTTCATCTTGATCAGACTCTTCATAGTGAGGTTGTGTTGTGTTGACATTATCACCTGAAGGTGAGATAAACACACAAGAAGGGGGGGGGGGGGGTTGAATTGTGTGGGTTGTTTCTTTTTCTTTCTCAAAACTTATGTTAAGTTCAAAATCAGATTCTAAAACTTTTTCAGAGTGTTATAGCAGCGGGTAAAGTAAATGAGAGAAAGGGAAAGAGAGACACAATGGTTTTTATACTAGTTCCTTCCACAAACCGGAAGTAGTCTAGTCCCCCTGTCACTTACAGGGGATTTTAACTATAATCAACTGATTACAATTGCTCAAAACACAAAGTTAAGAGACTTCCAATGCTCAAGCACTTAGCAAGAGACTTCTATGCTCAAAACACAAAGTTAAGAGACTTCTCTGCTCAAAACACAAAGTTAAGAGACTTCTAAATTGCTCAAGCACGCAGGCTGAGACTTGAACCAAACTGATTTACAAAGAAAATAAGTTTGAGTTGAACACTTGATAAAATATCAGAGGTGTTCACAAAATACAACTCAGTTTAAGACTCTAAACTTGAGAAATTCTAAGATGAGAAGTTTGTAAGAATTTCTAAGAGTTTTTGGTGACTTTCGAATTTTGACAGCAAAACAGAGCACAAATATTCAGTCTTTAGTTTCTTGAGTCTTAGCAATTTTCTTCTTCAAATCTTCACCCTTTTATAGAGGATAAAAGAGCTGTTGAGGATTGCCCAGAAATCCAGCAAAGAGCCGTTGCAAAACTAGAAGCTAGGTCCAGCTGAAATTGTGTGCAAAACTGCAGAAAACAGAGCACGCAATTTTTGAATTCTTTCCTTAAAAGCTGGGGAATGTTTCTTTGAAGGAGGCAACTGTTCCATTGAGCTGTTCTGACATTGCAGGCATTTAATGCTGACAGTGACAGTTGCTTTTCAGACTTCTGAAGCTTCTTCAGGAGCTGTTCATCAGAAGCTCTCTTCAGAAGCAGGTCATCAGACGCACCCTTCAGAAGCACTGTTCATCAGACGCTCCCTTCAGACGCACTGTTCATCAGACGCACTTCTTCAGACGTTGACTTTTGTTGACCTTCAGACTCACCCTTCAGACGTTAACATCTGTTGACCTTCAGACTCAGTCTTCAGACGCTGCCTTTAGAAGCTGCTTTCAGACGCACCTTCAGACTTAGTCTTCAGAAGCTGCCTTCAGACACATAATTGCTTCATACTTGCAACATAAGCTTCTATGCTTTCCTTCTTGCTCTTAGCTTGTTCTTCCAAAACCAATATTAAATACCAAACATTAAGAACATGGTTCTGCACACTTAGAATCAAGCATTAGCAATTCCAATTTTCTTTTTAACACTTTGTTATCATCAAAACCCAAAAGAGAGTTGTTCATACATTTTGTTCCAACATCACCATCTTGATTATTGCCAGCAAATGCCTCAGTAGGTAGTTCATGAGTCCAATCCTATTCTTTTGCATCAACAATTCCATCAATTTGACAGGGAAAGTTACAAAACTACCCCCATGGTTAATACGAAACTTCAACTGTTGGTCCTGACTTGGCCTGTGTATATTACAACCACAACATTTGTCAACATTAAAATAAACATCCAGCAAAAAGACACACTTCATACATGTGGACCACTTTGAATAAACAACTCTAAAAATAGACAGTAGCACAGTTCACACATGGTGCAAGTGGACTAGGAAGCAACCAAACAACAATAAAGAACCTCATAAATATTCTCAACCACGACACAATCAATGAATAAAGCATGTGGGTACAAAAATTCTACTTAATTCAGCACAATAACCAAAAAACCCTAATTTCTAAGACATGTTACATACCTGAAACAATATTTCACATTCTGGTCTTTGTTCCACCATACCATTCCATCTCCAGATTTTTCTGTGCCTGCGCCGTTCTCTGCCATGGTCTAATCGAATCAATGGAAAGAAGGAAGGAAAGGATCGTATCTGAGCAACAGAATTTGGGAATCGAATCGAATGGAAGGAAGGAAGGAAGGAGGGAGATAAATCAATTTGGGAATTTTGGGAAACTAGGGTTTCTATCTTTGATAACCCCCTAATATAATTTCAACTGTAATTTCTGATTTGGGTTTTTATTTCTTTGTAATTTCTGATGTTTTTCCAAATTTAAAAAATAAATTTGTTGAAATTTTAAATGTCATTTTCCAAGTTGGCATTGCCACATAGGTGTCCTCATAGCCACATCAGTTAAAAATTGGACACATCATCATTTTTGGAGGGCAAAATGGGGGAAAGGACCAAATTGCAAAAATAATGGTAGTATAGTGGCAATTTAGTTCAGTTTTGAAATGAGCGGACCAGTTTCGTGAGTTGGTGAAAATACGAGGACCAAAAGTGTAATTTAGCCTAAAAAGACTTGACCAATTATTTCGTGGCTTAATGAATTGTCCAATTGTTTTTAGGGGAAAAAACTTAAATAAATATTTTTTAATAAGCCCACAGGCCAGCTCGCTCCACCTGCCACTGCCCGTTTTTTGAACAGGCTAAACAAGACGGGACAACTATAGGAGTTGGCTCAATACCTCATCTCAGTCTGTCTAAAATGGCAGGTTAAACGAACCGGCTCAACGGATCAGACCTGCTTTGTCGCCCATATTCCTAATTCCTCCTCCATTGGAAGTTGGGTCCCACAATTATCTAAATTTTCAAATATGAAAATTGTTTGGGGTTTTCGGATTTTATAATCCGAACATCTTCTATATGATAAATACTTACTTAAACACAACCCAAACCAAAAATATTTAGGCACACATACAAATAAAATAATTTAAAAGAGAAATTATTTAGTCACATCACTTAATACTTTTTTTTCTTTTAAATTTTACAATTTATATGTGTGTCCAAATAAATTTTATTTAGGGTTGCTTCCACGCAAAAGTTGTTCCTAGTCCTATACTTACTTCGAACCACTCTTGTGATAAAAAAAAATTAAAAAAACTCATGTGAAATTTAGTTTTGACATAGAGGGTGTTTGGATTATATAACCTGAAGTATTTATTTTTTTGGATTTTATAATACAAATTGGTGGAAAAAAATGTTTTGAACTTTGAAAATCGAAAAAGAAAAAACCTCAATTTGATTTATTTAAGGGTATATTTGGGATAATAAAAAAAAGTCAGCCTAAAAAACTGCCCTGAATCATTTAAGATCATGTAAAAAACTGTGATTTCGCAACAATTTCACGAATCCATGCGGTTTTGGTGCGATCTTACCACGACTTTGTAAGTTTTTCGATTATGGTATCGATTTGGATCAAACAGGGTAGAGCCATCAAAATGGATTAACCCATATAGACTGATCTACCAACCTGGATAAAACATAAGGCTTGGACCTTAAAATTTCGGTCTGAATTTATTTAGGACTTTTTAACCCATCCTTAAATAGAGTGCTACTCATTAGCCCACATCCTCCATAAACTAAAACAAAAAATGAAAAATATAAAAAAAAATGAGTGAGTTCAGTCTGCCATGATGTGGCCTAATTAGATTTGTACCTTGTCCATAAACTAAGTATAAGTAAACGATGGGCATCATACATTCATTCTTTTGAAGGTGAGAAAAACACAAGAAGGGGGGTTGAATTGTGTTGGCTTTTTCTAGTTTTCTTTTTCTTGGTGTTAAAAAGTGGTTCATAATCTGAGATATACAGATTCTGATACAGAGTCTGAGTACATCAGATAAAGTACAGAAACACAAAGATAAAGACAGACAAACAGAGAGAGAGAGAGACAGAGAGAGAAAGCAGACACAAAGCAATTTTATACTGGTTTCTCCTACAACCCAGGAGTAGTCCAGTCCCCTTGCACTTCCAAGCGATTTCACTATAATCACACATGATTACAAATTGCTCAAGGACTATTCCAAAAGACTTCCTATGCTCAAGCACACCTGCTCAAGACTTCCTGCTCTAGGACTCTTCCTAAAGAGTTCCTTGCTTAAGCACACCTGCTTAAGACTTCCTGCTTTAGGACTCTCCTAAAGACTGAAGGTCAGAAAAACACAAGAAGGGGGTTGAATTGTGTTAGCTTTTTCTTCTTTTTAACTAAGTCCAAAGTTCAGCTTCTGATAGAGTTCATAATCTGAAACAATGTTCAGAGTCAAATGCAGCGGATAAGAGAGATAGATAGAGAGAGAGAGAGAGAGAGAGAGAGAGAGATAAGAGACACAAAGCAATTATCTTGGTTTCTTCCACAATCCGGAAGTAGTCCAGTCCCCTTGTTACTTACAAGAGATTTTCACTATAATCACACAAGATTACAAATGCTCAAGCACACAAGCAAGAGACTTCTTACAAACAAAGAATACAAAGAAATTTTTTTGGATTGAACACTTGATATAAAATCAGAGGTGTTCACAAAATACAACACAGTTCAAACTCTAAGACTTAAGAATTTCTAAGATATAAAAGTTGTTAAGAAATTCTAAGTGTTTGATGCATATTTCAATTTGACAGAGTAATAGCACTTTTTAAAATGTTGTAGAGTCTTGTAGTTTCTTCAAGTCTTCAATCCTTTTGAAGGTGAGAAAAACACAAGAAGGGGGGGGGGGGTTGAATTGTGTTGGCTTTTTCTTCTCGAAAACTAAGTACTAGTTCAGCTTCTGATGTATGATCAGAGTCTGAAGCTAAGTCCAGAGTTCAGACACAACAATTTAAAGTAAATGAGAAAGAGAAGACAGACACAAGCAAATTATCCTGGTTCCTTCCACAACCCGAAAGTAGTCCAGTCCCCTTGTCACTTACAAGATATTTTTCACTATAATAAAAAGATTATAACTGCTCAAGCACAAAAGCAAGAGACTTCCAGATGCTCAAACACACAAGTAAGAGACTTCTAATGCTCAAACACAAAGTAAGAGACTTCTAATGCTCAAACACAAAGTAAGAGACTTCTAATGTAATCTTAACAAATAAGTTTGAGTTGAACACTTGATATACTATCAGTGGTGTTCACAAAATACAACACGGATTACAGATTCTAAGACTTAAGAATTTCTAAGATATGAAAGTTGTTGGGAAATTCTAAGTAGTTAATGAGCTTTGAATTTGGTAGTGTTGGAACAAAATGTGTAAACAATGCCTCTTTTGAGTTTTGAAGATAACAAGGTATTAAAAAGAAAATTGGATATGCTAATACTTGTTTCAAGTGTGCAGGACCATAGACTAAAAATTATTCAAGTATCAGTCAAGTTTGGTTCTGAAGGAACAAGTCTAAGAGCAAGGAAATGTTGAGTCTTTAAGTGTTGGCTGCATTGTTTGGCAAAACCAAAGTATAGAATAGAAGCTTTTCCTTATGATGAACATTTCTTCAGTTTCAAGTTTTCTCATTTGAAGCCATTCAGAAGCTGAAATCTACATGAGAAGCTGAAATGCTCATCAGAAGCACTGTAGCACTTCAGAAGCAGTTTCAGGTTCTGAAGCCAGCGTTGACTTCTGTTGACCACATCAGAAGCTGGGTTTGCTGGATTGTTTTTGCACGTATCTTGGGAGATTTAGCAAGGAATTATGTTTGTATAATTGCTTCTACAATGCTGGGTTAATTGGAGAAAATATCTTTGAAGATTTGGTTCAAAATTATGAAAATTCGTATTTCCTGTTTTAAATCTTTCAAAGATTGAATGCAGTTTTATTTGTTACTCTTTTGGAATAATCTTATTCCAGTAACAAATAAATTCAGAAGATTTGGAGCATAATTAAGAGGCTTGCTGAAGATTATAAAAGGAGGAGCTTTGCTATTGAAGACGAACGAATTCATAGAGTTTAAGATCAGAGAATTGAGTCTTAGTTTTTTTAAGCTTTTAGCTTTATTGTGCACCACTCAGATTGAGTTGGTTTAGAGTGTTATAGAGTTGTAATTCATTCTAAGCCTTTAGGTACGAATGAAGTCTTTGTGCTTTTGAAGTTTTCTGAAAAACAGAGTGTTTTTGTTTAAAGGGTTTCAAGTAGCTGGGTTTAGTTGCTTGAATAGGAAATTAGAGGATTCTATTACTCAGAGTTGGGTGGAAGTCTGACTAGGAGGAGTTTAATTGCTAAGGCTGGGAACTGGGAGTCAGTGTCTTGAGTCTTTGGGTTAAATCCTATAGTGGATTTCCTTCCTGGATTGGTATCCCCCAGAGTAGGAGGTGTTTACTCCGAACTGGGTTAACAAACCTTGTGTGTTTTTAGCTTTCCTGCACTTTACTTTTCTGCTGTTTATCTGTTTTTAATATTGTGCTAAGTTCTGTTCAGAACCTGGTGGTTCAGAACCTGCGTTTATCTCTTAAGTATTGCCTGGCCAGAATTTCAATTGGCATCAGAGCAGGCACCCTGCCTGTAATTTGGGTGAGATCCAGAGGAGTTTATTTCTGGCAAGCATGGATAGAGAAGGAGGCTATGTCAATAGACCACCCCTACTAGATGGCACAAACTATGAGTATTGGAAGTCAAGGATGTGTGCTTTTCTAAAGTCTATTGACAGCAGGACTTGGAAAGCTGTGATAAAAGGCTGGGAACATCCTGAGGTTTTGGACAAAGATGGTAACAAAACTGGAGTTTTGAAGCCTGAAGAGGAGTGGACCAGAGCTGAAGATGACTTGTCTCTGGGAAATTCAAAAGCTTTGAATGCAATATTTAATGGTGTGGACCAGAACAGGTTCATACTTATCAAACAATGTACTGTGGCTAAGGATGCTTGGGAAATTCTGAAAACCACTCATGAAGGAACTTCTAAGGTGAAGATGTCCAGATTGCAGCTGCTGACCACCAAATTTGAGAACCTGAAGATGAAGGAAGATGAATCTATTCAGGATTTTTACATGAATGTGCTGGATATGGCCAATTCCTTTGATTCTCTTGGGGAGAAGATGTCTGATGAGAAGCTAGTAAGAAAAATCCTCAGGTCCCTGCCCAGAAGGTTTGATATGAAGGTGACAGCTATTGAGGAGGCTCATTATATTTCTGCTATGAAGGTTGAAGAGCTCATTGGTTCTTTGTTAAATTTTGAGACTGCATTCTACAAACAGCCTGATAAGAAAGGGAAAGGTATAGCTTTTACTGTGAATACTGAAGCTGATGATCAACAAGATTCTGAGGAGGATGACCTATCAGAAGCTCTAGTGTTGCTGGGAAAACAATTCAACAAGATTCTGAAGAATGTTAACAGAAAAGCCAAAGCCAAAGGTCAGAATTTCAGATTCAATAACAAAAAGCAACAAACTGATGAGAAGAAGACCAAGTCTGAGGAGAAAAGTAACCAAGCTAAAGGTGTGCAGTGCTATAAGTGTGAGGGTTATGGACACATCAAATCTGAATGTCCTACTTTCCTTAAGAAACAGAAGAAGAGCCTAGCTGTTGCATGGTCTGATGATGGTTCTAAAGATGATGATGTTAGTGAATCTGATATGTGTGATACTGGTCTGGTTGTGAGGTCAGGAGCTATCTTGAAGACGGAAGCTGTTTTAGAGTCTGAGACTTTTTCAGAGTCTGACTCAAAGTCTGAAGCCTCATCTGTGTCTGAAGCTGCTAAAACCTCATATGATGAACTGGCTGACAACTATAGGAAGCTGTATACCAGAAGTGCTGAGGTTTGCAAACAAATTCTGGATCAGAAGGAGACTATTTTTCAACTGGAGGCTGAAAAAGGAGAACTTCTTGTGCAGAATTCAGATTTAAAAGAAGAAGTGAACCAGTTAAATTCCCAACTTGAACATATGAAAAAACAGGTTAGAATGATGAATACTGCTACTAATGTGTTGGATGAAATTTTGGGTGCTCAGCAACAAGGAAAAACTGGATTAGGCTTTGATGATCAGACTCAGAACCCCAAACAGAAGATTCTTGTTAAAGAGTTTGTTCCTGCCACTAAAACTGATAATCCTATGATTGGGATTTCTCAGATGAGACCTCAGAAACAATCCCAGAAGCAAGCTCAGAAGCAAGCTCAGAAGAGACCTCAGATGCAAGGTCAGAAGCAAGTTCAGATGCTGCCTCAGAAGCAACCCCAGAAATTTTTCAGAAACAGAAGAAGGAGAAATCATCCATGGATTTGTCATCATTGTGGAAAGAAAGGGCATATCAAACCATTCTGCTTCAAACTTTATGGCTATCCTGAACACTTTCAGTATAGAAAAGTTGAACCAGCTGCTATCAGACACAATGTTCAGAAGGTATGGAAGCCCAAAGTTCAGAATGTAGGCCTGATTGCTCATACTTCACTGAGAGCCACTTCAAAAGAAGACTGGTATTTTGATAGTGGGTGTTCAAGGCACATGACTGGTGTGAAGAAGCTGCTGAGCAATATCAGATCATATTCCAGAAGCTATGTAACATTTGAAGATGGTGTAAAAGGTCAGATTCTGGGTATTGGTGATTTGATCAGAGAAGGGTTGCCCAGACTTAATGATGTGCTACTGGTGGAAGGATTAACTTCTAATCTGATCAGCATTAGCCAACTTTGTGATCAAGACTTAAAGGTTAATTTCAACAAGCAAGAGTGCATTGTTACTGATCAGAAAGATGAGATTCAGATGAGGGGCTGCAGATCCAAAGACAATTGTTACTTATGGGTTTCTGAAGAAGAAAAAAGTCTGACTTCTTGTCTTATGAGCTCAGAAGAGGAAGTCAAACTCTGGCACCAGAAATTGGGACATCTGAATCTGAAAGGCATGAAGAAAATCCTAAGTACTGAAGCTATCAGAGGTGTGCCTAATCTGAAGATCAATGAGGACAGTGTTTGTGGTGATTGTCAGATTGGTAAACAAACAAGAAAGTCTCATCCCAGATTAGTTCACCAGGTAACTACCAAAGTACTAGAACTTGTTCATATGGTTTTAATGGGGCCTATGCAAGTAGAAAGTATTGGAGGAAAGAGGTATGCTTTTGTAATGGTAGATGACTACTCAAGATTCACATGGATCAACTTTGTTAGAGAGAAGTCTGATACTTTTGAAGTGTTTAAAGACTTATGTACCCAATTACAAAGAGAGAAGGACTGTGGAATTGTCAGAATCAGAAGTGATCATGGCAAAGAATTTGAAAACAAGAGTTTTTCAGAATTCTGTGCTTCTGAAGGTATAAAGCATGAGTTTTCTGCACCTATCACACCTCAGCAAAATGGTGTAGTTGAGAGGAAGAACATGACTTTAGCAGAATGTGCAAGGGTTATGCTGCATGCTAAGAAGCTGCCATATATGTTTTGGGCTGAAGCATTGAACACAGCATGTTACATACACAATAGAGTCACTTTGAAAAAGGGAACAACATCTACTCTGTATGAATTGTGGAAAGGGAGGAAGCCAACTGTGAAATACTTCCATGTTTTTGGGAGCAGATGCTATATCTTGGCTGACAGAGAGAATAGAAGAAAACTGGATCCTAAGTCTGATGAGGGCATATTCCTGGGTTATTCAGTGAACAGCAGAGCTTACAGGGTGTTTAATTCCAGAACCAAGGTTGTGATGGAGTCCATAAATGTGGTTATTTATGATTTGTCTGCTGAGAATGAAAAGAATGAGCCTGAAGTTGTTCCAGAGTCTGAAGCCTCAGAAGAACAAACTTTAGAAGCAGAAAAGCATTCAGAGTCTGAAGAAGCAGAAGATCAAGTTCCAAATGGTAAAGGGCCATCAATTAGAGTTCAGAAGGATCATCCTAAAGACTTAATCATTGGAAGCTTAGATCAAGGTGTCAGAACCAGGAGATCAGATGCTGCTGCTACTGATTCATGTTTTGTGTCAAAGGTTGAGCCTAAAAATGTGAAAGAAGCCCTAACTGATGAATTTTGGATTGAAGCAATGCAAGATGAGTTGAATCAATTCAAAAGGAGTGAAGTGTGGGATCTAGTTCCAAGACCTGAAGGGCTGAATGTGATTGGGACTAAGTGGATATTCAAGAATAAAACAGATGAAAATGGTACTGTAGTCAGAAACAAGGCAAGGTTGGTTGCTCAGGGTTATACTCAAGTTGAGGGACTTGATTTTGATGAGACCTTTGCACCTGTGGCCAGACTAGAGTCCATAAGACTGCTGTTGGGTGTATCCTGCATTCTCAAGTTCAAATTATTCCAGATGGATGTGAAGAGTGCATTTCTAAATGGATATTTGCAAGAAGAGGTATATGTTGAACAGCCTAAGGGTTTTGTGGATCCTAAGTTTCCAGAACATGTGTACAAGTTAAAGAAAGATTTATATGGATTGAAGCAAGCACCAAGGGCATGGTATGACAGGCTGACTCAGTTTCTTGTTGCTCAAGGGTACAGAAAAGGTGGTTCTGATAAGACTTTGTTTGTGAAAGATGAAAATGGGAGTCTGATGATAGCTCAGATTTATGTGGATGATATAGTGTTTGGAGGGATGTCTCAGAAGATGGTAAAGTTGTTTGTTCAGCAAATGCAGTCAGAATTTGAAATGAGCTTAGTTGGTGAACTTACTTACTTTCTTGGATTACAAGTCAAGCAAATGGAAGATACAATCTTCATCTCTTAGAGTAAATATGCCAGGAACATAGTGAAGAAGTTTGGGATGGAATCAGCTGCTCATAAGAAGACACCAACTGCTACTCATCTGAAGCTAACCAAAGATGAACAAGGAGTATCAGTTGATCAAAGTCAGTACAAAAGCATGATAGGAAGCTTATTGTATTTAACTGCAAGCAGACCTGATATCACTTATGCTGTTGGAGTTTGTGCAAGATATCAAGCTGATCCTAAGATGAGTCATCTGACACAAGTGAAGAGAATTCTGAAGTATGTGAATAGCACAAGTGACTATGGAATCATGTATTCTCATAGTTCAAGTTCTGAACTGATGGGATATTGTGATGCTGACTGGGCTGGAAGTGCTGATGATAGGAAGAGCACCTCAGGAGGTTGTTTCTATTTGGGAAATAACTTAATTTCTTGGTTCAGCAAGAAACAAAATTGTGTTTCATTGTCAACTGCTGAAGCTGAGTATATTGCTGATGGGAGTAGTTGCTCACAACTGGTGTGGATGAAACAGATGCTAGAGGAGTATAACATGAAACAAGGTGTTATGACATTGTTTTGTGATAATTTGAGTGCCATCAACATCTCTAAGAATCCAATTCAGCACAGTAGAACCAAACACATAGACATCAGACATCATTTTATCAGAAACCTTGTGGAGGATAAAGTCATTCAGCTGGAACATGTAGCTACTGAAGAACAAGTTGCTGACATTTTCACAAAGGCCTTGGATGCTAAACAGTTTGAAAACTTAAGGAGCAAGTTAGGTGTATGCTTATATGAAGAATTCTAGCAATTAAAGCAAACTGGATGTGAGGAAGATAAAGTACCTGCCAGCTTTGTTAGTGCTAAGTTTGATGCTGTTTTTGATACTAAGTCTGAAGTTCAAACTGGGACAGTAGTTGAAGATGTTTGTGCAGTTTTCCTTCCCTATTTGAAGTCTGAGATTTGTCATAATTTTGTGGCTAAAAAGGGGGAGATATTCTTATGCAATGTGTTGGCTTTGTTGGCTTTGATACCAAGAATTAGAAGATGTATTGCTGCATTTCAGATATGTGTGTCATTAATTCAGAAGGTGACTAGTTTTGCTCTGATACCAAGCAATATATGTCCAGATATGATCAAGGGGGAATATGTGTCTCAGGGGGAGTACAAGTTTGTTATATTCCTGAGTGATGTTGTGGTCCTGAAGTGTAGTGATCCTGAAGTGTAGTGGTCCTGAAGAAGATTTGTGCTCAGCTCCTGAAGTGTGCTCTGATACCATTTGGTAGTAAGAGGGAGTTTGTTTGTGAAGCTTCAGGGGGAGTATTATGTTGTTCAGAAGTTAATCAGTAGCTCTGATACCATGTTTACGTGTGTTTGTGTGCTTCAGGAGGTCAGAAGCTGAAGCTGTTGTTGTTGTTGTTTAACATAGCTCAGAAAAGTGTTTTATCCGCTGCTTATGTTTATGCTATGATGTATTTTTGTGGAGTTCTTCATTGCTGAGTTGATTATAAGGGAGATTGAAGAACTTGGTTGGTTTTAGCCAAAAATTTGCCAAAGGGGGAGATTGTTGAGTCTTTAAGTGTTGGCTGCATTGTTTGGCAAAACCAAAGTATAGAATAGAAGCTTTTCCTTATGATGAACATTTCTTCAGTTTCAAGTTTTCTCATTTGAAGCCATTCAGAAGCTGAAATCTACATGAGAAGCTGAAATGCTCATCAGAAGCACTGTAGCACTTCAGAAGCAGTTTCAGGTTCTGAAGCCAGCGTTGACTTCTGTTGACCACATCAGAAGCTGGGTTTGCTGGATTGTTTTTGCACGTATCTTGGGAGATTTAGCAAGGAATTATGTTTGTATAATTGCTTCTAGAATGCTGGATTAATTGGAGAAGATATCTTTGAAGATTTGGTTCAAAATTATGAAAATTCGTATTTCCTGTTTTAAATCTTTCAAACATTGAATGCAGTTTTATTTGTTACTCTTTTGGAATAATCTTATTCCAGTAACAAATAAATTCAGAAGATTTGGAGCATAATTAAGAGGCTTGCTGAAGATTATAAAAGGAGGAGCTTTGCTATTGAAGACGAACGAATTCATAGAGTTTAAGATCAGAGAATTGAGTCTTAGTATTTTTAAGCTTTTAGCTTTATTGTGCACCACTCAGATTGAGTTGGTTTAGAGTGTTATAGAGTTGTAATTCATTCTAAGCCTTTAGGTACGAATGAAGTCTTTGTGCTTTTGAAGTTTTCTGAAAAACAGAGTGTTTTTGTTTAAAGGGTTTCAAGTAGCTGGGTTTAGTTGCATGAATAGGAAGTTAGAGGATTCTATTACTCAGAGTTGGGTAGAAGTCTGACTAGGAGGAGTTTAATTGCTAAGGCTGGGAACTGGGAGTCAGTGTCTTGAGTCTTTGGGTTAAATCCTATAGTGGATTTCCTTCCTGGATTGGTATCCCCCAGAGTAGGAGGTGTTTACTCCGAACTGGGTTAACAAACCTTGTGTGTTTTTAGCTTTCCTGCACTTTACTTTTCTGCTGTTTATCTGTTTTTAATATTGTGCTAAGTTCTGTTCAGAACCTGGTGGTTCAGAACCTGCGTTTATCTCTTAAGTATTGCCTGGCCAGAATTTCAGGAAATATTATTGGAAGCTTGCGTTGCAAGTTGGAAGTTGAAGTCTTAGATTCTGATGGATCAGAAGCTGATGGATCAGAAGCTGAAGACTTAGACTCTGAAGTCTGAAGGATCAGATCTGAAGGATCAGAAGCTGAGGATCAGAAGCTAAAGACTCAGACTCTGAAGTCTGGAGGATCAGAAACTAAGTATCAGAAGCTGAAGGATAAGAAGCTGAAGACTCAGACTCTAATGTATCAGAAGTCAAGTGGTGTCACTGTCATCAAGGACATAGTACAACCACGACCTCTGCAAACTTCTCAGAGTCAAAATCGTTCTCTGCAACTTTGTCTCCTTGGACAAGACATCCAATCCTTTTTAAGGAAAGGATTCAAACAGTATTCTTCATGGTACGCAGTCCAAATCATGGAACAAATCAATGTTGGATCAAGCTTCAAATCAAACGACTCTATTGATGATCTGGCACCTTCTCAACGTCTCTCTACTCCTCTATATAAAGGACTGAAGACTTGAAGAAAAATAATAAGACTCTACCAATTTCTTACAAGTGCCAAAACTGTGCTAAATTATATAAGCATCAAACACTCATAAATTCTTACAAACTTTCTTATCTTAGAATTTCTGAAGTCTAGAGTCTGAAAACTGTGTTGTATTTTGTGAACACCATTGATAATATATCAAGTGTTCAAACCAAAACATATTTCTTTGTAACTCTGTTTGTTTAAATGTCTCTTACTTTTGTGCTTGAGCAATAAGAAGTCTCTTGCTTGTGTGCTTGAACAATTAGAAGTCTCTTACTGTGTGTTTGAGCATCTGGAAGTCTCTTGCTTTTGTGCTTGAGCAATTTGTAATCATTGGATTATAGTGAAAAATCTCTTGTAAGTGACAAGGGGATTGGACTACTTCCGGGTTGTGGAAGGAACCAGGATAATTGTTTGTCTCTCTCTCTCTCTCTCTCATTTACTTTCAATCCGCTATGTCTGAACTCTGAACTTAGTTTCAGATTCTGATCATACATCAGAAGCTGAACTAACTCTTAGTTTTTGAGAAAGAAAAAGCCAACACAATTCAACCTCCCTTCTTGTGTTTTTCTCACTTTCAGTTGGTATCAGAGCTCCTGTTCTGATATTCAATCACTTAACAGTGTGTCAGTAAAGATTCTGAGATAAACATGGCTTCTAGTGAATCTGGTTGTTCCTCTCAAACCGCTCCTAGATCTGGAGCTGCTGTATCATATGACTATGGAACAGATGATAAGCAATCTCACTCTCACCATAAACCTCCTATGTTTACTGGTGATCCTGAAAATTTTTCTTGGTGGAAAAGCAAGATGTATAGTCATATCATTGGAATAGATGATAGCCTCTGGGATATCATTGAAGATGGTATAACTATACTAGTTGATGAAGAAGGAGTAGTGATGCGGCGGGAAAAATGTGCGGGCGGAAAGCGCTCGCTCAAACAGTAAAGTAGCCACCGAAGTTTTGTTTTTGAAAAGGGGAACGTCTAAACCCCTTTGAGAACGAGAACAAGGTCATTGCCACCAAATTTCGGGTTCGGGAATCGGTTATGCGAGGGGAAGGTATTAGCACCCCTCATATCCGTTGTACCCAACGGGAACCGTTAGTTAGTTTAGCGTTCAATTGTGTTAGTTTCATGCCAAACGTTTGTAAAGAATAAATAAAAGAAAAAAAAGAGAAAAGACTTAAAGACCAAAAATGAGTTTTTTATTAGTGTGCTTGACAAGAGTTTGATCTTGCTCCTACGTATCTCCTGGTGCAATGGAGAATTCAAAGCTACGTAGTTCTTTGTTAGAAAATGTTTGTGTGTTGATTGTTTTTATTTGTAAAAACATGATTTGGTTTTAAAGAACGATGTTTTAATCGTATTCTAGTGGTTAAACGTAGCTTGTATGCTCGCGCGTGGGAGGCTTAAGCATTTGTTTGTATCACGTTAGAATTGATAAAACATGTCCGTTTGCGAAAAGAGATTTCATCGCGGTTGGGCGAAAAAGTTTCCTTTAAAAAAAGAGGGACTCGCACTTGGGCGATGGTATCCGTTTGAAAACATGCATGGGCGTGAAAAAGTTTGATTAAAAAGGACGGACTCGCAGTTGGGCGATGGTATCCAATTGAAAACGCGCATGGGTGTGAAAAAGATAAAGTTTGGTGGGTTGAGATTGATTTTAAACGGAGGATGAATATTCAACTGAAAGCGAAGTGTCTACCTCGTTTCCGAATATTCGGGGAAGCGTCGGGTGTCTACCCAAGTTTTCCTTTTTCACTCGTACACAAAAAGAAAATTGTTTTTTATGTTTTGATATGTTGAAAATAGAATGACAATTGTCCGAACAACGAGACGTACGTCAAGTGCTCGTGCAACCGGGGAATGGGAAGACATACATCAAACCACTCCTTTTTCATTCAAGTTTATTATTGAAAATAGATGTATAAACCAAAATTGAAAGCATTAACACTTGTTGAATAAAAATGAGTTTCAGCCATAAAATGAGTTTCCGCCCAGGTTCTGAACCTTCAGAAGTAGGAACTGTCTTTAGAATGCAAAATGCGCAGCTTCAGAAGCACTGTTCAGAAGCTGCTTCAGAAGCTGCCTTCAGAAGTACTGTTCAGAAGCTGCTTCAGAAGCACTGTTTAGAAGCTGCTTCAGAAGCACTGTTCAGAAGCTGCTTCAGAAGCACTGTTCAGAAGCTGCTTCAGAAGCTGCCTTCAGAAGCTGCTTCAGAAGCTGCCTTCAGAAACTGCTTCAGAAGCTGCCTTCAGAAGCTGCCTTCAGAAGCACTGTTCAGACGCTGACTTTTGTTGACCATCAGACGCACTGTTCAGATGCTGCTTCTGAAGTACTGTTCAGAAGCTGCTTCTGAAGTACTGTTCAGAAGCTGCTTCTGATTCTGATTTCAGAACCTCAGGGGGTAAAAAAATGTTTGAAAACAGTAAGAAAAAGAAGTAATCCACTTCTGTTTTGGTGATTTGTAAACTTTGTGATTTTTTTTTGGGTTTTTGAATGATCTTTTTAGTGCAAAAATGAGTTAAAGATTACTAAAAATGCAGAAAAATAATGCTGGAACAGGAACAACAGAACAAAATGCAAATAGAATGCAAAAAAAAGGAGATAGAAAGGTTCAAGATACTTACCAACTCCTAGCCAAAGCTTTAGATGCACAAGAAAATGAAGGGGGCTTTTGGATGGTTGTGGTTTCCTGAAGATGGAAGTGATGGAGAAGATGAACAATAACAACAATGGTGTTTTGCTACTATTCTTCTCTCTTTGTATGATGTTTTTGATGATTTAGTTTCTGTTTGATTTGTTTGTGGTGGTTTGTAAAGAAAAACAGAAAAACAGAGCTTTTCTCTTTGGAAGTTTTAATATATGATTTTGCTATTTCTTGGTTTTCAGATTCTGCTCCAAAAAATCCTTTTGTTTTTGCTCTCAAAATTCCTCTAAAAATTCCTTTTTTAAAAATTCCTCTCTTCATCTGATTTTCGTGCTGCTTTTATAGGCAATTTTGTGATCATTTGTAATCATGAAAATCCCTTGAAAGCTGGACCTATTTGTGTGCTATGACAAAGACTTTGGTTAGCATTTAATGAAAATGGAAGGAAGTGGCCTTGCCTTGTGATCTTGGTGAAGACTTTGGTTAAATTCTGAACAAGTTGGAGCTGAATTCTGACAGAAGTTGATGGAAAAATGGAAAACAGGGTGCTGGCTGCAACTTGTGGTGCTTTTGGGATTGATCCTTGAAGATTTGGGGAAGAAAAACAAGAGAAGAAGGGTGCTGTCCTGACAGAGGTTGGGAGAAACAAAGAAGAAGGTGCGCTGGAAACAGAGAGCAGCTTGCAACCTTCTTTGACAAAGAAAAATGGAAGAAAATGGAAAGGAAAGGATGTACTAGACAGGGCAGCAACTGCAGGAACAGGGGCAGCCACTTGCAAGAACAGGGGCAGCAGCTTGCAGCAATCCTTGACTGGTTTTGATAAAGCAAATGGCAAAGAGGATGCTGGAAACAAGAAGAAAGGGCGCATGTTTCTTTTTTTTTTTTTGAAGCAAACATAATAATAATAATAATAATAATAATAATAATAATAATAATAATAATAATAATAATAATAATAATAATAAAAGTAATAAAAGTAATAATAATAATAATAATAATAATAATAATAATAATAATAATAATAATAATAATAATAAAAGATAAATAAATAATAATAAAACTTTTTTTTATTATTAAAAAAAAGAAATGAAAATTGATTTTTTTTTTATTTTTGCATGATGATGATTTTTTTTGAAGAAAAGACTTGGACAAAATTAGGGTACTACAGCTGCCCCTATTTAATTATATTTTACTTAGAAAATATGAATAACGATGGTTTTCATATTATCATTGTAAAAGATAAGTAAATATAAGGACCCGAATTTTGTCCTTCAAGATAGAAAAGTGTGTGAAAAGACAGTAAATTGATGATGTGAAAATGTAAATGGTCATCTCCAGTCGTGGCTGGTACTTAGACTGATACGATTGAAAATGATCGTCGCCAAGCAGATCCTGGTGAAACGATACAGACACATGCCTCCACCGGGGGAAGGTTGATCATATCCAGCCGCTTATGCTGGAGGTAGATCCCTAAGGATAAAGGTGATCTTATTCAGCCGCTTATGCTGAAGGTCGATCCACTGGGAATAAAGGTGATCATATCCAGCCGCCTACGCTGGAGGTAGATTCCTAAGGACAAAGGTGATCTTATTCAGCCGCTTATGCTGAAGGTCGATCCACTGGGGATAAAGGTTATCTTATCTAGCCGTTGATGCTAGAGGTAGATCCTAAGGATAAAGTGATCTTATTCAGCCGCTTACGCTGAAGGTCGATCCATGGGGATGGGATGATCTTATCTAGCCACCTACGCGGGAGGTAGATTCCTAAGGATAAAGTGATCTTATTCAGCCGCTTATGCTGAAAGACGATTCACTAGGAAAAGTGGTGTTTGACTAATTTCCGCCAAGTGGGTCTTGGTGAAATGACAAAGGGTGATATGATTGTGATATGATCATCGCCAGTCTGACACTGGTGAAATGATAATGATATGATATGATCATCGCCAATCTGACGCTGGTGAAATGATAATGATATGATATGATCATCGCCAGTCTGACGCTGGTTAAATGATAATGATATGATATGATCAGGTGGACTTGCTGGGGGAGTTTTAACTGGGAACCTTTAGTGGCCGTGAGCAGGTCCACTCGGGAATGGGACAATTTGGGAAGAAATCCGCTGGGGGGATTTTTTTTAGAAAACTTACTGGGGAAGTTCTTGAATGAGGTTCACTGGGGAACACTGGGATGACTTGTTGGTGAATGTCGGTGCATATGGGATACTCACTGGGGAGTGTTTCTTGGGGGAGCATGAGGAATTGTGATGGAGAGTATGATATGAATATGAGATGCATGTTAATGAATGTGTGTGATATGATGCGTGTAGCATGCTGACTCTTAGGGTAAACCAAGAACATGTTGGGATTCAACTATGATTGGGTGCCGAGCATGGTCAGGCTTTTGGGGATTTTGTGGAATAAAATGGCCAAGGTACCATATTTGGTTTTCGATCCTTCAGCATTCGCAATACCCATTGCTTTTGAAGTTTCAGATTAATGGCTGCTGACGGAGCTTTCGACATCTCGTGCTTGCATGGGCACTGTCATACCCCATTTTTTGACCCATTTTCATTTTTGTTTTTCTCGTCCTTTTAAGCCGGAAATTCTCGTCGTTTCAGACGAAATTTCGGCAGAAAGGTATTTTAAAATACCTTTTTTTTTGGTTCGTTTTAAAGCCACTTTTATCTTATTTATTTTATTTTTACTTTTTATCTTTACTTTTAGTCTCATCTTTTTTATTTTTGTTATTTATTCCATTTTTATTATTACTATTATTACTATTTATTTATTTCCTTTATTATTATTATTATTATTATTATTATTATTATTATTATTATTATTATTATTATTATTATTATCATTATTATTATTCAAAGGTCACTGTACACTGTCTGTCAGCGCCCATTTTCCTTCTATTTTCCTTATGCTTTGTCCAAAATCTTGCCCAAATCAGAGGCAAGTCATTTCTTCCCCTTTTCAAGGGATGTTAACCAATTTTTTTGCAAAAACACACAGCAAGCATGCCTTTAACAGGGACGAAAATCAGGCACAAAGGGAGAGGGTTTTTCATCAGAGCAGAATCAAAAACAACAGGAAACACAACAAAACTAAACCTCCTCTCCCTCACCACAAACAAACACCACAAAACACAACAAAACTAAATTTCCTCTCCCTCACCACAATACTATTCGGCCACCACCTCCTCTTCCTAACCCACACGGCCGCGCCACTCCTTCCTCCCAAACCACCACACACAACCGCGTGCCCCCTCCCCTAAACCACAAACCAAAACCACCCTCTCCCCCAAACACACAAAAACAAACTCGGCCACTCCCCCCTAACCCACCCACAACCGCGCCTCTACCCATCCCCAAACACAAAAATCCAACTCGACCACCCCCTTTCTAAACACCACCGCCAATCCGAACCCAAAAAGGAAAAAAGGTAGATTTTCAAAGATTTTTAAAACTTAGATCTAGGTGTTTTGAAAAGGTTTTTGAAATTTTTAGTAGTAGATTCAAGGAGAGTGGAAGAAGAGGAGTAAGAAAAACTATTTTTTTTAAAAAGCGGCAGAGTTTTAAAACTCCGGCGCGGTGGCGCCGCCGTCTAGGTCGGCCGGCCACTGCGCCGGAAATTTTTCCGGCCACCGGAGAGAAGAGAGAGAGGGCGGTTTTTTAGAGAGAAGAGAGAAGATAGTTTTTAGAGAGAGAAGGAAGGAGGAAGAATGAAGATTTGTGAAGGGTTGGGATATTTATATCCCTCCCTAATCCTGTACGCGTGGGTGCATGCTTTAGCGTGCACCCTCACCCTCCAGGCCCTTTGATCTGGATCATACGGCCATTTTTGTATCTCCTCGTGATTAGATCAGGGCCCTCTGATTTTAATTAGACAGTCCAAATCTAATCACGCTGGCCCAATGCATTTGGGCATGTTTACTTCCTATCTGTTATTTTCCCTACTTCCTGCCCCCCCGTTTTATTTTTTACACCTCCCTGTTTATTTCTTTTATTTTTGTTTGCATTTTTACTTTTTCTTTTTTATTGTTCTTTTACTTCTTATTATCTTATTTGCTCATATTTAACATCATCTCATGCATTTTATTTTATCTGCATTTGTCATTTTATTTATTCATTTATATCATTAGAATGTATTTTAAGAACAATGTAAATATAAATGAGAATATTGCACCGACACTCACATTTATTTATTCCGCTTTATGTCAAAAATTAAGATAAGTGATTAGTATAATCCAAGGAAAAGGGGACTTTCATTTTGACTCAACGTCATTATGAAATCTCTCGCGCTTAGTTTACTTTTTATATCACGCTTAATCCTTTAGACTCCAAGTAGGAAAACAATCAAAATTTTCACAAAAAAAGTCAAATAGTCAAAAATCAAAAAAAACATTTCATATACTCAAAATCCCAAAAAATCAACCTTGGATTTCAAACCAAGTGTCTTTTCTTTCTTAATCAATCTTAATTATCTAAACTTTTTCATCAATTTAAAATCAATCAAACTCACTTTTTTATTATTCTATGCCTTTTCGGCCTCTTATCTTCTCAAAAACATTTTCAAAACTTCAAAATCAATCAAAACAAATCACTCGGCTTTTTACCTCGAACTACATGATTTTGATCCCGGTCGGGTACGTAGGCAAAAGACATTTTCTTTCCAAATCAATAAAAATAACAAAAAACATTTTCCCCTTCAATAAAAATAACAAAAAACATTTTCTTTCTTTTTAAATCATCACTTTAGTCATTTTACACTTAGGCATTTATTTACAAAACAAGTAATTAATTTAGCATAAAGATAAAAGTAAAACGAGAGGTTCCTATAGAGTACTATAGACGTTTAGGGTGCTAATACCTTCCCTTTGTGTATCCAACCCCCGGACCTTGATCTCTAAAATTTAGGGTTTATTCGAACTTTTTCCCTTTTCCTTGGAAAAAATAAAAGCTCGGTGGTGAACTTAATTTTGTGAGTCAACGCTAACCAATAGCTTGATATCCAAAAATCACCGCGACAAAAATGGCGACTTCACTGGGGATATGTTCTTTGTGGGTTAAACCTATCTTGCTTTTCTTTACCTTTATGCTTTATTATTATTTGTAACTGTAAATACGTGCTTAAGTGTTTATCTTTTTACGTGAGTGGTGAGATAAGTCCTACACGCAGACTTGAGGGAAACATAAGATAGGATGGTGGTATAATCAAAGTGTCTTTCCGAGAGTGAGTTTCGGATGTGGCACATATGATAACCCCGCTCAATGGAGGAATCTTGAAAGTATTACTATGTTTGCATGAGTAGTCGTGTTCGGCATTGATATTTTCAAGTGACCTTGGAAGTTGAGGACCTTTAGTTACCTTTAACCCATCTTGGCCTTTTAGGACGTAGTGCGGTGACTAATCAAGAGTAGTCTTGAATTGGTTGATACGCGATACTACACTCAAATGAGACTTTCCTACGGACTTTGTTGGACCGGGAGTAGTCCCGTAACCCGACAATATTCGGAAGTGGTCAATGACTTTGGGAACTTTGTAGAACCCGTGATACAGGTGCATGTGAAACCATAGTCCTTACCAAATGGCGTGTTTACCCTCGACTCCAACTTTGTGAACTTAACCTCACCATGTTTTCTCCGCTCTTTGGCATAATCATACATACATACATCCATGCATAAACTCTTTTCCTTTTCATCCAAATTGTCGAAGGACTTAAACAAGCTTTTTGTACACATTGTAGATATGGACATTCCACGGAGAAGCACTAAGAAGTATCTTTTAAAAAAAAAAACAGACTTGACAAGATTAAGGAAGCTAGCATCTTTAGTAAGCAATCCAATTGATTTTCAAGCTCATCATGGAAAGTTGCTTAAAATCCTTAGGGTAGATGTTGAGGAAGGATGTCTGGAGACCTTGGTCCAATTCTATGACCCTCTCTACCATTGCTTCACATTTCCCAACTACCAGCTCGTCCCTACACTTGAGGAATATTCATACCTGGTTGGTTTACCCGTGCCCGACAAGATACCGTTCCACGGCCTTGAACCTGTCCCTAGACCCTCCGATATTGCTGCTGTCCTCCACCTCGAAGCCTCCCCCATCCAAGCAAATCTCACCTTCAAGGGAGGCCTTCATGGTCTACCCACCCATTTCCTCTACCAACAAGCCTCTATATTTGCCGAAGTAGCCAGTACTCGTGCATTCCACTCCGTCCTAGCCCTACTCAAATATGGCCTCTTACTTTTCCCAAATGTTGACAACTTCGTCGATATTAATGCCATCAAAATCTTCCTCACCAAAAACCCTGTACCTACACTACTAGCCAATACCTACCACTGCATCCATGACCGAACCCAGGCTGGCCGTGGAAACATCTCTTGTTGTGCACCCCTACTCTACCAATGGTTTACCTTCCATCTACCTCAATCCCATGCCTTCAAGACCAATGTTGAAAAACTTTCTTGGCCTCACATAATCATGACTCTCGACCCATCTAACATTGTTTGGTACCAGGCAGCTAGTGACGTGGGAGAGATTATTGTTAGTTGTGGTGAATACCCCAACGTACCTCTTCTGGGTATGCGTGGTGGAATTAGCTACAACCCATTTCTTGCCCGACGACAATTTGGTTACCCAATGAAAACTAAACCAAACAACCTTGCCTTAACTAATGAGTTCTATCTTAACCATGAAGATCACTCAAACAGAAGAGAAAGATTCGCACAAGCTTGGAGTGCCATCCGCAGACTCGGTGTAACACCCTAATACCCCGACTTTAATTTAATTAAATACCAAAAATATAAATAAATGAGATTAGGTGTTACGCATCCTCATATATTATCATTTCGTAAAACAAAGTCATAAACAATGCAGCGGAAAAATTCAGCATTCTTATTATAACAAAACTCAAGTCTCAACATCCATAATTAATTCATAAACTTAAAAATACTTCAAACGTCAAAATGTAAAATCGAATAGCCAACCCGACCCTAGTGTTACATATCAGAGCTCGTATCGACTACATACTTATTCGACTACTAATAGAAGGAAGAAAACAGAATATGCCTCCGCCGCCACCTGCTGAATCGTCCCGCAACTAGTCTTCCTCAACCTGAGTGTCTGTACCCCAAGAGTACAGCCACCAAAACCACACAACAACAAGGAAGGGGTGAGAAAATACAACCATACATAACATTAGGAAATCATGTGTAATAATAGGAACATTAGTTATCGCATTCACCGTCATAGAACATCAACAATATTTCATTCTTCATAGATTCTACATCTCATCGGCTCACGTTTATTACTCCTTTTTAAACACCAAAAACAAGCATCATCAATTAATATGCATATGGACACTTTCCTAAGACCTACATGAATGTGGTACCACACCTATCGTCGTCATAATTTGCCAGAGATATGTTACTGGACTTTCATCGTCATTGCATCTTCATAATTTCCTAGACACGACCTTATATGTATGCATGAGGACAGACTCAGCAAGTATTAAATATTAACACACCAACAACAACTTACAACCATAGATGCAAACTCTTCCTATTATGCACGACACCGGGACAAAACATATCGTCGTCATTCATATCATCATCATAAGAAAACATCGTCTTCATGAATATACATCATCATTCACGTCATTAATATTCTCACTCATCATCATTCCCATCATCAGTAAACATAGACACCGTCAAATATTTTATTATTGACACATCGTTAAATAACATATCAATTACACATCATCTAATAATTCATCATTCAGAATAATTGCACGAGATCAGATACGAGCACAACCTAGATTTTATTCATGAAGTTAAACCAAAAATTCCAATTAATTATATAAGCCAAAAAAAACATTCACAATTGTGCAGTAGTAACGAATCATTCTTGATGTACATGACATTAATATAACATGGCTAGTTCCTTCTATTTTAAGACAACATGAGATGTATTTTCGTTTAAGAAGCAAAGTATAGATATATTGGTTACTAAAAGTCCAAGTTCATGAACTGCACAAGATTTACTATGTATCCCTTATGACTGTAATTTCAACCAATCCTTAAAACCACATTGTTGGCTATTAACGCATATCAGCCACTTAAGTTTCTAAGTCTCTATATCTAAAATGGCCTATGATCAAATTTGAAAAACACGTTCAGACTACAAATCTATGAGTGCAGCTAGAAAGTAACCATTACTCTTCTATTTAAAACCAATATCGATAGGCAATTTATGTGATCAATTTATTTTAATTCGAAAGCAAACTAATTGTCAATATTTCGTATCAAAATCAAATCCATAAATTGATTGGCCACACACATCACATGCTCTAGTTCTAGAAACATATAAAGTTCAAAGATTCTAAAACGAAAACGATTTTATCCAGATTTTTAATTCTAAAAGACGAACATGAAACATTATCATATGGCTATGTTCTGACTGTCATGTACATGTTTTTATCAAATCGACATATTTCAAAATATAACATCACCATATTTAATTCATGAATTTAACATGAAAGCAACACAATTCATAAACAAAAATCAAACATATGATTGCGGCAACATATAACAACATGAATTTAACGAGGATTCATCAAAACAATTAAGAAAAACATCGGAAGTTAAGAACTCATTGCTACCCACATGAATACACAACCCTTAGATTGAATAAAACTCCCCCTTACCTCGATTCCTCAAGTCTCCGGTTTGGCTTGATTTCCTGAAGCTAGGTTTCCTCCCTCTGATTGCCGTTTTCCTCTTATTTCAACGCTTAGCCAAAACTGATTTCCTAATTTCCCAAAACCCTTATTTATATTTTTGACCAGGCACTCTTCATATAACTTTCCTCATCTATTCACTATTCTTTTGTTTTTCCCCTCCCCCACTTATTAAAAACCTATTTTCTACTCCTCCTACTCTTTTCTACTTGTTTTTCAATTCTCTTTCTTCACTATTTTAATTTCTCGTATCATAAATTAATTCACCAATATAATTCCACCATCTCAACATTCACATCACATTCAAATAAAACAACATTAATAATAATATTCACCACACTACACCTATTAAGCTATATTGGATTATTTAAAATAAAAAGTTGGGGTGTTACAACTCTCCCCCACTTAACAGATTTTCGTCCTCGAAAATTACCTGGAATAAATAACTCTGGATAAGATTCCTTCATCTTACTCTCCAGCTCCCACGTGATACTCTCTCCAGCAGGTCCTCCCCACGTTACCTTGACCAACACGATCTCCTTGCCCCTTAATTTCTTCACCTCTCGGTCTTCGATTTTTAATGGTAAGGTCTCAATGGTCAAATTCTCCTTCACTTGCACTTCATCCATCTGAATTACGTGAGACGGATCGGGAACGTACTTTCGAAGTTGAGACACATGAAACATACTGTGAAGGTTTGAGAGTGTGGGTGGCAAGGCAATCTGATAGGCTACTACTCCAACTCTCTTTGTAATCTGATAAGGACCAATAAACCGAGGTGTAAGCTTCTTAGACTTTAACGCACGACCAACACCCGTCACCGGAGTGACCTTCAGAAAAACATGATCCCCTTCTTGAAACTCCAACGGTTTCCTCCGCTTGTCATGATAGCTCTTCTGCCTACTTTGCGATGCTTTCATCTTTTCTTGAATCATTTTAATCTTCTCGGTTGTCTGCTGTACAATCTCCGGTCCTAATACTGCGCTCTCTCCCGTCTCATACCAACACAACGGGGTTCGACACCTCCTCCCGTACAGGGCCTCAAAAGGCGCCATTCCGATGCTAGAATGGTAACTATTATGGTAGGTGAACTCAATCAGTGGTAAGTAAGCATCCCAACTCCCTCCTCGTTCTAAAACACAAGTTCTCAACAAGTCTTCTAAGGATTGGATCGTCCTCTCTGTCTGGCCGTCCGTCTGTGGGTGATATGCGGAGCTTAACTTCAGTTTAGTCCCTAGAGCCTTCTGTAAACTCTCCCAGAATCTTGAGGTAAACCTCGGGTCTCTATCTGAAATGATGCTTGAAGGGACACCATGTAACTTAACTATTTGCTCAATATAAATCTCTGCTAGTTTCGGCAATGGGTAATTTAACCTTATTGGTATGAAATGAGCCGACTTGCTCAATCGATCCACTACAACCCATATGGTATCACTCCCTTTCGAGGTCTTCGGCAGGCTTGTTACAAAGTCCATAGAAATGCTATCCCACTTCCACTCTGGAATGTCCAACGGTTGCATCAACCCGGACGGTTTCTGATGTTCGATTTTTGATTTCTGACAAACCAAGCACGAGTACACAAATTCAGCCACTTCCTTCTTCATGCCTGGCCACCAAAACATTTTCTTGAGGTCCTGATACATTTTTGTAGCTGTCATACCCCATTTTTGACCCATTTCTTTTTTTTAATTCGCTTTTCTCGTCTTTTTTAAATCGGAAATTTTCGTCGTTTCAGACGAAATTTCGGCAGGGAGGTATTTTAAAATACCTCATTTTTGTTCCGAAGGCAACCGTTTTATTATTTTTATTTTCTGTTGTTTTACTATTATTTTTATTTTTCATTATTATTGTTTATTTCTTTTCTTTTATTTTCTTTCTTTTTATTAGTTTTTATTTTTATTGTGTATTTTCGTTTTTTTTTAATTATTGTGTTTTATTATTTTGATTTTATTCTTTTTAAGTCCATTTTCAGTCCATTTTGTCCAAGGCCCAGAGGGGCATTTCAGTCTTTTTTCGTTTTTACCCATTATTTTACTATAAATAGCACTGTTCACGAAAAAGTACAGATCAGTCACAGTACAATCAACAGTACCAATCAGAGCCACCACTCCCTCAACCCTTGAACCACCACAAGCCACCAACAAACCACCACCCAAAATCAACAAAAATCACAAAACAGAACCTAATCCATCACACCTCAAATCACAAAACAGAATCGCACAATCCATAACCACAAAATCGAAAATCACATCACAAAACAACAAAAACGCAAATCTGCAGAACCAAGCATATCAAAGCCTCGCAAGATCACAACAACACGAACCAAGCCAAACACGCAAAAGGGTACGATTCTTTCATGTACGAACCTAGATCTAGTTTTTCTTTGAGTTTTTTTTTCGGATTCATGTGAAGAAGAAGAAAGGAAGAGAGGACGTGTGAGGATGTGAAAGAAAATGGAGAGGATGTGAGAAGAACTTAAGAGAAATGGAAAGAGTTTGAGAAAAGTGGTGAGGATGTGATGTTACAGTGAGGGAACGAAAATTTTGAGAGAGAAGGAGAAAAGATAAGAAGAAGAAAGAGAAAGAAGAGTGAAAAATGAATTAAAAAACCAGGTTTAGACTTATGTAGACTGCTGAACCGGTCTGGTTCTTTCGGACCGAACCAGACCGGTTCTCCCTGGACTCAGCTTTTTGGACTTGGCCCATTCTCCTCTTTCCTTTTCTTTTTCTGATTTCTACTCTTTTACTTTCTGCACTCCCCTTATTATTTCTGCACCCCCTTTCTTCCTCTCTATTCTTTTATTTTTTATTATTTCTTATTTCTTGCATTTTTTTTTTATTTCTTTCATTTTAAGCATTTTATTTATTGCTTTTAATTTCCAGTACTATGCATTTTTTTTATTTTTTATTTTATTGCATCATATTTATTTTTTCGTCTTGCATTTTCCATTTTCTTTTATTTTATGCATCATATTTAATTTTATGCCTTGCATTTTTTATTTTCTTTATTTATTTTCCAGCACCATATTTAATATTCAGTCTTGCATTTTATTTTTCAGCTCCATATTTATTTTTTGCCTTGCATCTTTATTTTCTTTTATTTTACGCATCATATTTATTTTATTGTCTTGCATTTTTATTTTCTTTTAGCATCATGTTTATTTTTATTGTCTTGCATTTTTATTTTCAGCATCATATTTATTTTATGCCTTGCATTTTTATTTTTTTTTATTTACTTTAAGCACCATATTTATTTATTGATTTGCATTTCATGCATTTTTTATTTTTTGTAGCATATTTACTTTAATGCAATTGCAATTTTATTTTATTTTATTATTTTTGTTATTTATTTTCTTGCCATTAGAATGTATCTAGGTCCAATGTAAATAAAATATAAATGAGAATATGCACCGACACCACATTTATTTTTTATGCTTTATGTCGAGGGCGATTATGTAATTTGGACCGTATCCGAGGAAAAGGACCCTCACTTGATCCAACGTCATTTTGAGGGATCCGACGCGTCAGACCTTTCTCTGCATAATTTAGTCTCAGGACCCTAGGACTTAATCAAAGTTTTCATAAAAAGTCAAAAAAGTCAAAATTCAAAAACATTTTATAATCAAAATTTTCAAAAAGTCAATCTTATCTTTCTTTTCTTAATCAAATTTTTAATCAACCTTTAATCAATCAAAACTTGTTTTCTTCAAATTAAAATCAATCAAACTCACTTTCTTTTATCCTTCTATGCCTTTACGGCCTCTCATCTTTCTTAAAACCTTTTTCAAACTTTAAAATCAACCAAAACCAATCACTTATCTTTTTACCCCGAACTACGAGATTTTGATCCCGCTCGGGTACGTAGGCAAAAGACTTTGTCTTTCCAAATCAATAAAAATAACAAAAACATTTTCTTTCTTTTTTTCTTTCATCACTTTAACCTTTTCATACTTAAGCATTTATTTACAAACAAATAATCATTTTAGCATAAAGATAAAAATAAGCAAGAGGTTCCTATAGAGTACTATAGACGTTTAGGGTGCTAATACCTTCCCTTTGCGTAACCAACCCCCGGACATTTGATCTCTCTAATAAATAGGGTTTTTCGAACTTTCTCCCTTTTCCTCGGAAAAATAAAAGATCGGTGGTGAATATTAAAATTGCGAATCAACGCTAATTAATAGCTTGATGTCCAAAAATCACCGCGACAGAAAAATGGCGACTTCACTGGGGACCAAAATCCTAAGTGGGTTAAACCTATCTTGCTTTTCTTTATCTTTATGCTTTGTTATTATTTGTAAATATGTGCTTAAGTGTTTACCTTTTTTACGTGAGTGGTGAGATAAGTCCTACACCCGGACTTGAGGGAAACATAAGATAGGACGGTGGTATAATCATAGTGGCTTTCCGAGGGTAAATTTCGGATGTGACACATGTGATAACCCCACTCAACGGAGGAATCTTGGAAGTATTACTATGTTGGCATGAGTAAGTCGTGTCCGGCATTGATATTTTCAAGTGACCTATGAAGTTGAGGACCTTTAGTTACCTTTAACCCATCTTGGCCTTTTAGGACGTAGTGCGGTGGCTAACCAAGAGTAATCTTGAATTAGTTGATACGCGATACTACACTCAAACGAGACTTTCTTACAAATATTATCGGATCGGGAGTCAATCTCGTAACCCGACGGTATTTGGAAGGGGTTGAGGACTTTGGGAACTTGGTAGAACCCGTGATACATGTACATATGAAACCATAGTCCTTACCAAATGGCGTGTTTACCTTTGACTCCAACATTATGGACTTAACCTCACCATGTTTTCTCCGCTCTTTAGCATAATCATGCATGCATGCATTCATTCATAAACATTTTTCCATCAAGTATCGAAGGACTTAGACAAATTTTGTTGTGAACATCATAGGAATGAACCTCACAAAGAGAAACACTCAGAAATACAATTTCAAAAGCCCAGATTTGACAAGCTTAAGGAAGCTAAAATCTTTAATGACTAGTCCAGAGGATTTTCTCGAACTCGTTATGGGAGATCATTTGGCATCCTCAAGTTTGAAATATCGGGACTTTTTCAAGATTTCTACTGTTGCATATCTCTTGGCTTTGTTCCAAAAAAGGGGATTGTTTGTAATATTTTAAATGAAACGTTCAAACTATGGTGTTTACAATTACTTCGACAAGTCCTTCAATAACAAATCTTCCTCTTTTTGCATAAGCATAATCATGCATCATCTTGCATTCATAGTTTCTAAATCGAGTCTCACACTTTGTTCACCAATAAAAGGTTAATCTGCCGCCGTCAAAGAAAGTGACCCGGCGTGTTCATTGCAAGCCTACTCGCATTCCCAACACTCGAGCACATCAAAGAAAAAGAATGGATCTATTAGAGCAAGAAAACCGAAACCTCCGGGAAGAGGTGGCCAATCTCCGGGAAGGGATGGAGAAGTTGACCTCCATTATGAATGCTTTGTTAGCTTCCCAAGCCCAGGCGTCAGTTCCTCAGCCTTTCGTCACTACTCTTGAACAACCACTCTACCATTGCTTCACCTTTCCTGCTCAGCAAGAGGCAGAGCCTGTCTTTCATGCCGAAAGTGTTGGAGCCTTTGATAAGATAGATGAGCTTCAAGAGAAATTTGATGGGATGCAACAAGAAATTGAAACCCTCCGTGGAAAAGACTTGTTTGGCAAAGATGTTCGAGAACTCTGTTTAGTTCCTGACGTTGTAATACCGCCTAAGTTCAAGGTCCCTAACTTTGAAAAATACAAGGGGAATTCGTGTCCACGTAGCCATCTGGTGATGTACGTGAGGAAGATGTCTATGCACGCTGATAATCACAAGCTTCTCATCCACTTCTTTCAGGACAGTCTGACTGGTGCTGCGTTGAAATGGTATATGAACCTGGACAGTACTAGCATCCGTACTTTCAATGATCTTGGCGAGGCTTTCATCCGCCAATATAAGTATAATCTGGATATGGCCCCAGATCGTGACCAACTTCGTGCTATGACTCAGAAGGACCAGGAAACATTCAAGGAGTATGCCCAACGCTGGAGGGAAATGGCAGCTCAGGTTGTCCCACCTTTAGAAGAAAAAGAGATGACCAAAATCTTCTTAAAGACCCTTGGTCAATTCTATTATGAGAAGATGGTTGCCAGTGCGCCGACAGATTTCACCGAGATGGTTAACATGGGAATGCGTCTGGAAGAAGGAGTCCGAGAAGGACGTTTAGTCATGGAAAGTGTTTCCGCTGCCAGCAGTACAAAGGGGCTTGGGAATGGCTTTTCAGGAAAGAAAGAGCAAGAGGTAAGTATGGTGGCCCATAGGCAGCCTCAGAAACAGTATCAACGACAGCCTCGACAACAGAATCGGGTTCAGCGGACTTCCCCTTTTGATCCAATCCCCATGGCATATGCAGAGTTGCTCCCCGCTTTGCTTGATAAAAATCTTGTTCAAACTAAGGTACCTCCTAAGGTACCTGAAAGATTGCCAAGGGGGTATAAACCTCATCTTTCTTGTGCTTTCCATCAAGGGGCACCCGGTCATGACGTTGAGCATTGTTATGCCTTGAAAGCTGAAGTCCAGAAGTTGATCCAGGCTAACATCTTGTCCTTCAAAGAGTTGAACTCCAGTGTGCAAGCTGATCTACTACCTGGCCATGGGATTCCATCTTTTAATTGGGTGCAGGATTGTTCAGAAGCTCACCCTGTTGAAGAAGGTGACAGTTAATTTTGTAACACACGGCATAGTTTACCGCAACTAGGTCGCTGTTGACATTCCCTCAAGTTACTCATAGGTCCAAGCAATGTGTTTTGTTGTCTTGTCTTTTCAAAAAAGATCCTTTCGTTCCGCCCGCGACGAAAGTGAACTTTTAGGGCTTTTGTTTCATGCATTCCCATCATCAAATAAGAAGTCGTTTTGTTCCCGACTATGTTTCTATTATTCTTGCTTTTTTTTCTGGAAAATGGTAACACAAAAAACCCAAAAATATTTCATTTTTACTTTTATTTCCAATCAATTTCAAAAAATCTGCATTGTTCACTCATTTTCTTAAACTAATCATCAATCATATGTAAATCTAAACACCAATAAACCCGTTGAACACTTTAACCCTATGCTCTCTCCCGACTTTGAGTTTCCTGTTTACGAAGCTGAAGAGGAGGAGGATGAAGGAATTCTCGAAAAGATCTCTCTGTTACTAGAATATGGAAAAAGAACATCATTCAGCCTCATGAAAAAGCATTGGAAGTGATAAACTTGGGTTCCAAGGGATTGCTGCTACGGTATTCCTGATAAGATTTTAGATGAATGGTGCCATCGAGGCTGCAAAAAAAAAAACAAGCAAAAAAAAAACAATAGCAAAAGCAAAAAAAAAATCAAAAAAAATCAAACAAAAAAGAAACAAAAGCAAAAAAAAAATCAAAATCAAAAGCAAAAAAAACAAACAAAGAAAATACATCAAAAAGACGGTGCAGAAGATGGTAACCACCTACAAGGGCGTGCATGGGATGTTACAGAATGCTTTTACACGGATATCGTATTTCAGTGTGTACCTCAACAGGGGCAACCCCTTTTCTCTTTGGAATACGGTATGAAAGTTCTAATGGAAGCCAAATTATCAGAGGCTGAATGATGTCAAAACAAATATGATCAGTTCAAACTTGATTGAAGAGAAACGCATGAATGCTTTGTGTCACGGGCAGTCCTCGTGTGCTCAAAGAAGGAGATCTTGTGCTCAAGAACGTTTTATCTTTCCAACCTGATTCCAGGGGCAAACAGACGCCTAATTATGAAGATCCATATGTCGTCAAGAGAGCTTTCTCCGGTAGCGCATTAACTCTTACGACAACGGATGGTGATGAGCTCCCTCGTCCTGAATGCGGATGCAGTCAAGAAATACTTTGTCTAAAAAATAAAAGAACAGCTCGGTAAGTCGAAAACCCGAAAGGGCAGCTTAGGCAAAAAAGAGCGTCTCGGTGGATCGAAAACCCGAAAGGGCGGTCCAGGCAAAAATTAGAGACATAAAACAGAAAATAATCATCCTGATAGGTCGAAGACCCGAAAGGGCGATCTATGCAAAAATTAAGGATCAAAAGACAAAGTAACTGCGTTGGTCTGATCTCTACTCACTTGGGGCACAATCCAAATGTCAAAGAGACTCTGAATCTGAAGCATCCAAACAGTGAAATTCAAAGTTGTCAGGGAGAACAGTGGTTATTGTGTTCAATGTACCTTCAATTTATATTTACCATTTTCCAAACTTTGTAAGATCTGTGGAGCCATGCCATTGGCGGGTCACCACTCTTTCAAATAAATTTGAGCCTGTTGCCTTTCATTTGGAATTCTCATTTATTCAGCTTATAAAACCCTTTTTATTTTTGATGGTAGCATTTGAAACAAAACATTTTTTCAAAATCATAATTATTTTTCATGTCTTTTTGAAAAAGCATAAACAACAAAACACATTTTCTTTGAACTCATGAATAAGTTAAGGGTGCGTCAACAGCTATCCTGAGGACGGATAAACTTTGCAGGCTGAACATGGTCAATTGCTTTAAAAAAAAATATACAAAAAAGAATACAAAAAGAAATATATAAAAAAAAGAGAGAAAAAGAAAAAGAGAAAAAACAGCTCGGTAAGTCGAAAACCCGAAAGGGCGGCTTAGGCAAAAATGAGCGTCCCGGTGGATCGAAAACCCGAAAGGGCGGTCCAGGCAAAATTAGGGGCATACGAAAAGAATATTTTCCCGGTGGATTGAAAACCCGAAAGGGCGGTCCAGGCAAAAATTAGGGACTCAAAAAAAAAACAAACAACAAGAAAACAAAACAAAATAAGCATGACCACAGAAGCACCAGTTCTTCCACCAGGTTTTTGGATTAGCACGCTCTCCCCAGGAATTTTTACTCCCTATCAGTTGTTGCATACGCCGGGCTTTACCCCGTCAATGTTTTGGCATGTCCCCAGTGGCATCTTCCCCATTGAAGATTACCGAGTGTTTGTGATGCGACGTCGGGTCACTTTCCATCTTATCCGTCCAATCTTGTCTCATCAAGTCAGTCTTTCATACAATCATACAAGTCAGTCTTTCATACAATCATACAAGTCAGTCTTTCATACAATTATACAAGTCAATTCCCCATATAATCACAAGTTAATCAGTCACACGGTCATACAAGTCGTGTCGTCATTCATGCATTCATACATTCATACATATACACATTCATGCAGATATAACATACAAACAACATCATGGTTGCATTAACCACCCTGAGTCTTGCCTCAAATATCTTTCCATATCGATCAATCATAAAAATTTGTAGCTTTCCCTTTCCCCAAGTGTCATCCCCAGTGTGTTTGGTCCCGAGATGTCACTCCTTCTCCGCCAAATGGCAGTTCTTTTTTGAACAGTTTGTGCACATTTTACCTTTATTTCTTGTCGTCAATGGCAGTTCGGCAACAACCCGGACAGTTGACATTCATCTTTGTTTCTTGTCGTATATGGCAGTTCGGCAACAACCCGGACAGTTGACATTCATCTTTGTTTCTTGTCGTCAATGGCAGTTCGGCAACAACCCGGACAGTTGACATTCATCTTTGTTTCTTGTCGTCAATGGCAGTTCGACAACAACCCGAACAATTGACATTCATCTTTGTTTCTTGTCGTCAATGGCAGTTCGGCAATAACCCGGACAGTTGGCATTTACCTTTGTTTCTTGTCATCAGTGGCAGTTCGGCATCATCCCGAACAGCTGACATTTACATTCTACCTTCTTTAAGCTACCCTCACAATGGTAGTAGGTAAAAATTTTTTGTCTGCTTTTTTTTAAGCTATCCGCACACCGATAGTAGGCAAGGTCAATGTCTCTTTCTATTACCTTTTTTAAGCTATCAAGACACGATAGTAGGTAATACATGTCATCTGTCTTCTTTAAGCTATCCAACGATAGTAGACGATGTCTCCTTTTATATTACCTTTTTCAAGCTATCAGTTCACGATAGTAGGTAATACATGTCATCTGTCTTCTTTAAGCTATCCATACAACGATAGTAGACGATGTCTCCTTTTATATTACCTTTTTCAAGCTATCAGTTCACGATAGTAGGTAATACATGTCATCTGTCTTCTTTAAGCTATCCATACAACGATAGTAGACGATGTCTCCTTCTATATATTACCTTTTTCAAGCTATCAGTTCACGATAGTAGGTAATACATGTCATATTCCCCTGTGGTGTCATCTGTCTTCTTTAAGCTATCATCTTTGTTGATAGTAGACAATGTCTCTTTCTATTACCTTTTTAAGCTATCATTTACATGATAGTAGGTAACATCGATCTTTGTCTTTGTTCAACTTACATTTATCCCCAGTGAAACCATGTTATCCCCAGTGGAGTCGGACCCCGTTTCTTTTAACAGACTCGGGTATCCTTTTGTTTTGTTATCCCCAGTCGAGCCATCCTCGCCGTCTTGCATTCATACTTGCATCGCGAGCATTCACAACATTACATGCATGCATAGCATTGCATGCATAACATTTTGCATTTGAAACTGGTCAAAAATGGTGTACTCTGTATTTAAGTCTCTTCGACCCGTCGATTTTAAAATTTCACTTTTAAATCTCCGTAACGAAGAAACTTAAATAGGGGCATCTGTCATACCCCATTTTTGACCCATTTCTTTTTTTTAATTCGCTTTTCTCGTCTTTTTTAAATCGGAAATTTTCGTCGTTTCAGACGAAATTTCGGCAGGGAGGTATTTTAAAATACCTCATTTTTGTTCCGAAGGCAACCGTTTTATTATTTTTATTTTCTGTTGTTTTACTATTATTTTTATTTTTCATTATTATTGTTTATTTCTTTTCTTTTATTTTCTTTCTTTTTATTAGTTTTTATTTTTATTGTGTATTTTCGTTTTTTTTAATTATTTTGTTTTATTATTTTGATTTTATTCTTTTTAAGTCCATTTTCAGTCCATTTTGTCCAAGGCCCAGAGGGGCATTTCAGTCTTTTTTCGTTTTTACCCATTATTTTACTATAAATAGCACTGTTCACGAAAAAGTACAGATCAGTCACAGTACAATCAACAGTACCAATCAGAGCCACCACTCCCTCAACCCTTGAACCACCACAAGCCACCAACAAACCACCACCCAAAATCAACAAAAATCACAAAACAGAACCTAATCCATCACACCTCAAATCACAAAACCACAAAAACAGAATCGCACAATCCATAACCACAAAATCGAAAATCACATCACAAAACAACAAAAACGCAAATCTGCAGAACCAAGCATATCAAAGCCTCGCAAGATCACAACAACACGAACCAAGCCAAACACGCAAAAGGGTACGATTCTTTCATGTACGAACCTAGATCTAGTTTTTCTTTGAGTTTTTTTTTCGGATTCATGTGAAGAAGAAGAAAGGAAGAGAGGACGTGTGAGGATGTGAAAGAAAATGGAGAGGATGTGAGAAGAACTTAAGAGAAATGGAAAGAGTTTGAGAAAAGTGGTGAGGATGTGATGTTACAGTGAGGGAACGAAAATTTTGAGAGAGAAGGAGAAAAGATAAGAAGAAGAAAGAGAAAGAAGAGTGAAAAATGAATTAAAAAACCAGGTTTAGACTTATGTAGACTGCTGAACCGGTCTGGTTCTTTCGGACCGAACCAGACCGGTTCTCCCTGGACTCAGCTTTTTGGACTTGGCCCATTCTCCTCTTTCCTTTTCTTTTTCTGATTTCTACTCTTTTACTTTCTGCACTCCCCTTATTATTTCTGCACCCCCTTTCTTCCTCTCTATTCTTTTATTTTTTATTATTTCTTATTTCTTGCATTTTTTTTTATTTCTTTCATTTTAAGCATTTTATTTATTGCTTTTAATTTCCAGTACTATGCATTTTTTTTATTTTTTATTTTATTGCATCATATTTATTTTTTCGTCTTGCATTTTCCATTTTCTTTTATTTTATGCATCATATTTAATTTTATGCCTTGCATTTTTTATTTTCTTTATTTATTTTCCAGCACCATATTTAATATTCAGTCTTGCATTTTATTTTTCAGCTCCATATTTATTTTTTGCCTTGCATCTTTATTTTCTTTTATTTTACGCATGATATTTATTTTATTGTCTTGCATTTTTATTTTCTTTTAGCATCATGTTTATTTTTATTGTCTTGCATTTTTATTTTCAGCATCATATTTATTTTATGCCTTGCATTTTTATTTATTTTTATTTACTTTAAGCACCATATTTATTTATTGATTTGCATTTCATGCATTTTTTATTTTTTGTAGCATATTTACTTTAATGCAATTGCAATTTTATTATATTTTATTATTTTTGTTATTTATTTTCTTGCCATTAGAATGTATCTAGGTCCAATGTAAATAAAATATAAATGAGAATATGCACCGACACCACATTTATTTTTTATGCTTTATGTCGAGGGCGATTATGTAATTTGGACCGTATCCGAGGAAAAGGACCCTCACTTGATCCAACGTCATTTTGAGGGATCCGACGCGTCAGACCTTTCTCTGCATAATTTAGTCTCAGGACCCTAGGACTTAATCAAAGTTTTCATAAAAAGTCAAAAAAGTCAAAATTCAAAAACATTTTATAATCAAAATTTTCAAAAAGTCAATCTTATCTTTCTTTTCTTAATCAAATTTTTAATCAACCTTTAATCAATCAAAACTTGTTTTCTTCAAATTAAAATCAATCAAACTCACTTTCTTTTATCCTTCTATGCCTTTACGGCCTCTCATCTTTCTTAAAACCTTTTTCAAACTTTAAAATCAACCAAAACCAATCACTTATCTTTTTACCCCGAACTACGAGATTTTGATCCCGCTCGGGTACGTAGGCAAAAGACTTTGTCTTTCCAAATCAATAAAAATAACAAAAACATTTTCTTTCTTTTTTTCTTTCATCACTTTAACCTTTTCATACTTAAGCATTTATTTACAAACAAATAATCATTTTAGCATAAAGATAAAAATAAGCAAGAGGTTCCTATAGAGTACTATAGACGTTTAGGGTGCTAATACCTTCCCTTTGCGTAACCAACCCCCGGACCTTTGATCTCTCTAATAAATAGGGTTTTTCGAACTTTCTCCCTTTTCCTCGGAAAAATAAAAGATCGGTGGTGAATATTAAAATTGCGAATCAACGCTAATTAATAGCTTGATGTCCAAAAATCACCGCGATCCCACTTCCACTCTGGAATGTCCAACGGTTGCATCAACCCGGACGGTTTCTGATGTTCGATTTTTGATTTCTGACAAACCAAGCACGAGTACACAAATTCAGCCACTTCCTTCTTCATGCCTGGCCACCAAAACATTTTCTTGAGGTCCTGATACATTTTTGTAGCCCCTGGGTGTATACTCAGCCCACTCCTGTGACCTTCCTCTAGAATACTCCGTTTCAATTCTGGTATATCGGGCACACAAATTCTGTCCTTAAATTTCATAACCCCGTTCTCATCCATTCTGAAATTCGTCTCTTTTCCTTGGTTGATTAGCGTTAAGTGATTCACCAATTCCAAGTCGGACTTCTGCCCCTCTTTAATCTCTTCCACCACCGTACTTGTCAGTTTCAGCATACCCAACCTTACACTTCCCGGCGTCACTTCAAAAACCAAACTAATGTCTCTAAACTGTTCAATCAACTCCATCTCCTTGACCATGAGTGCTGACATGTGTATGACCTTCCTACTCAAAGCATCTGCTACTACATTAGCTTTCCCTGGATGGTAATTCAGCTCAAAATCATAATCTTTCAAGAATTCCAACCACCTTCGTTGCCGCATATTCAACTCTTTTTGGTCAAATAAGTATTTCAAGCTCTTATGATCACTAAACACTTCAAACCTTGATCCATACAAGTAATGCCTCCACACCTTAAGCACAAATACCACCGCTGCTAACTCCAAATCATGAGTCGGATAATTCTTCTCATGAATTTTCAATTGTCTTGACGCATATGCTACAACCCGTCCTTCCTGCATAAGTACACCACCCAAACCTCTATTAGATGCATCACAGTAGACCACAAATGGCTTACTCGGCTGCGGTAGGATTAATACTGGTGCCAACGTCAACCTCTTCTTAACTTCCTGGAAACTTTTCTCACATTGGTTATCCCACACATAAGCCTCGCCTTTTCGAGTCAATCGTGTCAAAGGCAATGCCAACTTTGAAAATCCTTCGATAAAACTTCGATAATAACCAGCCAAGCCCAAGAAGCTTCTTATTTCTGTAACCGATTTAGGGGCTTCCCATTGTAACACGGCGTCTACTTTGGATGGATCAACCGCTATTCCCTTACTAGAGATTACATGACATAGGAAACTCACTTCGCGTAACCAAAATTCACACTTTGACATTTTGGCATATAACTTATTCTCTTTTAAGGTTTGCAACACAATTCTCAAATGTTCCGCATGCTCCTCTTCCGTCTTGGAATACACCAAAATGTCATCTATAAACACCACTACAAATCGATCCAAGTACGGGTGAAAAATTCTATTCATATACTCCATGAACACTCCGGGGGCGTTAGATACTCCAAATGGCATCACAGAAAATTCATAATGGCCATACCGAGTTCGGAAAGCGGTCTTGGGTACATCTTCTGCCTTCACTCGAATTTGATGATATCCTGATCTCAAATCAATTTTACTGAACACACAAGCACCGGTCAGCTGGTCCATAAGGTCATCAATCCTGGGTAGTGGGTACTTATTTTTAATAGTAACTTTGTTCAATTGACGGTAATCCACACACAACCTCATACTGCCATCTTTCTTCTTAACAAGCAACACGGGCGCACCCCACGGTGAAACACTAGGCTGGATAAACTTCTGCTCTAGTAATTCCTCCAACTGTTTCTTCAATTCGCTCAACTCGGAAGCGGACATTCGATAGGGTGCAATTGACACAGGTCTAGTTCCAGGAACCAAATCTATGTTGAAATCCACCTCTCTCTCTGGTGGTAAATCACTAATGTCCTCCGGAAATACGTCTGGAAAATCACACACTATCGGTTGGGTAGAATTTCTCGGCCCACCTTCCAACCTTAAAGAAGTAAGTAGCACGAACACCTGCGCACCTTCTCTCAAAGACCTTTCCACTTGTACTGCAGTCACAAATCTAGAATTCTTCTCCTCTTCAGGCTCGGGGAAAAGCACAGTCTTAGAAAAACAATTGATGTATACCCGATTGAATTCCAACCAATTCATCCCTAAAATCACATCTAACTGACTCAGGGTTAAACAAACCAAATCCATCCTAAAATGTTTCCCATAAATAGATAAGGGACAATTTCGACAAACTAATGTCGTGGTCACGGAACCACTGGCTGGGGTATCGATAACCATACTACCCGACATCGGTGTCATTACAAGATTCAACCGCTTCGCACAATCAAGGGAAATAAAAGAATGCGTAGCCCCAGTGTCAATAATAGCAATCAAAGGAGCATTGTTAATGAAACAAGTACCTCGAATCAAGTTTTCGGAACTGGGAACATCTTCTCCACTCAAGGCAAACACTTTTCCTCTGTTCTGTTCCTGCTTCGGCTTTTGGCAGCGTGTACTGATATGCCCGGTCTCGCCACAGTTGAAACATTTAACAGCATTCTTACACTCAAATGAACGGTGACCTGCTTCTCCACAGTTGAAACACTTAGGCTTTGCACTCTGACAATCAATTGCCCGATGACCCAAAGCCCCGCAGTTGAAACATCTCAGCGGAGGACGAACATCTCCCCCACTAGCTTCTTTCTCACTAGCACCTTTTTTCTGCTTTTCTTTATCAACTGGAATGCTATAAGGCTTATTGCGACCCTGGTCCTTCCCTTTCTTCTCACTCGCCGCTTTGTAATGATTGGTTCTTGCCTTGCTATCTCCTTCATAAATCCTACACTTATTGACCAACGTAGAAAAGTTACGGATCTCTTGGTAGCCAATAAATTGCTTGATTTCTGGACGCAACCCATTCTCAAACTTTAAGCACTTAGAAACTTCCGCCCCCACTGCATTGTAATGAGGACAATACCTGGACAGCTCCTCAAATTTCGCCGCATAATCCGCTACAGACATACTTCCCTGTTTTAGTTCGAGGAATTCGATTTCCTTTTGGTTACGAACATCAGCAGGAAAATATTTCCCCAAAAACTCTTCTCTAAAGACCCCCCAGGTAACTGCTGTACCCGCAGCATCAAGCCTCTGACGGGTGTTTTCCCACCAGAACTCAGCCTCTTCTGCCAGCATATGTGTCGCCAGTCTGACCTTCTGTTCATTAGTACACACCATTGCTCGGAAGATTCTCTCTACTCCTTGTAACCATGATTGTGCCCCATCAGGATCATACCTTCCCTTGAAGGTCGGTGGATTTTTTCTCATAAACCTATCCAGCCGAAGCTCCTCAGCTCCCCCTTGTTGGTTCTGTTGTCCCAAAATGGCAGCGTTAGCTTGTGCCATAGTCTGCGCCATTGCTGCCATAGCGTTAGCAATTGCCTGATCGTTCCTTCCAGCCATTCTTTAACTGCATCGTCAAAATCAGGCAAGGGATTAGTAAATAGACATCTACAGTGCTCTGCACACATGTTGCCTATTAGGGCTAAAACATTGTTAAAATCCTAGGCCGAATGGACCGACCAGCTCTGATACCAACTATGTAACACCCTAATACCCCGACTTTAATTTAATTAAATACCAAAAATATAAATAAATGAGATTAGGTGTTACGCATCCTCATATATTATCATTTCGTAAAACAAAGTCATAAACAATGCAGCGGAAAAATTCAGCATTCTTATTATAACAAAACTCAAGTCTCAACATCCATAATTAATTCATAAACTTAAAAATACTTCAAACGTCAAAATGTAAAATCGAATAGCCAACCCGACCTTAGTGTTACATATCAGAGCTCGTATCGACTACATACTTATTTGACTACTAATAGAAGGAAGAAAACAGAATATGCCTCCGCCGCCACCTGCTGAATCGTCCCGCAACTAGTCTTCCTCAACCTGAGTGTCTGTACCCCAAGAGTACAGCCACCAAAACCACACAACAACAAGGAAGGGGGTGAGAAAATACAACCATACATAACATTAGGAAATCATGTGTAATAATAGGAACATTAGTTATCGCATTCACCGTCATAGAACATCAACAATATTTCATTCTTCATAGATTCTACATCTCATCGGCTCACGTTTATTACTCCTTTTTAAACACCAAAAACAAGCATCATCAATTAATATGCATATGGACACTTTCCTAAGACCTACATGAATGTGGTACCACACCTATCGTCGTCATAATTTGCCAGAGATATGTTACTGGACTTTCATCGTCATTGCATCTTCATAATTTCCTAGACACGACCTTATATGTATGCATGAGGACAGACTCAGCAAGTATTAAATATTAACACACCAACAACAACTTACAACCATTGATGCAAACTCTTCCTATTATGCACGACACCGGGACAAAACATATCGTCGTCATTCATATCATCATCATAAGAAAACATCGTCTTCATGAATATACATCATCATTCACGTCATTAATATTCTCACTCATCATCATTCCCATCATCAGTAAACATAGACACCGTCAAATATTTTATTATTGACACATCATTAAATAACATATCAATTACACATCATCTAATAATTCATCATTCAGAATAATTGCACGAGATCAGATACGAGCACAACCTAGAATTTATTCATGAAGTTAAACCAAAAATTCCAATTAATTATATAAGCCAAAAAAAACATTCACAGTTGTGCAGTAGTAACGAATCATTCTTGATGTACATGACATTAATATAACATGGCTAGTTCCTTCTATTTTAAGACAACATGAGATGTATTTTAGTTTAAGAAGCAAAGTATAGATATATTGGTTACTAAAAGTCCAAGTTCATGAACTGCACAAGATTTACTATGTATCCCTTATGACTGTAATTTCAACCAATCCTTAAAACCACATTGTTGGCTATTAACGCATATCAGCCACTTAAGTTTCTAAGTCTCTATATCTAAAATGGCCTATGATCAAATTTGAAAAACACGTTCAGACTACAAATCTATGAGTGCAGCTAGAAAGTAACCATTACTCTTCTATTTAAAACCAATATCGATAGGCAATTTATGTGATCAATTTATTTTAATTCGAAAGCAAACTAATTGTCAATATTTCGTATCAAAATCAAATCCATAAATTGATTGGCCAAACACATCACATGCTCTAGTTCTAGAAACATATAAAGTTCAAAGATTCTAAAACGAAAACGATTTTATCCAGATTTTTAATTCTAAAAGACGAACATGAAACATTATCATATGGCTATGTTCTGACTGTCATGTACATGTTTTTATCAAATCGACATATTTCAAAATATAACATCACCATATTTAATTCACGAATTTAACATGAAAGCAACACAATTCATAAACAAAAATCAAACATATGATTGCGGCAACATATAACAACATGAATTTAACGAGGATTCATCAAAACAATTAAGAAAAACATCGGAAGTTAAGAACTCATTGCTACCCACATGAATACACAACCCTTAGATTGAATAAAACTCCCCCTTACCTCGATTCCTCAAGTCTCCGGTTTGGCTTGATTTCCTGAAGCTAGGTTTCCTCCCTCTGATTGCCATTTTCCTCTTATTTCAACGCTTAGCCAAAACTGATTTCCTAATTTCCCAAAACCCTTATTTATATTTTTGACCAGGCACTCTTCATATAACTTTCCTCATCTATTCACTATTCTTTTGTTTTTCCCCTCCCCCACTTATTAAAAACCTATTTTCTACTCCTCCTACTCTTTTATACTTGTTTTTCAATTCTCTTTCTTCACTATTTTAATTTCTCGTATCATAAATTAATTCACCAATATAATTCCACCATCTCAACATTCACATCACATTCAAATAAAACAACATTAATAATAATATTCACCACACTACACCTATTAAGCTATATTGGATTATTTAAAATAAAAAGTTGGGGTGTTACACTCGGCAGAAGTCAGTTGGGGAAGAAATCAGATTATGTGCATGAATCTCACACTCAGTGGGTTATTGATAGAACAATGAGCTTTGGTCTACCTTATCATTTACCTAGATACTTGTCCTCCACTATCCCACCATCATCTTTGCCCATACCCTTCGACACCAAGGAAGAATTTCATGAGCAATTAACCAAGGAAAGGCAAGAAAAGGAGACTTGGAAAAGAAGATACCAAGAGCTTGAGCGTGAGTATGACACCTTGAAGGGAAAGCTAGCGCAGAAAGATCATGAGCTTTTCATCCAAAATCAGAGGATGATTGAGAAGGATGACTTGCTTCGGCAAAAGGATGCATTGCTCAGCCAGGATTCCAAGAGAAAGAAGAGGTTTATGGACTTATTCTCTAGTGCACATCCAGATTTCGAGGATCCATCTACTCCAGAAGTTTGAGTTGAAGTTCTTAGGACCTTATGTTTAGATTTTAGCTTCCAAAATCTTTTAACTTGTAAAAAAAAAAACTGTTTTTTGTAATGTTTCAATGCTTAAATGAAGTGTTCAAATTATGATGTTTACAATTACTTTGACAAGTCCTTCGATAACAAATTTTTCTTTTTTGAATAAGCATAATCATGCATCATACTGCATTCATAGTTTCCAAATCGAGTCTCACACTTTGTTCACCAATAAAAGGTTAATCTACCGCCGTCAAAGAAAGTGGCCCGACGAATTCTTCGCAAGCCTACCCGTGTTTACAATACTCGAGCTAATCAGAAGAAGAAGAAGATGGATTTTGTCGAGCAGGAAAATCAGAACCTTCGGGAAGAGGTCGCCAGTCTGCGAGAGGGGATGGACAGATTAACAGCAATGATGAGTTCTCTTTTGTCTGCTCAGGGTTCTCAGTCTGTCGCTGCCGCTGTGGAACAACCTCTCATAAACACCACTCCACTATCCACGGCGCTTTCCCAACCATTGTTTATGCCTTCGGGATGCTCATGGGGAATGCCTTCCCCGGTTAGTGAAAGTTTCCAACCTGCTGTAACAGAAGTTCCGCCTCCCTTCGTTCAACAATCAACACCGGTTCCTCAACCCGGCCCGCCTTTTCCCCAAGCTGCGATGACCTATTCCGCGCCTCTAGTACACACAGTTCAGGATCAGGGACCTATTTTTCATACCGAAAGTGTCGCAGCTTTCGACAGGGTGGACGATCTGCAGGATAAGTATAATGAGATGCAAAGGGAAATGAAGGCTCTTCGGGGAAAAGAGTTGTTCGGCTCGAATGCTCACGAGCTTTGTCTAGTTCCCAATGTGGTAATCCCGCACAAATTCAAAGTCCTAGATTTCGAGAAGTACAAAGGAAATTCTTGTCCTAGGGCACACCTGGTGATGTATGCGAGGAAGATGTCCACGCAGACGGACAACGACAAGCTTCTGATTCATTACTTCCAAGACAGTTTGACTGGTGCTGCTATGAGATGGTACATGGACTTGGATGGTGCTGATATCCGTACTTTCAATGACCTTGCAAATGCCTTTATACAATAATACAAGTACAATTCTTATCTGGCCCCGGATAGAGATGAGCTCAGGGCAATGACTCAGAAGGAGAAGGAGTCGTTCAAGGAATATGCACAAAGATGGAGAGAGTTGGCTGCGCAGATTTGCCCTCCCTTAGAAGAAAAAGAATTGACCAAGCTGTTCCTTAACACACTTAGTCCTTTCTACTACGAGAAAATGGTTGCAAGCGCTCCCAATGACTTCACAGAGATGGTAGGGATGGGGATGAGAATCGAGGAAGGTGTCCGAGAAGGACGGTTAGTGAAGGAAATTGCCCCTGTTAACAATGCTAAGAGGTTCGGAAATAGCTATCCGAGAAAAAAGGAGCAAGAGGTAGGTATGGTCGCCTACGGAGGACCCCAGTTGCAGTACCCAACTTACCCACACATTGCCAATGTTTCACCACCCGTAACACAAAATTTCCAAATACCTCAAAGACCACCATCCCATTACCCACAAAATTTCCAAGAGCCTCGCCCACAATCATCCTACCCTCAAGAACAACAAAATCGCCCACAAACCCGTCAGCAACCATATCACCCACAAAACCGCCAAAGAACAACCTTTGATCCAATCCCGATGAAGTATGCTGACTTGCTCCCTGCTTTACTCGCCAAAAACCTTGTCCAGGTCAGGGCACCTCTCCGTACACCAGATATCTTACCTCCTTGGTACCGGCATGACCTGACTTGCGCCTTTCACCAAGGAGCACCTGGCCACAATGTTGAGCATTGCCTTGCTCTTAAAACTGAGGTCCAAAGGCTAATCCAGGCGAAACTGCTGACCTTCAAAGATTCCAACTCAAGTCCCAACGTCCAGGCCAATCCCTTACCTAACCATGGGTCCTCTGTTAATATGGTCCAAGATGACCAAGAAGGTTGCTCTATTTTCAATGTTCAAAACATCAGGACACCTCTGGTCCCGATGCACACAAAGATGTGTAAAGCAGGTTTGTTCAAACATGATCATATGAAGTGTAAGGTTTGCTCTGTGGATACCCGAGGCTGTGCGCATGTACAGGATGACATCCAAGGCTTGTTGGACCACAAGGAGTTGTTTGTGACGAGGAAGAGTGAGAATGTTTGTGTGATAACTCCCGAATTTCATTTTCTTGAGCGTTTAGAATTAACCCTTGGTAATCAAGAGAATGCTGCTGTTACTCCCTTGGTGATCTGTTTACCGGGAGCCTTACCGCATGCATCATTGAAGGCAGTGCCATACAAGTACAATGCAACTATCCTGAGCGATGGACAAGAGTCCCCCATACCTCCTTTGCTGACCGTTGGCAACATTGCAGACAATAGCAAAGTTTTGAGAAGCGGGCGCATTCTCCCAGGTACAAGATCATACCAATGCTCCAATTATCAAACCAGTGCCAATTAGCGGGAGTGGATGTTCAGAATCAGATGAAGTGCTGAAATTAATAAAGAAAAGTGATTATAAGATCATCGACTAGCTGTTGCAGACGCCTTCAAAAATCTCAATGTTATCCCTGTTATCGCATTCCGATGCTCACAAAGAGGCATTGATGAAAGTGCTAGACCAAGCCTATGTTGACCATGACGTGACTACTAGCCAGTTTGGAGGGATAGTTGGCAGCATAACCGCTTGCAACAATCTGTGATTTAGTGATGAAGAGCTCCCAGAAGCTGGAAGAGATCATAACCTAGCTTTGCATATCTCTGTTAACTGCAAGACGGACGCTCTGTCTAACGTGTTGGTGGACACCTGGTCGTCTTTGAATGTGATGGCGAAAACTACACTTGATAAGTTGTCATACCAAGGTGCGCCCTTGAGGTACAGTGGGGTTGTTGTGAAGGCGTTTGACGGATCAAGAAAGTTAGTGATGGGGGAGATAGTGCTGCCTATTACTATTGGACCCCAGGTTTTCCAGATACCTTTCCAAGTCATGGACATTCAAGCCTCTTACAGTTGCTTGTTGGGAAGACCATGGATTCATGAGGCAGGAGCAGTCACCTCCACACTCCATCAGAAGTTGAAGTTTGTGCGGAATGGGAAGCTGATCACTGTGAATGGTGAAGAAGCGTTGCTAGTAAGCCACTTGTCGGCTTTTTCTTTCATCAGTGCAGATGAGATAGATGGAACGTCCTTCCAAGGACTTTCTATAGAGGGCGAGAGTTCAAGCAAGAAATCCATGGCATCTTTGAGAGATGCGCAGAAGGTTGAAAAGGAAGGAGCCGCAGGAGGATGGGGAAAGCTAGTACAGCTACCCGAGAACAAGAACCGAGAAGGTTTGGGTTTTGCATCGTCAACAAGTGTCCCTAAGGCTAACAGAGGTTTGGAGCCTGAAGGTGAGAAAAACACGTACACACAAGAAGGGGGGGTTGAATTGTGTGACTCTAAAAACTTGTTCTTTTCTTTTCAAAACTTATGGTTCAGTTCAGAAGCTGATATGATCAGTTCTGAACAAATATCAGAAGTTAAATGCAGCGGATTTAAACAAGTTAAGGAGTAAGGGAAAGAGAGACACACAGAAGTTATACAGGTTCCTTCTCAATGTGAGAAGTAGTCCTGTCCCCTTGTATCCAACAAGAGAGTTCACTATAATCTGAAGATTACACAATGTGCTCAACCACTAAGGAAGAGACTTCCAGTTGCCCAATCACAAAGAAAGAGACTTCTATGCTCAACCACTCAGGAAGAGGCTTCCAATGCTCAAGTCACTAAGACAAGAGACTTCCCAATGCTCAAGTCACTAAGACAAGAGACTTCAGACTCAGACCACAAAGGAATGAGGTTACAATTGCTCAGTATACAAACTGAGACTTTAGGGGCCAAACTGGTTTACAAATAAATGAGTTTGGGATGAACACTTGATAAAATATCAGAGGTGTTCTCTTAATACAACACAGGTTAAGACTCTTAACCTTTAGAAATTCTAAGTTACAAAGACTGAAGAATTTCTAAGAGATTTGAACTTTGACAGTTTTTACACAGAAAACAGAGCAGAGTTTCAGCAATGCGTTTCAAAGAGTCTTCAACATACTTCTTCTTCAAATCTTCCTCCTTTTATAGACAAAAAATAGAGCTGTTGAAGATTTGCTGGAAATCAGGAATTTAGCCGTTGCAATTGGACTAGGTTGCTGCAAATGTGTGCTGCACTTTATCTGTCAGAACAGGGCAGGTGCCATTTTTGAATTGGCCCACCTTAAAAACTGGAGAATGTTTGGGTCAGGGAGACAACTGTTCCATTGAGTTGTTCTGACATCTCCAGGCATTAAATGCGCACAGTACTGGTCAAAATCCATGCCACATCAGCTTCAGAAGCTTCTGAGTGAACAGTGATCAGAAGCTACTTCAGTTGTACCGATCAGAAGCTGGTCTTCAGATGCTGACTTTTCGTTGACTTCATCAGAAGCACCCAGTCTTCAGAAGCTGCACTTCAGGAGCATTTCTTCAGGACCACTTCAGAGGCTTCACTTCAGGACCAGTTTCTTCTTAGCCTTGCAACCTTGCTTCTTGGCTTTCCTTCTTGCTCTTTAGCTTGTTCTTCATAACCATTATCAATCAATACTAATTAAGCATGTGGTTCTGAAACACTTGAACAAAGCATTAGCAAATAACCAATTTTCTCTTTAATACTTTGTTATCATCAAAACCATAAAGAGAGATATGTTTACACATAAATGTTTCAACAATCTCCCCCTTATTTTATAAGAGAATTGTTAAACACATTTTGTTCCAACAATCTCCCCCTTTTTGATGATGACAAACATAAGTATTAAAACAGAAAATTGTTGTTAACTTAATTAACAAGTTAACTGCAGGATGAGGTTTGTAAGCTCCCCCTGAGTCTGATCCAGGTTAATTAAGTTCAGTTAGAATACAAATGTGAAAATTTCAGAGTTGTTGTTAAGTTTAATTAACAATCTGACTTCAGGAGAGGTTTGTAAGCTCCCCATAGGTCTGACAATCCTCAAGGTTAGGTTTGTAAGCTCCCCTTGATTTTTATCCATGTTAATTAAGCTTAACTTAAAACAATATGGTGAAATTTACACTCAGAATTCAAAATGACTTGTTGACTTCAAGTTCTGAGGTTTGTAAGCTCTCCCCCTAAGTCTGATAATCCACAGGATGAGTTTTGTAAGCTCCCTGAGTCTTATCCAAGTTATTTTAAATTCTATTTACTCACTAAGAGTTATATATATCTCACAGAATATATCAGAGCTAGAATTTTACTTCAAAGGTTAAGAATTAAAAAGCAGTTCTCATAAGTTAAATATAGTCAGAAATATATCAGAGCTTAACTTAGCTTAACTGATCAGTATCAGAGCTAGCTTAAAAATTGTATCAGAACTTAATCCTAACAATTGTATCAGATCTTTAATAGGCTTAGCTTCCAGATCTTTAATAGGCTTAGCTTCTGACAATTTTAACTTATTTGAGCTCAGGTGCTTAATACTTGTTTTACTTTTCTCCCCCTTTTGTCATCAACAAAAAGTACTACTTTCTCCCCTTAAGACAGAAAAATTTCTCCCCCTTTGTCAAGAGAGTGTGAAAATATTTGTTTCAGAGTAGAAAAGGTTTTGAAAAGAGTTTGAAAGCAGGTATCAAAGCAGTTCAATTTCCCCCTTTTTAAAAGAGTTTAAAAGCAGTTCTGACACCAAGTTTGAAAAGATTTCAAAAGGATTCAGAATTTGGGAGGGGTTGAACTAACCAAGATTGTGAGATATTTGTGCAATCATATGGATAACCAAGTAGCAAGGATAATCATCAGAGCCTACTTGATTTTCAATTAGTATATGACTTGCATTAAAATTAGAATGCTGTTCAGAAGCAGAAAAAGTTTGGAGCTTCTGATCAGGTCATTCTGTGTTCAGACATTACTTTGTTCAGTACAAACTGGTTCAGCATCAGAGCAAAACAACCAGTTAAGTTCAATATCAGAGCAAAACTTCTCAAGAAGTGTTCAGTATCAGAGCAATTCTGAGTTTGCTTTAAAGAAGTATATCAGAATCTGATACCAATTGAGGATTTATCTCAGAGTCTGATACCAGCTAAAGGGTTTTAATTCAGAGTCTGATACCAAATAAAAGCATTTCTAAAGACTGATACCAAGATGAAAAGAGTTCTTGAAACTGAACATGTCTGAAACACTTTGGGCTTTGAAAATGTGCCTGTGCTAAACATTTTGAAAATAAACTGATATCAACTGAAAATTGTTTGTTAGGCAATTTTAACAATGAGTATCAGAGCATAAAAACACATTTTTTACTTGATGACTTTGGGAGGATTATAGTATAAACTTTCAAAGCTTTAATCATCATTGCCCATAGCTATACTTATCAGATTCTGACCAACATTAGATTTTTATCAGATTCAGAAGTCAGAAAATCCAGGTTCTGATCCTTCAGACTCTGAAGTTTTTTCAGGCTTAACTTTAGTCAAACTCTCAGAAGGTGAGTGTTTGATAAGTCCTAGCTTATGATAAACTCAGAATCAAGGAATACATTCAGATTCAAGCACATTTTCAAAAGATAAAATGCATGTTCAGATTCTTTTTAATAAAATTGAATCTTTCTTCTGTTAGGGGTTTTGTGAATATGTCAGCCCATTGATGATCAGTATCAATGAACTGAATATCTAAAACACCCTTCTGAACATAATCTCTTATAAAATGATGTTTTATTTCTATGTGCTTGGCTCTAGAATGCAGAATTGGATTTTTAGACAGACATATAGCAGCAGTATTATCACAATAAATTGGGATATTATCTGCATGAATCTGATAATCCTCTAATTGATGTTTCATCCAGAGCAGTTGTGTGCTACAACTTGCAGCTGAGATGTATTCTGCTTCTGCTGTTGACAAAGCAATGGTTGCTTGTCTCTTGCTGGCCCAGGATATCAGATTCTCACCAAGAAACTGACAGTTTCCACTGGTGGATTTTCTTTCAATCCTGTCCCCAGCATAGTCAGCATCACAGAATCCAACTAGCTTATAATTTAGAGATTTCTTATACAGAAGTCCCAAATTAGTTGTTCCTTTCAGATACCTGAAGATTCTCTTGACAGCAGTCATATGAGATTCTCTAGGATCTGATTGGAATCTAGCACACAGACATACACTAAATAAAATATCTGGCCTAGAAGCAGTTAAGTATAGGAGAGAACCTATCATACCTCTGTACAGCTTCTGATCTACCTTAGTGCCATTGTCCTCTTTGCTTAATGTGCAGGTAGGATGCATTGGTGTTGTCATCAGCTTGCAATCATCCAACTGGAACTTCTTCAGAAGCTCCTTGGTGTATTTTGACTGATGAACATATACACCCTCTTTGCATTGGTTGATTTGAATTCCCAAAAAGAATTTCAGCTCACCCATCATGCTCATCTCAAATTCATCCTGCATTAACTTAGAAAATTCCTTGCAAAGGGAGGCATTAGTAGAACCAAATATGATATCATCAACATAGATTTGTACAATTAAGATTTCCTTCTTAACAGTTTTTCTAAAGAGTGTATTGTCAACTTGACCTCTTACAAAACCATTTTTAATCAAGAAGTTGCTTAGCCTTTCATACCAAGCTCTGGGAGCTTGTTTCAGACCATACAAAGACTTCTTAAGTTTAAAAACATGATTTGGATATTTAACATCTTCAAAACCAGGAGGTTGTTTGACATACACTTCTTCAGAAATTACACCATTTAAGAAGGCACTCTTAACATCCATTTGATATAATATGATATCATGATTAATAGCATAATAAAGAAGTAACCTGATTGCTTCCAGTCTTGCAACTGGAGCAAATGTCTCAGTGTAGTCAATTCCTTCTTGCTGGCTGTACCCTTGAGCTACTAATCTAGCCTTGTTTCTGATCACTTCTCCTTGTTCATTGAGCTTGTTCCTGAACACCCATTTTGTTCCAATGATGTTCTTCTGATCAGGTCTTGCCACAAGATCCCATACATCATTCCTTTGGAATTGGTTCAGCTCTTCTTGCATTGCTACAATCCAACCATCATCAGCAAGTGCTTCATCAGTAGTTGTGGGTTCAATCATGGATAGCAGACCAAGCATGGACTCATTCTGAGTGAATGCTGATCTTGTCTTCCTTGGACTGTTCTTGTTTCCAATGATCAACTCCTCAGGATGTGAAGACTTGTACTTGAATGAGGTTCTGGGTGGATTAGCTTCTGAAGGGCCACCAGGGATTTGTTCAGAACCATGCTATTCTTGATTAGCATCAGGAGTAGTGTCATTGCTGGAGAGTTTCTCAGAGTCTTCATTGTTTTCAGCTTCTGAACCTTCATCAGAACCTGAACTGGGTTCAGCTTCTGAAGGCTCTTCTGAGATTCTGACATCTGCAAAACTCTCAACCAGCTCTGGTATTTCACTACCAGGCTTCTTGTCATCAAACCTAATGTGTATAGCTTCTTCAACAACATGTGTTTCAGAATTATACACTCTGTATGCCTTAGATCTCTCTGAGTATCCTAAAAAGATACCCTTTTGAGCCTTGGCATCAAATTTCTTTAGGTAGACCTTATTGTTCAGTATGTAACATGTACAACCAAACTGATGAAAATAAGAGATACTTGGTTTTCTTCCTTTAAATAATTCATATGAAGTTTTATTCAGAATTGGTCTGATATAGATCGTGTTCTGAATATAACATGCTGTGTTTACAACTTCTGCCCAAAAGTACTTAGCAATTTTTGACTCATGGATCATGGTTCTTGCCATTTCTTGTAAAGACCTGTTCTTTCTCTCTACAACTCCATTTTGTTGTGGAGTTCTAGGAGATGAGAACTCATGGAAAATTCCATGATCTTCACAAAAGTTTTCAAAAGGTTCATTTTCAAATTCACCACCATGATCACTTCTGATTTTCAAAATTTTCAAATTAGTTTCTGTTTGTACTTGTTTGCAGAATTTGAAAAACACATCATATGTTTCATTTTTGGTTCTGAGGAATTTAACCCAAGTCCACCTACTATAATCATCAACAATAACAAGTCCATACTTCTTCCCATTGATTGAAGCTGTTCCAACAGGACCAAACAAATCAATGTGAAGGAGTTCTAGAGGTTTAGAGGTGGAAACAATGTTCTTTGGTTTAAAAGAAGTTTTAGAAAACTTTCCAATTGGGCATGCACTGCACAGTGCATCTGAGTGATAATCAATTTGGGGCAAGCCTCTGACCAGCTGTAACTTGCTAAGCTTGGAGATGAGTCTCCAGTTAGCATGTCCCAGCCTTTTGTGCCACACCCATTTTTCATCACTCACAGACAGAAGGCAAACTACCTTCTGCTGAACCAATTCAGAAAAATTAATTTTATACACATTGTTTTTCCTGCTGCCTCTGAACACTACAGACTTGTCTTTGCTACTGATTACAGTGCAAGTGTTCTTATTAAACAGGACTTCATAATTACTATCACATAATTGACTTATGCTAAGTAAGTTATGTCTAAGTCCATCTACCAGGGAAACATTATCAATGTACAGGGAAGAATTACCTATCTTACCAGTACCAATGATCTTTCCTTTCTGACTTCCTCCAAATCCCACAGTTCCTCCCTCTTTCAGAGTTAGGGTTTGGAACATAGACTTGTCCCCTGTCATATGATGCGAGCATCCACTGTCCAGGTACCAGGACCTTTCCTTTTCTTTGGATGACAAGCATATCTGCAATTGAAATAATTTCAGACTTAGGTACCCAGATTTTCATGGGTCCTTTGGGGTTAGTCTTGAAAGGTTTTGGCTTCTTGTGTCTGAAGTTATGGTATTCAGACTTGTTCTGATACTTTGGATATGAATCCTTGTATTTAGAATAAGTCTGAGTTTCAGAACCTGAATGCTTCTGAACCTGAGTTCTCAAAGGTTTGGACTCAGACTTCTTCAGAGCCTGAGACTTGGAGGTCTTTGGTTCTGATTTGTTCAGAGTCTGACCTTTTGAGTACTTTGATTCTGATCTCTTCAGAATTCTGACTTTGTTTACTTCAGGCACAAGGCAAGCTTCAGTTTTGCCTTTCTTAAAACAGTTTGAAGCAGAAAACTGATTGGTTTGCTTTGGCTTGCTTTGCCTAACATTCTGAGATTGAAAATGTTTTACATTGACTGGTTTAACAGATTTTGAAGTTTTAATAAACCCAGTCTTAGAAAAATTTGAATCAGATTTATTCAGATTCTGAGACTTACTAGTTTCAGGTTCTGAAAACTTCAGATTCTGAACAGGTTTAAGTTCAGAGTCTGATTTCCTCTTACTCTTAGGCTTAGGACCTTTTGGCTTGGATTTAGGCAAGGTTTTATCAATTGCCTTCATCTTACCCTTAGGCTCAGAAGCTTCAGAGTCTGAGTTGTTCAGAACTTCTGACTTCGTCTCAGATTCTGATACTTTCAATTTCTCAGAACTATCAGAAGCAGGCACAAAACAAATACCATTGCCTTTTAAAATATTTTCAGAACATGAAGGTGAGTTTAAATCATTTGAAGGTTTGAATAAATCATAGCCAATGCCTTCACCTTTGTTTCTGATCATATTATACATCATGGAGGCAATTTTTGTTCTATTGAATCCAGTTAACATGAAATCCTGAAGAGCTATTTCCTGATCATTAGGAACCTCTTCAGATTTCTTATGAGCCTCTTTTCTGAGTTCCTCAACTTCTTCATCATATTCAAAATTTGATTCTGAAGTTTAAGGTTTTCCTCAGACAGCAAGTTGTTTTGATTTTTCAAAGACTTAATTTCTTTAATCTTGCTTTTAAGATGACTCATAAGATCATTAACTGTTTCAATTAAATCAGATCTAGAGAGTTCAGAATATACCTCATCTTCTTCATCAGAATCTAAGCATGATTCTGCATCAGAAGATGCAATTGCCATCAGGGCCAGGTTGGCTTCTTCCTCATCAGATTCTGACTCATTATCAAGATCATCCCATGTAGCCATGAGACTCTTCTTAAGCTTATTTCTGAAGCTGCTGGATTTTGAGCTGGACTTCTTTGCTTTTTCCTTTGATTTCTCCTTCTGAAGATCAGGACAATCAGCAATGAAGTGGCCAGGCTTTTTGCAGTTGTAGCAGCTTTCCTTCTGGATATCCCTCTTTGAATTTGAACCAGATCCTCTGAAGTTACTGCTTCTGTTAGAGAATTTTTTCTTTCTGTTCATCAGGTACTGAAGTCTTTTAGAAATCATTGCAAGCTCATCAGCATCTGAATCTTCATCAGAATTTCCCTCAGGAAACTCTTCTTCAGATTCAATAGCTTTCAAAGCTTTAGCAGGTTTTCTTTTAGACTTCAGAGCCAATGTTTTTGGTTCTCTAACAGGCTCATCCTCATTGAGTCCCAGTTCATGCACCTTAAGGGAACTTATAAGATCCTCAATACTTAAAGTATTTAGATCCTTAGCTTCCTCAATGGCAGTCACTTTAGGTCTCCATTTGGATGGCAGACTTCTAAGAATTTTATTCACATGGTCAGCTGTGGTATAACTCTTCTTCAGAATCTGAAGTCCAGAAACCAGAGTCTGAAATCTTGAGAACATAGTCTCAATATTTTCATCCTCTTTCATTCTGAACAGTTCATATTGCTGAACAAGTATGTTTGCCTTAGCTTCTCTAACTTTCTGGTTACCTTCATAGTTAGAGCAGAGGGATGTGAATATTGCCTTTGCAGTGGACTTGTCACTCAGCTTCTGATACTCAGTGTGAGGCAATGAGTCCACAATGATACCTCTGACATGATGATGCTTCCTATAGATCTTTCTTTCAGCATCACTCAGAGATCTTCTGTTGACAGCAACACCTTCTTCATCTACAGGTATTGAGATTCCATCTTCAATAATATCCCATAGAGTATCATCAATCCCAATAATGTGACTATACATTTTGCTCTTCCACCAAGAGAATTTTTCTGGGTCACCAGTAAACATTGGAGGTTTATTGTGTGACCTAGACTTTTTTTCTTCTGTACTATAGTCATATTGTACATTTCTTTGATTTCTGGGAGATGGAGGATTTCTGGGAGAGGGTGGAGGTGAATCACTAGTTGAGGCCATGTTTTTCTCAGGATCCTACTGACACACTGTTAAGTGTTAATATCAGAACCTGAGCTCTGATACCAACTGAAGGTGAGAAAAACACGTACACACAAGAAGGGGGGGTTGAATTGTGTGACTCTAAAAACTTGTTCTTTTCTTTTCAAAACTTATGGTTCAGTTCAGAAGCTGATATGATCAGTTCTGAACAAATATCAGAAGTTAAATGCAGCGGATTTAAACAAGTTAAGGAGTAAGGGAAAGAGAGACACACAGAAGTTATACAGGTTCCTTCTCAATGTGAGAAGTAGTCCTGTCCCCTTGTATCCAACAAGAGAGTTCACTATAATCTGAAGATTACACAATGTGCTCAACCACTAAGGAAGAGACTTCCAATTGCTCAATCACAAAGAAAGAGACTTCTATGCTCAACCACTAAGGAAGAGGCTTCCAATGCTCAAGTCACTAAGACAAGAGACTTCCCAATGCTCAAGTCACTAAGACAAGAGACTTCAGACTCATACCACAAAGGAATGAGGTTACAATTGCTTAGTATACAGACTAAGACTTTGAGGAACCAAACTGGTTTACAAGTAAAGGAGTTTGGGATGAACACTTGATCAAATATCAGAGGTGTTCTCTAAATACAACACAGGTTAAGACTCTTAACCTTTAGAAATTCTAAGTTACAAAGACTAAAGAATTTCTAAGAGATTTGAACTTTGACAGTTTTTACACAGAAAACAGAGCAGAGTTTCAACAATGCGTTTCAAAGAGTCTTCAACATACTTCTTCTTCAAATCTTCCTCCTTTTATAGACAAAAAATAGAGCTGTTGAAGATTTGCTGGAAATCAGGAATTTAGCCGTTGCAATTGGACTAGGTTGCTGCAAATGTGTGCTGCACTTTATCTGTCAGAATAGGGCAGGTGCCATTTTTGAATTGGCCCACCTTAAAAACTGGAGAATGTTTGGGTCAGGGAGACAACTGTTCCATTGAGTTGTTCTGACATCTCCAAGCATTAAATGCGCACAGTACTGGTCAAAATCCATCCCACATCAGCTTCAGAAGCTTCTGTGTGAACAGTGATCAGAAGTTGCTTCAGTTGTACGGATCAGAAGCTGGTCTTCAGATGCTGACTTTTCGTTGACTTCATCAGAAGCACCCAGTCTTCAGAAGCTGCACTTCAGGAGCATTTCTTCAGGACCACTTCAAAGGCTTCACTTCAGGACCAGTTTCTTCTTAGCCTTGCAACCTTGCTTCTTGGCTTTCCTTCTTGCTCTTTAGCTTGTTCTTCATAACCATTATCAATCAATACTAATTAAGCATGTGGTTCTGAAACACTTGAACAAAGCATTAGCAAATAACCAATTTTCTCTTTAATACTTTGTTATCATCAAAACCATAAAGAGCGATATGTTTACACATAAATGTTTCAACAATCTCCCCCTTATTTTCTAAGAGACTTGTTAAACACATTTTGTTCCAACAGAGCCCACCAACGTCACATTCAATAGCGCTGGGTGTATTCACGCCCCGCCTGAAACCAATGCTATCCTAGAGGATGACCCGGAGGAGGTGGCACCTGCGTTCGTGATGCCAGGAGGATTCGCCCGCAACTGGAATGTTGTTGATGTGCCCATTGCTATTCATGTGTCTAAGTAATGTGTTTGTTTGATTTACTTTCTTTCCAAAAATCCTTTCGTCTCACCCAAGACGAAAGTGAAGTCATGTAGGGCTCAACTTTGATTTTAAGTTATTGCCATCAATAAAAAATTGTCGTTTTCTTCCACGACATTTATTTTTATTTTACTGCTTTTTCTGAAAAATGGTAACACAAAAAAACCAAAAACATTTTATATTCTTTTCAATCGATTTCAAAAAGTCTGCATCTTTCATTCATTTACTAAAGATCAATCATCAATCATATGCAGACTGAACATCATTCAGCCCGTTGAACACCGTGACCCTATGCTTCCTCCCAATTTTGAGTCTTGCGTTTATAAAACTGAAGAGGAGGATGAGGAAGAAGTTCCTGACGAGATTAGACGTTTATGAGAACAAGAGAGAAAGACCATTTAGCCTCACGAGGAAGCAGTGGAGGTTATTAACCTGGGTTCTGAGGAGGACAAGAAGGAAGTCAAGATTGGGGCATTGTTGGATGCGTCTGTCAAAGAAAGAATGTGTTGAGTCTTTTGGTGTTGGCTGCATATTTTAGCAAAACCAAAGTGTTGAATAGTAGCATCTCCATGATTAGAACAATTCTTCAGTTACAAGTTTTCTCATTTGAAGCTGTTCAGAAGCTGAAATCACCATCATAAGCTGAATGCTCATCAGAAGCACTGTAGCACTTCAGAAGCTGAGTTCAGAGTCTGATGCCAGCGTTGACTTCTGTTGACTTCATCAGAAGCTGGTTATTTTCTAGTTATTTCTACGCGAATCTTTGAGAGATATGTTAAGGTTTTATTATGGATTAATGCTTCTAGAATGCTGGTTGATTTGTGGAAGATCTAATGAAGATTTGGCTCGTATTTATGAAGATCATATTTTCAGAAGAAATATTTGAAGAGATACATTGCAGAATTATATGTTTCCTAATTGAGCCTTGCATAAATTAGAAACATATCAATTCAGAAGATTTGAATCAGTTTAATTCTGATTGCTGAAGGCTATATAAGGAGAGCTGCTGCCACTATTCAAGACGTACAAAAATAGAGAGTTTTAGATCAGAGAATTGAGTCTTTGTGTTTAAAACCTTAAGGTTGTTTGTGCACCACTCTGTTAGAGTTGGTTTAGTGTTTTTATTGAGTTGTAAATTCATTCTAAGCCAGTAGGTACGAATGAAAGTCTGTTATTGAAATTGTGTTCAAAGCAGGGTAGTTTTCAGGGTTGTTCAAGTGGCTGGGTTGCATTAACTTGGATAGGAAGTTAGAGGTTTTCTAATACTCAAGAGTTGGGTAGAAATCAGACTAGGAGGAGTTTAATTGCTTAGGCTGGGAACTGGGAGTCAGTGTCTTTAGTCTTAAGGGTTAAATCCTATAGTGGATTTCCTTCCTGGATTGGTATCCCCCAGAGTAGGAGGTGTTTACTCCGAACTGGGTTAACAAACCTCTGTGCCTTTTACTTTCCTGCACTTGTTATTTTGCTGCTTCTGATTGTTTTTGCTTGTGCTCTGTTTTTACAATCTATTGTGCCCTGCGTATTGTTCAGAACCTGTTGGTTCAGAACCTGGTAACTCTGTCTTATTGCCTGGCCAGAATTTCAATTGGCATCAGAGCAGGCACCCTGCCTGTGTTTTGGGTGAGATCCAGAGGAGTTAATATCTGGCAAGCATGGATAAAGAAGGAGGCTATGTCAAGAGACCACCCCTACTAGATGGCACAAACTATGAGTATTGGAAGTCTAGGATGTGTGCTTTTCTAAAGTCTATTGACAGCAGGACTTGGAAAGCTGTGATTAAAGGCTGGGATCATCCAGTAGTTTTGGACAAAGATGGGAACAAGACTGAGGTTCTGAAGCCTGAAGAAGAATGGACCAAAGATGAAGATGATCTGTCACTGGGAAATTCAAAAGCGTTGAATGCAATTTTCAATGGTGTGGATCAGAACATGTTCAGACTCATCAAACAATGTACTGTGGCTAAGGATGCCTGGGAAATTATAAAAACAACTTATGAAGGAACCTCTAAAGTCAAGATGTCCAGACTCCAGTTGCTGACTACTAAGTTTGAGAACCTGAAGATGAAGGAGGATGAAAATATCCAGGATTTCTACATGAATGTGCTGGATATGGCTAATTCCTTTGATTCTCTTGGGGAGAAGATGTCAGATGAGAAGTTAGTGAGAAAAATCCTTAGGTCCCTGCCCAAAAGATTTGCTATGAAGGTGACAGCAATTGAAGAGGCTCATGATATTACCACTATGAAGCTTGAGGAGCTGATTGGGTCATTGCTCAATTTTGAAACTGCCTTTTGTAAACAGCCTGAGAAGAAAGGAAAAGGTGTAGCTTTTACTGTGAACTCTGAAGCTGATGATCAACAAGAGTCTGATGAGGATGACTTATCAGAAGTTCTAGTGTTGCTGGGAAAACAATTCAACAAGATACTGAAGAATGTTGACAGAAAAGCCAAACCCAAAGGTCAGAACTTCAGATTCAACAACAAGAAGCAACAAACTGATGTGAAAAAGACCAAGTCTGAGGAGAAAAGTAATCAAGCTAAAGGTGTGCAGTGCTATGAGTGTGAGGGGTATGGACATATCAAGTCTGAATGTCCTACTTTTCTTAAGAAGCAGAAGAACAACCTAGTAGTTGCATGGTCTGATGATGATTCTGAAGAAGATGCTGGAAGTGAATCTGGTATGTGTGATACTGGTCTGGTTGTAAGGTCAGGAGCTATCTTGAAGAAGGAAGCTGTTCTAGAGTCTGAGACCTTTTCAGAGTCTGACTCAGAGTCTGAAGCTTCATCTGTGTCTAAAGCTGCTAAAACCTCATATGATGAACTAGCTGACAATTACAAGAAGCTGTATACCAGAAGTGCTGAGGTTTGCAAACAAGTTCTGGATCAGAAGGAGACTATTTTTCAACTGGAGGCTGAGAAAGGAGAACTTCTAGTGCAGAATTCAGAATTAAAAGATGAAGTAAACCAGCTTAAATCCCAACTTGATCAGATGAAAAAGCAAGTTAGGATGATGAACTCTGCTACTGATAAGTTGGAGGAGATTCTAGATGTCCAGAAGCAAGGAAAAACTGGGTTAGGTTATGTTGATCAGAGTCTGAAGCTCAAGGTCAAAATTCATGTTAGTCAGTTTGTTCCTGCTACTCAAACACATAATTCTATGGTTGGAACATCAAAGAGGAGACCTCAGAAACAAGCCCAGATGCAAGGTCAGAAGCATGTTCAGATGCAAGGTCAGAAGCATGTTCAGATGCTACCTCAGAAGCAACCCCAGAAATTATTCAGAAACAGAAGGAGGAGAAATCATCCATGGATCTGTCATCATTGTGGAAAGAAAGGGCATATCAAACCATTCTGCTTCAAACTTTATGGTTATCCTGAACATTTTCAGTATAGAAGAGTTGAACCAGCTGCTATCAGACACAATGTTCAGAAGGTGTGGAAGCCCAAAGTTCAGAATGTGGGCCTTATAGCTCATACTTCTTTGAGAGCCACTTCAAAAGAAGACTGGTATTTTGATAGTGGGTGTTCAAGGCACATGACTGGTGTGAAGAAGCTGCTGAGCAATATCAGATCATACTCCAGAAGTTATGTGACATTTGGAGATGGTGTAAAAGGTCAGATTCTGGGTATTGGTGATTAGATCAGTGAAGGTTTGCCCAGACTTAATGATGTGCTACTGGTAGAAGGATTAACCTCTAATCTGATCAGTATTAGCCAACTTTGTGATCAAGAATTGAAGGTTAATTTCAACAAACTAGAGTGTATTGTTACTGATCAGGAAGATAAAATTCAGATGAGAGGCTGCAGATCCAAAGACAATTGTTATTTATGGGTTTCTGAAGAAGAAAGAAGTCTGACTTCTTGTCTTATGAGCTCAGAACAGGAAGTCAAACTTTGGCACCAGAAATTGGGTCATCTGCATCTGAAAGGCATGAAGAAAATCCTAAGTACTGAAGCTATCAGAGGTGTACCTAATCTGAAGATCAATGAGGACAATGTTTGTGGTGATTGTCAAATTGGGAAACAAACAAGAAAGTCTCATCCCAGATTAGTTCATCAGGTAACTACTAAAGTACTAGAACTTGTTCATATGGATTTAATGGGACCTATGCAAGTAGAAAGTATTGGAGGAAAAAGGTATGCATTTGTAATGGTAGATGACTACTCAAGATTTACATGGATCAATATTGTTAGAGAAAAGTCTGATACTTTTGAAGTATTTAAAGACCTGTGCATTCAATTACAAAGAGAAAAGGACTGTGGGATAGTCAGAATCAGAAGTGATCATGGCAAAGAATTTGAAAACAAGAGTTTTTCAGAATTCCGTGCTTCTGAAGGTATAAAGCATGAGTTTTCTGCACCTATAACACCTCAGCAAAATGGTGTAGTTGAGAGGAAGAATAGGACTTTGGCAGAATGTGCAAGAGTAATGCTGCATGCTAAGAAACTTCCATATATGTTCTGGGCTGAAGCAATGAACACTGCTTGTTATATCCATAATAGAGTTACTTTGAAGAAGGGAACAGCTTGTACCTTATATGAATTGTGGAAAGGAAGAAAACCTACAGTCAAATATTTCCATGTTTTTGGGAGCAGATGCTACATTTTGGCTGACAGGGAAAATAGAAGAAAACTGGATCCTAAGTCTGATGAAGGCATATTCCTGGGTTATTCAGTAAACAGCAGAGCTTATAGGGTGTTTAATTCTAGAACCAAGGTTGTGATGGAGTCCATAAATGTTGTGATTGATGATCTGTCTGCTGAGAAAGAAAGACATGAGTCTGAAGTTGTTCTAGAGTCTGAAGCATAAGAAGAACAAACTTCAGAAGCAGAAAATCATCCAGAGTCTGAAGAAGCAGATGTGCATCCAGAACATGATCCTACCAATAAAGGGCCATCAATTAGAGTTCAGAAGGATCATCCTAAGGAGCTTATCATTGGGAGCTTGGATCAAGGGGTCAGAACAAGAAGATCAGACTCAGCTGCTACTGATTCTTGTTTTGTGTTTAAGTTTGAACCTAAAAATGTGAAAGAAGCCCTAACTGATGAATTTTGGATTGAAGCAATGCAAGATGAGTTGAATCAATTCAAAAGGAGTGAAGTGTGGGATCTTGTTCCAAGACCTGAAAGGTTGAATGTGATTGGCACCAAATGGATATACAAGAATAAAACATATGAAAATGGTACTGTAGTCAGAAACAAAGCAAGGTTGGTTGCTCAAGGCTATACTCAAGTTGAGGGACTTGATTTTGATGAGACCTTTGCACCTGTGGCCAGACTAGAGTCCATAAGACTACTGTTGGGTGTATCCTGCATTCTCAAGTTCAAATTATTCTAGATGGATGTGAAGAGTGCATTTCTGAATGGATATTTGCAAGAAGAAGTATATGTTGAACAACCAAAGGGGTTTGTAGATCATCAGTTTCCAGATCATGTATACAAGTTGAAGAAAGCTTTGTATGGATTGAAACAAGCACCAAGAGCATGGTATGAAAGGCTTACTCAGTTTCTTGTTGCTCAAGGATACAAAAAAGGTGGTTCTGATAAGACTTTGTTTGTGAAAGATGAAAATGGGAGTCTGATGATTGCTCAGATTTATGTGGATGATATAGTGTTTGGAGGGATGTCTCAGAAGATGGTCAAACTGTTTGTTCAGCAAACGCAATCAGAATTTGAAATGAGTTTGGTTGGTGAGCTGATGTAACATCCCGCTTATAAGAATCAGTTAATCGTGTTAGAAGTCAATAAGCAAGCATGACAATTTGATAGTAATAAGCAATGGCACAATGGTAAATAAGGCTAAAAGGGGGAGATTGTTTTAAGTTTGGGAACAAGATATTTTTCATATTAATTTTCCTACTCTCTACACACTTCTAGAGATCAGATTTCTCCTCCCTCCTTTCCCAATCTCATGCCCTCTCCACTCTCTTGCCATAACCCAGCAACTCCATTCCATTTCTTGTGAGGAAGCACTTGCAAGCAACTTGTATTGGAAACTAGAGTGAAGGAAAGAAAAGAAGAACAAGGAGAATTAAGAAGAGTCAAGGGAAAGTGGTAGCTTGAAGCCAAAGCTTTGGGAATCAAAGATAGCAAGCACCAATAGGAGGTTTAAGGTGAGCTCCACAGGGTTTTAGAACCCACTTGTGTAAGTTTGTGAGTATTTTCCAATTTGAGTTAAGTTTAGAAATTTTACCTAAATCTCATATGCTTGCCAATTCCTTGATGAATCATGTTTAAAACTATCAATTTATGTTAGAAATTCATTCCTTATATTGTTATGATACCTGAGTATGTGTAGATATGTCAATAATGGTGGAAAATCATGTTTTGGGTGCTGATACCTGAGAACTGTCATGTTTTGGGTTATGATACCTGAGAACTGTCATTTTCGCTCAGCGAACTCGGGGCGAACGTGCAGTTACTGTTTGGCAAGCCTTCACTGCCTATTTTCGCCTCCACTTCGCCTTCACATCGCCCAGCGAAATTTAGACAGCCTGCTCAGGTTTGTTCTGGTTCGTTCTGGGTGCTGTAAACGCGTTCGGCGAGGCTTTTACTAACTGTTTTCAAAGAGAACTTAAATTTCTAAGGAAAAACACCATTCTTGACATATCCGGAAGGTGAAATCAACATTTAAGGAATGGATGAATTAAGGATTTGACAAAGCATTAGAAATGTAAGAGTAAAGTTATTTAAGCTATGGTATGCTTCCAAAACCATGCAATGGTTTATGAGAACGATAAGCCTAAGATCATAAGTTCATAGTTATGTATTGAGAGATTAGTTCCCACAAGAATGCATTGAATATGCAAAAGATTATGTTAGATTATTAGACGTACTTTCAAGTACATAAGTTAAGAAATTATGGGAACGAGAATGCACCTAGTGTACCAAGTTTTAGATGCACTCAATTAAGCGTGCGTATGCACAAAGAATGATTTAATGTTCTAAGTTAAGAACCTTTTTAGGTTATATATTCAAGACTTATTTCAAAGAATTATTAAGATATTAAGTCGTGGCCTTCGTCGTTCACGCTAGTGGGACACGAATGGTTCATGCAAAGTAAAGACTAAGATTAATATTATTAAGTCGTGACTTTCATCGTTCACGCTAGTGGGACATGAAAGGTTCATGCATAAGTTTAAAGAATATTAATTCGCGTCTTCCGTCGTTCACGCTAGTGGGACCCGGGAGGTATACGCGTAAGTTAAGATTATTAAGTCGTGTCTTCTGTTGTTCACGCTAGTGGGACGCAGGAGGTTCACGCTAGTGGGACGTGTTATTCCGCAAGGATGACCGCACGACGACAAGAGGAGTCCGGTGTTAGCCTGATATGATAGGAATTTTCACCGGTTAGAAGGGAGATGTACTTCGGGGTTACTCCACCCGGATGCACTCCGTAAAATGAACCCAGATAATTATTGTTTGTTCAACGCTAACCTCTAACTTTAAGATATGAAAAGATGAATACGTTTATTTGTATAAGTATTGAGAAATAGGACAATTAGTTCCTAGTAATAAGAAGTGATCATAGTTATTTCCCCCTGATCACTAAGTATGAGATATGTCAAGTTAGCTTATGATAAGACATGAATAAGACAAGTAGCGATCCTAAGTTTTCCCCTTGATCGCGAAATAAGTAAGGATAAGACTTGGCGATCATAGGTATCCCCAAGATTGCCGAGGTAGGCACGGCGACCCTAGGTTCCCCGAGGTTGCCAACAGTAGGTAGGGTAGGAGCTCACTGAGACATTATGTCTCATCCCTATCCTTCTGGTGCAGGTTTTCAGGTAGCCAAGTGGTTTTCAGATGAAGATTTTCAGGAAGATGCAGGATGGAGTGCAGATGCTCGTCAAGGTCAAACTCAGGAGGTTGACAGATTATCTATGTATATGAGAATGTGATTGTAAATGATATTTGGATATTTGTATAAACGAGCTATTTGTACTCATTCAGTAGTTCTATATTGTATTTATTATTGAAAATTTTAATGTACCCAGTATCAGATTAATACACATGCTAAATATTCTAGATAATTTAGTATGGGTGTTACAATTGGTATCAGAGCAGGTCGATTCAGACCGTGCCTTGGGTCATTAAAGTTTCAATAAAAGTAGTGGGACCATTGGGTTCCGGATGTTGTTCTAAAGGTCACATCTAGTTGAGCCTGATCAACTCAATCTAGTATATGACAGTTAGGATAAATGTCTGAGAGCTGAATGTGACCAAGGAGGAATGAAGTGTGTGAATGGCGAAGATTAAGGTGACAGAATTCTAAGACGGAATTGGCGAAGAAGTATTCATGCCAAATGGTGGCCATCAAACTGTAAAGTAACGAAGCCTGATAGTGGCAAGGTCTCAGAGACATAAGGGATATTTATCTGTGAGGTGAAGTACCTCAACCCAGTTGGACACGTCGTTGGACGATGCCTCGTCTGCGAAAGACATAAGGATTAAGGAACCATGGGATACTATAAGGAATGACTTGGAACCGCAGTTTGAGAAGGTAAAGTGAGGTGTAGACTAAGAAACAATTCAGAGTACAGAGTTAGGGAATTACAGTACCAAACCTAGAGACTCAAAATGAGGAATTATCGGTCGGTTTTGAAACCTCTAGACTCCCAGCAAAGATAGAGTGCTGAGAATCAAACTCCAATCGGATGAGATTTTAATGTCCAGACAGTTAAGGGAATTAATTATGGATTAAGTGAAGTATTTGGACAGACTAAGTTTACCCTCCAACGTGGTCATCGAGCCTGAAGCGCAAGCAAGTCTAACCCCAACAGATCAGCCACGTCTCCTGAACCAGATTTGTGAATTAAGAAGAAGAGATGATATGCAACCTAAGGACTAAGATGGATAAATAAGTGGTGATAATGAGACCCGTTGCATGTCAAAGCGTGAATCATATATTTAGATATGTCCTATTAGTAAGAGGAACGGAAACAAGTTGAGCTTGACTGGAATTTTACTTAATGAAGGGTGGATAATGAATAACAAATTGCTGGAACTTAGTTCACTGATGGAAGGATTAAGTTGACCAACCTTAATTAGATGAATAGTATAGATTTTCCTTGATTGGATGAAGAAGGCAAGTTCAAGATAACACAAGATTGGAGGAGACCAATTTTGAAGGATAATCGGAATCTTAGCCGAGAATTTTATTGAGATTTTATTATAAGGGAGATCGTCATATATATATATATATATATGAAAGGCTAAGTTTGTGATTAATGTGAAGGTGTTATATGTTTTCAATCGGAGAGTTTTCTCCTGCGAATATTCTAGAAGCTGAAAGGGATCACCCCGTGTGGATAAGTTCTGAGGGCGGTAATAAAGTATAGACTTCGGGTAGTTCAATTATATGCAGAATTACTCAGATGTTGAAGATCGGGATTTGATTTGTGAATCTCCAGAAGTCATAGAATGTTTTGGAATTTGCCACAAGTGATTGTGTGAGAATTTAGATCGCCTCAAGCATGTTTAATCGGGTTTCCCCAATATTTAATGATTGTATATGAAGTACTGGCTAAGAGATAATTACAGAAATTCAGGAAATGGAGAGTTAAGTTGGAACCAGAGTATAATCCGTTTGATAGGAGCATTGTTGGGCTCGTAACAGTTGCTGAAAACCGTTTACGGGTTTGGCATATCTTCGTAAAAGTAAGTATACGGGTTAAGTTCGAAAGGAAACACAAGTTATTGGACGACCAAACCGTAAGTTAAACAGATGGTTCAAGCCACTAGAGAAACAGTAACGTCAAATGATTTTGTTATGATAGCTATAAGTTATTAAGTAAAAAGATTGGTTAAGGAAATTTTATTTGGCAATAGTGGTGTGTTGCTTCAATTCTAACTAGAAATGTTAAGAATCAGAGTTGCGCAGCGGAGTAGCAATCCAAGAATAAATTAATGAACAATGCTAAGCTGAAGCTTAGAGAACGAGAAGATGCTAAGTGTTAAATTCTTATAATACGGAACATCAGTAAGTAGAGACGACCCAAATATATCACAAGTTCTAATGGGAAATTTTGGAATTTAAGTTGAGGAATACTTCAAACTTCGAAACCCATGAGAAAAGGAATATTGGAATAGTTTAAGAATATGTGGTAAGATATAAGAAGGATGCGTTTCTACTAGGGTAAGACTCAAGTGAATGAAGTTATCGCTAGTAAGGTAACCCAGCTATTTTAGCTCCATAATTTCAAGTAGATTTGAAGAGTAAGTTCAACCAAGAAAGAATTATTCATGAGGCAACAACAGTAAAGGGTGTGGTTGCGAAGTAATATTTATGGAATCGAAGCATTAGTCAGAAGTGACAACGTAGTAGCGAATGAGTTTAATTTCACGTTGTAACAATGTTATGTCAGCATGTCACCTTTACCAGGTCATGTTTAATAAAGCAATACTTATTGGGTAGTGGTTATGCTACTCAGATAGTAGTGTAGCCATTCTTTTTCAGTTATGTGACATGCATAAGTAGTTAAGGTACGCAGCTAATAATGTATAAAGAGATATGATGCTAATCAGAACAGGATTGTTGATATCACCATAGCTTGGCAGAAGAGTTCGGAAATGAATGTACCTAATGTTCACTAGTAAAAGAAGAAGAACTTTTATGTAGATTAAAAGTTACTCGTAGTCTACAGTAAAGAGGCTACGTAAGTTCAGGTTTTGATTAAAGAATTTAAAGGGTGCTATTTTGGTAGTACTCAAGTGGAACTTTCTTTTGGAAAACAAGGATCTTGAAATTCAGCGTCCAGATTGAGAAAATAAGTTTGCGATGCCGATAGAATGTAATAATAATTTACGAGTTAATGTATACTCAAGTGATAAATGCGAGTAACATTGACGGGGCAAACCTAGCAAGCCAGTTGAAAGGCAAATCCCGGATGTTACAAGATGAGTTTAAAGAAGAAAGATTCCTAATTGATGAGGTAGTACCTCAAATATGTTAAGATTAAGAATGATGTCCCGTTAGTCGGACAAAGATGAGGTGATGTATTGTGTACCCGTCAGTAGTGTACACGTGCTCGCTTATATATGCAAACTATATGCTACGAATTATACTATGTGATAAAATGTAAAATGACTTATACCACTCATCATTTGGGCTAGACTCTTATGAGTCCTGGACTATCGACGCGGAAATATTTACGTTATAGTTAGAACTCGAGATAGTTAATGATTATGATTGCGATAAGAAGCACATCGGGATGTTAGAAAGAAAGGTGCAGGTATTAGAGGTGAAACTTCCTGTTTATACTTGGAATATTAAACAAAGTTAGAATACTTCTTACATTTGTATGTGTGAGTATAATATCAGATGTTTTCGGTGTAATGATGATTCTATATGGAATGGTGATATAAGTCTATAAGTAAGTTGTCGTCGTATGAGACGAAAGTTAAAGATAATAATTCATGGGAGTTAGATGCAGTGCCGTGATTCCTTAAAAGTGAAAATATTTGAGGAGGATAAGATTATCCAGTAAAGTATTTGAGATTTAGAGACCTTAAGTTGGGTTGCAAGAAGTATTTGAACCAGGATCAAAGTCTAGCGAGTTGGATATAACGATTCAGATAACTTCATATCCTACTACGTAAAAATTATGCAAATTCGCCATGAGCATTTTGGTTAAAGGGAAAGTTGTCGAGTATATTCGACGTATAGAGTTGGAAATCCAAGGGATTCCGATAAGCAAGACAAACTGGAGTTTCGGGCAACTAGAGGAAGTAGTGTGAGAGATTCTTTCATGTATGATAGTGGATTCTAAATTTCGAGGACGAAATTTCTTTAAGGGGGGTAGATTGTAACATCCCGCTTATAAGAATCAGTTAATCGTGTTAGAAGTCAATAAGCAAGCATGACAATTTGATAGTAATAAGCAATGGCACAATGGTAAATAAGGCTAAAAGGGGGAGATTGTTTTAAGTTTGGGAACAAGATATTTTTCATATTAATTTTCCTACTCTCTACACACTTCTAGAGATCAGATTTCTCCTCCCTCCTTTCCCAATCTCACGCCCTCTCCACTCTCTTGCCATAACCCAGCAACTCCATTCCATTTCTTGTGAGGAAGCACTTGCAAGCAACTTGTATTGGAAACTAGAGTGAAGGAAAGAAAAGAAGAACAAGGAGAATTAAGAAGAGTCAAGGGAAAGTGGTAGCTTGAAGCCAAAGCTTTGGGAATCAAAGATAGCAAGCACCAATAGGAGGTTTAAGGTGAGCTCCACAGGGTTTTAGAACCCACTTGTGTAAGTTTGTGAGTATTTTCCAATTTGAGTTAAGTTTAGAAATTTTACCTAAATCTCATATGCTTGCCAATTCCTTGATGAATCATGTTTAAAACTATCAATTTATGTTAGAAATTCATTCCTTATATTGTTATGATACCTGAGTATGTGTAGATATGTCAATAATGGTGGAAAATCATGTTTTGGGTGCTGATACCTGAGAACTGTCATGTTTTGGGTTATGATACCTGAGAACTGTCATTTTCGCTCAGCGAACTCGGGGCGAACGTGCAGTTACTATTTGGCAAGCCTTCACTGCCTATTTTCGCCTCCACTTCGCCTTCACATCGCCCAGCGAAATTTAGACAGCCTGCTCAGGTTTGTTCTGGTTCGTTCTGGGTGTTGTAAACGCGTTCGGCGAGGCTTTTACTAACCGTTTTCAAAGAGAACTTAAATTTCTAAGGAAAAACACCATTCTTGACATATCCGGAAGGTGAAATCAACATTTAAGGAATGGATGAATTAAGGATTTGACAAAGCATTAGAAATGTAAGAGTAAAGTTATTTAAGCTATGGTATGCTTCCAAAACCATGCAATGGCTTATGAGAACGATAAGCCTAAGATCATAAGTTCATAGTTATGTATTGAGAGATTAGTTCCCACAAGAATGCATTGAATATGCAAAAGATTATGTTAGATTATTAGACGTACTTTCAAGTACATAAGTTAAGAAATTATGGGAACGAGAATGCACCTAGTGTACCAAGTTTTAGATGCACTCAATTAAGCGTGCGTATGCACAAAGAATGATTTAATGTTCTAAGTTAAGAACCTTTTTAGGTTATATATTCAAGACTTATTTCAAAGAATTATTAAGATATTAAGTCGTGGCCTTCGTCGTTCACGCTAGTGGGACACGAATGGTTCATGCAAAGTAAAGACTAAGATTAATATTATTAAGTCGTGACTTTCATCGTTCACGCTAGTGGGACATGAAAGGTTCATGCATAAGTTTAAAGAATATTAATTCGCGTCTTCCGTCGTTCACGCTAGTGGGACCCGGGAGGTATACGCGTAAGTTAAGATTATTAAGTCGTGTCTTCTGTTGTTCACGCTAGTGGGACACAGGAGGTTCACGCTAGTGGGACGTGTTATTCCGCAAGGATGACCGCACGACGACAAGAGGAGTCCGGTGTTAGCCTGATATGATAGGAATTTTCACCGGTTAGAAGGGAGATGTACTTCGGGGTTACTCCACCCGGATGCACTCCGTAAAATGAACCCAGATAATTATTGTTTGTTCAACGCTAACCTCTAACTTTAAGATATGAAAAGATGAATACGTTTATTTGTATAAGTATTGAGAAATAGGACAATTAGTTCCTAGTAATAAGAAGTGATCATAGTTATTTCCCCCTGATCACTAAGTATGAGATATGTCAAGTTAGCTTATGATAAGACATGAATAAGACAAGTAGCGATCCTAAGTTTTCCCCTTGATCGCGAAATAAGTAAGGATAAGACTTGGCGATCATAGGTATCCCCAAGATTGCCGAGGTAGGCACGACGACCTTAGGTTCCCCGAGGTTGCCAACAGTAGGTAGGGTAGGAGCTCACTGAGACATTATGTCTCATCCCTATCCTTCTGGTGCAGGTTTTCAGGTAGCCAAGTGGTTTTCAGATGAAGATTTTCAGGAAGATGCAGGATGGAGTGCAGATGCTCGTCAAGGTCAAACTCAGGAGGTTGACAGATTATCTATGTATATGAGAATGTGATTGTAAATGATATTTGGATATTTGTATAAACGAGCTATTTGTACTCATTCAGTAGTTCTATATTGTATTTATTATTGAAAATTTTAATGTACCCAGTATCAGATTAATACACATGCTAAATATTCTAGATAATTTAGTATGGGTGTTACAGCTGACATACTTTCTTGGATTACAAGTCAAGCAAATGGAAGATACCATATTTATTTCTTAGAGTAAATATGCTAAAAATATTGTAAAGAAGTTTGGAATGGAATCTGCTGCTCATAAGAGGACACCAGCTGCTACTCATCTGAAGTTGACCAAAGATGAACATGGAGTATCAGTTGATCAAAGCCAATACAGAAGCATGATTGGGAGCCTATTGTACTTGACTGCAAGCAGACCTGATATCACATTTGATGTTGGAGTATGTGCAAGATATCAAGCTGATCCTAAGATGAGTCATCTAACACAAGTTAAAAGGATCCTGAAGTATGTGAATAACACAAGTGACTATGGAATCATGTATTCTCATAGTTCAAGTTCTGAATTAATGGGTTTTTGTGATGCTGACTGGGCTGGAAGTGCTGATGACAGGAAGAGCACCTCAGGAGGTTGTTTCTTTTTAGGAAATAACTTAATTTCTTGGTTCAGCAAGAAACAAAACTGTGTTTCATTGTCAACTGCTGAAGCTGAGTATATTGCTGCTGGGAGTAGTTGTTCACAACTGGTGTCGATGAAACAAATGCTTGAAGAATATAATATTCAACAAGGTGTTATGACATTATTTTGTGACAATTTGAGTGCTATCAACATCTCTAAGAACCCAATACAGCACAGCAGAACTAAACACATTGATATCAGACACCATTTTATTAGGAACCTTGTGGAGGACAAAATCATTCAGTTGGAACATGTGGACACTAAGGATCAAATTGCTGACATATTCACAAAAGCCTTAGATGCTAAACAGTTTGAGAATCTTAGAAGCAAGTTAGGTGTGTGTTTACATGAAGAATTATAGCAATTACTGCAAACTGGATGTGAGGAAGATAGAGTACCTGCCAGTTGTGCCTGTGCTAAGTGTGATCCTGAACCTGAGTCTGAGTCTGATATGTTTTCAAGGATCTGTGTTACTTATTTTGATTTTAATCCCTATATGAAGAGTATTGTTTGTCATAATTTTGTGGCTAAAAAGGGGGAGAAATTCTTATGTGTAAGTTCAGAATGTGTGTCATTGATTCAGAAGATTCAAAAGGTGATTAGTTTTACTCTGATACCAAGCATTATGTTCAGAGTTAATAACCTTTGCAGCAACAAGATATGTCCAGATATGATCAAAGGGGAATATGTGTCTCAGGGGGAGTACATGTGTGTTAACATCCTGAGTGAAGAGCTGTCCTTGGTCCTGAAGTCCTGAAATGTGGAGCTGAAGAACAATTGTGCACTGAGTGCTCTGATACCATTTTTCTCTGTAGTTCAGTAGTAAGGGGGAGTTTGTATGAGAAGCTGAGTTGCAGGGGGAGTATTGTGAAGCTGGAGTGTTTGTTTATGTTTGTGAAGCTTCAGGGGGAGAGTTTTATGTGGTTTCAGTTGTCCTAAAGTGATGCTGAATGTGCTCAGAAGCTGTTAAGTGTGTATCAGTGTTCAGAAGTTGAAACTGATTGTTTAACATAGCTGAATCCGCTGCCTAAAATGATTGCTATGATATATTACTGTAGAGTTCTTCTTTGCTGAGTAGATTTGATTGGGGATTGAAGAACTTGGGTGTGAACATTGGTTTTAGCCAAAAATTTGCCAAAGGGGGAGATTGTTGAGTCTTTTGGTGTTGGCTGCATATTTTGGCAAAACCAAAGTGTTGAATAGTAGCATCTCCATGATTAGAACAATTCTTCAGTTACAAGTTTTCTCATTTGAAGCTGTTCAGAAGCTGAAATCACCATCAGAAGCTGAATGCTCATCAGAAGCACTGTAGCACTTCAGAAGCTGAGTTCAGAGTCTGATGCCAGCGTTGACTTCTGTTGACTTCATCAGAAGCTGGTTATTTTCTAGTTATTTCTACGCGAATCTTTGAGAGATATGTTAAGGTTTTATTATGGATTAATGCTTCTAGAATGCTGGTTGATTTGTGGAAGATCTAATGAAGATTTGGCTCGTATTTATGAAGATCATATTTTCAGAAGAAATATTTGAAGAGATACATTGCAGAATTATATGTTTCCTAATTGAGCCTTGCATAAATTAGAAACATATCAATTCAGAAGATTTGAATCAGTTTAATTCTGATTGCTGAAGGCTATATAAGGAGAGCTGCTGCTACTATTCAAGATGTACGAAAATATCGAGTTTTAGATCAGAGAATTGAGTCTTTGTGTTTAAAACCTTAGGGTTGTTTGTGCACCACTCTGTTAGAGTTGGTTTAGTGTTTTTATTGAGTTGTAAATTCATTCTAAGCCAGTAGGTACGAATGAAGGTCTGTTATTGAAATTGTGTTCAAAACAGGGTAGTTTTCAAGGTTGTTCAAGTGGCTGGGTTGCAGTAACTTGGATAGGAAGTTAGAGGTTTTCTAATACTCAAGAGTTGGGTAGAAATCAGACTAGGAGGAGTTTAATTGCTTAGGCTGGGAACTGGGAGTCAGTGTCTTTAGTCTTAAGGGTTAAATCCTATAGTGGATTTCCTTCCTGGATTTGTATCCCCCAGAGTAGGAGGTGTTTACTCTGAACTGGGTTAACCAACCTCTGTGCCTTTTACTTTCCTGCACTTGTTATTTTGCTGCTTCTGATTGTTTTTGCTTGTGCTCTGTTTTTACAATCTATTGTGCCCTGCGTATTGTTCAGAACCTGTTGGTTCAGAACCTGGTAACTCTGTCTTATTGCCTGGCCAAAATTTCAGAATGGTTGAGCTTCTCAAAGAATATGTAGATATCTTTGCATGGTCGTATCAAGATATGACAGGGTTGGACCCTGAGATCGTGGAACACCGTTTACCTTTGAAGCCTGAGTGTCCTCCAGTCAAGCAGAAGTTGAGAAGAACTCGCCCTGATATGGCCCTCAAGATCAAGGAGGAAGTGCAAAAGCAAATTAATGCAGGTTTTCTTATTACATCAGAATATCCTCAGTGGTTGGCTAACATAGTGCCCGTTCCCAAAAAAGATGGTAAGGTCAGGATGTGCGTTAATTACAGAGATCTGAACAAGGCTAGTCCAAAGGATGATTTCACGCTACCCCACATCGATGTGTTGGTTGACAGCACCGCTAAGTCCAAAGTCTTCTCCTTCATGGACGGTTTCTCCGGATACAATCAGATCAAAATGGCTGTGGAAGACAGAGAAAAGACGTCTTTTATTACACCTTGGGGTCCTTTCTGTTATCAAGTGATGCCTTTTGGGTTGACGAATGCGGGTGCTACCTACCAAAGAGGCATGACCACTCTCTTCCATGACATGATGCACAAAGAAATTGAGGTGTACGTCGATGACATGATTGTCAAATCAGGTACTGAAGAGGAGCAAGTCGAGTATTTGTTGAAGATGTTCCAACGATTGAGAAAGTATACCCCAATGGACTGAAAGTCATCAATTTAAAAAAGTGATTTTCTGTTTGGTATCAATTGTTAAAATTGCTTTAATTTCAATTGGTATCAGTCTGTTTTTAAACTGTTTAGCACAGACACTTTTTTCAAATGCTCAAAGTGTATCAGACATGTTCAGTTTTTAGAACTTATTTCAAATGCTATATCTTGGTATCAGCACTGAACCATATTTTTGGTATCAGGTTCTGATATAAGTTCAGCAGTATTAAAACTTTACAATTTGGTATCAGGCTCTGATATAATCTCTCAGTTGGTCTATGATCTGAACAATTTTGCTTTAAAAATGAGTTAGACTTGCTCTGATACCTTCTTGTGTGTTTTGCTCTGATACTGAACAAAATTTACTGGACAACCATGTCTGAACACAGAATGCTCTGATCAGAAGCTCTGAACTTTTTCTGCTTCTGAACAACATTTTATGCAATGTCATATACTCATTGATTATCTATATGATTGCATAAATATCTCACATGTTTTCAAACTCTCTCAATATTCTGAAACCTTCAGTTGGGGGAGAAAGTAAATTTTTTTCTGTTTTTGAAAATCCTTCTTTTCTAAAAACTTTTTGTTGATGACAAAAGGGGGAGAAAGTAAAACAAGTATTAAGGCACCTGAGCTCACAACATAAGTTAAATTCTGTCAATATGTTAACTTATGAAAGGGGAGTAAAAGGTATTAAAGCATGAGGCTCTGAACATAAGTTAAAGTTCTGATTGAATTTAACTTATGAGAACTGATTTTAACTCTTAGCCTCTGAATTAAAATTCTGTGAGATACATAACTCTTAGTGAGTTAAAATGAAGTTAAAATAACTTGGATAAGACTCAAGGAGCTTACAAAACTCATCCTGTGGATTATCAGACTGAGGGGGAGAGCTTACAAACCTCAGAACCTGAAGTCAGCAAGTTATTTATAATTCTGAGTGATAATTTCACTATATTGTTTTAAGTTAAGCTTAATTAACTTGGATAAGAATCAAGGGGAGCTTACAAACCTAACCTTGAGGATTGTCAAATCTAGGGGGAGTTTACAAACCTCTCCTGAAGTCAGATTGTTAATTAAACTTAACAACAATTCTGAAATTTTCACATTTGTGATTTAAACTGAATTTAATTAACTTTGATCAGACTCAGGGGGAGCTTACAAACCTCATACCCTGAAGTTAACTTGTTAATTAAGTTAACAACAATTTTCTGATTTAATACTTATGTTTGTCATCATCAAAAAGGGGGAGATTGTTGGAACAAAATGTGTTAAACAACTCTCTTCTGAATTAAGCGTGAGATTGTTGAAACATTATGTGTAAACATATCTCTCTTTATGGTTTTGATGATAACAAAAGTGTTAAATAGAAAATTGGTTATTTGCTAATGCTTTGTTCAAGTGATTTCAGAACCACGTGTTTATTGATTGGAAACTAATAATGGTTATGAAAGAACAAGCTTAGAGCAAGAAAGGAAAGCTTAGAAGCAAGTTGCAAAGCTGGAAGAAAACTGGGTGCTTCTGAAGTGGTCCTGAAATGGTGCTCCTGAAGAGTGCTTCTGAAGTGAAGCTTCTGAAGTCTGAGTCTGAAGCCTGCGTCTGAAGGCAGCTTCTGAAGTCTGCGTCTGAAGACAGCGTCTGAAGGAAGTCAACATCTGAAGACCTGCTTTTGAAGTCTGAGTCTGAAGAAGAGCTTCTGATGCACTGTTCAACATCTGAAGGCTGATGTGGCATGAAAAGCAACTGGTATTGTGCGCATTTAATGCCTGGATGTGTCAGAACAACCCAATGGAACAGTTGTCTCCTTGACTCAGACATTCCCCAGCTTTTAAGGGAGGCCAATTCAAAAATGGTTGCTGCTTTGTTTTCTGGAAAAAGTTCAGCACACAATTGCAGCAAACCTAGCTCACAACTTGCAACGACTCTTTCCTCAAATTATGCAAATCTTCAACATCTCTATTTCCTCTATAAAAGGAAGAAGATTTGAAGAAGAATTTTGCTAAGACTCTTGAAACAAAATTGCTGAACCTGTGCTCTGTTTTGCTGTCAAGTTCAAAATCTCTTAGAAATTCTTTTAGTCTTTGTAACTTAGAATTTCTTAAGGTTAAGAGTCTTAACCTGTGTTGTATTAAGAGAACACCTCTGATATTTTATCAAGTGTTCAACCCAAACTCATTTCTTTGTGATTCAGTTTGGTCCCTAAAGTCTCAGTCTGTATACTGAGCAATTGTAACCTTATTCCTTTGTGGTCTGAGTCAGAAGCCTCTTGACTTGGTGTCTTGAGCATTAGAAGCCTCTTCCTTTATTGTTGAGCAATCAGAAGCCTCTTCCTTTGTGGTTGAGCAATTGGAAGCCTCTTCCTTGGTGGTTGAGCAACTGGAAGTCTCTTCCTTAGTGGTTGAGCAAATTGTAATCAGCTGATTATAGTGAAAATCTCTTGTTGGAAAACAAGGGGAATGTACTACTTCTCACATTGAAAAGGAACCAGTATAAATCTTTGTGTGTCTCTCTTCCCTTCTCTATTTACTTGATTATCCGCTGCAAATACTCTTGATAATAGTTCAGAACCTGGTTCTGAACTAGTGTTAAGTTTTTGAGAAGAAAATAACCAAGCTTTTGAGTCACATAATTCAACCCCCCCTTCTTGTGTGTGTTTTTCTCACCTTCAGTCACAAGTGGCAAATTTAAGCCGACAAGGGGCACATGCCACCAAATTCCTCTAAACGTTGTTGGAACAAAATGTGTTTAACAACTCTCTTATGTATAAAGGGGGAGATTGTTGGAACATTTATGTGTAAACATATCTCTCTTTATAGTTTTGATGATAACAAAGTATTAAATAGAAAATTGGTTATTTGCTAATGCTTTGTTCAAGTGTTTCAGAACCACATGCTTGATAAGTATTGATTGATAATGGCTATGAAGAACAAGCTAAAGAGCAAGAAGGAAAGCCAAGAAGCAAGGTTGCAAGGCTAGAGAGAAACTGGTCCTGAAGAAATGCTTCTGAAGAAGTGCTCCTGAAGTAAGAGCTTCTGAAGAGGTCCTGAAGAAGTGCTACTGAAGTGAAGCCTCTGAAGTACTCCTGAAGTGGTGCTCCTGAAGTGCAGCTTCTGAAGTCTGGGTGCCTCTGATGAAGTCAACGCAACAGTCAACTCCTGAAGCCAGCTTCTGATCCGTACAACTGAAGCAGCTTCTGATCACTGTTCACTAAGAAGCTTCTGAAGCTAATGTGGCATGGAAAGTGACCAGTACTGTGCGCATTTAATGCCTGGATGTGTCAGAACAACTCAATGGAACAGTTGTCTCCCTGACCCAAACATTCTCCAGTTTTTAAGGTGGGCCAATTCAAAAATGGCACCTGCTCTGTTCTGACTGATAAAGTGTAGCACACATTTGCAGTAACCTAGTCCAATTGCAACCGCTAAATTCCTTAATTCAAGCAAATCTTCAACAGCTCTATTTTCATCTATAAAAGGAAGAAGATTTGAAGAAGAAAATGACTAAGACTCTTTGAAACGTATTGCTGAACCTGCACTCTGTTTTCTGTCAAAAACTGTCAAGTTCATAAAAACTCTTAGAAATTCTTTAGTCTTTGTAACTTAGAATTTCTTAAGGTTAAGAGTCTTAACCTGTGTTGTATTAAGAGAACACCTCTGATATTTGATCAAGTGTTCATCCCAAACTATTTCATTTGTAAACCAGTTTGGTCCCTAAAGTCTTAGTCTGTATACTAAGCATTTGTAACATCATTCCTTTGTGGTCTGAGTCAGAAGTCTCTTGTCTTAGTGACTTGAGCATTGGAAGCCTCTTCCTTGGTGGTTGAGCATAGAAGCCTCTTTCTTTGTGATTGAGCAACTGGAAGCCTCTTCCTTTGTGGTTGAGCATTGTGTAATCTTCAGATTATAGTGAAACTCTCTTGTTGGATACAAGGGGACATGACTACATCTCACATTGAGAAGGAACCTGTATAATTTGTTGTGTCTCTCTCTTTACCCTTCTCTTTTCAATTTTATAACCGCTGCATAACTCTTGATATTTGTTCAGAACTGATCATATCAGCTTCTGAACTGTACCTTAAGTTTTGAAAAGAAAAGAACAAGTTTTTAGAGTCACACAATTCAACCCCCCCCCCTTCTTGTGTGTGTGTTTTTCTCACCTTCAAACGTCATGCGAGCACCCTAGCCTTTCTCTATGTGGGGCATAGACATGATTGTAATATTTGAGCCAAAGGCTTAAAATGGGCACCGATTCATACTAGTTGCCATCGACTATTTCACCAAGTGGGTCGAAACGGCTTCTTATGCAAACATGACCAAACAAGTGGTCGCCCGATTCATCAAAAAAAAGAAATCATTTGCCGTTACGGCACTCCCCACAAAATCATCACGGATAATGGAGCCAACCTGAACAACAACACGATGAAGGAGTTGTGCAAAGACTTCAAGATCGAGCACCATAATTCCTCACCATATCGGCCAAAGATGAACGGTGCGGTAGAAGTAGCCAATAAGAACATAAAGAAAATCATCCAAAAGATGGTGAAAACATATAAGGATTGGCACGAGATGCTTCCCTTTGCGCTACATGGCTACAGAACAGCCATTCGCACTTCAACCGGGGCAACCCCTTTCTCCTTAGTATACGGTATGGAAGCCGTGCTTCCCATTGAGGTGGAAATCCCTTCGTTACGGGTCTTGATGGAAACCGAGCTAGAAGAAGCTGAATGGGTCCAAACAAGGTTCGACCAACTGAACCTCTTAGAGGAAAAACGTCTAACAGCGTTATGTCATGGACAACTCTACCAAAGGAGACTTAAGAGGGCATTCGACAAAAAGGTCCGTTCTCGAGGATTTAGAGAAGGAGACTTAGTGCTTGAAAAAAGATATTGCCCATCCACAAGGATCCCCACGGGAAATGGACTCCTAACTATCAAAGAACCATACGTAGTAAAAAAGGCCTTCTCTGGCGAAGCCTTAATCATCACTACTATGGATGGGGAGAAGTTCCCCCTATCAATAAACTCCGACGCAGTCAAAAAATATATAGGCCAACAAAAGAAAAAGCTCGCTAAATCGAAAACCTGAAAAGAGCGATTTAGGCAATAGAGAGCGTCCTGGTAGATCGAAAACCTGAAAAGGCGGTCTAGGCAAAAATTAAGGACATCAAAAAAGGAAATATACCCCAATGGACTGAAAACTCGAAAGAGCGGTCTAGGTAAAAATTAGGGGTTTCAAAACAAAAAAAAGAAGGGGCCAAAGACTGCGGCACATGAGGTCCGGACAGAATTCAAGAGGGAAAGAATCAACTTCATTATCATCTTTCAAAAGCAAGTTATTTCAAAGTCATAGGGAAAGTAGCATGTGAAACCCAAGCAAATCACCATTTGCCTTTTTGTTTCTTCCTTTTTCTCTATCTTAGTAATCTCCTCTTATAGGGATTACATCTTCATGTTTAGTTACCCATACAAGGGACTAAGTTTCATTGAAAAAAAACTATCTTTGAGCCTTTTTATTGCTATGCGTCCTTACTTGCTCGTAAAATGTGTTTTTTATTCATGATAAATAATGCATTGAAATATGGGAATAACATAAAAAAAAACAAAAAAATGTGTTTTTTACTTGGGCGTTAAATGTCGAAAGGATTTCGTTGGTCCCCGGTATTGCATCAAAAGGACTCAAGACTTGAAAATCTTCATCAGTCACTTCAAGATCCTGTTTTTCAGCAGAAACCAGTGCGTAACTCACGGCACGTGAAACACAAAGATCCCAGGTGTCGGAAAGACGGGTTCCCCACATTACCAATAAAAAGCCCGACCTCGCTCGGCATCCCATCATAAAAAGCCCGACCTCGCTCGGCATCCCATCATAAAAAGCCCAATATTCATTGGCACCCAACCACAAAGCCCAATATTCATTGGCACCCAACCACAAAGCCCAATATTCATTGGCACCCAACCACAAAGCCCAATATTCATTGGCATCCAACCACAAAGCCCAATATTCATTGGCACCCAACCACAAAGCCCAATCATCATAGGCACTCACAAACACAAATTCCAAATAAAGCCCGACCTCGCTCGACACCCCAACATAACCAAAGCCCAATCATCATTGGCACATACAAATACAACCACAACCAAAGCCCGACTTTGCTCGGCATCCAATCATAACCCCCAGCGTCCAACATGACGTCTGTCATCCCCCATGTCAACATAATACATGCAACATATCAAAATCATTCATACATGCATTATCCAATTCATTCATATACATGCATCTCATATCATGCATCCTCAACCAGGATTCCCCAGTGAGTATCACATATTTACCAACATCTATCAATAATCTCTAGTGTTCCCCAGTGAACCTCATTCAAGAACTTCCCCAGTAAATTCTTCTAGAAAAATCCCCAGAGTTTTTCTTCCCAAATTATCACATTCCCAAATGGACCTGCTCACGGCCATTATGATTCCCCAGCAGAAATTCCTGATTGAGTCTACCTCATATCATATCATATTGCATAACATACTGCATAAGACAACATGAATCATATCATGCATCAACAATCATGTTCTCCTTTTTCAACAATCTAGGTACTAGCCACGTCTAGAGACGATTACATTTATCCCTCGGTATCCACCTCTAGTGTTAGCGGCTGGGTATGATCACCTTTATCCCCAGTGGATCTACCTCTAGCGTTAGCGGCTGGATATGATCAACCTTCCCCCTGTGAAAGCAGACGGTCAGATCTAATCACCTGTTTAGGTGACGATCTTTTTATCTTTTCAGTTTAAGCACCTATTCAGGCGACGACTTGTCAGATCTAAGCACCTATTCAGGTGACGATCTTTTTATCTTTTCAGTCTAAGCACCTATTCAGGCGACGACTTGTCAGATCTAAGCACCTATTCAGGCGACGACTTATTAGATCTAAGCACCATTTCAGGCGACGATCTTTTTATCTTTTCAATCTAAGCACCTATTCAGGCGACGACTTGTCAGATCTAAGCACCTATTCAGGCGACGATCTTTTTATCTTTTCAGTCTAAGCACCTATTCAGGCGACGACTTGTCAGATCTATGCACCTATTCAGGCGACGATCTTTTTATCTTTTCAATCTAAGCACCTATTCAGGCGACGACTTGTCAGATCTAAGCACCTATTCAGGCGACAATCTTTTTATCTTTTCAGTCTAAGCACCTATCAGGCGACGACTTGTCAGATCCAATCACCTGTTTAGGTGACGATCTTTTACCTTTTCAGATCCAATCACCTGTTTAGGTGACGATCTTTTACCTTTTCAGATCCAATCACCTGTTTAGGTGACAATCTTTTACCTTTTCAGATCTAATCACCTGTTTACGTGACGATCTTTTACCTTGTCTGATCTAATCACCTGTTTAGGTGACGATCTATTTTATTCTTAGTTTATGCATCAGTAGCCAAACCAGGTGTCCCTGCATTTACTTTTATTCATTGCATTTGCATATTTTTACTTTCATTATTTACTACAATCTTTTCGCACCGCGAAGGACAAAATTCGGATCCTTCTTTTACTTAATTGCTCTTCGCAAAAAGTTTATGAGATGCCCTTGGCACTCACATCCTCTATGCGAAGACACAATTAAGTAGGGGCAGCTGTTGTACCCTAATTTTGTCCCAAGCTTTTTCAAAACAAAATTAAAAAAAAAAGAAGAGAAAAGTCAAAGTCAACAAAAAAGTCAACATTTCAGAAATGAGGAATTCGCAGAGCAAAGTCCCCTTCGCAGTGCGAAGTCTGCGAATTTTTTTGCAGATTTTTAATCTCTTTGATTTATTTTCATTATAGTTATTATTATCATTACATGTCATTATCTATTATTATTATCATCTATTATTAGTATGATTAATGTTGGATTTGACCAAGAAAGAAAGAAACATGTGCCAATTGAAAAAGCAAAAAGAGAAAGGAAGAGGAAGCAAAATCCATCAAGTAACCCAGCCACTTGCTGACCTTGGGCAGTCCTTCTCCCCTCCCACTTGGCCTGCAACTGACCCTGCTACTTGCCAGCAACCACCTTGCCATAGGCTTTATCAAAACCATTCAAAGATTGAGGCAAAGTTGCTGCCCCTGTTTTGCAAACAGCCATGTTTTCATCATTTCCAGCATTTTTCTGTCAGATTTCAGCTGCTTTGGGAGCTGAAATTGGCCAAGGTCTTGACCCTTGCAGCAAGGCAAGGTCACCTCTTCACTTTAGCATTAAATGCAAAGCAATTTAGTCATGATCATAGCACAAAGACAGCCGTGCTGTATGATTCTTAATCATGACATTTTGATCTCATTTTGCCTATAAAAAGCCTTGCAATGCTGCTGGATAAAAGAGAGTTCTTTTGGGGGTATTAACATAGAGGTTTGAGAGCAGAAAACCAGTGAAAATTCGAGTGAATTACTGCACATTTTTCCTCACAAAAAATAGAGTTTGGTTTTGGCTTTGCAAAACCATAAACATTCAAGGCTCCTTCATTCTCCTGCAATACAAGCTTTGGCTAGGAGTTCTGTAAGTGTTCTGAATCCTTTATCTTTCATTTTGCATTACTATTTGCATCTTTAATTTTGTTTAAATTCATTTTGCACAAAAAACCCCTTTTGAACCTAAAAAGGAATCCCAAAGTTGCAAAACATTTAAACTGATTTGTTCAGCTCCTTTTGTTGCCAATTTTCAAAGCTTTTCACTCCCCTAAAGGTTCTGAGATTGTTCAGAAGTTGCTTCTGAACAGCAGTTCAGAAGCAGCTTCTGAACTCAAAATTTCGCAGTGTTCGCAGTGCGAAGCTCTGGTCGCAGTGCGACCATGACAGAACTCAGAATCTGAGTTTAGGCTTCAAGAAGCCAATTTTTGAGGTTCTAGCCCAAGAACTCAGAACCTAAGAGGATTGAAACTCATTTTATTCAAACCATATCAAGAGTTTTGCATGATATTGGAAGATTCACAAGTTTGAGCAACACTTTTTGAATAACTTGCGAAACAAGTTACGTTCATAAACTTTCAAAATCAAACTTGAGCAATAAGCTAAGTTCATCATTTTCAAAACTAAACTTGAACAAAAACCTTGTTCATGATTTTCAATCAAACGTGAACTTAAGCCGAACTTGTTCACTTTTCAAAACCTTTTTCAAACTTGAGCCGAACTTGTGCGTTTTTTCACAAATTGGTGCAAAACTTGCTCATTTTCATGCACATAAACAAGGCAAACTTGTTCATAGGTTGCAACAACTAATTTGAACATTAAAACCTTTTCATATGAGTTTTAAACCAAGTGTTTTGATAAACTTTGGGATTTCTTAAAATTCGAACAAAACTTGAATGAAAAAGGGATGGTTTGACGTATGTCTCTCCATTTCCTCGATTGAACGAATGCGTGACGTATGTCTTGTCGTTCGGACAATTGTCATTCTATTTTTTCAACGCATCCAACCACACCAACCCAATTCTTGGCCCTTTCTGGTCAATTTGAACCCTTTGGTCCCCCGTAACCATTTGATTCAATTTCTCGACTCGTTTGAGTCACTTTGGTCAATGTTCGACTCGGTTGAGTCCATTGAACCTTTTCTTGATCCCGTCGGATCAATCGAACCTTTCTCGACTCGGTTGAGTCATTTTTTTGGTCCCCTCGCGGCCAATTCGAACCCTTTTACCCTAACAGACATGCTTTTAAAATTTCTAGCGCGATTTTAAACAAACGCTTAAGCCTCCCATGCCCGAGCATACAAGCTACGTTTGATCGTAAGAATACGGTTAAAACATCGTTCTTTAAAAATAACCAACATATACGTTTTTCTACCAAAGAACTACGTAGCTTTGAATTCTCCATCGCACCAGGAGATACGTAGGAGCAAGATCGTCATCTTGTCAAGCACAATAATAAAAAACTTTTTTCCCTTTCATCATATTTTCTTTTTCCCTTTTACACATTCAAGCATGCAAGCAAAACATTCAAAACGGACGTGAGGGGTGCTAATACCTTCCCCTTGCGTAATCGACTCCCGAACCCGATAATGGTTGCAATGACCATCCTTTCCTCATCGTCAAGGGTTTTCTTATCGTTTCCCTTTAAAATAAAAAAACTTAAGGGTTTATCAACGTTCCTTTTAAACAAAAACTTTGGTGGCGACTTCACACAGCCTTGCTAGCGTTTGCGAACGCTCAAGGTTATGCGTTTTTTTAACGAGAGCGCACAGTTTGTATCACGTTAGAATTGATAAAACATGTCCGTTTGTGAAAAGAGATTTGATCGCGCTTGGGCGAAAAAGTTTGCTTTAAAAAAAGACGGACTCGCACTTTGGCAATGGTATCCATTTGAAAACGCGCATGGGCGTGAAAAAGTTTGATTAAAAAGGACGGACTCGCACTTGGGCGATGGTATCCGTTTGAAAACGCGCATGGGCGTGAAAAAGATAAAGTTTGGTGGGCTGAGATTGATTTTAAACGGAGGACGAATATTCAACCGAAAGCGAAGTGTCTACCTCGTTTCTGAATATTCGGGGAAGCGTCGGGTGTCTACCCAAGTTTTTTTTTTCACTTGTACACAAAAAGAAAATTGTTTTTTATGTTTTGGTATGTTGAAAATAGAATGACAATTGTCCGAACAACGAGACGTACGTCAAGTGCTCGTGCAACCGGGGAATGGGAAGACATACATCAAACCACTCCTTTTTCATTCAAGTTTATTATTGAAAATAGATGTATAAACCAAAATTGAAAGCATTAACACTTGTTGAATAAAAATGAGTTTCAGCCATAAAATGAGTTTCAGCCCAGGTTCTGAACCTTCAGAAGCAGAAACTGACTTCCGAATGCAAAATGCGCAGCTTCGGAAGCACTGTTCAGAAGCTGCTTCAGAAGCACTATTCAGAAGCTGCTTCAGAAGCACTGTTCAGAAGCTGCTTGTTACACCCATACAAAATTATCTAGAATATTTAGCATGCGTATTAATCTGATATCGGATACATTAAAATTTACAATAATTAATATATACTAACCACTGAATGAGTACAATTTGCTCGTTTACATAAATATCCAAATATCATATAATACACGTTTATACACATATATAAAATCTGTCAACCTTCTGAGCTTGCCATGACGAGCATCTGCACTCCATCCAGCGTCTTCCTGAACATCTTCATGGACATCACCTGCTAACCTATGAACCTGCACCAGAAGGATTGGGGTGAGACATAACGTCTCAGTGAGCTCCAACCCAACCTACTGTTGGCAACCACGGGGGAAACCTAGGGTCGCCGTGCCTACTCTTAGCGATCTTGGGGATACCTACGATCGCTGTCATTCTTTACATTTATCGCGATCAAGGGGAAAACCTAGGATCGCTTCATTGTCTTATCTCATGCATTTCATACTCTATTCTTATCTTAGTCTTATACGTAGAGATCTTGGGGACATCCTATGATCACATCTCGTTCACTAGGAACTAATCATCATGTCTCGTATTACATATAAAATATACATATTCATTTCATATTTGTATTCATCTTTTCATATCATAAAGTTAGAAGTTAGCGTTGAACAAACATATCATTATCTTGGTTCATTTTACGGAGTGCATCCGGGTGGAGTAACCCCGAAGTACATCTCCCATCATACCGGTGATATTCCTATCATATCAGGCTAACACCGGACTCCTCTTATCTTTGTGTAGGCAACCCTCTCGGTGAAGCCCCATCCGGCATAATCCGGAGCCTGCTGGACACAACTTACATGTAGACAACCCTCTCGGAGAAGTCCCATCCGGCGTAACCCGGAGCCTGCTGGACATGCTTAATCTTTTAACATACGTGTGGACAATCCTCTCGGAAGAGTCCCATCCGGCGAAACCCGGAGTCTGATGAACACGTTTAACATCGTCTTATAAATTACGTGTGGATAGCCCTTTCGGAGAAATCCCATCCGGCATAATCCGGAGTCTGATGAACACGTTATCATATTCTTTATCATTAAGTTCTTACTTAAGTTCGTATGTATATCTTATTCATTCATATTCTTGTGCATAACTAAAGCACTCTCTAAAGCTTAACCTATTAGAGGTTCTTAGCTATAAGCATAGTATCATTCTTGTGCTTAGTACATGATAAGTACTATCTTAATTCTCTTTAACCTATAATAGGTTTCTAAACTTGAATACTATATCGTTCTTGGCTTGCTTGTACTTAATTGAGTGTTTGAGAAATGCCTAGTAAGGGATAAGCTCTATACTAGCTCTTATTCTTCTCTATAATATCTTGTGGATTAGGCATCCATCATCTCAAACTTGTGCTCTATAATAATCATCTAAGCATTCTCAAGGATAGGTCTTTAAATGCTTATTGGCAATGCTTAACCATTACATGTTGTTCCTTGAGCCCGAAACAGTATTAGATAGCCGAAACGGTGCAAGTAAAGATGAAAAATCACATGATCCTGTCCAACTCAAAATCGTGACACGATTTGGAAATCGTGTCACGATTTCATGCCCAGAAATCGTGTTTTACACTGCCTATAAAATCGTGACACGCTGGTAAAATCGTGACACGATTTTACCTGCAGTTGGACATCATAGGGCTAGTTCAAAACATGTTTTCCACCATTTTTGGTCTATCCAATCATGCCCAAGCATCATACAACTTTAAAGGATCATTTCTAATGCATATTAACATATTACAACATGTAATGATCAAGGATTACTCTTAACATAGAATTAGGGTACTAAAATTGTAAACTTGCTCAAGTGCTAAATACTCATGAATATTCATCAAAGTGGGTTCTATAACCCCTAGGGAGCTCACCTTGATTGCTAGCTTCCTTGCCAAGCTCTCCCCTTCCAATCATAGCTTGATTCCTTCCCTTGCTTAATCTTCTCCAACCTTAGCTTTGGTCTTCTTTTCCTTCCTTGATTCATTTCCCTTTTCTTGCTTCAATCTCCCAAATTGGTGCTTGCTTGGTTTGTCCAAAGATTAAGAGTTGAAAGATGAAGTTAGTTGATGATTAGGGGAGAAGAAGGAGAGATGGCGTGAGAGAAGAAGAAGAATGGATGAAAACATGAATGGAAAATATCTTGTTCCATTCTTAAACAATCTCCTCTTTTCAAATATTTACTAAAATGCCATTCCACTTATTTACTAACTTGCCATGCTTGCCTCATAAGGTTCCAACACTAATAACTGATACGTATAAACGGGATATTACACTTGCCATATAGATAAACCCAATGACTGACAATTTACCAAATTGTCCTTTGCTTAAAACATTTCTGATACATCGTCTCAATATTAACAAATATTCGAGTCTTAGGCGGGATGTTACAATCTACCCCCCCTTAAAGAAATTTCGTCCTCGAAATTTAGAATCCACTATCATATAAGAATTAATCTCCCATTCCACTTTCTTCATTAGCCAAGACTCCCGTTCGTTTTACTTATCGGAATCCCTTAGATTTTCAACTCTATAAGTCGAATGTATTCGAAAATCTTTTCGTTATCTGAAGCGCTTGATGTGCATTACACTTTCTTGCGTAGTAGAATATGAGGCTATCCGAACCATCGCATCAAACTTGCTGCCCATATCCTTGTTTATACACTTCTTGCAACCCAAACTAGAGTTATCCAATCCTAACACTTGTGCTGAATCTTATAATCTCGTCATAGTCCGCGTAATCTTACTTAGACGACATTGGACTTTCTTATTATCCTCGACGATTCCATTGAATTCTTATATTCGATCTTTGCCTTATACAACGACATCCTACATATATGGTTTTACCATAATTATACCATTCTTTAATGAGAGTAAAACTACCGCACTACCTCCATTATACAAATACAAGGAGGAGGCAACCTGGTGTGTTACTTTCCATAATCTTCATCATTGCTTCCACTACGGAATTCCTCAAGGGCTCGCGAAAACTTACTGATTACCCGCGTTCTGCTTCGATTGATCTATGACGTTACTTATCTTAATAACTTAGAAATCATTCTTCATACTAGGAGTTTGCCAATCCCCCATCGTTCTTGTCACAACTTATTCTCGTTTTCTTGTCGTAGCATAAATGTTTTCTTCACCGATATTCCCAAACTTATAGGAATTTAGTCCAAGTGATGAGTGGCTTAAGTCGTCTCACATATCATTATATAATATATTTCATAGCATATAACTTACATACATAAGCGAGCACGTGTACACTTTACATTACCTCATCTTTGTCCGACTAACGGGACATCATTCTTAATCTTAACATATTTGAGACACTACCACATCAATTGGGAATCTTTTCTTACTCTTAACTCATTTCGTAACATCCGGGATTTGCCTTTCAATTGGCTTGCCAGATTTGCCCCGCCAATGTTATTCATGTTTATTCTTAAGTATACAACAACCTATAATGTAAATTTATGGTTACAATCCACTGGCATCACAAACTTATTTCTCGTCCTGGACGTCGAATTTAAGATTCTTATTTCCAATGGAAAACTCTACTCGATTACTTCCCAAAAGCACACTCAGTCTTTAATCCTTTAGTCATAATCTGAAATTACGTAGCCCTTTACCGTGGACTACGAATAACTTTTAAGCTACGTAAAAGTTCTCCTTCCTTTACTGGTGAACATTAAGTTCAAGACTTCCGAAATCTTCGGCTAATATAGGTTAACATGACATGGTTACAACATGGAATTAAACTCACTCGCCACTGCATTGTCGTATCTGATCAAGGCCTCTATTCAAATATTTCATTCCTCATGGATTTCAAGGTTTAAGGTATTCATCAACCTAACTTCCATAACTTTCCATTAGAATTCATGATATGTTCAAATCGCTTATACTTACTACTATCCCGTATAATAGGAATTAAGCACTTAACATCTTCTCGTACTCTAAGCCTCAGCTTAGCGTTGTTCATTATATCATTCTTGGATTACCACTCCACTGCGCCACTCTGATTTTAACACTCGAGTTAGCATCGGAAGAAGACTTCACTATTGTCACATAATTCCATCGATCAATCATTTTACTCTATCACTTCGTAATCACTGTAACAAATTTGTCTGACGTTACCATTTCTCTTGGTCAGCTCTTCATGTATAATCATTACACATTGCAGAACCCGACTGGAAGTATGTCTGAGGCAGCTTAAATTCATGTACATCCATTTGTGGCAACTTCTAAAAACACTTATAGCTTCTGACGGTTCATACCTTTCATTTGAGTCTTATTACTATTCGCTCTTTCTTTATCCGTAATGATTTCATGCTCATAATCTTCCCGGGACAACTTTGGTCTCCTTAGCTCTATCATGTCCCTTCAGTTACCTTTGAGTTTCTACGGAACAATCCGTCCTGAAAAGATCCAAACTCTTACCGTTTCTCTAGAACGCCCAACATAGGTTGCGTTTCTTCGAGTGCCCGATTAATCAATCTTAAACTTTTGCACATTATCATGATCTATTGGATTCCTCCAATAACTCGTTATTGTATTCACAATTCAAATCTATACCTTATTACTACCCTCGGAAACTTATCAATACGAGGTGATCTCTTTCTGTTCTATAATATTTGAGGAAGGAACCTCTTCGATGGGGAGCACATAACTCCTTAACATTAACCTCAATCCTAAACTTTCATGTTCAAGACGATCCTCCGTATATTAAAATCTCAACATAAATTCTCGGTTGAAATCCCGATCATCCTTCAACACTGGTCTACTATAACCTTGTGTTATCTTGAACTTGCCTTCTTTAACCAATCAAGGAAATTCAATATTGTTCGTCTAATCAAGAGTGTTCAACTTAGTTCGTCCATCAGCATAATAAATTCCAGCAACTTATTATTTATTATCCAACCTTCATTAAGTAAAATTCCAGTCTAGCTTCTCTTTCTTCTAATCTTCTTACCATTAGGATACATCCAAAAATTTGATTCACGCTTTGACATGCAACGAGTCTTATTGTTACCACTTATTCATCCATCTTAGTTCTTAGGCTGCATGTCATCTCCTCTTCTTCTTTCACAATTCTGGTTCAGGAGACGTGGCTGATCTGATGGGGGTCAAACTTACTTGTGGTTCATACTCAATAACCACACTTGAGTGGTTAGTTTCGTCTGTCCAAATAACTCACGTAATCCATAATTAATTCTCTTAACTGTCCGGACATTAAAATCTCATCCGATTCAAGTTCAATTCTTCAACTCTGTACTCAGAATTGTTACTTAGTCCACACTTCACTTTAACTTCTCAAACTACGGTTTCCGTCAAGGTTCCACGTCATTCCCTAGAGCATTTCATGATTCCTCAATCCTTATGTCTTCCGCATACAAGGCATCGTCCAACGATGCGTCCAACTGGGTTGAGGCGCTTCACCTCACTGTTAAATATCCCTTATGTCTCTAAGACCTTGCCACAATCAGGTTTCGTCACTTTACAGTTTGATGGCCACCATTGGCATGAATACTTCTTCGCCAATTCCGTCTTAAAATTCTGTCACCATAATCTTCGCCCTTCATACACTTCATTCCTCCTTGGTCACATTCAGCTCTCAGACATTTATCCTAACTGTCATATACTAGATTGAGTTGATCAGGCTCAACTAGATGTGACCTTTAGAACAACATCCGGAACCCAATGGTCCCACTACTTTTATTGAAACTTTAATGACCCAAGGCACGGTCTGAATCGACCTGCTCTGATACCAATTGTAACACCCATACTAAATTATCTAGAATATTTAGCATGCGTATTAATCTGATATCGGATACATTAAAATTTACAATAATTAATATATACTAACCACTGAATGAGTACAATTTGCTCGTTTACATAAATATCCAAATATCATATAATACACGTTTATACACATATATAAAATCTGTCAACCTTCTGAGCTTGCCATGACGAGCATCTGCACTCCATCCAGCGTCTTCCTGAACATCTTCATGGACATCACCTGCTAACCTATGAACCTGCACCAGAAGGATTAGGGTGAGACATAACGTCTCAGTGAGCTCCAACCCAACCTACTGTTGGCAACCACGGGGGAAACCTAGGGTCGCCGTGCCTACTCTTAGCGATCTTGGGGATACCTACGATCGCTGTCATTCTTTACATTTATCGCGATCAAGGGGAAAACCTAGGATCGCTTCATTGTCTTATCTCATGCATTTCATACTCTATTCTTATCTTAGTCTTATACGTAGTGATCTTAGGGACATCCTATGATCACATCTCGTTCACTAGGAACTAATCATCATGTCTCGTATTACATATAAAATATACATATTCATTTCATATTCGTATTCATCTTTTCATATCATAAAGTTAGAAGTTAGCGTTGAACAAACATATCATTATCTTGGTTCATTTTACGGAGTGCATCCGGGTGGAGTAACCCCGAAGTACATCTCCCATCATACCGGTAAAATTCCTATCATATCAGGCTAACACCGGACTCCTCTTATCTTTGTGTAGGCAACCCTCTCGGTGAAGCCGCATCCGGCATAATCCGGAGCCTGCTGGACACAACTTACATGTAGACAACCCTCTCGGAGAAGTCCCATCCGGCGTAACCCGGAGCCTGCTGGACATGCTTAATCTTTTAACATACGTGTGGACAATCCTCTCGAAAGAGTCCCATCCGGCGAAACCCGGAGTCTGATGAAAACGTTTAACATCGTCTTATAAATTACGTGTGGATAGCCCTTTCGGAGAAATCCCATCCGGCATAATCCGGAGTCTGATGAACACGTTATCATATTCTTTATCATTAAGTTCTTACTTAAGTTCGTATGTATATCTTATTCATTCATATTCTTGTGCATAACTAAAGCACTCTCTAAAGCTTAACCTATTAGAGGTTCTTAACTATAAGCATAGTATCATTCTTGTGCTTAGTACATGATAAGTACCATCTTAATTCTCTTTAACCTATAATAGGTTTCTAAACTTGAATACTATATCGTTCTTGGCTTGCTTGTACTTAATTGAGTGTTTGAGAAATGCCTAGTAAGGGATAAGTTCTTATTCTTCTCTATAATATCTTGTGGATTAAGGCATCCATCCTCTCAAACTTGTGCTCTATAATAATCATCTAAGCATTCTCAAGGATAGGTCTTTAAATGCTTATTGGCAATGCTTAACCATTACATGTTGTTCCTTGAGCCCGAAGCAGTATTAGATAGCCGAAACGGTGCAAGTAAAGATGAAAAATCACATGATCCTGTCCAACTCAAAATCGTCACACGATTTGGAAATCGTGTCACGATTTCATGCCCAGAAATCGTGTTTTACACTGCCTATAAAATCGTGACACGCTGGTAAAATCGTGACACGATTTTACCTGCAGTTGGACAGCATAGGGCTAGTTCAAAACATGTTTTCCACCATTTTTGGTCTATCCAATCATGCCCAAGCATCATACAACTTTAAAGGATCATTTCTAATGCATATTAACATATTACAACATGTAATGATCAAGGATTACTCTTAACATAGAATTAGGGTACTAAAATTGTAAACTTGCTCAAGTGCTAAATACTCATGAATATTCATCAAAGTGGGTTCTATAACCCCTAGGGAGCTCACCTTGATTGCTAGCTTCCTTGCCAAGCTTTCCCCTTCCAATCATAGCTTGATTCCTTCCCTTGCTTAATCTTCTCCAACCTTAGCTTTGGTCTTCTTTTCCTTCCTTGATTCATTTCCCTTTTCTTGCTTCAATCTCCCAAATTGGTGCTTGCTTGGTTTGTCCAAAGATTAAGAGTTGAAAGATGAAGTTAGTTGATGATTAGGGGAGAAGAAGGAGAGATGGCGTGAGAGAAGAAGAAGAATGGATGAAAACATGAATGGAAAATATCTTGTTCCATTCTTAAACAATCTCCTCTTTTTAAATATTTACTAAAATGCCATTCCACTTATTTACTAACTTGCCATGCTTGCTTCATAAGGTTCCAACACTAATAACTGATACGTATAAACGGGATATTACACTTGCCATATAGATAAACCCAATGACTGACAATTTACCAAATTGTCCTTTGCTTAAAACATTTCTGATACATCGTCTCAATATTAACAAATATTCGAGTCTTAGGCGGGATGTTACACTGCTTCAGAAGCACTGTTCAGAAGCTGCCTTCAGAAGTACTGTTCCGAAACTGCTTGAGAAGCACTATTCAGAAGCTGCTTCAGAAGCACTGTTCAGAAGCTGCTTCAGAAGCTGCCTTCAGAAGCTGCCTTCAGAAGCACTGTTCAGATGCTGACTTTTGTTGACCATCAGACGCACTGTTCAGATGCTGACTTTTGTTGACCATCAGGCGCACTGTTCAGACGCTGACTTTTGTTGACCATCAGACGCACTGTTCAGATGCTGACTTTTGTTGACCATCAGGCGCACTGTTCAGACGCTGACTTTTGTTGACCATCAAACGCACTGTTCAGACGCTGCTTCTGAAGCACTGTTCAGAAGCTGCTTCTGAAGTACTGTTCAGAAGCTGCTTCTGATTTCAGAACCTCAGGGGGTAAAAAAATGTTTGAAAACAGTAAGAAAAAGAAGTAATCCACTTCTATTTTGGTGATTTGTAAACTTTGTGATTTTTTTTGGGTTTTTGAATGATGTTTTTAATGCAAAAATGAGTTAAAGATTACTAAAAATGCAGAAAAATAATGCTGGAACAGGAACAACAGAACATAATGCAAACAGAATGCAAAAAAAAGGAGATAGAAAGGTTTAAGATACTTACCAACTCCTAGCCAAAGCTTTAGATGCACAAGAAAACGAATGGGGCTTTTGGATGGTTGTGGTTTCTTGAAGATGGAAGTGATGGAGAAGATGAACAATAATAACAATGGTGTTTTGCTACTATTCTTCTCTCTTTGTATGATGTTTTTGATGATTTAGTTTCTGTTTTGATTCTGTTTGATTTGTTTGTGTTGGTTTGTAAAGAAAAACAGAAAAACAGAGTTTTTCTCTTCGAAAGTTTTGATATATGATTTTGCTATTTCTTGGTTTTCAGATTCTGCTCCAAAAAATCCTTTTGTTTTTGCTCTCAAAATTCCTCTAAAAATTCCTTTTTTAAAAATTCCTCTCTTCATCTGATTTTCGTGCTGCTTTTATAGGCAATTTTGTGATCATTTGTAATCATGAAAATCCCTTGAAAGTTGGACCTATTTGTGTGCTATGACCAAGACTTTGGTTAGCATTTAATGAAAAGGGAAGGAAGTGACCTTGCCTTGTGATCTTGGTGAAAACTTTGGTTAAATTCTGAACAAGTTGGAGCTGAATTCTGACAGAAGTTGATGGAAAAATGGAAAACAGGGTGTTGGCTGCAACTTGTGGTGCTTTTGGGATTGATCCTTAAAGATTTGGGGAAGAAAAACAAGAGAAGAAGGGTGTTGTCCTGACAGAGGTTGGGAGAAACAAAGAAGAAGGTGCGCTGGAAACAGAGAGCAGCTTGCAGCCTTCTTTGACAAAGAAATATGGAAGAAAATGGAAAGGAAAAGATGTGCTGGACAGGGCAGCAAGTGCAGGAACAGGGGCAACCACTTGCAAGAACAGGAGCAGCAGCTTGCAGCAATCCTTAACTGGTTTTGATAAAGCAAATGGCAAAGAGGATGCTGGAAACAAGGAGAAAGGGCACATGTTTCTTTTTTTTTTTTGAAACAAACATAATAATAATAATAATAATAATAATAAAAGATAAATAAATAATAATAAAATTTTTTTTTTATTATTAAAAAAAAAGAAATGACAATTGATTTTTTTTTTATTTTTGCATGATGATGATTTTTTTTGAAGAAAAGACTTGGACAAAATAAGGGTATTACAAGTAGCTATTGATAGAAAAAGCCTTACTAATGCTGAAAGAAAGATCTACATAGAGCATCAAAGAGTAAGAGTTATCATTGTGGATTCTCTGCTGTTGGAACAAAATGTGTTAAACAACTCTCTTCTGAATTAAGGGAGAGATTGTTGAAACATTATGTGTAAACATATCTCTCTTTATGGTTTTGATGATAACAAAGGTGTTAAATAGAAAATTGGTTATTTGCTAATGCTTTCTTCAAGTGATTTCAGAACCAAGTGTTTAGTGATTGGAAATTAAGAATGGTTATGAAAGAACAAGCTTAAAGCAAGAAAGGAAAGCTTAGAAGCAAGTTGCAAAGCTGAAGAAGTGCTCCTGAAGAGTGCTCCTGAAGTAGTACTCCTGAAGTGAGAGTCTGAAGCCTGCGTCTGAAGGCAGCTTCTGCAGTCTGAGTCTGAAGGCAACTTCTGAAGGAAGTCAACAAAAGTCAACGTCTGAAGACCTGCTTCTAAAGTCTGAGTCTGAAGGTGTGCTTCTGATGTACTGTTCACGCAGAAGCTTCTGAAGGCTGATGTGGCATGGAAAGCAACTGGTACTGTGCGCATTTAATGCCTGGATGTGTCAGAGCAACCCAATGGAACAGTTGTCTCGCTGACTCAAACATTCCCCAGCTTTTAAGGTAGGCAAGTTCAAAAATGGCTGCTGCTCTGTTTTCTACAAAAAGCTCAGCACACATTTTCAGTCTATCCTAGCTCAACTTGCAACGGCTCTTTCCTCAAATTATGCAAATCTTCAACAGCTCTAATTCCCTCTATAAAAGGAAGAAGATTTGAAGAAGAAATTTGCTAAGACTCTTGAAATTAAATTGCTGAACCTGTGCTCTGTTTTGCTGTCAAGTTCAAAATCTCTTAGAAATTCTTTAGTACTTGTAACTTAGAATTTCTTAAGGTTAAGAGTCTTAACCTGTGTTGTATTAAGAGAACACCTCTGATATTTTATCAAGTGTTCAACCCAAACTCATTTATTTGTAAACCAGTTTGGTCCCTAAGTCTCAGTCTGTATACTGAGCAATTGTAACCTCATTCCTTTGTGGTCTGAGTCAGAAGTCTCTTGACTTAGTGTCTTGAGCATTGGGAAGTCTCTTGACTTAGTGTCTTGAGCATTGGAAGCCTCTTCCTTTGTGGTTGAGCATTAGAAGCCTCTTCCTTGGTGGTTGAGCAACTGGAAGTCTCTTCCTTAGTGGTTGAGCAAATTGTAATCAGCTGATTATAGTGGAACTCTCTTGTTGGAAAACAAGGGGACTGGACTACTTCTCACATTGAGAAGGAACCAGTATAAATATTGTGTGTCTCTCTTCCCTTCTCTATTTACCTTTCATAACCGCTGCATAACTCTGAGAAATAGTTCAGAACTGATTCATATCAGATTCTGAACTTGACTTAAGTATTTCAGAAGAAAAGATCCAAGTTTTTGAGTCACACAATTCAACCCCCCCCCCCCCCCCCCCCTTCTTGTGTGTGTTTTTCTCACCTTCAGTTGGTATCAGAGCTCCGGTTCTGATATTAACACTTAACAGTGTGTCAATCTTGATCCTGAGAAAAACATGTCATCTGATAATGAAGATTCACCTCCTCCTCCTCCTCCTCCTAGACATACTTCTATACAATATGATTATGGCACTGATGAGAGAAAATCCAGGTCACACAATAAACCTCCAATGTTTACTGGTGATCCTGAGAAGTTCTCATGGTGGAAGAGTAAAATGTACAGCCAAATCATTGGTATAGATGATTCTCTATGGGATATTATTGAAGATGGAATCTCAATACCAGTTGATGAAGAAGGTGTTGCTGTCAACAAAAGAGCTCTAAGTGATGCAGAAAGAAAGATCTATGTCATACCCCATTTTTTGACTCATATTTTTCTTTGTCTTATCTTTTATTATTTCATCACTTGTTATTACCTTTTATTATTTTATTCTTGTCAGTGAATTTTATTTGCATTCATTAGCATTACTATTAATATTATCATCATTATTATCATTAATATTATTAGTATTATTATGTTTTCATCATTATTATCTTTTTACTATTATTAAGGTTTTATTATAATTTATATTATTAAGCTTTCATCATTTTTATTATTATTATCATCATTTTCATTCTCATTACTTTTATTTATTTTCATTATCATTTTCATTACTATTATTGCCATTATCCTTATTATTATTATTGTTATTATTATTATTTCTTCATTTTACCTTTTATTTAATTTAAAATACAAAAAAATCAAAAAAAGGGGAGTTCGCAGTGCGAAGTGGCCTTCGCACTGCGACCTCTGCGAATTTTTCTGCAGAATTCTATTTCTTGATTTATCCTTTTTGTTTTCATTTGTAATTGTTATTATTAGTATTATTATCTTTGTTATTGCTATTTGTGGCTGAAATGATGCAGCAAGGCAAGGGTTAATGTGTGACATTAAAGGTAAAAGGAAAGAAGGATTTTCTTCCAACCTAACATGTGCTCAAACAAATTGGCTGCCCTTGGTCAGCTCTTGTCCCTCCCAATTGACCCATCATCCAACCTGAGCTTGCCAGCCAGCTACTTGATCCCTTTCCTTCCCTTTTTCTCCACCAAAACCAGTCAAACTCAAGTGGTTTTTGCTTGCAAAAAGCTGTTTGTGCTGCCCTGTTTTGAGCTGAATTTCTCCTCCCACACACCAGCCCACATGCTCATTTTGCTTCCCCCAATCTCCCTGTACATGGCAGTACACGTTTTCATTGCTTGGCCTTCCAAGATTGCAAGGATTGATCCCAAGAATCACACAATCTCAAGCTGCCCTGTTTTTCAGTTTTTTCTCATCATTACCTTCTAGAATCAGCTGCATTTGTGGCTGAGATCAGTCAAGGTCTTGCCCCTTGGCACAAGGCAAAGCAACTTCTATCCTTTAGCATTAAATGCAAAGTGATTTAGCCTGGATTTAGCCCATAAACCAGCTAGGATCTAGAGATTTTGTTCATCATTGCATGGATTGCATTTTGGCCTATAAAAGGAATGCCAAGGCCCAAGGATTTAGGGAGAGCCATTACACCAGAAAAACAGCCATACACACACACAATACACACGAAATTTACACCAAAAAATCCATTGCATAGCAGCATCAAATCAGTTCATGCACAAAGCAAAACCAATTAGAGTTCATTGTTCATAACCTCTAATCAAGCAAGCAAGCCACTTCCAACCTCTTGCTCAAGCATTGCTAGGAGTTCTGTAAGTCTCCTATAATCTTTCTCTTTCATTTTGTTTGCTGTTTGCATTTCTTGCTTTGTTCAATTTCACTTTGTGCACAAAAACCCCTTTTGAAACTCAAAAGGGATCTCAAAGGGGCCAAGCCTTAAAACTGAGTTTTTACACTCCTTTTTCCCAATTTTTGTAAAGCTTTTTAACCCCCTTTAGGTTCTGAAGCTTGCTTAGAAGCAGTTTCTGAACTTCTGTTCAGAAACAGCTTCTAAGTTCAAAATTTCGCATACTTCGCAGAGCAAAGTATTGTTCGCAGTGCGACCACATCAGAACATGACTTCACAGAGCCAAGTTCTAGTTGCTCTGCGAAGTATGTGAAATTCAGAACATGAATCAGGCATCCAAATGCCAAATTTTTGGGGTTCCAGCCCTTGATTCAGAACCTAAAGAGTGTTAAAATACATTTTTGTTCAAAACATATCCATAATCATGCACAACTTTGAAAATTTTACAAGTTCGTGCGATAAATTTTGAGTAACTTGTGAAACAAGTTATGTCCTTAATTTTCAAAACCAAGTTTGAGCAATAGGCTAAGTTCTCTATTTTCAAAACCAAACTTGAACAACCATGTTGTTCATGATTTTCAATCCAAACACGAACTTAAGCCGAGCTTGCTCATTCCTCTTAAAACCAAGCTCGAATTGAGCCGAACTTGTGAACTTTCCAAATTTGTGTATGTTTTATGATTTTGTTCATCGTTCAAACTTGAGCTACGCTTGTTCTTGAGTTTCGATAGCTTAAGCAACAAGTAATGTTCATGATTTTAATAAACTCGAACAAAAAATTTGTTCGTGATTTCCTTTTTACAACTTTTTTTTTAAAGCATTTTGGTTCCCTTTGAGATTCCTTAAAGTTCCAACAAAACCAAACTTGAATGAAACGGGAATGGCTTGACGTATGTCTCCCCAAACCTCGGTTGCACGAATGCGTGACGTATGTCTCGTCGCTCGGGCAATCGTCATTCCACCTTTGACGCGTCTAGCACGCTCAACTTTCCCTTGGCCCCCTTGTGGCCATTTTTAACCTTTTTTGGCCCTCATGGTCAATCCGAACCCTTCGCGCCTTTGCGCATTTATTTTCAAACCTTTTTACGCCTCTGTGCGTCTGTCTTTTATCTTTTAAAACTTTTACGCCTTGCGCGAGTTTATCGCCTTAATGTGGCCAGGCAATAAACAGAGATAACAGGTTCTGAACCAAACAGGTTCTGAACAACACACAGGACACAAAAATTTGCAAAACAGAGCACAACCACAAACACACACAGGCAGCAAATTAAAGTGCAGGAAAGTAAAAAGGCATAGAGGTTTGTTAACCCAGTTCGGAGTAAACACCTCCTACTCTGGGGGATACCAATCCAGGAAGGAATTCCACTATAGGAATTAATCCTTATGACTCAAGACACTGACTCCCAGTTCCCAGCCTAAGCAATTAAATTCCTCCTAGTCTTGAATTCTACCCAACACGTTGAGTATTAGAAAACCTCTAACTTCCTATTCAAGTAACTGCAACCCAGCCACTTGAACTACCCTTTGATCTTAAACAGTTCTGAAACACTACTACCCTGTTTTTGAATACACCTTCAAAGACAACACTTCATTCGTACCTAAAGGCTTAGAATGAATTACAACTCTATAAAACCTAAACCAACTCAAAGCATATGAGTGGTGCACAAAACAAAGCTTAAAAAGCTTAAAACTCTAAGACTCTTTTCTCTGAATAATAACTCTAAAAACGTATATTGAATAGCAGCAGCCCTTCTCCTTATATAGCCTTCAGTAACTCTTCTTAATTCTGTAGCCAATCTTCTAAAATTGATTTGTTTCTAATTTATGAGTGATCCAATAAGGAAACAAATAAACCAGGAATATATCTTTTAAAGATTCTGCAGAAATAATACGAGCTTCATAATTTAAAACCAAATCTTCATTAAATCTTCTCCAAATAAATCAGCATTCTAGAAGCAATAATCCTGGAACAAATCCTTGCCACTTTTCACCAAGATTCGCAAAAAAAACAATTTGAAAATATCAGCTTCTGATGTAGTCAACAAAAGTCAACGGGTCCATCAGAACCTGAATCAGCTTCTGATGAGCTACAGTACTTCTGATGAAGCATTCAGCTTCTGAAGTCATTTTGAGCTTCTGAACAGCTTCAAATGAAATTTCTTGCAACTGAAGAAAGGTTCTAATCATGGAGATGCTTCTATTCAATACCTTGGTTTTGCCAAAATATGCAGCCAACACCAAAAGACTCAACAATCTCCCCCTTTGGCAAATTTTTGGCTAAAACCATCCAAGTTCTTCAATATCCCTTATAAACAACTCCGCAATGAAGAACTCCACAATAATAAATCATAGCATAAACATAAGCAGCGGACACAGCTATGAAAAACCCAACCAGCTTCAGTTCTACAAATCATAACAGCTACTGAAGCATACATCAACCAAGTACAGATGAACTTCTGATCACAACCATGGTAACTGAGCTACTGATCAACTCTTGATCATCACAAACACTCCCCTTTTGAAGCTTCACATACACATAAACAAACACTCCAGCTTCACAACACTCCCCCTGCAACTCAGCTTCTCATTCAAACTCCCCCTTACTACTGAACTACAGAGAAAAATGGTATCAGAGCACACTTTAGGAGCTGAACACAATTGTACTTCAGGACCACACTTCAGGACCACATCATCACTCAGGTATATAACAATCTTGTACTCCCCCTGAGACACATATTCCCCCTTTATCATGTCTGGACATATCTTGTTGCAACTAGTCAGCTTCTGAATCAATGACACACATTTTGAACAACTCTTGTTGTCTGAGCTTAAACATAGATTTTTCTCCCCCTTTTTAGCCACAAAATTATGACAAACTTCAGACTTCAAATAGGGATTAAAATCAGAACAAGTAACACAGATCTTAGAAACAACTTCAGACTCAGATTTAGATTCAGGATCACACTTAGCACAGGCACAACTGGCAGGTACTCTAACTTCCTCACATCCAGTTTGCAGTAATTGCTATAAGTCTTCATGTAAGCACACTCCTAACTTGCTTCTCAGATTCTCAAACTGTTTAGCATCCAAGGCCTTTGTGAATATGTCAGCAACTTGTTCTTCAGTAGCTACATGTTCCAGCTTAATGACTTTATCCTCCACAAGATTTCTGATAAAATGATGTCTGATGTCTATGTGTTTGGTTCTGCTGTGCTGAATTGGATTCTTAGAAATGTTGATGGCACTCAAATTGTCACAAAACAATGTCATAGTTCCTTGTTCAATGTTGTACTCCTCCAGCATTTGTTTCATCCACACCAGTTGTGAGCAACTACTCCCAGCAGCAATGTACTCAGCTTCAGCAGTTGACAATGAAACACAGTTTTGTTTCTTGCTGAACCATGAAATCAAGTTATTTCCTAAGAAGAAATAACCTCCTGAAGTGCTCTTTCTGTCATCAGCACTACCAGCCCAATCAGCATCACAAAATCCCATCAAATCAGAACTTGAACTGTGAGAATACATGATTCCATAGTCACTTGTGCTATTCACATACTTCAGAATCCTCTTCACCTGAGTCAGATGACTCATCTTAGGATCAGCTTGATATCTTGCACATACTCCAACAGCATAAGTGATATCAGGTCTGCTTGCAGTTAAATACAATAAGCTCCCTATCATGCTTCTGTACTGACTTTGATCAACTGAAACTCCATGTTCATCTTTGGTTAGCTTCAGATGTGTAGCAGCTGGTGTCTTCTTATGAGCAGCAGATTCCATTCCAAACTTCTTCACTATGTTCTTGGCATACTTACTTTGAGAAATGAAGATTGTATCTTCCATTTGTTTGACTTGTAGCCAAGAAAGTATGTCAGTTCACCAACTAAGCTCATTTCAAATTCTGACTGCATCTGCTGAACAAACAATTTGACCATCTTCTGAGACATCCCTCCAAACACTATGTCATCCACATAAATCTGAGTTATCATCAGACTCCCATTTTCATCTTTCACAAACAAAGTCTTATTAGAACCTCCTTTTCTGTAACCTTGAGCCACAAGAAACTGAGTCAGCCTGTCATACCATGCTCTTGGTGCTTGTTTCAATCCATACAAGGCCTTCTTCAACTTGTACACATGTTCTGGAAACTTAGGATCCACAAAACCCTTAGGCTGTTCAACATATACCTCTTCTTGCAGATATCCATTCAGAAATGCACTCTTCACATCCATCTGGAATAATTTGAACTTAAGAATGCAGGATACACCCAACAGTAGTCTTATGGACTCTAGTCTGGCCACAGGTGCAAAGGTCTCATCAAAATCCAATCCCTCCACTTGAGTATAACCCTGAGCAACCAACCTAGCCTTGTTTCTGACTACAGTACCATTCTCATCTGTTTTATTCTTGTAAATCCATTTAGTACCAATTACATTCAAGCCTTCAGGTCTTGGAACCAGATCCCACACTTCACTCCTTTTGAATTGATTCAACTCATCTTGCATTGCTTCAATCCAAAATTCATCAGTCAGGGCTTCTTTCACATTTTTGGGTTCAAACTTAGACACAAAACATGAATCAGTAGCAGCTGGTTCTGATCTCCTGGTTTTGACACCTTGATCTAAGCTTCCAATGATTAAGTCTTTAGGATGATCCTTCTGAACTCTAATTGATGGCCCTTTACCATTTGGAACTTGATCTGGTTGATCTTCTGCTTCTTCAGACTCTGAATGCTTTTCTGCTTCTGAAGTTTGTTCTTCTGAGGCTTCAGATTCTGGAAAAACTTCAGGCTCATTCTTTTCATTCCCAGCAGACAAATCATCAATTACCACATTAATGGACTCCATCACAACTTTAGTTCTTGAATTAAACACCCTATAAGCTCTGCTGTTCACTGAATAACCCAGGAATATGCCCTCATCAGACTTAGGATCCAGTTTTCTTCTATTCTCTCTGTCAGCCAAGATATAGCATCTGCTCCCAAAAACATGGAAATATTTGACTGTAGGCTTTCTCCCTTTCCACAATTCATACAGAGTTGATGCAGTACCCTTCTTTAAAGTGACTCTGTTGTGTATGTAACATGTTGTGTTCATTGCTTCAGCCCAGAACATATATGGGAGTTTCTTAGCATGCAGCATTACTCTTGCACATTCTGCTAAAGTCCTATTCTTCCTCTCAACTACACCATTTTGCTGAGGAGTAATAGGTGCAGAAAACTCATGCTTTATACCTTCAGAAGCACAGAATTCTGAGAAACTCTTGTTTTCAAATTCTTTGCCATGGTCACTTCTAATTCTGACAATACCACATTCTTTTTCTCTTTGTAATTGAATGCACAAGTCTTTAAATACTTCAAAAGTATCAGACTTTTCTTTAACAAAACTGATCCATGTATATCTTGAGTAGTCATCTACCATTACAAAAGCATATCTTTTTCCTCCAATACTTTCTACTTGCATAGGCCCCATTAAATCCATATGAACAAGTTCTAGTACTTTGGTATTTACCTGGTGAACTAATCTGGGATGAGACTTTCTTGTTTGTTTACCAATCTGACAATCACCACAAACACTGTCCTCATTGATCTTCAGATTAGGTACACCTCTGATAGCTTCAGTACTTAGGATTTTTTTCATGCCTTTCAGATGCAGATGTCCCAACTTCTGGTGCCAGAGTTTGACTTCCTCTTCTGAGCTCATAAGACAAGAAGTCAGGCTTCTTTCTTCTTCAGAAACCCACAAATAACAATTGTCTTTGGATCTGCAGCCCCTCATCTGAGTTTTACCATCCTGATCAGTAACAATACACTCCTGCTTGTTGAAATTTACTTTTAAATCCTGATCACAAAGCTGGCTAATACTGATCAGATTAGAGGTTAATCCTTCCACCAGTAGCACATCATTAAGTCTGGGCAAACCTTCTCTGATCAAATCTCCAATACCCAGAATCTGACCTTTTACACCATCTCCAAATGTCACATAACTTCTGGAGTATGATCTGATATTGCTCAGCAGCTTCTTCACACAAGTCATGTGCCTTGAACACCCACTATCAAAATACCAGTCTTCTTTTGAAGTAGCTCTCAATGAGGTATGAGCAATCAGGCCTATATTCTCAACTTTGGGCTTCCACACCTTCTGAACATTGTGACTGATAGTAGCTGGTTCAACTCTTCTATACTGAAAATGTTCAGGATACCCATACAATTTGAAGCAGAATGGTTTGATATGCCCTCTCTTTCCACAATGATGACAGACCCATGGATGATTCCTCCTCCTTCTGTTTCTGAAATATTTCTGGGGTTGCTTCTGAGGTAGCATCTGACCATGCTTCTGACCTTGCATTTGAGGTCTCTTCTGAGCTTGCTTTTGAGGTCTCATCTGGATATGCTTCTGACCTTGCATCTGGGCTTGCTTCTGAGGTCTCTTCTTTGATGTTCCAGCCATAGAATCATGAGTTTTAGTAGCAGGAACAAAACTCATCTGTTTAGGAATCTGAGTCTGATCAACAAAACCTAACCCAGTTTTTCCTTGTTGCTGATTCCCCAAAATATCCTCCAATTTATCAGTAGCAGAGTTCAACATCTTCACTTGCTTCTTCATTTGATCAAGTTGGGAGTTCAGTTGATTCACTTCTTCTTTTAAATCTGAATTCTGCACTAACAGCTCACCTTTTTCAGCCTCCAGTTGAAGAATAGTCTCCTTCTGATCCAAAACTTGTTTGCAAACCTCAGCACTTCTGGTATACAGCTTCTTGTAGTTATCAGCTAGTTCATCATAAGAAGTTTTAGCAGCTTCAGACACAGATGAACCTTCAGACTCTGAGTCAGACTCTGAAAAGGTCTCAGACTCTAAAACAGCTTCCTTCTTCAAGATAGCTCCTGACCTCACAACTAGACCAGTATCACACATATCAGATTCACTAACATCATCATCTTCAGAACCATCATCAGACCATGCAACAGCTAGGCTCTTCTTCTGCTTCTTAAGAAAAGTAGGACATTCAGATTTGATATGCCCATAGCCCTCACACTCATAGCACTGCACACCTTTAGCTTGGTTACTTTTCTCCTCAGACTTGGTCTTCTTCTCATCAGTTTGTTGCTTTTTGTTATTGAATCTGAAGTTCTGACCTTTGGCTTTGGCTTTTCTGTTAACATTCTTCAGAATCTTGTTGAATTGTTTTCCCAGCAACACTAGAGCTTCTGATAAGTCATCCTCTTCAGACTCTTGTTGATCATCAGCTTCAGCATTTACACTAAAAGCTACACCTTTTCCTTTCTTCTCAGTCTGTTTACAAAAGGCAGTTTCAAAATTGAGCAATGACCCAATCAGTTCTTCAAGCTTCATGGCAGAAATATCATGAGCCTCCTCAATTGCAGTGACCTTCATGTCAAATCTTCTGGGTAGGGACCTGAGGATTTTTCTCACCAACTTCTCATCAGACATCTTCTCCCCAAGTGAATCAAAAGAATTTGCCATGTCCAGCACATTCATGTAAAAATCCTGAATGGATTCATCCTCCTTCATCTTCAGGTTCTCAAATTTGGTGGTCAGCAGCTGCAATCTGGACATCTTCACTTTAGAAGTTCCTTCATGAGTTGTCTTCAAAATTTCCCAGGCCTCCTTAGCAACAGTACACTGTTTGATAAGTCTGAACATGTTCTGATCAACACCATTAAAGATAGCATTCAAGGCTTATGAATTTCCCAGTGACAGATCATCTTCAGCTTTGGTCCATTCCTCCTCAGGCTTCAGAACCTCAGTCTTGTTACCATCTTTGTCTGTATACACAGGATGATCCCAGCCTTTAATCACAGCTTTCCAAGTCCTGCTGTCAATAGACTTTAGAAAAGCACACATCCTAGACTTCCAATACTCATAGTTTGTGCCATCTAGTAGGGGTGGTCTATTGACATAGCCTCCGTCTCTATCCATGCTTACAAGAAATTAATCCCTCTAGATCTCACCCAAAATACAGGCAGGGTGCCTGCTCTGATGCCAATTGAAATTCTGGCCAGGCAATAAACAGAGATAACAGGTTCTGAACCAAACAGGTTCTGAACAACACACAGGACCCAAAAATTTGCAAAACAGAGCACAACCACAAACACACACAGGCAGCAAATTAAAGTGCAGGAAAGTAAAAAGGCACATAGGTTTGTTAACCCAGTTCGGAGTAAACACCTCCTACTCTGGGGGATACCAATCCAGGAAGGAATTCCACTATAGGAATTAATCCTTATGACTCAAGACACTGACTCCCAGTTCCCAGCCTAAGCAATTAACTTCCTCCTAGTCTTGAATTCTACCCAACACGTTGAGTATTAGAAAACCTCTAACTTCCTATTCAAGTAACTGCAACCCAGCCACTTGAACTACCCTTTGATCTTAAACAGTTCTGAAACACTACTACCCTGTTTTTGAATACACCTTCAAAGACAACACTTCATTCGTACCTAAAGGCTTAGAATGAATTACAACTCTATAAAACCTAAACCAACTCAAAGCATATGAGTGGTGCACAAAACAAAGCTTAAAAAGCTTAAAACTCTAAGACTCTTTTCTCTGAATAATAACTCTAAAAGCGTATATTGAATAGCAGCAGCCCTTCTCCTTATATAGCCTTCAGTAACTCTTCTTAATTCTGTAGCCAATCTTCTAAAATTGATTTGTTTCTAATTTATGAGTGATCCAATAAGGAAACAAATAAACCAGGAATATATCTTTTAAAGATTCTGCAGAAATAATACGAGCTTCATAATTTAAAACCAAATCTTCATTAAATCTTCTCCAAATAAATCAGCATTCTAGAAGCATTAATCCTGGAACAAATCCTTGCCACTTTTCACCAAGATTCGCAAAAAAAACAACTTGAAAATATCAGCTTCTGATGTAGTCAACAAAAGTCAACGGGTCCATCAGAACCTGAATCAGCTTCTGATGAGCTACAGTACTTCTGATGAAGCATTCAGCTTCTGAAGTCATTTTGAGCTTCTGAACAGCTTCAAATGAAATTTCTTGCAACTGAAGAAATGTTCTAATCATGGAGATGCTTCTATTCAATACCTTGGTTTTGCCAAAATATGCAGCCAACACCTAAAGACTCAACAGTCAATCCGAACCCTTCGCGCCTTTGCGCGTTTATTTTCAAACCTTTTTACGCCTCTGTGCGTCTGTCTTTTATCTTTTAAAACTTTTACGCCTTGCGCGAGTTTATCGCCTTAATGTGCGTCCGTCTTTTTAACATTTAAACCTTTTACGCTTTCGTGCGTTTTAAAACCTTTGCTCACGTCCGAGTGCAAATCCTTTTTATCAAATCATTTACCTTTATGCATTGTCGTCAATGGCCAGTTCGGCAACAACCCGAACAGTTGACATTTACTTTCATTCCTTTTTTTTTTATTTTCAAACCTTTTCGCTTGGACGCGATCAAATCTTTTTTAACTAAAACGAACCAACATACAAATTTTTTCAACCAAAGAACTACGTACGCTTTGAATTCTCCGACTACCGGGAGATACGTAGGAGCAAGATCGACATCTTGTCAAGCCTTTTAATAAAACTTTTTTTTTCCCTTCGTTTTTTTTTTATCTCTTTTTATATATATCATATTTTTATTTTTCCCTTTTTATATGTTTAAACACGCAAGTAAAAATTCAAAACATTTTAAGCCTAAGCCAACTAAGAGCTTCCCGTTGAGTACAACGGATGTGAGGGGTGCTAATACCTTCCCCTCGCATAATCGACTTTCGAACCTAAAATCTTTTTCAAAGGTAATTTCGAACTTTTTTCCTTTTCTCCCCGGAAAATTAAAAGTTCAGTCGTGATTTAACATTAGTGATTCAACGCTTATCCCAATAGCTTGATATCCGAAATTCGACGCGACAAAAATGGCGACTTCACTGGGGATATGCATAAAACAATTTTTTTTTGCATGACGAGTCAAACCTATCTCAGTCGGCTTTTAGGCTAATTTGTTTCATTTTACTTGCGTGTTTATATCTTCTCATCATTATTTGTTTTTACTCTTTTGCTCTACATTTACATATATCATTTTGCTTCATATTTATATATATACCAATTGCGGGGTTACTTGAGCGATGTTACTCCACATTGTTCGGGTTAATGCCGAACGTGTGAGGCTCTCTACCTGAGCTCGAGAGAAAACTAAGTTAAAATGGTGGTTGTGAGCGGAAGCCCGCGTTGACGTATGTCCGTGAGGTAGGATGCCAAACCCCGCTTAGAGGAGATTTTCACGTGGAATGTATTGAAGTCATGTGACGTATGTCCATCGACAACCTTACATTCCGTGTGAGATCTATGACTCTAGGGACCTCTTCTTAGGAAATCTCACCTTTAGAGCCTACACGTGAGGATGGGGGAAATTTTGAACATACATATCACACCCATGCATATCATACATTTACATTCATGGAAAATAATTTTCGCGTACCACTTTGCTTTATAGGAAATTAAAAAGAGCAACCAATATTAGCAAAAAGAATATGGCCTCCAAAAATAGAAATACGCTCGCTTTCAAGATCAAGGTCCCTAAAGCGGAAAGTTTGTTAGCTTTGAGTAGGCGGCTCTCTTCGGTAGACAAGAGCAACTTTGAGGCAAGTTATGGGCAAATACTCGACCTCCTACCCGTGAAGATAGATTCAACGGCTATAACCACTTTGGCTCAGTTCTTCGACCCACCTCTCTGGTGCTTTACCTTTCAAGACTTCCAATTAGCTCCAACCTTGGAAGAATTTGAGAAGATTTTGGGTTGTAGCATGAAGGATCATGGGCTTTATATCGGTCCGGGAGAGGACCCTACTTTAGAGGCCATCGCCGAATCCTTGCACCTTAATGTTCAAGACATAGCACCTCAGTGGGAAACTAGAGGGAACACTAAGGGTTTTACGAGAAGATTTTTGGAGACCCAAGCTCGGTTTTTATTAGCTAACAAAGAGGGGAAGGCATTCAACGCAATTCTAGCACTTTTGGTGTATGGAATAGTTCTATTCCCCAATATGGACGACTTTGTAGACCTACCGGCCATAAAGGTGTTCATGATTAAAAATCCAGTCCCCACCATTTTGGCGGATTTTTATCATTCCCTTTATTCAAGGCATGGACAAGGGAGAGGGCGCACAATCTCATGTTGTACTTCTTTGGTACAAATTTGGTTGACATCCCACATGCCAAGGAGCCGAGATTTCATGGAAAACCGGGCTAAGCTTCAATGGTCGCAAAGAATGCTAGCTCTCACCGAGAAAGACATTCATTGGTTTTCTCCGGATTTAGAGGACCCGGAAGTCATCCTAAGTTGTGGAGATTTCCCTAATGTACCCCTCATTGGTACTAAGGGATGCATTAACTATAATCCGGTCCTCTCTCTTCGCCAGCTAGGCTATCCCATGGAGGACAAACCCGGTGATCTCTTGCTAGAACCTTTCTTCTTAAGAGAGGGAGATCAAGACCCGGCCTTGCTAGGAAGAATCCGAAGGGCATGGAGCCAAGTGCGCAAAGGAAGGGTCGGCAAGAAGAATTGTGTGGCCAAGCCTCTATATACTCAGTGGGTGAAGAAGAGGGTTAAAGTGATCAAGCTATCCTTTGAGGTCATATGCCCTCCAAAACCTCCTACACCTAAGCCAAGCACAATCGTTCCCAACAAAGAAGCGGAGGAACTCAAGGCTAAAATTCGAGAACTCCAAAATAAAAATGGAGAGCTAGAATTAAAAAACCTTCAAACTTTAGGGGAAATCACTAGGACGAAGAGAGATCGAGATGAAGCGACAAATTCTCTCCTAGTGTGCCAAAAGCGGCTAAAGATCTCCGAGGGGAAGAGATATTGAATTGGAGGCGGCTTGGTTAGTGCGGATGCCAACCTTGTAGCCAAGGACAAGGAACTAGAAAGAATCTTGCATTCCAACCAAGAACTCAAGAAGTTCGGCGAGCTAGCTATCGAAGCTCAAAAGAAATGGAGGTTGAAGTTTCAAGAGAAAAATCAACAACTCCAAGGAGTCGTGAAGGACCACAAGGAGCAGCTCCAAGCCGAACGTGTCCAATGGCAAAGATATGAAGGTCTTTCTCATCAAGGGAAGCTACATTGCAATCGTCTCGAGGCGGACGTCAAGAAATTCGAAGAATACTTCGATAAGATTGCAAGATAGCATGGAAACCACATTGCACGACTCCTTGATGAGATTAGAAGTGCAAATATACTGCTAGCCCAACGCAAGGAAGTGATTGAGTTTGTATGGCGAGATGCCACCCGGCTAAGTGAGGACTTCACTAGATTGGTCGCATTCTCAAACTTAGTCATTGCCGAGCTTCCAAAGAAACTAGCAAAGGCCGAGATGGTCATGCCTTACTTTGTCATCCCTACGGAGATCCAGAAATTTATGAAGTTCTGCAAGGACACAGTAGATTTCTATAGGGAGGAAATAGACAAGGCCGAAAAGCGAGCGGCTATTTGATTTGCATTAGCATTAGTTACACTTTGTAATATCAATGTTATTCAATCAAATAAATATATTTTGGACAATGTTAATTTTCCGGCCTTTAATACTTCTAATTGCTAATATTAATTGCACACTTTCTAATTTCCTTATAAAGCAAAACAAAATTTTTTTCATGCATTTACATACATCATTCATTATCATGCATACGGTCATCTTCGAGTCCAAAACTCATTTCCCTTTTCTTATCCTCAGGATTTCTTATAATCCGAATTGAGTCTTCAGTGTTCGCATTTTCTCCGCAACACTACGTGTCTTCCCATAAGGAAAAGTGGCTCATCGTCCCGAGGCAACCCACTCTTTCAATACCCGAGCAACGATAAAGAGAAAGATGGAGAATTTAGAACAAGAGAATCAAGAGCTTCGTGAAGAATTGACATCTATGCGAACGGAGATGGAAAAATTAGCGGAATTAGTGAAGTTACTAGCAGCCGCACAAATCCCAACACCTCCTCCTCCCTCTAGCTCTCAAGCTCAAGCATCAGCTTCTACTTCAACTCCAACCATACATGCCGGAACTCAGCACTACACTAGACCCCCCGGTTGTAGATGGGGCATGCCGTTTGATTTTGGTGAGGAATTCATCCCTATTCCCACCACTCTTCAAGAAACCCCGGTCTCTCAACCCGAGGTTACCTTCACCCAGGCTACTGCGGCCTTCTCTACACCAGTGGTTCATACCACTCCGGTTGATCACGGACCTATCTTTCATGCCGAAAGTTTAGGTGCCCAAGATAGGATGGCTGATTTCCTAGAAAAATTTGATGAAATGCAAAAGGAAATTAAAGCCCTCCGAGGGAAAGATTTATTCGGGAAAGACGCCCATGACCTCTGCCTTGTACCCAATGTCAAGATCCCTCCTAAATTTAAGGTCCCGGATTTGAAAAATATAAGGGGGACACTTGCCCGCAAAGTCACTTGGTAATGTACGCAAGGAAGATGTCGACACAAACCGACAACCATCAATTGCTCATCCATTACTTCCAGGATAGTTTAACCGGTTCCGCTTTAAAGTGGTACATGGGTTTGGATAGTACCAAAATTCAAACCTTCAACGACTTGGGAGAGGCATTTGTCCGCCAGTATAAATACAATTTGGATATGGCCCCGGACCGGGACCAACTCCGGGCCATGGCCCAAAAGGACAAAGAGACCTTTAAGGAGTACGCACAAAGGTGGAGAGAGATAGCGGCTCAGATTAGCCCGTCTCTAGAAGAAAAGGAAATGACCAAGATCTTTTTAAACACCCTTGGTTCCTTTTACTAAGAGCGAATGGTTGCCAGTGTGCCAAGTGAAGGTGAGAAAAACAAACACACAAGAAGGGGGGGTTGAATTGTGTGACTCTAAAAACTTGTTCTTTTTCTTTTCAAAACTTAAGGTTCAGTTCAGAAGCTGATATGATCAGTTCTGAACAAATATCAGAAGTTAAATGCAGCGGATTTAAACAAGTTAAGGAGTAAGGGAATAGAGAGACACACAGAAATTATACAGGTTCCTTCTCAATGTGAGAAGTAGTCCTGTCCCCTTGTATCCAACAAGAGAGTTCACTATAATCTGAAGATTACACAATGTGCTCAACCACTAAGGAAGAGACTTCCAGTTGCTCAATCACAAAGAAAGAGACTTCTATGCTCAACCACCAAGGAAGAGGCTTCCAATGCTCAAGTCACTAAGACAAGAGACTTCCCAATGCTCAAGTCACTAAGACAAGAGACTTCTGACTCAGACCACAAAGGAATGAGGTTACAATTGCTTAGTATACAGACTAAGACTTTGAGGGACCAAACTGGTTTACAAGTAAAGGAGTTTGGGATGAACACTTGATCAAATATCAGAGGTGTTCTCTTAATACAACACAGGTTAAAACTCTTAACCTTTAGAAATTCTAAGTTACAAAGACTGAAGAATTTCTAAGAGATTTGAACTTTGACAGTTTTTACACAGAAAACAGAGCAAGGTTTCAGCAATGCGTTTCAAAGAGTCTTCAACATTTTCTTCTTCAAATCTTCCTCCTTTTATAGATAAAAATAGAGATGTTGAAGATTTGCTGGAAATCAGGAAATTAGCCGTTGCAATTGGACTAGGTTGCTGCAAATGTGTGTTGCACTTTTTCTGTTAGAACAGGGCAGGTTCCATTTTTGAATTGGCCCACCTTAAAAACTGGAGAATGTTTGGGTCAGGGAGACAACTGTTCCATTGAGTTGTTCTGACACCTCCAGGCATTAAATGCGCACAGTACTGGTCAAAATCCATGCCACATCAGCTTCAGAAGCTTCTCAGTGAACAGTGATCAGAAGCTGCTTCAGTTGTACGGATCAGAAGCTGGCTTCACGAGTTGACTGTTGCGTTGACTTCATCAGAGGCACTCAGTCTTCAGAAGCTGCCTTCAGACTTCAGAAGCTGCACTTCAGTAGCATCACTTCAGGAGTACTTCAGAGGCTTCACTTCAGTAGCACTTGTTCAGGACCTCTTCAGAAGCTCTTACTTCAGGAGCACTTCCTCAGAAGCGTTTCTTCAGGACCAGTTTTCCTTTTGGCTTTGCAACCATGCTTCTTGGCTTTCCTTCTTGCTCTTTAGCTTGTTCTTCATAACCATTATCAATCAATACTTATTAAGCATGTGGTTCTGAAACACTTGAACAAAGCATTAACAAATAACCAATTTTCTCTTTAACACTTTGTTATCATCAAAACCATAAAGAGAGATATGTTTACACATAAATGTTTCAACAATCTCCCCCTTTATACATAAGGGACTTGTTAAACACATTTTGTTCCAACAATCTCCCCCTTTTTGATGATGACAAATATAAGTATTAAAACAGAAAATTGTTGTTGACTTAATTAACAAGTTAACTGCAGGGTGAGGTTTGTAAGCTCCCCCTGAGTCTGATCCAAGTTAATTAAGTTCAGTTAAAAACACAAATGTGAAAATTTCAGAATTGTTGTTGAGTGTAATTAACAATCTGACTTCAGGAGAGGTTTGTAAGCTCCCCCTAGGTCTGACAATCCTCAAGGTTAGGTTTGTAAGCTCCCCTTGATTCTTATCCATGTTAATTAGGCTTAACTTAACACAATATGGTGAAATTTACACTCAGAATTCAAAATGACTTGTTGACTTCAGGTTCTGAGGTTTGTAAGCTCTCCCCCTAAGTCTGATAATCCACAGGATGAGTTTTGTAAGCTCCCTGAGTCTTATCCAAGTTATTTTAAATTCATCTTAACTCACTAAGAGTTATATATATCTCACAGAATATATCAGAGCCTGAAATTCACTTCAGAGGCTAAGAATTAAAAAGCAGTTCTCATAAGTTAAATTCAGTCAAAATTGTATCAGAGTTTAACTTAGCTTAACCCTAACAAATTGTATCAGAGCTTTAATAGGTTTATCAATAAGCTTATCTTCTGACAATTTTAACATTTTAACTTATTTTTGAGCTCAGGTGCTTTAATACTTGTTTTACTTTCTCCCCCTTTTGTCATCAACAAAAAGTAGTACTTTCTCCCCTTAAGACAGAAAAACTTTCTCCCCCTTTGTCAAGAGAGTTTGAAAATATCTGTATCAGAGCAGAAAAGGATTTGAAAAGAGTTTGAAAGCAGGTATCAAAGCAGTTCAGTTTCCCCCCTCTTTTTTTTTTAAAAGAGTTTTTAAAAAGATTTCAAAAGGATTCAGAGTTTGGGAGGGGTTGAACTAACCAAGATTGTGAGATATTTGTGCAAGCATATGGATAACCAAGTAACAAGGATAATCATCAGAGCCTACTTGATTTTCAATTAGTATATGACTTACAGAAAAATTAGAATGCTGTTCAGAAGCAGAAAGAAAAAACAAAAAAAATTTGAAGCTTCTGATCAGGTCATTCTGTGTTCAGACATTACTTGTTCAGTACAAACTGGTTCAGCATCAGAGCAAAACAACCAGTTGTGTTCAGTATCAGAGCAAGACTTCTCAAGAAGTGTTCAGTATCAGAACAATTCTGAGTTTGCTTTAAAGAAATATATCAGAATCTGATACCAATTGAGGATTTATCTCAGAGTCTGATACCAGCTAAAAGTTTTAATTCAGAGTCTGATACCAAATGAAAGCATTTCTAAAGACTGAACATTGTCTGATACACTTTGGGCTTTTAAAATGTGTCTGTGCTAAACATTTTGAAAATAAACTGATACCAACTTGAAAATTGTTTGTCAAGCAATTTTAACAATGAGTATCAGAGCATAAAAACACATTTTTACTTGATGATTTTGGGAGGATTAGAGTATAAACTTTCAAAGCTTTAATCATCATTGCCCATAGCTATACTTATCAGATTCTGACCAACATTAGATTTTTATCAGATTCAGATGTCAGAAAATCCAGGTTCTGATCCTTCAGACTCTGAAGTTTTTCAGGCTTAACTTTATTCAAACTCTCAGAAGGTGAGTGTTTGATAAGTCTTAGCTTATGATAAACTTAGAATCAAGGAATTCATTCAGATTCAAGCACATTTTCAAGAGATGAAATGCATGTTCAGATTCTTTTTGATAAAATTGAATCTTTCTTCTGTTAGGGGTTTTGTGAATATGTCAGCCCATTGATGATCAGTATCAATGAACTGAATATCTAAAACACCCTTCTGAACATAATCTCTTATAAAATGATGTTTTATTTCTATGTGCTTGGCTCTAGAATGCAGAATTGGATTTTTAGACAGACATATAGCAGCAGTGTTATCACAATAAATAGGAATATTGTCTGCATGAATCTGATAATCCTCTAATTGATGTTTCATCCAGAGCAGTTGTGTGCTACAACTTGCAGCTGAGATGTATTCTGCTTCTGCTGTTGACAAAGCAATGGTTGCTTGTCTCTTGCTGGCCCAGGATATCAGATTCTCACCAAGAAACTGACAGTTTCCACTGGTGGATTTTCTTTCAATCCTGTCCCCAGCATAGTCAGCATCACAGAATCCAACTAGCTTATAACTTAGAGATTTCTTATACAGAAGTCCCAAATTAGTTGTTCCTTTCAGATACCTGAAGATTCTCTTGACAGCAGTCATATGAGATTCTCTAGGATCTGACTGGAATCTAGCACACAGACATACACTAAATAAAATATCTGGCCTAGAAGCAGTTAAGTATAGGAGAGAACCTATCATACCTCTGTACAACTTCTGATCTACTTTTGAGCCATTGTCCTCTTTGCTTAATGTGCAGGTAGGATGCATTGGTGTTGTCATCAGCTTGCAATCATCCAACTGGAACTTCTTCAGAAGCTCCTTGGTGTATTTGGACTGATGGACATAAACACCCTCTTTGCATTGGTTGATTTGAATTCCCAAGAAGAATTTCAGCTCACCCATCATGCTCATTTCAAATTCATCCTGCATTAACTTAGAAAATTCCTTGCAAAGGGAGGCATTAGTAGAACCAAATATGATATCATCAACATAGATTTGCACAATTAAGATTTCTTTCTTAACAGTTTTTCTGAAAAGTGTATTATCAACTTGACCTCTTACAAAGTTATTTTTAATTAAGAAGTTGCTTAGCCTTTCATACCAAGCTCTGGGAGCTTGTTTTAGACCATACAAAGACTTCTTAAGTTTAAAAACATGATTTGGATATTTAACATCTTCAAAACCAGGAGGTTGTTTGACATACACTTCTTCAGAAATTACACCATTTAAGAAAGCACTCTTAACATCCATTTGATATAAGATGATATCATGATTAATAGCATAAGAAAGAAGTAACCTGATTGCTTCCAGTCTTGCAACTGGAGCAAATGTCTCAGTGTAGTCAATTCCTTCTTGCTGGCTGTACCCTTGAGCTACTAATCTAGCCTTGTTTCTGATCACTTCTCCTTGTTCATTTAGCTTGTTCCTGAACACCCATTTTGTTCCAATGATGTTCTTCTGATCAGGTCTTGCCACAAGATCCCATACATCATTCCTTTGGAACTGGTTCAGCTCTTCTTGCATTGCTACAATCCAACCATCATCAGCAAGTGCTTCATCAGCAGTTGTGGGTTCAATCATGGATAGCAGGCCAAGCATGGACTCATTCTGAGTGAATGCTGATCTTGTCTTCCTTGGACTGTTCTTGTTTCCAATGATTAACTCCTCAGGATGTGAAGACTTGTACTTGAATGAGGTTCTGGGTGGATTAGCTTCTGAAGGGCCACCAGGGATTTGTTCAGAACCATGCTGGTTTTGATTAGCATCAGGAGTAGTGTCATTGCTGGAGAGTTTCTCAGAGTCTTCATTGTTTTCAGCTTCTGAACCTTCATCAGAACCTGAACTGGGTTCAGCTTCTGAAGGCTCTTCTGAGATTCTGACATCTGCAAAACTCTCAACCAGCTCTGGTATTTCACTACCAGGCTTCTTATCATCAAACCTAATGTGTATAGCTTCTTCAACAACATGTGTTTCAGAATTATACACTCTGTATGCCTTGGATCTCTCTGAGTATCCTAAAAAGGTACCCTTTTGAGCCTTGGCATCAAATTTCTTTAGGTAGACCTTATTGTTCAGTATGTAACATGTACAACCAAACTGATGAAAATAAGAGATACTTGGTTTTCTTCCTTTAAATAATTCATATGAAGTTTTATTCAGAATGGGTCTTATATAGATCCTGTTCTGAATATAACATGTTGTGTTTACAGCTTCTGCCCAAAAGTACTTAGCAATTTTTGATTCATGGATCATGGTTCTGGCCATCTCTTGTAAAGACCTGTTCTTTCTCTCTACAACTCCATTTTGTTGTGGAGTTCTTGGAGATGAGAAATCATGGAAAATTCCATGATCTTCACAAAAGTTTTCAAAAGGTTCATTTTCAAATTCACCACCATGATCACTTCTGATTTTCAAAATTTTCAAATCAGTTTCTGTTTGTACTTGTTTGCAGAATTTGAAAAACACATCATATGTTTCATTTTTGGTTCCGAGGAATTTAACCCAAGTCCACCTACTATAATCATCAACAATAACAAGTCCATACTTCTTCCCATTGATTGAAGCAGTTCCAACAGGACCCAACAAATCAATGTGAAGGAGTTCTAGAGGTTTTGAGGTGGAAACAATGTTCTTTGGTTTAAAAGAAGTTTTAGAAAACTTTCCAATTTGGCATGCACTGCACAGTGCATCTGAGTGATAATCAATTTGGGGCAAGCCTCTGACCAGCTGTAACTTGCTAAGCTTGGAGATGAGTCTCCAGTTTGCATGTCCCAGCCTTTTGTGCCAGACCCATTTCTCATCACTCACAGACAGAAGGCAAACTACCTTCTGCTGAACCAATTCAGAAAAATTAATTTTGTAAACATTGTTTTTCCTGCTGCCTCTGATCACTACAAACTTATCTTTGCTACTGATTACAGTGCAAGTGTTCTTATTAAACAGGACTTCATAATTACTATCACATAATTGACTTATGCTAAGTAGGTTATGCCTAAGTCCATCTACCAGCCAAACATTATCAATGTACAGGGAAGAATTACCTATCTTACCAGTACCAATGATCTTTCCTTTCTGACTTCCTCCAAATCCCACAGTTCCTCCCTCTTTCAGAGTTAGGGTTTGGAACATAGTCTTGTCCCCTGTCATATGATGCGAGCATCCACTGTCCAGGTACCAGGACCTTTCCTTTTCTTTGGATGACAAGCATATCTGCAATTGAAATGATTTCAGACTTAGGTACCCAGATTTTCATGGGTCCTTTGGGGTTAGTCTTGAAAGGTTTTGGCTTCTTGTGTCTGAAGTTTTGATATTCAGACTTGTTCTCATACTTTGGATATGAATCCTTGTATTTAGAATAAGTCTGAGTTTCAGAACCTGAGTGCTTCAGAACCTGAGTTCTCAAAGGTTTGGACTCATACTTCTTCAGAACCTGAGACTTGAAGGTCTTTGGTTCTGATTTGTTCAGAGTCTGACCTTTTGAATACTTTGGTTCTGATCTCCTCAGAATTCTAACTCTGTTTACTTCAGGCATAAGGCAAGCTTCAGTTTTGCCTTTCTTAAAACAGTTTGAAGCAGAAAACTGGTTGGTTTGCTTTGGCTTGCTTTGCCTAACATTCTGAGATTGAAAATGTTTTACATTGACTGGTTTAACAGATTTTGAAGTTTTAATAAACCCAGTCTTAGAAAAATTTGAATCAGTTTTAATCAGATTCTGAGACTTACTAGTTCCAGGTTCTGAACACTTCAGATTCTGAACAGGTTTAAGTTCAGAGTCTGATTTCCTCTTACTCTTAGGCTTAGGACCTTTTGGCTTGGATTTAGGCAAGGTTTTAACAGTTGCCTTTATCTTACCCTTAGGCTCAGGAGCTTCAGAGTCTGAGTTGTTCAGAACTTCTGACTTAGTCTCTGATTCTGATACTTTCAATTTCTTAGATTTATCAGAAGCAGGCACAAAGCATACACCATTGCCTTTTAAAATATTTTCAGAACATGAAGGTGATTTTAAATCATTTGAAGGTTTGAATAAATCATAGCCAATGCCTTCACCTTTGTTTATGATCATATTATACATCATAGAGGCAACTTTGGTTCTATTGAATCCAGTTAACATGAAATCCTGAAGAGCTATTTCCTGATCATTAGGAACCTCTTCAGATTTCTTATGAGCCTCTTTTCTGAGTTCCTCAACTTCCTCATCATATTCAAAAATTTGATTCTGAAGTTTAAGGTTTTCCTCAGACAGCAAGTTTGTTTGATTTTTCAAAGTCTTAATTTCTTTTAACTTGCTTTTAAGGTGACTCATAAGATCATTAACTGTTTCAATTAAATCAGATCTAGAGAGTTCAGAATATACCTCATCTTCTTCATCAGAATCTGAACATGATTCTGCATCAGAAGATGCAATTGCCATTAGGGCCAGGTTTGCTTCTTCCTCATCAGATTCTGACTCATTATCCAGATCATCCCATGTTGCCATGAGACTCTTTTTAAGCTTATTTCTGAAACTGCTGGACTTTGAGCTGGACTTCTTTGCTTTTTCCTTTGATTTTTCCTTCTGAAGATCAGGACAATCAGCAATGAAGTGGCCAGGCTTTTTGCAGTTGTAGCAGCTTTCTTTCTGGATATCCCTCTTTGAACTAGATCCTCTAAAGTTGCTGCTTCTGTTAGAGAACTTTTTCTTTCTGTTCATCAGATACTGAAGTCTTTTAGAAATCATTGCAAGCTCATCAGCATCTGAATCTTCATCAGAATTTCCCTCAGGAAACTCTTCTTCAGATTCAATAGCTTTCAAAGCTTTAGCAGGTTTTCTTTTAGACTTCAGAGCCAATGTTTTTGGTTCTCTAACAGACTCATCCTCATTGAGTCCCAGTTCATGCACTTTGACAGAGCTTATAAGATCCTCAATACTTAAAGTATTCAGATCCTTAGCTTCCTCAATGGCAGTCACTTTAGGTCTCCATTTGGATGGCAGACTTCTAAGGATTTTATTCACATGGTCAGCTGTGGTATAACTCTTCTTCAGAATCTGAAGTCCAGAAACCAGAGTCTGAAATCTTGAGAACATAGTCTCAATATTTTCATCCTCTTTCATTCTGAACAATTCATATTGCTGAACAAGTATGTTTGCCTTAGCTTCTCTAACTTTCTGATTACCTTCATAGTTAGAGCAGAGGGATGTGAATATTGCCTTTGCAGTGGACTTGTCACTCAGCTTCTGATACTCAGTGTGAGGCAATGAGTCCACAATGATACCTCTGACATGATGATGCTTCCTATAGGTCTTTCTTTCTGCATCACTCAGAGATCTTCTGTTGACAGCAACACCTTCTTCATCAACTGGAATGGTGATTCCATCTTCTATGATGTCCCATAGAGTATCATCAATCCCAATAATGTGACTATACATTTTACTCTTCCACCAAGAGAATTTTTCTGGGTCACCAGTAAACATAGGAGGTTTATTGTGTGACCTAGACTTCTTTTCTTCAGTACTATAGTCATATTGGACATTTCTTTGATTTCTGGGAGATGGTGGATTTCTGGGAGAGGGTGGAGGTGACTCACTTGTTGAGGCCATGTTTTTCTCAGGATCCTACTGACACACTGTTAAGTGTTAATATCAGAACCGGAGCTCTGATACCAACTGAAGGTGAGAAAAACAAACACACAAGAAGGGGGGGTTGAATTGTGTGACTCTAAAAACTTGTTCTTTTTCTTTTCAAAACTTAAGGTTCAGTTCAGAAGCTGATATGATCAGTTCTGAACAAATATCAGAAGTTAAATGCAGCGGATTTAAACAAGTTAAGGAGTAAGGGAATAGAGAGACACACAGAAATTATACAGGTTCCTTCTCAATGTGAGAAGTAGTCCTGTCCCCTTGTATCCAACAAGAAAGTTCACTATAATCTGAAGATTACACAATGTGCTCAACCACTAAGGAAGAGACTTCCAGTTGCTCAATCACAAAGAAAGAGACTTCTATGCTCAACCACCAAGGAAGAGGCTTCCAATGCTCAAGTCACTAAGACAAGAGACTTCCCAATGCTCAAGTCACTAAGACAAGAGACTTCTGACTCAGACCACAAAGGAATGAGGTTACAATTGCTTAGTATACAGACTAAGACTTTGAGGGACCAAACTGGTTTACAAGTAAAGGAGTTTGGGATGAACACTTGATCAAATATCAGAGGTGTTCTCTTAATACAACACAGGTTAAGACTCTTAACCTTTAGAAATTCTAAGTTACAAAGACTGAAGAATTTCTAAGAGATTTGAACTCTGACAGTTTTTACACAGAAAACAGAGCAAGGTTTCAGCAATGCGTTTCAAAGAGTCTTCAACATTTTCTTCTTCAAATCTTCCTCCTTTTATAGATAAAAATAGAGCTGTTGAAGATTTGCTGGAAATCAGGAAATTAGCCGTTGCAATTGGACTAGGTTGCTGCAAATGTGTGCTGCACTTTTTCTGTCAGAACAGGGCAGGTGCCATTTTTGAATTGGCCCACCTTAAAAACTGGAGAATGTTTGGGTCAGGGAGACAACTGTTCCATTGAGTTGTTCTGACACCTCCAGGCATTAAATGCGCACAGTACTGGTCAAAATCCATGCCACATCAGCTTCAGAAGCTTCTCAGTGAACAGTGATCAGAAGCTGCTTCAGTTGTACGGATCAGAAGCTGGCTTCAGGAGTTGACTGTTGCGTTGACTTCATCAGAGGCACTCAGTCTTCAGAAGCTGCCTTCAGACTTCAGAAGCTGCACTTCAGGAGCATCACTTCAGGAGTACTTCAGAGGCTTCACTTCAGTAGCACTTGTTCAGGACCTCTTCAGAAGCTCTTACTTCAGGAGCACTTCCTCAGAAGCGTTTCTTCAGGACCAGTTTTCCTTTTGGCTTTGCAACCATGCTTCTTGGCTTTCCTTCTTGCTCTTTAGCTTGTTCTTCATAACCATTATCAATCAATACTTATTAAGCATGTGGTTCTGAAACACTTGAACAAAGCATTAGCAAATAACCAATTTTCTCTTTAACACTTTGTTATCATCAAAACCATAAAGAGAGATATGTTTACACATAAATGTTTCAACAATCTCCCCCTTTATACATAAGGGACTTGTTAAACACATTTTGTTCCAACACCAAGTGACTTCACAGAAATGGTAAACATGGGCGTACGTTTGGAGGATGCGGTCCGAGAAGGACGCTTAGTGAAGGAAAGTGCTCCATCTAGCAGCACAAAGAGATTCGGGGGTAGCTACCCAAGGAAGAAAGAGCAAGATATTGGCATGATTGGCCACGGAGGACCTCATCAAGGGTACTTGGCATATCCACATGTCTCTGCCATTTCACCTTCCATCTTTACACCTCCAAACTATCAAATTCAGGTCCCGCAAAGGCCTCCCCCTCATTATCAACAATCATATCAACAACAACACCCACAAAATCCACAACAACATTATCAACAGCCACGCCCACAAGGTCAGCAACAATTCCGACCTCAAGCACCTCAACTACCTTTTAATCATCAGAATCGCCCAAGAGCGGCATTCGATCCGATACCCATGAAGTACGCGGACTTGCTCCCGGCTTTACTTACGAGAAATCTCGTACAAACAAGAGCACCATCTCCCGTACCAAGTGTATTACCTCCATGGCATCGCCCTGACCTTACTTGTGCATACCATCAAGGGGCACCAGGCCATGACATTGAACGTTGCCTTGCTCTAAAAAATGAGGTCCAAAGGCTAGTCCGTACCAAAGTGTTGACCTTCAAGGACTCAAACCCGAATGTCCAAACTAACCTGTTGCCGAACCATGGCTCCTCAATCAACATGGTTCAAGAACACCAAGGAACCAGTCCTATTTTGAAAGCCCAAAATATCAGGACGCCTTTGGTTCCACTACACATCAAGATGTGTAAAGCAGCTATGTTCGAGCACGATCACGCTAGTTGCGAAGAGTGTTCGGTAAGTACTCAAAGATGTATGCAAATCCAAAAAGACATACAAGGACTAATGGACAAAAAGGAGCTTGTTGTCACCAAAAAGGACGAAAGTGTGTGTGTCATAATCCCGGAGTTTGATATCCCGGAACATTTGGAATTAGCCTTCAGCAGCCAAGAGCCTGCCGCTACTCCACTCGTAATATGCTTACCGGGGCCTGCCATATACACTTCCAACAAAGCAGTTCCCTACAAGTACCTTGCGACCATGATGAATAACTGCCAAGAGATGCCTATTCCCCCCTTAGCCCCTGTCGGTAATATCACGGACAGCAGCAAAGTGCTAAGGAGCGGACATGTTCTTCCCACAACAGTCCAAGAGAAGGTCAGCACCCTGGTATTTAAACCGAAACCAACCCAAGACCCCTGCACGAGCAAAGATGTAGGTCAGTCCAGTGGGGCAAATGCCGATTCAGATCTCGATGAGGTATTGAAGCTAATCAAGAAGAGCGAATACAAGGTCGTGGACCAGTTGTTGCAAACGCCTTCCAAAATCTCTATGTTGTCCTTATTGTTAAACTCCGACGCACATAGAGAATCATTAATGAGGGTCTTGGACCAAGCCTTCGTGGAGCACGACATAACCCTCGGCCAATTCGGAGGCATTGTCGGAAACATCACTGTCTGCAATAGCTTAAGCTTCAGTGATGAAGAACTCCCGGAGCAAGGAAGGCACCATAATTTGGCATTACATATATCGGTAAACTGCAAGTCGGATGCTTTATCAAACGTACTTGTAGACACCGGCTCTTCATTGAACGTAATGGCCAAGACAACCCTTGACCAGCTTTCCTACCAGGGGACCCCCATGAGGCAAAGTGGGGTAGTCGTTAAAGCCTTCGATGGCTCGAAGAAATCAGTGATCGGGGAGGTGGATTTACCTATTACAATCGGACCATCTATCTTCCAAATAACCTTCCAAATAATGGATATACAAGCAGCGTATAGTTGTTTGTTAGGCCGACCGTGGATCCACGAGGCCGGAGCAGTGACATCCACACTGCATCAAAAACTGAAATTTGTGAAGAATGGGAAGCTAGTCACTGTGGGAGGAGAGGAAGCTCTGTTAATCAGCCATCTGTCGGCTTTCTCGTTCATCGGTGCTGATATCGTTGATGGGACATCATTCCAAGGTCTTTCCTTAGATGATGAGAGTGCCACAAAGAATGGAGCGTCCATGTCTTCTTTCAAGAGCGCACAAAGAGCAGTGCAAGATGACTTACTCCCAGATTGGGGAAAGACAATAAGTCTGCCGGAGCGTAAGCATAGAGAGGGGTTAGGTTTCACTCCAACTACAAGAATCACCGAACCAAGCTCTAAGCATTGAACCGCTCGAGAACATCTTTCGCAGTGCCAGTTTCATTCACTCCACAAAGGAAACCAACGCCATCACTGAAGATGGGCCGGAAGAAACAGCACATGTCCATGTAACGCCCGGAGGAGCTTGCCGCAATTGGGTTGCTGTCGATGTTCCTTCTGTTATCTAGTCTTCAAAGTAATGTGTTTGTTTATTTATCTTTTTCAAAAAAACAAAAAAAAACCCCCTTCGTCTCGCCCGAAGCGAAGGGAGACTCATGTAGGGCTTGTTTAATATACTATCATCAATTAATAAAAATCGTTTGTTTCTATCGCAACCTCTACGTATTTATACGTTGTCTTTTTCTTTTTATTTTCAAAAAAAAAACCAAAGAAACATTTTCTATTTTCAAAGAGTCTGCATCTTTTCATCTTTTACTAAAATCAATCATCCATCATATGCAGACTAAGCACCCATAAACCCGTTGAACACCTTAACCCTAGGCTCCCTCCCAACTTTGAATTTCCTGTTTACGAAACGGAAGAGGAAGAGGATGAAGAAATCCCGGATGAGATCAAGCGCCTACTAGAGCAAGAGAGGAAGACCATTCAGCCTCACGAGGAAACGGTAGAGGTTATCAACTTGGGTTCCGAAAAAGAAAAGAAAGAAGTTAAGATTGGAGCGTTATTGGATGCGCCCGTCAAAGAGAAAATAGTCAAGCTTCTTGAGGAATATGTGGATATTTTTGCATGGTCATACCAAGATATGCCAGGATTGGATCCTGAGATTGTGGAGCACCACTTACCTCTAAAACCTGAATGTCCGCCAGTCAAGCAGAAGTTGAGAAGAACTCGCGCTGACATGGCTCTTAAGATCAAAGAGGAAGTGCAAAAGCAAATTAATGCTGGATTTCTTGTTACCTCGGAATATCCTCAATGGTTAGCCAACATAGTGCCGGTTTCCAAGAAGGATGGTAAAGTCAGGATGTGTGTCGACTATCGAGATTTAAACAAGGCTAGTCCAAAGGACGACTTCCCTTTACCTCACATTGACATATTGGTCGACAATACTGCCAAATCCAAGGTTTTCTCCTTCATGGATGGCTTTTCGGGATACAATCAGATTAAAATGGCTGTTGAGGATAGAGAAAAAACGTCTTTCATTACACCTTGGGGCACCTTCTGCTATCAAGTGATGCCTTTTGGCCTAACAAATGCGGGTGCTACCTACCAAAGGGGCATGACTACTCTCTTCCACGACATGATACACAAAGAAATTGAAGTGTATGTCGACGACATGATTGTCAAATCAGGAACTGAGGAAGAGCATGTCGAATATTTGTTAAAGATGTTTCAACGCCTGAGAAAATATCGGCTTCGCCTGAACCCCAACAAATGTACGTTCAGTGTAACGACCCTATTTTCGTATGTTATATTTTTATATATTTTATTTTATGGATTTGTATTTAAAAATATTTTCTCGTAATCGAGAAATAATTATTTAGCGCGAGCGTAAGTTCGTAATCGAGTTTTTAGGATTTTGGGCGAAATTGGGCCTAAGGCGTGAATAGTATTGGGCTTTTGAGTTTATGAGTAGTAATGATCCTATGTATATGATAGTAGTAAGCTTAGATGAAAATGGAAGGCTAGGATTGGTCTTTGAGAGTTAGTAAGGAATGGATGGCCAAGATTGATTTGATTGGGTTATAAGATTATCACAAAGACTTTCCACAATCACTATTCATTGTCTTTTGGAGAAGATTGGAACCGTGAGAGAGAAGGGAAAAACAGGGGAAAAGCAAGAGAAGCTAGGGCAAGAGCAAAAGAGCAAGAGAAAGCTTGGAACTTTCGTTGATTCATCGATTTTGAGGTAAGAGAGGTAGTATTGCTTATTCACAAGTGATTTTGAGAAGGGGAGAATGTCTATTTCTCCATCCCAAACTTCTCCTTTCACTTTATCTAGGTTTTGATGGAAAGTTTTTATGATTAAAGTTGTTAATGGTCATGTTATGCTTATTTGATGCTAAGTGATGTTGCTAGTATGTTTAATTGAAGTTATATGATGTTTATCTATGTTTTGGGTATTCGAAAATGTTGTTGTTGTTCAAGAAAAGCTTGGGTAAAACCCTAACATGGTGATTTTGTTAAGGGCATCATGTTGTGTGAGTATGTGTTATATAATACTTGGAATGGCTGTTAGGAACTAATAGAGTGTGTCTAAGGTTTTGAAAGGGGTTTTGAGTTTGATAATAGTATAAATTGATGTGTGGGAATTGATGAATATAATTGAATTGATATGGTATCCAAAGGATTGGATTTACCTTAGAAACATTTATGTTTATTTGGAGTTTTGGTTTAGTATGATGTTGTTGATGATGTTGTGAACCATGTTTGATGATTTATGCATATTTGTATTATGGTTGGCCATGAGTGCCTACTTGTTGAAGTTAGCATGAGTATTGGTAGTGTACACACATATTTGAGCATATGTAGGTGTAAATATCAATAATTGCTAAGTGAACATACATGCATTTCATGATGGTATGTATGCTCTTTATGGGTAAGAATGAAATCCAATTATTATTGGTCATATGCACGACTGTCTTTATGGCGAATGAGAGGTGCAGAAGTAATCCAGCTTCGGTTGGTCAAGTGTACGACTGTCTTTATGGCGAATGAGAGGTACACAAGGGATATAAGTTTATCCAACAGTCTGCCATGACTCAAATCTGAGCAGGAATTGGTACCACATGCATTAGAGTGCATTTTAGGAACATACATTCTACTTGACATTAGTGTGCACTTTAGGGATTATGTGTGCATGGTAATTGATAATTTGATAATTTCCATCTGTTTGATTTAATTGCTTAAAGTGTTGATATGTTTTGAGTACTTGTGATTAATGAATAAATGTTTGACGATAATTGATGATGCATGTGCGTGAGTTAGAATATGCATGATAGGTAAAGTGTAGGTACCCTACTTATTCTTGTGTTGATTAGTTATGTACTATTATGCTTGATCATACGAATAAGAATGAATTGTGCTTCGTGTGGGGTTGATGAGTTTTGTGCTTCGTGTGGGGTTGATGAGTTTTGTGCTTCGTGTGGGGTTGATGAGTTTTGTGCTTCGTGTGGGGTTGATGAGTTTTGTGCTTTGTCAATTACGTGTGGGGTTGAGGAGTTTTGTGTTTTGTCGATTACGTGTTGTGTTTTGGTTATGTATAATAATGTGTTATTTATACATGTTTATTGGTTGTGATACTAACACTCTCTGTTTTGTGTTATTTGCTGGATCTTTGGGGATCCAGAATATCAGGGTGACGAGGCTATCGTCGAGGAGTAGCATTTTGCTGTTTAGAAGCTTGCGTAGTGGTGAGGGCATAGCTTAGCTATCCTTACTTTTTTTTTGTACTAGGTGTTGTATCCTAGTTAGAGTTTAGGGCTCTGATAGTTGTAACACTACTTTGGGTATCTGAACGTGTATGTATAAATTTGGTAATGGTCTCTGTTGTAGATTTGGATGTTAGTTTTCTAATGCCGTTGGTTTGACGTCAAAACGATTTATAGAACTTGAGTTATGGTCAAATTTCTGCATAACTTTCTGCATAACTTTCTGCACAACTTTTCCGAATTTGAAATGAAAACTGGTACTGATCGGTACAGAATTGGCCTTGGGTGTAAACATGAAAGTTTTAGATAATTTTGTTAGCTTTCCAGTGGTTTTGGTTTGACGTGAAAATGACCTTTAGTTTTTGAGTTATGATGAAAATACTCCAAGGAGGTCTTAGTGAAATTGTGCTGTGACAGCATTTTCTGTTTCATGTTTTTTGTGTCTTTTTCACACGTCTCTGTTTTAAATTGGTCTTTGGTATAAACATGTGAAATGTTGTAATGTGTTTTGAAAACGGAAAGAAAATGACGCAATCGATTTCGTGAACATTGAGCATAGAAGGGGTATGAGCATAGAAGGGGTATCCTGTTAGAAGGGGTATCGCCATTTGTTGATTGTCCGTGTTTGTTATTTTTCCGCTGCTGTATGTGAATCAAATATAGTTTGATCTGTTGATGTTTATGAAAATGCGTTTTCATTATGTTGTAACTTCCTATGTCCTTAACGTTTTTTTTTATTAAAGTTAATAATCGGCGGTTAAGGGTTAGGGTGTTACATTCAGCGTGAGATCGGGAAAACTCCTAGGTTTCATTGTCAGTCAAAAGGGTATCGAGGTAGATCCCGATAAGGTCAAAGCTATCAGAGAAATGCCTGCTCTTCAAACTGAGAAGCAAGTAAGGGGATTTCTAGGACGTTTAAATTACATCTCTAGATTCATATCCCACATGACAGCCACTTGTGGACCCATCTTCAAGCTGCTCCGCAAAAATCAAGAAGTGGTATGGACAGAAAATTGACAGAAAGCTTTTGACAGCATCAAGGAGTACCTGCTAGAACCTCCAATACTTATTCCTCCAGTCGAAGGAAGACCTTTGATCATGTACTTAACCGTATTGGAGGACTCCATGGGTTGTGTACTCGGACAACAAGACGAGACCGGTAGGAAAGAGCACGCCGTCTACTACCTAAGCAAGAAGTTTACGGACTGCGGGTCCCGATACTCTCTACTCGAAAAGACTTGTTGTGCATTAGCCTGGGCTGCTAGGCGTCTTCGCCACTACATGCTCAATCATACTACTTGGTTGATATCCAAAATGGATCCAATCAAGTACATCTTTGAAAAACCCGCCTTAACCGGAAGGATCGCCCGTTGGCAGATGTCGTTATCAGAATACGACATCGAATACCACAATCAGAAAGCTATCAAAGCCAGCATTCTTGCCGACCATTTGGCTCATCAACCAATTGAGGATTATCAACCAATCAAGTTTGACTTCCCCGATGAAGAAATCATGTATCTAAAGATGAAGGATTGTGACGAACCACTACTCGGCGAAGGTCCAGATCCCGAATCTAGATGGAAGTTAATCTTTGATGGAGCAGTAAATGTCTATGGCAACGGAATTGGGGCAGTCATCGTCACCCCTTAGGGCAAACATCTCCCTTTTGCTGCAAGACTATCATTCGACTGTACAAACAATATGGCAGAGTATGAAGCTTGTATCTTAGGAATTGAGGAAGCCATCGATCTAAGGATCAAGAACCTCGATTTTTACGGAGACTCAGCTCTTGTGATTAATCAAATCAATGGAGATTGGGAAACTCGCCACACCGGCTTGATCCCTTACAAAGATTACGCAAGACGTTTGCTAACTTTTTTCAACAAAGTCAAGCTGCATCACATTCCTCGAGACGAGAATCAAATGGCAGATGCTTTGGCAACTTTGTCTTCTATGTATGAGGTCAGTCGCGCGGAATGAAATCCCAACAATCAAAGTTCAACACCTAGAAAGACCTGCGCATGTATTTGCAGCCGAAGCAGTCATGGATGACCAGCCATGGTTCCATGACATCAAATGTTTCCTCCAAAAGAAAGAGTACCCACATGGGGCATCCAACAAGGATAAGAAAACTCTGCGAAGATTAGCCGGCAACTTCTTTCTAAACGGAGAAGTTTTATACAAGAGGAATTTTGATATGGTGCTGCTCAGATGTGTTGACGAGCAAGAAGCGGATCTCCTACTGCATGAGATACATGAAGGTTCCTTCGGAACTCATTCCAGCGGACACACAATGGCTAGGAAGATCTTAAGAGCCGGATATTACTGGATGACCTTGGAAAGCGATTGCTACAAGCATGCCAGGAAATGCCACAAATGTCAAATTTATGCGGACAAGATCCACATGCCACCAACGACTCTGAATGTCCTCTCTTCACCATGGCCTTTCTCCATGTGGGGCATTGACATGATTGGTAGGATTGAACCCAAAGCTTCAAATGAACATCGCTTCATCCTAGTAGCAATCGACTACTTCACCAAATGGGTTGAGGCTGCATCGTATGCCAACGTCACCAAACAAGTGGTGGTCCGATTTATTAAGAATCATATCATCTGTCGATATGGTATTCCCAACAAGATCATCACAGACAATGGGACCAATCTGAATAACAAAATGATGAAGGAGCTATGCAAAGAGTTCAAGATCGAGCATCATAACTCTTCTCCTTATAGACCCCAGATGAATGATGCGGTTGAAGCTGCAAACAAAAACATCAAGAAAATAGTGCAAAAGATGGTAGTCACATACAAGGATTGGCATGAAATGCTACCATATGCCTTGCACGGGTATCGTACTTCCGTACGTACATCAACAGGGGCGACCCCTTTCTCTTTAGTATACGGCATGGAAGCAGTGCTCCCCGTAGAAGTCGAAATCCCGTCATTGAGAATCTTGATGGAAGCTAAGTTGTCAGAAGCTGAATGGTGTCAGAACAGATACGATCAGTTGAACTTAATCGAAGAAAAACGCATGACAGTTTTATGTCATGGACAACTGTATCAACAGAGGATGAAACAAGCTTTTGACAAGAAAGTTCCTCCCCGGGAAATCCAAGAAGGAGACCTCGTGCTCAAAAGGATCCTATCTTTTCAACCCGATTCTAGGGGAAAATGGACGCCTAACTACGAAGGTCCTTATGTTGTCAAGAGAGTTTTCTCCGGAGGAGCCTTGATTCTCACAACAATGGACAGGGAGGATTTTCCGCATCCTGTGAACTCCGATGTAGTCAAGAAATACTTTGTCTAGAAACAAAAAAAACGTCTCGGTGGACTGAAAACCTGAAAGGGCGGTCCAGGCAAAAATTAGAGACATAAAACAGAAATAATCATCCTGATAGGTCAAACATCTGAAAGGACGACCTATGCAAAAAATCAAGGATCAAAAGACAAAGTAACTACATCGGATTGGTCGTAATCCGTTTGGGACACCTCAATTGTCTAAAGACTCCGAATCGGAAGCATCCAAACAAGGGATTCAAAGTTGTTAGGGATACTAGTGGCCATCGTGTTCAATGTACCCTCCCTTTTATATTTACCATTTTTTCAGACTTTGTAAGATTCGTGGAGCCACGCCTTTGGCAGGCTACCACCCCATAAATAAATTTCATTTCCCAACATTCTTTACCTTTTATCAAATTCCTTTCATGCATTTTTATTCTTGTTGATAGTACTTCAAAACAAAAAACTTTTTCAAAATTTATTTTGTGAGTCTTTTATTTTTTATCAAAAACAAACACATTCATTTCGAACTCGTGAATATTCGGAGTGTACATCGATGTCTGTCCTTAAAGCAGATAAAGTTTCGCAGGCCGAGCATGGTGTGCGCACCTCGTTTTTTTCCTCGGGAAAAAGACGCGCAAATCCTCCGAGGTCGTTCGCAAACGCTCGGAGGGCCTTTGTGAAGCCGCCACCAAAGTTTTTGTGTAAAGGGAACGTTGATAAACCCTTAAGTTTTTTTTTGTTGTAAAGGGAAACGATAATAAAACCCTTTAGACGATGAGGATAAGGATTTGGTCATCGCAACCATTGTCGGGTTCGGGAGTCGATTACGCAAGGGGAAGGTATTAGCACCCCTCACGCCCGTTGTACTCAACGGGAACCTTCTATTTGGTTTAAAGCTTGAATTGTTTTTTAAATACTTTGCATGCATGTTCATTTATGTTAAAAACATAATAAAAGGGGGAAAAGAGATAAAAACAAACGAAAGAAAGAAAAAAAAAAAAGTTTTTATTATTGCGCTTGACAAGGTGTCGATCTTGCTCCTACGTATCTCCCGGTAGTCGGAGAATTCAAAGCGTACGTAGTTCTTTGGTAGAAAAACGTACATGTGTTGGTTGATTTTAAATGGACGATGTTTTAACCGAATTCTTGCGATTAAAACGTAGCTTGTATGCTCGCACTTGGAGACTTATTAAGCGTTTGTTCGTGAATCACATTAGAATTGTTAAAAGGTACGTCCGTTAGAGTAAAGGGTTGAATTGGTCTCTATGGGACCAAGGGAGGTGCAATGGACTCAAACGAGTCAAACATTGACCAAGTGGACTCAAACGAGTCAGGCGATTGTTCGATTGATCCACTGAGATCAAGAACGGGTACAATGGACTCGGACGAGTCGAACATTGACCGAGTGGACTCAAATGAGTCGAGGGGTTGAGTCTAATGGCCAACGGGGGACCAAAAGATTTGGATTGACCACAAGGGGCCAAGATTTGGTTTGGTTAGGGTTGTACATATTGAAAAAAAGGGAATGACGATTGTCCGAGCGACGAGACATACGTCACGCATTCGTACAATCGGGGCGATGGAGAGACATACGTCACACCATCCCTTTTTCATTCATGTTTTTGGGTTGAATCCCTTAGAAATCCCAAGGTATGTCAAAACATTTGGTTTGAAAACCCAAAATGGGAAGGTTTAGCAAATTTGCTAAAAAAACGCGCAAGTTCGTCTCATTTTGTGAAAATGCGAACGTAAACGGTGTATGTTCATCTTTGAGTTTTGAACATCATGAACAATATTTATTGTTCAAGTTTAGATTGAAATGATGAACATAGCTTGTTTGTTCATGCTTGTTTGAGAGTTTGGGAAGATAACTTGTTTTGCAAGTTATCCACAAAATGGTCATACGAACTTGTGATTTTGTCAAAATTATGCAAAATCCTTGTTGTGGTTTGAAGAACATGGGTTTAAAAACTCTTAGGTTCTGAGCTCTGGGGCTAGAACCTCAAAAATTGGTCATTTTGACACAAAAACTCAGGTTCTGAGTTCTGTCATGGTCGCACTGCGACCATGACTTCGCACTGCGAAGCATGCGAAATTTTGGGTTCAGAAGCTGTTTCTGAACTTTTGTTCAGAAACAACTTCTGAACACACTCAGGACCTTATAGATGGGTGAAAAACTTTGAGTTTTTGGGGTGAAAAAGGTTGGACAAACCAGTTTTGATGTTTTGAAAACCTTGGGATTTCTTTGAAATTCAAAAGGGGTTTTTTAGAATCAAATGGTTTTGAACCAAAATAGCTATGCAAACACAATTATAAATGCAAGATAAGTGCTTAGAAACTTACAGAACTCCTTAGCAAAGCTCCAGCTGCACTTGATTTGATTGGGTTGAAGGCTTTCACAAGAAGTTTGATATTGGTGATGGTTTTTGGAACTTTGGAAAGCTTTGTGTGGATTGATTGTTTCTGGTTATTTGTGGAGGTTTGTGAGCTAAAATGAGTAGAGTTTCTGCTCTTGAAATGTTGTTGTTAACTGTGTTTGTATCCTTGGGCATTGCCTTCTATTTATAGGCCAAAACCAAATCTTTTTCATCATTACACAATCCCAAAATTCAGCTGATTTGTGGCCAAGATTAAGCTGAATCCCTTTGCATTAAATGCTAATGGATAGAGGCAACCCTGCCTTGTACCAAGGGGCAAGATCCAGCTTGATTTCAGCCACAAATTCAACTAATTCTAGAAGGTAATGATGAAGAACAAAGCTGATTTGCAATTGGCTAATGCTTGGGGATCAATCCTTGCAATCTCAATGGTTGGTCAATGAAAACGTGCACTGTAATGTGCAGAGATTGAGGGATGAAAAGGCTACTTATGGCTGGTGTGAGAGGGTGAAAAGCTGCTGCAAAACAGAGTAGGCAATCATGGTTTTTTCAAGTGAAAAATCCAGCTGGTTTGACTGGTTTTGGGGGGAGCAAGCAGGAGGAAAGTCCTCAAGCAGGTGGCTGGCAACCTTGTGGTGGTTAGCAGGTCACATGGGAGGGGCTAGAGCTGCCCAAGGGCAAGCCCACTTGCTTGTCACATGCTAGGTTGGAAGAAAAAGCTTCCAACCTTGGCATTAATGGCAAGTCCTTCAATTCTGGTTTTGCTTGGCCCAATTAGCCATGAATGCTACTTAAAATAAATGTGGAAATGATATGCAACAAATTCTGGAATTAAATCAAAGAAACCAAAAATCTGCAGAAAAATCGCAGACTTCGTAGTGCGAAGTGAGCTTCGCAGTGCGAAGTCCTCAATTTTGAAATGTTGACTTTTCTGTTGACTTTTGTTGACTTTTGACTTTTTTCCCCTCTTTGATTTTTTTGATTTTTTTTTGTTTTAAAATGCTTAGGACAAAATTAGGGTACTACAGCTGCCCCTACTTAATTGTGTCTTCGCATAGAGTGCGTGAGTGCCGAGGGCATCTCATGAACTCTTTGCGAAGATCAATTAAGTAAAAAGAAGGACCCGAATTTTGTCCTTCGCGAAATGCAAATGCAATGGTTGAAAAAGGTTGATCGTATCCAGCCGCTAACACTGGAGGTAGATCCACTGGGGGATGAAGGTAATCTTATCTAGGCACTGCTTCTAGAGGTCGATTCCTGAGGATGGTGATTTACTCTAGGATGTCACTAGAGGTGGAACGTTGAGGTAGGTGATCTTATCTAGGTACTGCTTCTAGAGGTCGATACCTAAGATGGAGGTTTACTCTAGGTACTGCTTCTAGAGGTGGATACCTAAGCTAGGTGATCTTATTCAGGTACTGCTTCTGAATGTCGATTCCTAACGAGTTGTGATCTTATTCAGCCGCTAACACTGAAGGTCGATACACTGGGGGAGGTGATCTACTCTAGGTACTGCTTCTAGAGATCGATACCTAAACTAGGTGATCTTATTCAGGCACTGCTTCTGAATATCGATTCCTAACGAGCTGCGGTCTTACCCTAAATAGGTGCCCCTGGTTGAATGTTGATGGATGTTGGTGAATATGTGATACTCACTGGAGAATCCTTGTTGAGGATGCATGTTTTATGAAATGAAATGCATGTGTATGAATGGTTTTAAATATGCATGCATGAATAAAATAATGTTGGTTGGGTGCCGAGCAGAGTCGGTCTTTGTTTGTGGTTGTGTTCATGACAGTTGGGCTTTCTCTTTTTTGTTGGTTTGTTTTTTGGTTGGTCGGTTTGGAAGGACAAGGTCCTTTGCCTACATACCCAAATGGGATCAAAACCGGTGTAGTTCAAGCCATGCCCGAAGATTTGTGTGGGTTTGCCAATAATGATTGGACTTTTGTTTAGGGTTGAGACTCCCTGGGGAATATCAATAAAATTTGGGCTTTATTGTGGGCCAATGAAAATTGGGCTTTGGTTTGTTGTGCTTGACAAGATGATGATCTTGCTCCTACGTATCTCCTGGTGGGATGGAGAATTCAAAGCTTACGTAGTTCTTTGGTTTGCCAATGAATATTGGACTTTTGGTTTGCCAATGAAAATTGGGCTTTGGTTGTTACATCACTGGGGATATAAGGATCAATTTGGAAACATGATCGATATCCGGCCTCAGTGGATGAAAAAGATGTATGGGGGGTGAGCTTTATTTGGGAAATTTGTTTCCTCCGACACCCGGGATCTTTGCGTTTTACGCGTCGTGAGCTACGCACTTGTTTCTGCTGAAGAGCATGAGTCTTAAAATGACTGATGCAAAGCTTCAAGTTTTGAGTCCCCTGATGCAATACCGGGGACCAACGAAATTCTTTCGACATTTAACGTCCAAGTAAAAAACACACATTTTTTTGTTTTTTTTTTATGTTATTCCCATATTTCAATGCATTATTTATCATGAATAAAAACACATTTTATGAGCAAGTAAGGACGCATAACAATGAAAAGGTTTTTTAAAAATGCTTTTGATTCAACGAAACTTAGTCCCTTGTGTGGGTAACTATTCGTGAAAATGTAATCCCTATAAGAGGTGATTACTGAGATAGAGAAAAAGGAAGAAACAAAAAGACAAATGGAAATTTGTTTGGGTTTCACGTGCTACTTTCCCTATGACTTCGAAATAACCTTTTTTTCGAAAGATGATAATGAGGTTGATTCTTTCCCTCTTGAACTCTGTCCGGACCTCACGTGCCGCAGTCTTTTGCCTTCTTTTTTTTGAAACCCCTAATTTTTACCTGGACCGCTCCTTCGAGTTTTCAGTCCACTGGGGTATATTTCCTTTTTTTGATGTCCTTAATTTTTGCCTAGACCGCCTTTTCAGGTTTTCGATCTACCAGGACGCTCTCTATTGCCTAAACCGCCCTTTTCGGGTTTTCGATTTAGCGAGCTCTTTTTTCTTTTTGGCATATATTTTTTTGACTGCGCCGGAGTTTATTGATAGGGGGATCCTTGTGGATGGGTAATACCTTTTTTCCAAGCATTAAGTCTCCTTCTCTAAATTCTCGAGAATGAACTTTCTTGTTGAGCTGTCCATGCCACCATGCTGTGAGGTGTTTCTCTTTTATGGGGTTTAGTTGGTCAAACCTTGTTTGTGTTTGAATGCCAATGGAAATTGGGCTTTGGGTGTTTGGATGCCGAATAAGGTCGGACTTTTTATGATGGGGTGCCGAACGAGGTCGGGCTTTTATGATGGGATGCCGAGCGAGGTCGGACTTTTGTGTTTTTTTTTTGGTTGCCGAGCAAGGTCGGGCTTTTGCTTTTTGGTTGCCGAGCGAGGTCGGGCTTTTGATTGGTGGATGCCGAGCGAGGTCGGGCTTTTTTTTTTTTGGATGCCGAGCAAGGTCGGGCTTTTATGATGGGATGCCGAGCAAGGTCGGGCTTTTGTGTTTTTTTTTTGGATGGGAATGGCTTCCGAGCAAGGTCGGGCTTTTGTGATTGGCTTCCGAGCAAGGTCGGGCTTTATGGTTGGCTTCCGAGCAAGGTCGGGCTTTTGTTTAGCTTCCGAGCAAGGTCGGGCTTTTGTGTTTTTTTTTTTGGATGGGAATGCCAATGACAATTGGGCTTTTATTGGAAGTGAGGTTTGTGATTGCCAATGGAAATTGGGTCTTTTGTTGGAGATGTGAGGAATGCCAATGATGACTTGACTTTTTGTGTTTGGGGGATGCCAATGAAAATTGGGCTTTGTTTGTTTGGGCATGTGAGGAATGCCAATGACGACTTGGCTTTTTGTGGGAAATTGTGGGGAGTGCCGTAACGGCAAATGGTTTCTTTTTTTTTTGATGAGTTGGGCGACCACTTGTTTGGTCATGTTTGCATAGGAAGCTGCTTCGACCAAGTTGGTGAAACAGTTGATGGCAACTAGTATGAATTGGTGCCCTTTTGAAGCCTTTGGCTCAATCATTCCGAACATGTTTATGCCCCACATAGAGAAAGGTTAGGGTGATGTCATAACATTCAGAGGTGTTTGTGGTATGTGCCCCTTGTCGGCATAATTTTGTCACTTGTGACATGTCTTGGCATGGGTTTGGAAGGACTCCTCATGGATTCCTTTCGTGAGCATGACTGCTTCATGTTTATCCACACGTCTGGGTAAGACTGTGATTTCTCTTATAGAGTGTGCCCCGGCAGAGGGAGAACTGTGGTGCCATTCTTTTGAGGGCTCTCTTGGTGAGGTTGTATTACCCTATCCTCTTGATCCCCAAGTCTGGACAATCCTTCAGGAGGTTCAAAATCGTCCTTATTATCATCTTCCGTTTGGTTAATTTGGATATTGAAGTCAAAAGGGATTGTAGCAGTGTTATTTTTTGGTGGTGTATTTATGATGATTTTTTTCTAGGGTTTACGAAAATTTATTTGAGAACGAAAGAAAAACGAACTCTTTTGAACATAAACTGCAAATTTATTAATGACAGAAATGATTTGAAATATGGGGGTCCCATAAAAATTAATCATTTACCTTGGGAAGAGCAAAATGATTGTTTTTTTTTGAAAAACAAGATAAATTACTTGGACAAAAAAAAAAAAAAAAAAGATTTCCGAAATTTCGATGGCCTTCCGGTTTGCTCGGATCTCTTCCGAAACGCTACTGTACACCGGGTCGGGTACTTCTTTTTTTGGTGTTTGGTGAGGGGATGATGTGAGGGTTTTTTCTTTGAAATGCATGAAAATGCATGTAAATGTATGAATGCAATGAGTATGCAAAAATATGCCCCTCTTTTTTTGTTTATGCAAAAAGTTTTATGAATGCAAATGTTATGACATGCAGGGGTTTGTTATATGAACGTTCAGAACTTCCCCCCATCCTCACATGTAGGCTCTAAATGGTGAAATCTCCTAAGAAGAGGTCCTTAGAGTCATAGACCTCACATGGAATTAGGGTTGTCTATGGACATACGTCGACATGACTTCAATTAATTCCACGTGAAAATCTCATCTAAGCGGGGTTGGGCATCCTACCTCACGGACATACGTCAACGCGGGCTTCCGCACACAACCTCCTTCTAACTTAGTTTTTTTCTCAAGCTCGGGTAGAGAGCCTCACACGTCCGGCATTAACCCGAACAATGTGGAGTCACATCACTCAAGTAACCCCCGCATTTGATATATATAATATGAATATAAAGCAGATAAAGCAAATATAAACATAAAGCATAAATATAACATGTATGAATAAAATAAATAAACATGGCACGCAAAGAAAATAAAACAATTGGCTTTAAACCAAATAGGTTAGGCTTGACTCACTAGTGGGAACAGGGTCCCCAGTGAAGTCGCCAGCTGTGCGCACCTCGTTTTTTTCCTCGGGAAAAAGACGCGCAAATCCTCCGAGGTCGTTCGCAAACGCTCGGAGGGCCTTTGTGAAGCCGCCACCAAAGTTTTTGTGTAAAGGGAACGTTGATAAACCCTTAAGTTTTTTTTTGTTGTAAAGGGAAACGATAATAAAACCCTTTAGACGATGAGGATAAGGATTTGGTCATCGCAACCATTGTCGGGTTCGGGAGTCGATTACGCAAGGGGAAGGTATTAGCACCCCTCACGCCCGTTGTACTCAACGGGAACCTTCTATTTGGTTTAAAGCTTGAATTGTTTTTTAAATACTTTGCGTGCATGTTCATTTATGTTAAAAACATAATAAAAGGGGGAAAAGAGATAAAAACAAACGAAAGAAAGAAAAAAAAAGTTTTTATTATTGCGCTTGACAAGGTGTCGATCTTGCTCCTACGTATCTCCCGGTAGTCGGAGAATTCAAAGCGTACGTAGTTCTTTGGTAGAAAAACGTACATGTGTTGGTTGATTTTAAATGGACGATGTTTTAACCGAATTCTTGCGATTAAAACGTAGCTTGTATGCTCGCACTTGGAGACTTATTAAGCGTTTGTTCGTGAATCACATTAGAATTGTTAAAAGGTACGTCCGTTAGAGTAAAGGGTTGAATTGGTCGCTATGGGACCAAGGGAGGTGCAATGGACTCAAACGAGTCAAACATTGACCAAGTGGACTCAAACGAGTCGGGCGATTGTTCGATTGATCCACTGAGATCAAGAACGGGTACAATGGACTCGGACGAGTCGAACATTAACCGAGTGGACTCAAATGAGTCGAGGGGTTGAGTCTAATGGCCAACGGGGGACCAAAAGATTTGGATTGACCACAAGGGGCCAAGATTTGGTTTGGTTAGGGTTGTACATATTGAAAAAAAGGGAATGACGATTGTCCGAGCGACGAGACATACGTCACGCATTCGTACAATCGGGGCGATGGAGAGACATACGTCACACCATCCCTTTTTCATTCATGTTTTTGGGTTGAATCCCTTAGAAATCCCAAGGTATGTCAAAACATTTGGTTTGAAAACCCAAAATGGGAAGGTTTAGCAAATTTGCTAAAAAAACGCGCAAGTTCGTCTCATTTTGCGAAAATGCGAACGTAAACGGTGTATGTTCATCTTTGAGTTTTGAACATCATGAACAATATTTATTGTTCAAGTTTAGATTGAAATGATGAACATAGCTTGTTTGTTCATGCTTGTTTGAGAGTTTGGGAAGATAACTTGTTTTGCAAGTTATCCACAAAATGGTCATACGAACTTGTGATTTTGTCAAAATTATGCAAAATCCTTGTTGTGGTTTGAAGAACATGGGTTTAAAAACTCTTAGGTTCTGAGCTCTGGGGCTAGAACCTCAAAAATTGGTCATTTTGACACAAAAACTCAGGTTCTGAGTTCTGTCATGGTCGCACTGCGACCATGACTTCGCACTGCGAAGCATGCGAAATTTTGGGTTCAGAAGCTGTTTCTGAACTTTTGTTCAGAAACAACTTCTGAAAACACTCAGGACCTTATAGATGGGTGAAAAACTTTGAGTTTTTGGGGTGAAAAAGGTTGGACAAACCAGTTTTGATGTTTTGAAAACCTTGGGATTTCTTTGAAATTCAAAAGGGGTTTTTTAGAATCAAATGGTTTTGAACCAAAATAGCTATGCAAACACAATTATAAATGCAAGATAAGTGCTTAGAAACTTACAGAACTCCTTAGCAAAGCTCCAGCTGCACTTGATTTGATTGGGTTGAAGGCTTTCACAAGAAGTTTGATATTGGTGATGGTTTTTGGAACTTTGGAAAGCTTTGTGTGGATTGATTGTTTCTGGTTATTTGTGGAGGTTTGTGAGCTAAAATGAGTAGAGTTTCTGCTCTTGAAATGTTGTTGTTAACTGTGTTTGTATCCTTGGGCATTGCCTTCTATTTATAGGCCAAAACCAAATCTTTTTCATCATTACACAATCCCAAAATTCAGCTGATTTGTGGCCAAGATTAAGCTGAATCCCTTTGCATTAAATGCTAATGGATAGAGGCAACCCTGCCTTGTACCAAGGGGCAAGATCCAGCTTGATTTCAGCCACAAATTCAACTAATTCTAGAAGGTAATGATGAAGAACAAAGCTGATTTGCAATTGGCTAATGCTTGGGGATCAATCCTTGCAATCTCAATGGTTGGTCAATGAAAACGTGCACTGTAATGTGCAGAGATTGAGGGATGAAAAGGCTACTTATGGCTGGTGTGAGAGGGTGAAAAGCTGCTGCAAAACAGAGTAGGCAATCATGGTTTTTTCAAGTGAAAAATCCAGCTGGTTTGACTGGTTTTGGGGGGAGCAAGCAGGAGGAAAGTCCTCAAGCAGGTGGCTGGCAACCTTGTGGTGGTTAGCAGGTCACATGGGAGGGGCTAGAGCTGCCCAAGGGCAAGCCCACTTGCTTGTCACATGCTAGGTTGGAAGAAAAAGCTTCCAACCTTGGCATTAATGGCAAGTCCTTCAATTCTGGTTTTGCTTGGCCCAATTAGCCGTGAATGCTACTTAAAATAAATGTGGAAATGATATGCAACAAATTCTGGAATTAAATCAAAGAAACCAAAAATCTGCAGAAAAATCGCAGACTTCGCAGTGCGAAGTGAGCTTCGCAGTGCGAAGTCCTCAATTTTGAAATGTTGACTTTTCTGTTGACTTTTGTTGACTTTTGACTTTTTTCCCCTCTTTGATTTTTTTGATTTTTTTTTGTTTTAAAATGCTTAGGACAAAATTAGGGTACTACACATGGTCATTTTCAAAGAAGGAATTCCCCAACAGAATCCTCAATGAATCAATCGGGAATATCCCCAATGAATTGAGAGCCCGAAAGGACAATCCAGGCAAAGACTTGTCAACCAAAGCATAAGCGTTCCCGACGGAATCATCAGTTCTTCTCCCCAGCGGATTAGCACAATCCCCAGTGGATTAACAAACTCCCCAGGAAGACAATCTTTGTCCAAACAATCAAAAGCCCAATTGTCATTGGCACCTACTCACAAAAGCCCAATCACCATTGGCATCTAAGGCTGGATATCGATCATGCTTCCAAAATGATCCTTATATCCCCAGCGAAGTCACAAACAAAGCCCAATCTTATTGGCATATCCCCCAGTGGAGTCTCAACCCCGAAAGCCCAATCGTCATTGGCACAACCATCCAACCAAAGCCCGACCTCGCTCGGCATCCAACCAAAGCCCGACCTCGCTCGACATCCAACCAAAGCCCGACCTCGCTCGGCATCTTACCAAAGCCCGACCTCGCTCGGTATCTCATCCAAGCCCGACTTTGCTCGGCACCCAAATCATAACCCTCGGCGTCCAACGTGACGTCTGTCATCCCGCATGTCAGCATAACTCATGCATCATATCAAAATCATTCATTAACATGCATCTCATATTCATATCATGCATTTCCCACAACAAACAGTCGAATGCCATCCCCAGTCTGTCTGGTCTAGGGATTTCAATCTCCTTTTCACCAAGCGGTAGTTCTTTAACGAACAGCTTGTGCTCCTCTCATTGTATCCTTGTATCAAGGGGCAATTCCTTAACAAACATTTTGGGTATCCCCAGTACAAGTCCATCTTTCACATAACATCCCTAGTGAGAGTCATGCATTCATTCATTCATACATTTATGCATTTATACATTCATTCGTACACTCAGGTATTTGTACATTCATGCATTCATGCATTCTTACATACGTACGTTTATGCATGCAACATACTACAATATCATTCATACATGGTTGTTCTAACCATCATGGATCTCACCAATCAATCACGAACAATTCGTGAATTCTTTTTTCCCCAAGTGTCATCCCCAGTCTGTCTGGTCCAGAGATGTCACCTTTTACGCCAAGTGGCAGTTCAAACGAACAGCTTGCGCGTCCTTTTATCATGTCTTTATGCCAAGTTGCAGTTCTTTAATGAACAGCTTGTGCATATTCCCCTGTGTTGTGCCAAGTGGCAAGTTCTTTAATGAACAGCATGTGCATCCTTTCTCCCCAATTGAAGGGGCAGTTCTGTAGAGAACGGCTTGTCAGCCGCATCCCCACTGTCGTCAATGGCAAGTTCGGCAACAACCCGAACAGTTGACATTCTTTTTATTTCCTGTCGTCAATGGCAAGTTCGGCAACAACCTGAACAGTTGACATTCATTTTATTTTTTATTTCCTGTCGTCAATGGCAAGTTTGGCAACAACCCGAACTGTTGACACTCTTTTTATTTCCTGTCGTCAATGGCAAGTTTGGCAACAACCCGAACAGTTGACATTCTTTCCATTTCCTGTCCTCAATGGCAAGTTCGGCAACAACCCGAACAGTTGACATTCTTTCCATTTCCTGTCGTCAATGGCAAGTTCGGCAACAACCCGAACAGTTGACATTCTTTTCATTTTTTGTCGTCAGTGGCAGTTCGGCATTAACCCGAACAGCTGACATTTATCCCCAGTGGAACCATGTTCCCCAGCAAAGTCGGATCCCGTTTCTTTAACGAACCCGGGTATTCCTTTGTCTCTTTTTATCCCCAATGTGGTCATTTTTATCGTCTTTGCATTCATATTTACATTACAAGCATTTATAACATTCGCATACATGCATTCATAACATTTACGATTCGAAAATATATTTAGTCAAAAAAATGGTGTACTCTATATTTAAGTCTCTTCGACTAGTCCATTTCAAAATTTCACTTTTTATCTCCGGGACGAAGAAACTTAAATAGGGGCATCTGTCATACCCCATTTTTTGACTCATATTTTTCTTTGTCTTATCTTTTATTATTTCATCACTTGTTATTACCTTTTATTATTTTATTCTTGTCAGTGAATTTTATTTGCATTCATTAGCATTACTATTAATATTATCATCATTATTATCATTAATATTATTAGTATTATCATGTTTTCATCATTATTATCTTTTTACTATTATTAAGGTTTTATTATAATTAATATTATTAAGCTTTCATCATTTTTATTATTATTATCATCATTTTCATTCTCATGACTTTTATTTATTTTCATTATCATTTTCATTACTATTATTGCCATTATCCTTATTATTATTATTGTTATTATTATTATTTCTTCATTTTACCTTTTATTTTATTTAAAATACAAAAAAATCAAAAAAAGGGGAGTTCGCAGTGCGAAGTGGCCTTCGCACTGTGACCTCTGCGAATTTTTCTGCTGAATTCTATTTCTTGATTTATCCTTTTTGTTTTCATTTGTAATTGTTATTATTAGTATTATTATCTTTGTTATTGCTATTTGTGGCTGAAATGATGCATCAAGGCAAGGGTTAATGTGTGACATTAAAGGTAAAAGGAAAGAAGGATTTTCTTCCAACCTAACATGTGCTCAAACAAATTGGCTGCCCTTGGTCAGCTCTTGTCCCTCACAATTGACCCATCATCCAACCTGAGCTTGCCAGCCAGCTACTTGATTCCTTTCCTTCCCTTTTTCTCCACCAAAACCAGTCAAACTCAAGTGGTTTTTGCTTGCAAAAAGCTGTTTGTGCTGCCCTGTTTTGAGCTGGATTTCTCCTCCCACACACCAGCCCACATGCTCATTTTGCTTCCCCCAATCTCCCTGTACATGGCAGCAGTACACGTTTTCATTGCTTGGCCTTCCAAGATTGCAATGATTGATCCCAAGAATCACACAATCTCAAGCTGCCCTGTTTTTCAGTTTTTTCTCATCATTACCTTCTAGAATCAGCTGCATTTGTGGCTGAGATCAGTCAAGGTCTTGCCCCTTGGCACAAGGCAAAGCAACTTCTATCCTTTAGCATTAAATGCAAAGTGATTTAGCCTGGATTTAGCCCACAAACCAGCTAGGATCTAGAGATTTTGTTCATCATTGCATGGATTGCATTTTGGCCTATAAAAGGAATGCCAAGGCCCAAGGATTTAGGGAGAGCCATTACACCAGAAAAACAGCCATACACACACACAATACACACGAAATTTACACCAAAAAATCCATTGCATAGCAGCATCAAATCAGTTCATACACAAAGCAAAACCAATTAGAGTTCATTGTTCATAACCTCTAATCAATCAAGCAAGCCACTTCCAACCTCTTGCTCAAGCATTGCTAGGAGTTCTATAAGTCTCCTATAATCTTTCTCTTTCATTTTGTTTGTTGTTTGCATTTCTTGCTTTTGTTCAATTTCACTTTGTGCACAAAAACCCCTTTTGAAACTCAAAAGGGATCTCAAAGGGGCCAAGCCTTAAAACTGAGTTTTTACACTCCTTTTTCCCAATTTTTGTAAAGCTTTTTAACCCCCTTTAGGTTCTGAAGCTTGCTTAGAAGCAGTTTCTGAACTTCTGTTCAAAACAGCTTCTGAGTTCAAAATTTCGCATACTTCGCAGAGCAAAGTATTGTTCGCAGTGCGACCACATCAGAACCTGACTTCGCAGAGCCAAGTTCTGGTTGCTCTGCGAAGTATGTGAAATTCAGAACATGAATCAGGCATCCAAATGCCAAATTTTTGGGGTTCCAGCCCTTGATTCAGAACCTAAAGAGTGTTAAAATACATTTTTGTTCAAAACATATCCATAATCATGCACAACTTTGAAAATTTTACAAGTTCGTGCGATAAATTTTGAGTAACTTGTGAAACAAGTTATGTCCTTAATTTTCAAAACCAAGTTTGAGCAATAGGCTAAGTTCTCTATTTTCAAATCCAAACTTGAACAACCATGTTGTTAATGATTTTCAATCCAAACACGAACTTAAGCCGAGCTTGCTCATTCCTCTTAAAACCAAGCTCGAATTGAGCCGAACTTGTGAACTTTCCAAATTTGTGTATGTTTTATGATTTTGTTCATCGTTCAAACTTGAGCTACGCTTGTTCTTGAGTTTCGATAGCTTAAGCAACAAGTAATGTTCATGATTTTAATAAACTCGAACAACAAATTTGTTCGTGATTTCCTTTTTACAACTTTCCTTTTAAAGCATTTTGGTTCCCTTTGAGATTCCTTAAAGTTCCAACAAAACCAAACTTGAATGAAACGGGAATGGCTTGACGTATGTCTCCCCAAACCTCGGTTGCATGAATGCGTGACGTATGTCTCGTCGCTCGGGCAATCGTCATTCCACCTTTGACGCGTCTAGCACGCTCAACTTTCCCTTGGCCCCCTTGTGGCCATTTTTAACCTTTTTTGGCCCTCGTGGTCAATCCGAACCCTTCGCGCCTTTGCGCGTTTATTTTCAAACCTTTTTACGCCTCTGTGCGTCTGTCTTTTATCTTTTAAAACTTTTACGCCTTGCGCGAGTTTATCGCCTTAATGTGCGTCCGTCTTTTTAACATTTAAACCTTTTACGCTTTCGTGCGTTTTAAAACCTTTGCTCACGTCCGAGTGCAAATCCTTTTTATCAAATCATTTACCTTTATGCATTGTCGTCAATGGCCAGTTCGGCAACAACCCGAACAGTTGACATTTACTTTCATTCCTTTTTTTTTATTTTCAAACCTTTTCGCTCGGACGCGATCAAATCTTTTTTAACTAAAACGAACCAACATACAAATTTTTTCAACCAAAGAACTACGTACGCTTTGAATTCTCCGACTACCGGGAGATACGTAGGAGCAAGATCGACATCTTGTCAAGCCCATTAATAAAACTTTTTTTTCCCTTCGTTTGTTTTTATCTCTTTTTATATATATCATATTTTTCTTTTTCCCTTTTTATATGTTTAAACACGCAAGTAAAAATTCGAAACATTTTAAGCCTAAGCCAACTAAGAGGTTCCCGTTGAGTACAACAGATTTGAGGGGTGCTAATACCTTCCCCTCGCATAATCGACTTTCGAACCTAAAATCTTTTTCAAAGGTAATTTCGAACTTTTTTCCTTTTCTCCCCGGAAAATTAAAAGTTCAGTCGTAATTTAACATTAGTGATTCAACGCTTATCCCAATAGCTTGATATCCGAAATTCGACGCGACAATCTATAGGAAGCATCACAATGTCAGAGGTATCACTGTGGATTCATTACCTCACAATGAGTATCAGAAGCTGAGTGACAAGTCAACAGCCAAAGCAATATTCACATCCCTCTGCTCTAACTATGAAGGTAACAAAAAGGTTAGAGAAGCTAAGGCAAACATTCTTGTTCAGCAATATGAACTGTTCAGAATGAAAGAGGATGAAAATATTGAGACAATGTTCTCAAGATTTCAGACTCTGGTTTCTAGACTTCAGATTCTGAAGAAGAGTTATACCACAGCTGATCATGTGAACAAACTCTTAAGAAGTCTGTCATCCAAATGGAGACCCAAAGTGACTGCTATTGAGGAAGCTAAGGATCTGAATACTTTAAGTATTGAGGATCTTATAAGCTCCCTCAAGGTGCATGAACTGGGACTCAATGAGGATGAGTCTGTTAAAGAATCAAAATCATTAGCTTTGAAATCTAAAAGAAAGCCTGCTAAAGCTTTGAAAGCTATTGAATCTGAAGAAGAATTTCCTGAAGGAAATTCTGATGAAGATTCAGATGCTGATGAGCTTGCAATGCTTTCTAAAAGAATTCAGTATCTAATGAATAGAAAGAAAAAAATTCTCTAACAGAAGCAGTAACTTTAGAGGATCTGGTTCAAAGAGGGATAACCAGATGGAAAGCTGTTACAACTGCAAGAAGCCTGGGCACTTTATTGCTTACTGTCCTGATCTTCAGAAGGAAAAGTCTAAGGAAAAAGCAAAGAAGTCCAGCTCAAAGTCTAGTAACTTCAGAAATAAGCTTAAAAAGAGTCTCATGGCAACATGGGATGATCTGGACAATGAGTCTGAATCTGATGAAGAGGAAGCAAACCTAGCTTTGCTGGCAACTGCATTTTCTGATGCAGAATCCTGTTCAGATTCAGATGAAGAAGATGAGGTATATTCTGAACTCACTAGATCTGAATTAATTGAAACAGTTAATGATCTTATGAGTCATCTAAAAAGCAAGTTAGGAGAAATTAAATCTTTGAAAAATAAAACTAACTTGCTGTCTGAGGAAAATCTTAAACTTCAGAATCAAATATTTGAATATGATGAAGAAGTTGAAGAACTCAGAAAAGAGGCTCATAAGAAATCTGAAGAGATTCCTAATGAACAGGATATAGCTCTTCAGGATTTCATTCTAACTGGATTCAATAGAACTAAAATTGCCTCTATGATGTATAATATGATCAGAAACAAAGGTGAAGGCATTGGCTATGATTCATTCAAACCTTCAAATAAATTAAACTCACCTTCATGTTCTGGAAATATTTTAAAAGGCAATGGTATATGCTTTGTGCCTGCTTCTGATAACTCTGAGAAGTTGAAAATATCAGAAACTGAGACTAAGTCTGAAGTTCTGAACAGCTCAGACTCTAAAGCTTTAGAACCTAAGGGTAAGATGAAGGCAGATGTTAAAACCTTGCCTAAATCTAAGCCAAAAGGTCCTAAGCCTAAGAGTAAGAGAAAATCAGACTCTGAACCTGAAAATGTTCAGAATCTGAAGAGTTCATAACCTGGAACTAGTAAGTCTCAGAATCTGAATAATTCTAATTCAAATGTTTCAAAGACTGGGTTTATTAAAACTTGAAAATCTATTAAACCAGTCAATACAAAATATTTTCAATCTCAAAATGTTAAGCAAAGCAAGCAAAAGCAGACCAATCAGTTTTCTGCTTCTAATTATTTTAAGAAAGGCAAAATTGAAGCTTGCCTTGTGCCTGAAGCTAGCAAAGTTAGAATTCTGAAGAGATCAGAACCAAAGTGCTCAATGGTTCAGACTCTAAACAAATCAGAACCAAAGACTTTCAAGTCTCAGGTTCTGAAGAAATCTGAGTCCAAACCTTTGAGAACTCAGGTTCTGAAACTCAGACTTATTCAAGATACAAGGATTCATATCCAAAGTATCAGAACAAGTCTGAATATCATAACTTCAGACACAAGATGAAAAAGCCAAAACCTTTCAGGACTAACCCCAAAGGACCCATGAAAATTTGGGTACCTAAGTCTGAGATCATTTCAATTGCAGATATGCTTGTCATCCAGAGAAAAGGAAAGGTCCTAGTACCTGGACAGTGGATGCTCGCATCATATGACAGGGGACAAGTCTATGTTCCAAACCCTGACTCTGAAAGAGGGAGGAACTGTGGGGTTTGGAGGAAGTCAGAAAGGAAAGATCATTGGTACTAGTAAGATAGGTAATTCTTCCCTGTACATTGATAATGTTTGGCTGGTAGATGGACTTAGACATAATTTACTTAGCATAAGTCAATTATGTGATAGTAATTATGAAGTCCTGTTTAATAAGAACACATGTACTGTAATCAATAGCAAAGATAAGTCTGTAGTGTTCAGAGGTAGCAGGAAAAACAATGTTTACAAAATAAATTTTTCTGAATTGGTTCAGCAGAAGGTAGTTTGCCTTCTGTCTGTGAGTGATGAGAAATGGGTCTGGCACAAAAGGCTGGGACATGCTAACTGGAGACTCATCTCTAAGCTTAGCAAGTTACAGCTGGTCAGAGGCCTACCCAGCATTGATTATCACTCAGATGCTCTTTGTTCACCATGCCAAATTGAAAAATTTTCTAAAACTTCTTTTAAATCTAAGAACATTGTTTCCACCTCTAAACCTGTAGAACTCCTTCACATTTATTTGTTTGGTCCTGTTGGAACAGCTTCAATCAATGGGAAGAAGTATGGACTTGTGATTGTTGATGATTATAGTAGGTGGACATGGGTTAAATTCCTTAGAACCAAAATTTGAAACATATGATGTGTTTTACAAATTCTGCAAACAAGTACAAACTGAAACTGATTTGAAAATTTTAAAAATCAGAATTGATCATGGTGGGGAATTTGAAAATGAAACTTTTGAAAATTTTTGTGAAGATCATGGAATTCTCCATGAGTTCTCATCTCCTAGAACTCCACAACAAAATGGAGTTGTAGAGAGAAAGAACAGGTCTTTACAAGAAATGGCCAGAACCATGATCCATGAATCTAAAATTGCTAAGTACTTTTGGGCAGAAGCTGTAAACACAGCATGTTATATTCAGAACAGGATCTATATCAGACCTATTCTGAATAAAACAGCATATGAATTGTTTAAAGGAAGAAAACCAAGTATTTCTTATTTTCATCAGTTTGGTTGTACATGTTACATACTAAAAAATAAAATCTACCTAAAGAAATTTGATGCCAAGGCTCAAAAGGGTACCTTTTTAGGATACTCAGAGAGATCTAAAGCATACAGGGTGTATAATTCTGAAACACATGTTGTTGAAGAAGCTATACATATTAGGTTTGATGATAAGAAGCCTAGTAATGAAATACCAGAGCTGGTTGAGAGTTTTGCAGATATCAGAATCTCAGAAGAACCTTCAGAAGCTGAACCTAGTTCAGAGTCTGATGAAGGTTCAGAAGGTGAAAACAATGAAGAATCTGAGAAACTCTCTGATAAAGACACTACTCCTGAAGCAAATCAAGACCAGCATGGTTCTAAACAAATCCCTGATGGTTCTTCAGTAGCTAATCCACCCAGAACCTCATTCAAATACAAGTCTTCACATCCTGAGGAGTTGATCATTGGAAACAAGAACAGTCCAAGAAAGACAAGATCAGCAGTCACTCAGAATGAGTCTATGCTTGGCCTGCTATCCATGATTGTGCCCACAACTGTTGATGAAGCACTTGCTGATGATGGCTGGATTGTAGCAATGCAAGAAGAACTGAACCAGTTTCAAAGGAATGATGTCTGGGATCTTGTTGCAAGACCTGATCATAAGAACATCATTGGAACAAAATGGGTGTTCAGGAACAAGCTCAATGAACAAGGAGAAGTGATCAGAAACAAGGCTAGATTGGTAGCTCAAGGGTACAGCCAGCAAGAAGGAATTGATTACACAGAAACTTTTGCTCCAGTTGCAAGACTAGAAGCAATCAGGTTACTTCTTTCTTATGTTGTTAATCATGATATCATCTTATATCAAATGGATGTTAAGAGTGCTTTCTTAAATCACTACTAGAAAATTCCATTTTTGCTATGGAATTTTGTGACGGGATAAATTCCGTTGCAAATTGTGACGGATTTTGTGAGGGAATTGGTTAAGGGCCATTTTTGCTATGGAATTTTGTGACGGGATAAATTCCGTTGCAAATTGTGACGGATTTTGTGAGGGATTTGGTTAAGGGGTCACTAGCGATGGATTTTGTGAGGGATTTGGTCCATATCTAAATATTCCGTCACTTATTCCGTCGAAAAATTCCCCTTATGCTTAGTGACGTCCTTGTATTCCGTCACAAAGAGATATAACATATTTTTATTAACGTTTCGAAAGTGTAAAATAATTTTAAAATTTTGACTTAGCTGAGACTTGAACCAGAGACACTTTATTGACATACAAAGCAACTTACCACCACACCATGTTTAATTTGTTGAAAAACAATCAAACATTTTAATAATAAAACAAATCAAAGTTACAAATGTCACTTATGTTGTCAGGAACCGATTCCATCCAAATAGTGTTAGGTTCAACTTAGTAAAACTAAACATTCAATTCATAAAGGAACTCTTCAGCTGCCAAAGCTCATACGAATAAGCACAATTCTGAAGACATTCGCACAATTGTGCATACCCGATTCATAACTTATTCCGTCACGAGAGTAGAGATTCAGGAACGAGAGTAGAGATTCAAATTGTGCATACCCGATTCATAACTTAAGTAAGATCTAGGTTCCATAGCTCATACGAATAAGCATCTCAGTCACTTTCGAAAACAACAGATCTAAAGCAGCACTCTGAAGCCCATACCATAGTTTTATACATAGCAAAAGCCTCCGTCGTTGCTGGATTGTCGAAACCATCCACCGTCCAAGTTGCAGAAGCTAAGACTGGCCCTGTGAATCTCGAACTACCGCACGTAAACCCCAGGTCCCAGTTTCAGGATCGGATGCACATGTTGTAAGTACTCCTCACTAAACTTTATCTATAAATCTATTATCATACACTGACTAGATATTGAAGATTCAAGTGTTGTATGCATCATTGATAAGTCTTTAAGTTTTTTATTTCCACATTTTCAAACTCAAATAAGCATATGACAAGCTGAGAATTCTTTTGTTCTATTACTATATTCTAACATTGCTTTCATTTGATTAAAGCTATTTTTAGTTCCTTTTGATTGGATGGTGAGAAAAACCTATTGAATCTATGATTTTAAATATAAATTCCAAATAAGTGAGTTAGTGTAGATGCTAAGTTTCATTACTCAGTGTTCCTTTATTTTACTTAATAATTTTTTATACCTGCAAGTTTAATCACTTTTTTACTCTATTAAATATTAATGGGAGAGGTATGTGAAGACAGAAGGTTGTTAACTATTGCAGTTTTATTGATGTGAAGGCATTAAAATTTTCTGCTGTCATTCATTTGCCTGCTAATTTTGATGTCTATTTATTACTAAGGAGTTTTCTGGTATAGAATGCAGCCACCATGGCTCTTGGCCGCTCACACTTGGAAGCATGTGAAATCATGTTCAGCGAGCTTTCTTCTTTTATTGACGAGGTTTCTTCCGAGACAGAAGGAAAACCAAAGTGGAAGGTATTGTTATGGATCTGTAAAAGAAATCAATAGAAGACTTTTAGAATTATGTTTATTGACATAGGGATTAATATGATAGCAAAAGAAACCAATGATTTTTTTTTATTCTTAAACCTTTTCAGCATATGTGAAGTGAACAATATTATAGACAATGTTCCATATTTCATATTAAAAGACATGATCTAATTAAACCTTTTATTAATTGTTGCTTTTGTTGCTTCTCCAATTTTTGTGGAGTTTTGCACTTACAAGTTATATTATATGGATGCAGAGTCAAAAGGCTCGCAGGGAAGAACTCCGTGTCCATATTGCAAATATTTATCGCACCGTTGCAGAAAATGTATGGCCTGGCATGCTTGCACGCAAGCCAGTTTTCATTTATTTATTAAGCTCAGATCTATAGTTGCGAAATCTTTGAGCTTTGGGTTAGCATGTTAGGCTTGTGGTGGGTTTCTGATTTTGTCTCCAAAAGTTGAAGCCTTGTTGCTATTTTTTGGGTGTTTTCCAGTAGTTTTTATTATAGTTTGCCTACTTTTTTCTTGTGAGTAAGCACTTGAAGTTGAAAATTTGCTCTAAACATACTAAAAAAACAATTATGAATTTAATGATGTGTAGGTTTTAACTTTTCGCTTACCTATTCTAGTTTCTGGAAGTCATTAAATTGGAAGGAATTGCCCATTCTCCCAAAGACGCGATAATGCCTAGAGAAGTGTTTCTTTTGCAAGTAAGTTTTCCCCTTATGTTGCTCTCTTTATGTTTCTCAGTTCTCACTGTCAGAGAAGGTACTAACTTGATGTGCCTGTTTTGCCTCATGTGATGTGGATATGTAGAAACAAAACCGCATAGATTCATATATCTGACTTTTTTTTTATTTTGATAAGCTTATATCTCACTAATTAATTATTATTTTTTTGACTGAATTACAAACTTCTGTTCATACGGTTTGAATTATTTAAGGTTCACACATCTCACTTATATGTAGCATACATATGTTTTGTTTCCTTGAATTTTCTAGGATCGCAGCGTTAGGAAGTTAGATGCATATCATAACTCACAGTAGTGTGTAGACTTTTACGTTAGTGCAAACATTTATGTAGGTTTTGGGTAATGCAAAACTTAATAGTCCTGTATGCTTACTTCTTTCTATGTCTATGATGTGGAAAAAGTATTATTTTCCATCTTGAATTGTTTATAGAAAATTAACTTGCTCGTTTAGGTCAGGTACTATAATATGAACTTCTGTGGCTGCCAAAATGAGGCAACTTTTCGTTCTTGCCAATTACCTTCGCTTTGGTTGCTATCATACCATTGCTTTACTCTTTATTGAGAAAGAAGAAAAGAGCAAGAAAATGTGTGAATACATGGACTTAGTCCTTCTGTGAATAATCAGATTGTGGTATTTATAGTGCACCCTGATTATATAAACTCGCGTAACCTCCCAAAGGTGAGCACTTGAATTAACTGTTAGAGCTAGATGAGCGTACAAGTTAGCGATGCTCGACATATAGTTTCTGCACTTGACCTTGCAACATGATTCTCTTTTTACTTTTCGAATAGATAAGGCCGACCTTAATGAATATACAGTCCCAAACCCATAAGTGATTTTAATATTAGGAGGACCTGTCCAATTTGCATCTGTATATGTCCCACAACCAGGGCATGACCCCTTGCTTCATAGGTAGTACCTTTTCTTAAGTTGCTTTAATGTACTTTAAGATGCGAACTATGGTATCCCAATGTCTTACACCAGTTGAATTAAGAGTTTGGCTTATCACACTAACAATAGAGGATGAATTTGGGGTGATAGTGAGATTTGCATACTAGTCTTTTGTATCTCTTTAGATTTAAAAGTGGCTTCCCCTAATTTGGTAGAAGCTTGGCATTAGGATCTGTAGGAGGTTCAACGTGTTTAGCGTTCATCAAATGTGTATCCTCTAGAATGTCCATTGTATACTTATTAAATGTTAAAATACCATCCTCGAGTTGTTCCATCTCCATCCCTAAAAAGTATCAAAGTTTTTCAAGATCTTTCTTCTAGAAATTGTAGCAAGGATGTTGTTTATCTGAGCAATGCGATGATGATCATTGCCTGTAATGACAACAGTATGGATTGATACAGTTTACTGTTCTCAGAGATTTATTAAACAGAGTAACTATGACCGAAGTTACTCTGGGAGTAAGCGGATTCCCCCTTCATATATATATATATATATATATATATATATATATATATATATATATATGTTAATATATATTAATGCTATCCTAATTATTATATTACATGTTGCTGTACAACAATAACTATCCTATTTGCATTATTTACGACACTTATAGTTCATTTGATTTGTTTTGATAGCTCTGCAGTGGAATGGATGAGAATGCTGTTGGTACCTGTGCTGAACTTATATTTGCTCCAATTGATGCATCCTTTGCTAATGATGCCCCCCTTCTGCCTTCTGGATTTCGTATCATTCCTCTTGATTCTGGAAAGGTCAGCCTTAGTTATTGTTGAAGCAGTATATTTTGTTTGAATTTAGTGTTGACCTTTTTAGGAGTATATTTTGTTGAAGCAGTATATTTACTATATTTTGTTTTAATTATTATGTAAAATTTTGCAGGAAGTGGCCAACAACCCAAATCGCACCCTTGACCTGACATCTGCCCTTGATATTGGCCCCGCTGGAAACAAAGCTTCAAATGATTATTCTGGAAATTCTGGCTGTATGAGATCAGTGATGACAATAGCATTTGAATTTGCTTTTGAAAGTCATATGCAAGACCATGTAGCATCTATGGCACGACAATATGTTCGCAGCATTATATCTTCTGTCCAAAGGGTAGCGTTGGCACTTTCACCTTCTAATTTGAATTCACAAGCTGGGCTCAGGACACCACTGGGTATTGGATCAGCAGCAGTTATAGGTGTGTAAACACCTTTTATTTTCCTTTCCGTTTACATTCACCTTACTTAGACTGCCGCTAGTGTTGTGTATCTAGCCATGAATTTTATGGTACTGGTTGATATATGCTGCGAGGTGATGTCCACTTGGCATGTTTAACCATCGTTCTTCAAGATTGTTTTAAGGATAAATAATCAATTTAATATTAATGCAATCAATGAATTATAACTTATATCCAAATTTAGTAACATTTCCTTTTTTTTTCTCTTCTCGATAGTCAGCTCTTGTCCTTAATGCTCCCACCTACTTAATTCTTGTCCACATATTAGAGAAAAGAATCTCCTACTGAACTTGCCAGCATAGATGCCAAATTCTGTAAAAAAGACTCGTGGAACCAATGCTTGATATTTTATTGTAGTTTTAAGTTTTTACTGCTTTCAGTCATTCTAAAACTCTTGCTAGTCCATGTATCTTTGTTCTAATCTCTTATCAGATATTTCTAGGAAAGCTACGGTACTTCCATTTACGTTAATTAGGTTAGATAATGCTCACACATTTAGTTAAATTTCTGGCTTTGAGATTTCAGGGAGAGCTTGGTAAGTTGGAATGATTTTAGTAATGGTTGACACCAATATAAGGGCATATTGCTTGCAATGATTGTAGTAATGGTTGATATCAAAATTAACCATTTCATTGATTGATATCAAACTGAATTAATGACAAAATAAAAACATTTTTTTACTAGCTTATTGGTTAATTGATTTGACATCATTACTCATTAGATTTACACTTCAAGTTTTAAAAAAATATTATTAAAATAGAATTTTTGGTGGGGTGGCCTAAGATGAATTCAAATTTTGACGATGCCTTGATATATCAATATGTGAAAGATCAGTGAACTGATTGCTGCAATTATTGTGCAGATATTCATCTAACAATATTTGACTTTGAATTAGAGAATTCAATTGCTCATCACTGATGCAATTATTGTTTAGATTTTCAGATAGCAATATTTGAATTTGAATTGAGAATATCTCTCTGAATCAATGCTAACTTTAATTTGTCATCAGCAAGTTATTGTTGTAACCTGTATGTAATTGGTCTTGTACCTCAATGAAAATATACAATTAATTAACATCTTAATTCTTCATAATATGGCTGCAGTTATGTTATTATGGCATCACATGCTTCCTTTTTGTTTCCAATTTGGTCTCTGCTTCTGCCAAAAATGGACTCACAAATATGGTACAGATAGAAACCTTGGAGAACCAATCACAAGTGAAGCACGTATCCTCCAAGGTGTGTCTTCATAACTAGAGTAGGTTTATCATTAGTTAATTATTTTGTTAGTTTATACTCTTATGTGTATTTTTTTTCTTAAAAAAGAAACTTCATAAACATGACTGAGTATGTTTTAATAAATTCACGATAACATTAAAATGTTTTCTATACAAAAGAACCTAACAACATGTCATCTTTTTAATAAATTCATACTGAGTATTGCAGTCAACGTAATATGTTTTCTAAAATTTATGCTTGGCTTAGCACATGTATGTACTACCAATTTCTCAAGTCTACATTCTCACCGTAAATTGTTAAAATGGCACCATGACATTAAACATTGGTCCACTTTCATAGAAGTTGTATATTAATTAGTCATTGAACTCATTGTTGTTGACTATTGAATTAAGTTGCAGTGCTTGTAGGGTTAGTAATTGAACTCCTCGTTTGTTATTCATTTTACAAGAATTTTATATCAGTTTCTTATGAAAAAAATAACTTTTTTAAAACAAAATAATCACTTTTATACCAGTTTGTTACATATTTTCAGGAAAGATTAGAATCTAAAAGAAAAATCTAACAATTGCTTAAGATCATAAGCATTTTTTCAGTAGCTTCTTAGAAAACTACTTAGACAAGAAATTAGCCAAAGAGGCTCTTTTACACAATAAACCAAACCTAAATCAAAGAGGTGAAAAATACGTAAAACAAATTTAAGGGTATATGAAGAAAAGTAAATTACACCAACTATAGAAAAGCAAAGTTAAGGCTAAGCAATATGTAATTCTCTAGAAAAAGATAAATTAATGCAATACTAAACATAAAATGTTTTTATGTTGTACTAGACTAGACAGAGTCATTGATTCAAAGTTGGAAACTTTGATTCAAAGTTACTCTTTATTTCAAATCTAAAATCAAAATAAAATGGTTTTCAATAAAATTTAGGAAGAAGTTTTTTTAACATCTTCCTAATCACAGGTTTAAACTCGTGTTGGGAAGATTCGTCTCCTTCTCCTTCTTCTTCTGGAAATTTGTTCAAATCAAATTCATAATCTGCTTCTTCGTTTAAATCAAAATCCCTTAGCACTCTAGGTAAAACTTCTTCTTCGTTGCCATTTTTTTCTTGTATCTTTTCAAATAAATCTTCAACTAGTTCTCGAAAATTTTTCAACTCAAATTGATAATACGCTTCTTCGTTTAAACCAAAATCCATTAGAACTCTTGATGAAACTTCTCCTTCTTCGTTGCAATATTTTTCTTGTATCTTATCAAATGAGTCTTCAACTATTTCTCCTTCTCCTTCACTTTTTTCAAATGAGTCTTCCACTCTTTCTTCTTTTTCAATATTCATGGAGTCTTTTATTTTTCCCATCAGAATTGTTATTCTAATTTGTACTTAAATTTTTAAATTTTTAACAACATTACAGTATTATTTATAGAATTTCTACTCCCACTATTATATGTAACAAAAGTTTGTTAAGAAAAAACAAACTTGAGTTTTCCAAAAAGATATGATGGTTTCATTATTATATGTAACAAATAATGTTAATATTTTAACAATAATATAACAAATTTAATAAAAATTCTTATTTAAAAATTATATAATAAAAATTCTTATCTTTTCAATAACAAACAATAAAACACTCTTGCTCCTAATTATATATTGTGATAGATTATTATTATTATTATTATGATTATTATTATTATTATTATTATTATTATTATTATTATTATTATTATTATTATTATAAAAAATAAATAACAAAACTCAGTTTCTCCCTCACATCGTTAATCCTTCATTGTTTGTTATTATAACAAACAAATAAATAACAAAACTCAAATTTTTCATCAATCACCCATCATTCAGAACAGGTCCCCGAATCAGTTCCTAATGTAATTCCCAAATTTTTTTGCCCTAAATCATTACTTCAACAATCTAATTCCCAAAACCTTCACTCATCAGTTAACTTCGATCAGCTAATCGCTCATCATACGTTATTGCCGCAAACAGGTTCCCAAATCCTTCACTTCGCTCAACCCATTGCTCACTTAGCTGATCTCACTTGGCTGCTGCAAACAGGTTCCAAACTATTTTATCTTCTTCTCGTGATTATGCTGTAAATTATGATACTGAATTGGGTATGCACAATTTGAATGCCATCTGTTAAGTTTTTGATTTTGCTTTCTGGGATTTTGTCAATTTATTGGTGATTTGGATTGTTTTATAGATGAGTAAAATGCACTCACTTCCCGTAAAGTTTTATTAAAAGACATTCGCACCCCCTCTAGTTTAAAAAAAAACATCCTCCTCCCTTGAATTAACACCATTAACCGTATTTATCATTCTGCTGCTTGCCTCCAACATCAGATTTTATACCGTAATTTGTTTTTTCTCACCATTGCTGGGAATATGAAATGTCCACATTGCATATAGTATTGCTGTTATACTTATATTATAGCTTTGTTATGTCAGGAGTATCTATTAATTAGCCAATTTTTTAGTCAGGATAACAAAAAAAATTATGCCGACAGTTTCCATTAATTTGCAACCTGGACGTTACTTTTAGTTTGATTGAGGCATCACCAAGAAATACATTCTTTTATGTGAAAGATACCAAGGAAATTTTGTTTGAGGATTTCCAAACTAGCACATATTAATTGAATTCGAAACTCCAAAACCTCAGCACTGCAGTATTTAAGTAAAATTTTGTTAGTGTTCCCAGTGATAGCATAATTAGACCATAATATTTAGAAGAGAAAAAAAAACTGCAGTACTGTAGCTTATAAAAAAATAAACACTGACGATAAGTGTTAAGGGGGAAAGTGCTTTACTCATGGAATAATTAAGGGAGGGGGATGTTTTTTCCAAACTAGAGGAGGTGTGAGTGTCTTTTAATAAAACTTTAGTGGAGGTGAGTGCAATTTGCTCTTTATAGATTTATATGTTTTAGTTAGTGAAGATTTGTTGGTCTAGCTTTTACAGCTGAATCCCCTTCTTTGTGTTGTTTGCTTCAAACTAGTGTATGGATTTTGGATAGTTAATTTTTTTTTTAATTAGTAATTAGGTAGAACAGATTTTGGATAGTTAATTTTGTTTTTGTTTTCGTTTTTAATGAGTAATTATGGAGAACGGGTGGTCTTGGGCTCAAGGAATTCCCATGTACTTTTTTTGGTGTCTTTTTCTCATAGTATTTTTACTATGCTTTAGGTTATGTTCTGTGACATGGAACTCTGTCCATGATTAGTCTTTATAGAGAGATCAATTTATTTGTCCTTTCCATGATTAGTCTTTACAAGGAGACATAAACAACATCTCAGGGCTTGTTTGAATGTTTTTAGTTTTCAATAAAATCTATTTTTTAAATCTATTTTAGCCAACTGTTTTAAAAAAAGGAAAGACGATAAAAATCTGTTTTAGTAAGACAATTTTTTAAAACAATTATGCTAAAGAGAAAATAAAAAAGTTGTTTGGTAAAGTTATGCATACGGTGCAACACGATCAATATTTCTATAGACAAAAAAGTGTATAATATTACATTATTACCATTAATGAAAATTGTGAGTTTTCCGTGTGTTTTGTGGTCCAAATTTGAAGAGTAAAATGCAAAACTGAAAAGGAAACATCTTTTAGCTGTTGTAGTTTTTTGATTTTAAAAACAACAGAATCGGGAATTGTTTTTAAAAACCAATTTACAAAACATTCCAATCAAACGGGTTTTAAATTTTTTTATTTTTCAAAGACTGAAAACTGTTTTCAAAAAGAGAATCAAACAGGCCCTTAGTTTCCCGTAAGTTCTTAACACTTGATATTAAATTATCAAGTGATATACTGTCCATGACTAATATTGTAGTGCTGTGTAAATAGTGCATCAGCAATGGAAGTGCCTGATAATAGAAAGTGGATGGATAACCGAGTTGATCGTAATATGGAAGTTACTGAAGAATTTAATATCGGAGTTCATGAATTTATTGAGTTTGCTTTGGAACATGATAGAGATAACATTGGAGGAGGGCGTATTAGATGCCCTTGTAAGAAATGTAAGTCTGTGAAATTTCAAATTCCAGACATGGTAAAGGTACATCTCTGTAAGACGGGATTTATGAGTAATTATTATCATTGGACGAGCCATAGTGAACCGAGTCCCCCAATTCCCCCGGTGGTTGTCAGTCACTCATATTATGGAAGTAGAGGCCAGAGAGAATTATTTGACAATTATGAGCAATTAGTAATGGATGCTGCAGGACCAAAAATTGGCAATTACCTAGTGCAAGAAGGTCAAGACGAGGGAGACACAATGCTAGAAGATCCTAATGAAGAAGCACAAAGATTCTTTGAAATGTTAAAGGCCGCGCAAACTCCTTTGTGGGATGGTTGTAATAGATATTCCATGTTGTCAGCTTCTTTAACATTATTAAGTCTAAAAGCAGAATATGGATTTTCTGAGGGTTGCTTTAATGCGTTGGTGCAATTTATGAGAAATGCATTGCCAGACAGCAACACCATGCCTAAAAATTTTTACCGAGCGAAGAAATCAATTGCTGAGCTAGGTTTGGGATGTTTGAAGATTGAATGTTGCCCAAAAGGATGTATGTTGTATTATAAGGAGGATGAATTGCGCCAAAGTTGTAAAATATGTGGAGAGGAACGATATACACATGTCAGAAGACGGGGAAAGGATAAATTAGTTCCACGAAAACATATGTGGTACTTTCCTCTTGTTCCGCGACTACAACGTTTGTATTCCTCAATACAAACAGCTCGTGAAATGAGATGGCATCGTGAGAAACCAAGGGAGAACGGATCTTTGTCTCATCCATCAGATGCAGAAGCTTGGAAACACTTTGATGAAGCATGGCCTAGTTTCGCTGAAGACCCTCGAAATGTTAGATTAGGTTTGTGTTCGGATGGCTTTGCTCCATTTGATAAAACAGGAAGGCGTTATTCTTCATGGCCTGTGATTATTACTCCTTACAATTTGCCACCGTGGATGTGTATGAGAAGGGAGTTTATGTTTTTGACCATTATAATTCCTGGTCCTTCCGACCCAAGTAGGAGAATTGACGTGTATTTGCGCCCCTTGATAGATGAATTGAAAATGTTGTGGGAGGATGGAGTAATGACATATGATGTGTCGTTGAAGGGAAATTTTTTGATGAAGGCGGCTGTAATGTGGACGATCAATGATTTTCCAGCCTATGGGATGTTAAGTGGATGGATGACAATGGGAAAACGAGCTTGCCCAATTTGCATGGAGCACTCTAAGGCATTTAACCTTGAAACTAGTAAAAAGACCTCATGGTTTGATTGTCATAGACAATTCTTACCACAAGATCATTCGTTTAGAAGGAATAAGACTGCATTTACAAAAGATAAAGTTGAGACGTCAATTCCTCCGCGAAGGCTGAGTGGTGAAGAAGTGTGGGAAAGAGTTAGAAATTTACCAAGCGTGGAGGAATCTGTAGAACATTATCCACCAGACTATAGGGTTAAGCATAATTGGACAAAGCGAAGTATATTTTGGGAACTACCATATTGGAAAACTCATCTTCTTCCACATAATCTTGATGTGATGCACATAGAGAGAAATGTGTTTCTTAATATTTTGTTCACAGTAATGGACACCAAAGGTAAGACAAAAGATACTTACAAATCTAGGGAGGACTTAGAAGCACATTGTAAGCGTAATGGACTAGAGCTACAGCCTGGTAAGAATGGTAACATTGTAAAACCAAAGGCACCATATACATTAACCAAACAACAAAGATTAGCGGTATGTGAATGGGTTAAAAATCTTAGGCTTCCAGATGGTTATGCTTCTAATTTGAGTAGATGTGTTGACTTGAAGGAAGCAAAGTTATTTGGTATGAAGAGTCATGATTGCCATGTATTCATGCAACGTCTTATACCATTAGCATTCAAAGCCTTGCCCAAACCCATATTGAACACACTTACTGAATTCAGCAACTTCTTTAGAGAAATTACTTCATCGTTATTGATAGAAGATAAATTGCGCGTCTTAGAGGAAAACATCCCAATCATTATGTGCAAATTAGAACAAATATTTCTTCCAAGCTTCTTTGACTCAATGGAACATCTTCCTATTCATTTAGCTTATGAAGCAAGAGTCGGCGGTCCCGTACAGTATAGATGGATGTATCCATTCGAAAGGTCAGGATATATAATCTCCTGGTTACTTTTCTTATTTCCTTTCATTTCTCTTAAGCTTAATCTTGATTTGGTCAATAGGTTCATACGATCTTTAAAAGAAAAGGTGACAAACCAGGCTTATGTTGAAGGTTCAATGTGTAAAGAATACCTACTTGAGGAGATGTCAACATTTGCTTCGTATTATCATCCCCCAGATATTCCATCAAGGAGAACAAGAGTGCTACGGAATGATGATGGAGGAGAATCTTCTATGAATCCTCCTTTGTCAATCTTTAATTATCGAGGCCGTCCTTATGGAAAATGTACCACTTCTTTCATAAATGATAAGGAAATGAAAGCTGCACATTTGTATATTCTTTTAAATTGTCCCGAGGTGGCACCTTATATTACGTAAGTATTTCCAAAACATAGCATGACTATTTTATCATATGTAACGTGAAGTTTGATCCGTTTCTTATATATGTAGCATGTACTCCAATTTGTTACGGGAACTCCATCCTGAGCTAAATGAAGCAGATTTGGACAAACAAGTATCCATGAGATTTCCAGTATGGTTTAAAACATATGTATGTGAATCTCTATTCGTTAAAAGTATATTAAACTACTTTTTTAGGTTGAATTAACAACACTTTTTCACGCTTAGGTGCTTGATTCAACAAATGCGATAGATGATGTGGTTTTAAGGAGTTTGGCATGGGGCCCTAGTAGATACGTCACCAAGTGGCCTAGTTATGTTATCAATGGATACAAGTTTGTGACAAAATCTCAAAATGAAAGGATGAGTACAACAAATTACAATGTATGCGTTCGAAGAGGGCAATATGAATATTTGGAAAATAATTACTATGGGGTTTTGACTGACATTGTTGAGTTAGAGTACACAGGTCACCCAACAAAAAAGGTGGTTTTATTTCAATGTGATTGGTTTGATCCTAGTTCTCAAGGGACAAGGATAGATGACTATGGAAACGTTGAAATAAAAAAATCTAGGAGATATAACAATTATGATCCATTTATATTAGCCCAACAAGCAGATCAAGTGTATTTTACATCCTTTCCGGAAGGGAAACAAGGTCGGATCGGTGTCATCAAAACCAAAGCACGCAGTACAATTCAATCTTTGGAAAAAAAATGTACCTGAAACAACTCATGCATACCAGGATGATGCTGAACAACAAATGCCTGTGTTTGTTTCAGATGATGATTTTCAACAAGGCATCGTTGACACTAATGGTGTAGAAGAAGAAGTAGTACCAATCTCTGTCTTGGACCAACTTCATTTAGAGGTAGAAGAACATGATGACGATGTTGAGGAGGACGAGGAGGAGGAGGAGGAGGAGGAGGAGGAGGAGGAAGAAGAAGAAGAAGAAGAAGAAGAAGAAGAAGAAGAAGAAGAAGAAGAAGAAGAAGAAGAAGAAGATGAATATACATATTCAAACTAGTCATTTTTGTATTCTTATGTTAAATTTTTTTTGACCAAATCCTTATGTGTTATTCTTATGCATATTAATGGAAAATGCTATCGGAGCGTATGTTTTAATTTTGTGTGTCTTTTAACTTGTTTATGCCCATGTTTACTTTTGTGTGCGTATTAACTTTTTTATGAACATTAGTTAATTACGTGGTTTTATATGTATATAGATGGAAGACAATGATAACACAAGGGGAAGTGGAAGAGCTTTTGGTATAGGCATCAACAAAGTTAGGGGAAAAGGGAGAGGTAAGCATAAAACTACTTTGTCACATTCTTCCATATTTCAAGCACCTAGGCCTACAGACACCCAGCCACCTCACTACACAATGCAGCAACCTACAAGTACCCAACAACCCCACTCTACAAGGCAACCTACACATCATCTTACATCTAAAATACCTTCAAATATCCAACCTCCCCAGCCTACAAGGCAACCGACACATTATCCCATATCTCAAACACCTACAAATTTCCAACCTTTCCACTCTACTCCAAGTCCACAAATGTCTACTATTCATGCTCCCACTTCTCAAATACCTACAAACACCCAACAACCCCACTCTACAAGGCAACCTACACATCATCTTACATCTAAAATACCTTCAAATATCCAACCTCCCCAGCCTACAAGGCAACCGACAAATCATCCCATATCTCAAACACCTACAAATTTCCAACCTTTCCACTCTACTCCAAGTCCACAAATGTCTACTATTCATGCTCCCACTTCTCAAATACCTACAAATATCCAATCTCCTCACTCTATTCCAAGCCCACATATTTCTAATACACATAGCCCGCCACATTTACCCTCTGGTGTTGTATCTGGTGGTGATCCACATGCATCATCATCATGTGATGATTCGTATCCGACAGCTGGGAGTAGAGATCCTACTGATATGCGTATATGGATCCGTCCGGGACCACAGTTAACGTAAGATTTTTATACGATTTTTCGTTTTATTCTATAATAACTTGTATGCTTGTATTTTTCTACTTGTTTAATATTGTTTTTATAGGTTTGAGCCTGCTATTCAACCTACACGTGACATTAAAAAGATTATGAAACGTCTGTTTCACGGGACTTGGGCAAATTATGGAGAGATAAAGAAATATGACAAGGATCTTGCGGACTTGTGGTATAAGGAGTTTCAGGTGCTGTCCTTCTCTTCCTTCAGGATTTGTCGGTTGAAGTTATATCTGGACATCATGTATTTTGCTGTTATAAATTATCTATACGACAGGGAGACAACAATGTTTATATATGTTTGATTTTAACTATAATTTAGTTCCATGACAAATTCCGCCAAAAATATGTGAAGGAATGGTATTCTACTACTCTAGTAGTTCATATTGAAAATAAAGTATATAGAAGGCATGATATTTTATCATCTAAAAACACGCGTTGGTGTCCGATCACACTGTCCCTCCAATATTAGAGAATTATGAATTCCTTTACTATGAGTACCCTGCTTTAACCCCCTTGTAATATATAACTTTGATCATAGAATAGTTTTAAATTTAGGACCATATGCACTTTAGGATATCACTATGTTTAAATACTCTCTTTCCAGTCATTTGCTTAGAGATAAGGAAGATAATCCATTATTCTCTTGTTATTTGATGTTCTTGCAACTTATGTTCGGCCTTCTCAATGTTAGTTCTGTCACGTAAGAAGTAATGTACTTCGCTGATATAAAATTGTTTACATGCCACAGATACAACAATGTATATCTATGTTTGTGTATATATGTTTGATTTTAACAAAAAAATTAGTTCCACCTACAATTTCTCTTAAAACATGTGGAGGCATTGTAGTCTATTACTTTAGTAGTTAATATTGAAAAGAAGGTGCAAGATTAAAATTTTATCTTTGCTGTGTAAGTCCTTCGGGTTCAACTGCTTTGCAGCTCCTAGATTGATGTCCGGTTTATCCTATATTATTTACATTGCTTGTATTGCAGAGGACATATAAATGGCTTCCTGAGCATGAGCAAGACATAAAGAAGACGTATCATCATAAGGCAGCTGAAGGGTACCGAAATACAATGTATCGGGTACGAAAAGGAATAGACAAAGGGGAATGGATCCCTGTTGAATTGCGTGAAAAGTTGGAACAAAATTGGGAAGATAGTAAATGGAAAGACAATGCAGAAGTTAATAAGCAAAATAGAAGATCCTTTGATGGTCCAATGCACACTTGTGGGTCAATTCCAACAACTGAACATTCTAAAATATTAGTAAGTTAACAATTTAAATTTGTAGGTAAAGCATTGTAATTTAAATTAATAATAATACTAATATATTTATCTTGTACTATAGACAACTGACTCAAACATGGCTCCAAGCTGTTGGGAGGTATTTCAAAAGACACACAAAATGAAAGGTGATCCATCAAAGTGGGTATCCTCCAAATCTCAGATGGTTGCGGTAAGTTACAACTTGATGAGATTATTATTTCTATCCTTTTGTCAAATAAACATAAAACAGTATAATTATTTCCTAATCATGTATATTGTTGTCTGTTACCTGCTGTTGTGCTATGGTTTTGAATGTTATGCATGCTTAATATTGTTCATCAGGTTCTGACATCTGAACATGATAATCTTAGTTATTACTTAAAAGCTAGTTTTAATTTGCTTAAGTTGTTGTTGGTTGGTTTATACATGATTTTAATTAAGGTAATTGTAGTAATTATTTTAATTTCATTTTTTTGTACGTTAAGAATTAAGACGAACTCTAATTTTGTAGGAAGAATATGAAAGACGGATTTTTGAAAGGAACTCACATCAAACAGATGGGGATGATGTGTCTAATGACCATCAGTCAGAAAACATCATCTTCTTAGACGTAGTTGGAGGAGTTGACAAGAAGGGACGCATATATGGTTTGGGACTAGAGGCAGGAAAATACAAGCCTTCCTCATCCAGATCATCTGACGGCATCTCACCATCTGAATATGAGCATATGAGGACTGTAATTTCTAAAATGTCAGCTGAAAACATGGAACTCAAGGAGCAGTTGAAGACTCATGAGGAGTTGATTCATGCATCACAGGAGGAGTCACGTTTACTTCGAGAGCAGTCACAGGAGGAGTCACGTTTGCTTCGAGAGCAGTCACAGGAGGATTCACGTTTGCTTCGAGAGCAGTTACAAAAATTTATGGAGTCTTTTTCACAAGGTCATTCACATCTACCTCCATATCGACCTCATCCTTCAAGTTGGGATCCACCTCTGAGTCCGTCTTGATTATTTTTTATATTATTTTGAGAATTTGATTATAACTTTTAACTTCAAGTACAATGTTATAATACTATATTAGTAATAATTTCAATATATTTTGATGCAAAAGATAAGTAGTGTGATTTCTATGGATTTTGTTTTACGAAATGTTTTGATATTTGTGGTAATTTCCTAAACTTCATAAAAATTAGGTAATATCACAAAATTATTTAGAGGAAGAATTGGGTAATTTCCTAAATTTATTAAAAAAAAAAATTGCCATTAGCGACGGAAGTTGAACCGTAGAAAAAATTTTTCCAAGAAAATTAGCGTCAGCTTCTTTGCAACGCTATACAAATTCCCAGAAATTTAGTGACGGAGATAATCCCTCACAAATTTTTGTAACGGTTTTTCCCCTCAGAAATTTGTGACGGGTTTTTACTTACGTCGCTACTTTGCTACGGAAATTGGTGTTTTAAATCTCTGTTCTATGCGAGGTTTAGCGACGGATTTTTTGTGTGTTTGCGACTGTCGAAAAGCCGTCGCAACTTGTGATGGACTATGTTATCCGTCGCTAATGTTTTCCGACGCCTACTTTTGCTACAGAATTCGCTTGCGTCGCAAAATCCGTCGGAAAAGGGTTAGCGACGGAATTTTGCCCATTTTGCGTCGGAACTCTACCGTCGCTAAAACTGGTTTTTTTAGTAGTGAATGGTGTAATTTCTGAAGAAGTGTATGTAAAACAACCTCCTGGTTTTGAAGATGTTAAAAATCCAGATTATGTTTTTAAACTTAAGAAGTCTGTGTATGGTCTGAAACAAGCTCCCAAAGCTTGGTATGAAAGACTAAGCAACTTCTTAATTAAAAATGGTTTTGTAAGAGGTCAAGTTGACAATACACTTTTTAGAAAAACTGTTAAGAAAGAAATCTTAATTGTGCAAATATATGTTGATGATATCATATTTGGTTCTACTAATGCCTCCCATTGCAAAGAGTTTTCAAAGTTAATGCAGGATGAATTTGAAATGAGCATGATGGGTGAGCTGAAATTCTTTTTGGGAATTCAAATCAACCAATGCAAAGATGGTGTCTATGTTCATCAGTCGAAATACACTAAGGAGCTTCTGAAGAAGTTCCAGCTGGATGATTGCAAGATGATGACAACACCAATGCATCCCACCTGCACCTTAAGCAAAGAGGACAATGGCTCTAAAGTAGATCAGAAGCTGTACAGAGGTATGGTAGGTTCTCTCCTATACTTAACTGCTTCTAGGCCAAATATTTTATTTAGTGTTTGTCTGTGTGCTAGATTCCAGTCAGATCCTAGAGAATCTCATATGACTGCTGTCAAGAGAATCTTTAGGTATCTGAAAGGAACAACTAATTTGGGACTTCTGTATAAGAAATCTCTGAATTATAAGCTAGTTGGATTCTGTGATGCTGACTATGCTGGAGACAGGATTGAAAGAAAATCCACCAGTGGAAACTGTCAGTTTCTTGGTGAGAATCTGATATCCTGGGCCAGTAAGAGACAAGCAACCATTTCTTTGTCAACAGCAGAAGCAGAATACATCTCAGCTGCAAGTTGTAGCACACAACTGCTCTGGATGAAACATCAATTAGAAGATTATCAGATTCATGCAGACAATATTCCTATTTATTGTGATAATACTGCTGCAATATGTCTGTCTAAAAATCCAATTCTGCATTCTAGAGCCAAGCACATAGAAATAAAACATCATTTTATAAGAGATTATGTTCAGAAGGGTGTTTTAGATATTCAGTTCATTGATACTGATCATCAATGGGCAGACATATTCACAAAACCCCTAACAGAAGAAAGATTCAATTTTATTAAAAAGAATCTGAACATGCACTTTATCTCTTGGAAATGTGCTTGAATCTGAATGAAATCCTTAATTCTGAGTTTATCATAAGCTAAGACTTATCAGACACTCACTTTCTTAGAGTCTGAATAAAGATAAGCCTGAAAAACTTCAGAGTCTGAAGGATCAGAACCTGGATTTTTTAACTTCTGAATCTGATAGAAATCTAATGTTGGTCAGAATCTGATAAGTATAACCCTGGGCAATGATGACTGAAGCTTTGAAAGTTTATACTCTACCCCTCCCAAAGTCATCAATTTAAAAATGTGATTTTCTGTTTTGATATCAATTGCTAAAGTTGCTTTAATTTCAATTGGTATCAGTATGTTTTTAAACTGTTTAGCACAGACACATTTTTTTTTCAATTGCTCAAAATGTATCAGACATGTTCAGCTTTTAGAACTTATTTTCAAATTTGGTATCAGCACTGAACCATTTTTTTTGGTATCAGGTTCTGATATAAGTTCAGTAGTTCAAAAACCTTCATTTGGTATCAGGCTCTGAGATAAACCTTCAAATTTGGTATCAGGCTCTGAGATACACCCTCAATTGATTTCAGGCTCTGATATAACCTTTCAGTTGGTCTATGATCAGAACTATTTTGTTTTAAAAAATGAGTTAGACATATGATCTGAACCATTTTATTTAAAATAACTCAGATTTACTCTGATACTGAACCATTTATACTGAACAACCATGTCTGAACAAAGAATGCTCTGATCAGAAGCTCTGAACTATCTTTTTCTGCTTCTGAACAACATTCTATATTCAATGCAATGTCACATACTCATTGAAAATCAAGTATGCTCTGATGCCCATCCTTGCTGCTTGATTATCTATATGATTGCATAATTATCTTACATGTCTTTTCAAACTCTTCTCAATGCTCTGATACACATGTTTTCAAACCCTTTTTAACTTTTTGTTGATGACAAAAGGGGGAGTAGGTAAAACAAGTATTAAAGCTCCTGAGCTCAAAATAAGTTAAAATTTTGTCATATATTACCTTATGAAAGGGGAGTAAAAGGTATTAAAGCCTGAGGCTCTGAACATAAGTTAAGTTCTAATTGAATTTAACTTATGAGAACTGATTTTATCTATTAGCCTCTGAATTTAATTTTGTGAGATACATAACTCTTAGTGAGTTAAAATGAATTTAAAAATAACTTGGATAAGACTCGGGGAGCTTACAAAACTCATCATGTGGATTATCAGACTTAGGGGGAGAGCTTACAAACCTCAGAACCTGAAGTCAACAAGTTATTTATAATTCTGAGTCTTAATTTCACTTGATTGTTTAAAGTTGAGTTTAATTAACTTGGATAAGTATCAAGGGGAGCTTACAAACCTAACCTTGAGGACTGTCAGACCTAGGGGGAGCTTACAAACCTCTCATGAAGTCAGATTGTTAATTAAACTTAACAACAATTCTGAAATTTTCACATTTGTGTTTTAAACTTAACTTAATTAACTTGGATCAAACTCAGGGGGAGCTTACAAACCTCACACCCTACAGTTAACTTGTTAATTAAGTTAACAACAATTTTCTGATTAATACTTATGTTTGTCATCATCAAAAAGGGGGAGATTGTTGGAACAAAATGTGTTAAACAACTCTCTTCTGAATTAAGGGAGAGATTGTTGAAACATTATGTGTAAACATATCTCTCTTTATGGTTTTGATGATAACAAAGGTGTTAAATAGAAAATTGGTTATTTGCTAATGCTTTGTTCAAGTGATTTCAGAACCAAGTGTTTAGTGATTGGAAATTAAGAATGGTTATGAAAGAACAAGCTTAGAGCAAGAAAGGAAAGCTTAGAAGCAAGTTGCAAAGCCGGAGAAGTGCTCCTGAAGAGTGCTCCTGAAGTAGTGCTCCTGAAGTGAGAGTCTGAAGCCTGCGTCTGAAGGCAGCTTCTGAAGTCTGAGTTTGAAGGCAGCTTCTGAAGGAAGTCAACAAAAGTCAACGTCTGAAGACCTGCTTCTGAAGTCTGAGTCTGAAGGTGTGCTTCTGATGTACTGTTCACGCAGAAGCTTCTAAAGGCTGATGTGGCATGGAAAGCAACTGGTACTGTGCGCATTTAATGCCTGGGTGTGTCAGAGCAACCCAATGGAACAGTTGTCTCCCTGACTCAAACATTCCCCAGCTTTTAAGGTAGGCAAGTTCAAAAATGGCTGCTGCTCTATTTTCTGCAAAAAGCTCAGCACACATTTTCAGTCTATCCTAGCTCAACTTGCAACGGCTCTTTCCTTAAATTATGCAAATCTTCAACAGCTCTAATTCCCTCTATAAAAGGAAGAAGATTTGAAGAAGAAATTTGCTAAGACTCTTGAAATTAAATTGCTGAACCTGTGCTCTATTTTGCTGTCAAGTTCTTAAGGTTAAGAGTCTTAACCTCTGTTGTATTAATAGAACACCTCTGATATTTTATCAAGTGTTCAACCCAAACTCATTTATTTGTAAACCAGTTTGGTCCCTAAGTCTCAGTCTGTATACTGAGCAATTGTAACCTCATTCCTTTGTGGTCTGAGTCAGAAGTCTCTTGACTTAGTGTCTTGAGCATTGGGAAGTCTCTTGACTTAGTGTCTTGAGCATTGGAAGCCTCTTCCTTTGTGGTTGAGCATTAGAAGCCTCTTCCTTGGTGGTTGAGCAACTGGAAGTCTCTTCCTTAGTGGTTGAGCAAATTGTAATCAGCTTATTATAGTGGAACTCTCTTGTTGGAAAACAAGGGGACTGGACTACTTCTCACATTGAGAAGGAACCAGTATAAATCTTGTGTGTCTCTCTTCCCTTCTCTATTTACCTTTCGTAGCCGCTGCATAACTCTGAGAAATAGTTTAGAACTGATTCATATCATATTCTGAACTTGACTTAAGTATTTGAGAAGAAAAGATCCAAGTTTTTGAGTCACACAATTCAACCCCCCCCCCCTTCTTGTGTGTGTTTTTCTCACCTTCATCTGCCTCACAATGAATATTTGAAGCTAAGTGATAAAGCTACTGCAAAGGCCATCTTCACTTCCTTGTGCTTTAACTATGAAGGAAACAAGAAAGTTAGAGAAGCCATGGCTAACCTTCTGGTTCAACAGTATGAGTTGTTCAAGATGAAGGAGGATGAAACCATTGAGACTATGTTCTCAAGGTTTCAGACTTTGGTATCTGGACTTCAGATTCTGAAAAGAGTTACTCAACTGCTGACCATGTGAACAACATCCTCAGAAGTTTGCCTTCTAAATGGAGACCTAAAGTAACTGCCATTGAGGAAACTAAAGATCTAAATACTCTTAGTATTGAAGATCTTATCAGCTCTATCAAAGTGCATGAACTAGGACTCAATGAATATGAACCTGTTAGAAAGTCTAAGTCTATAGCACTTAAATCTAAAGGAAAGTTATCAAAAGCTCTAAAAGCTATAAAATCTGATGAAGAATCTTCTGAGGGAAGTTCTGAAGAAGATTCAGAAGCTGAGGAGCTGGCAATGCTTTCCAAAAGGTTTCAGTACTTAGTTAAAAGACAAAAGAAGCTTTCTAACAAAGGTAGTGGCTTCAAAGGATCTGGTTCTAAGAAGGAAGATCAGAAGGGTTGCTTCAATTGCAAAAAGACTGGTCATTTCATTGCTGACTATCCAGAGCTACAAAGGACAAATCAAAGGAAAAATCCAAGAAGACCAGCTCTAAATCAAGCAACTTTAGAAACACACTCAAGAAAAGTCTTATGGCAACATGGGATGATCTTGTCAATGAATCGGAATCAGAGAAGGAAGATGAAGAAGAAGCTAATCTAGTTCTAGTGGCAACAACATCTTCTGATACAGGGTCAGGATCAGACTCTGAGGATGAAGATGAGGTATTTTCTGAACTTACTCAATCTGAACTTGTTGAAATAGTTCAGGAACTTATGAACCATCTCAGAAACAAGATAAAACAATTAAAAACTTTGAAAAAGAAATATAACTTGCTGTCTGATGAAAATCTCCAACTTCATAATCATATCAATGAGATAGATGAAGAGGTAAGAGATTTGAGAAAAATGGTTCATAAGAAACCTGATGAAGTACCAAATGAGCAAGAAATTGCACTTCAGGAGTTCATACTAACTGGAATCAACAGAAGCAAAGTTGTGTCTATGATTTATAATATTAACAGAAACATGGGAGAAGGTATTGGTTTCTCAAATGATCCATTCGATCATTCAAAAGAAACAAACCTACCATCCTGTTCTGGAGATATTATGAAAGGTACTAAGGTATGTTTTGTACCTAAGTAAGACATTGCTGAGACTCTGAACTCATTAGAATCAAAGACTGCTGAGTTTGAAGTTCTGAACAACTCAGAATCCAAGACTTCTGAACCAAAGGTGTTGATGAAAGTAGAATCAAAGACTCTGTTGAAATCAAAATCAAAAGATTCTAAGTCGAAGATTATGCTGACTCAAAACCTGAAGAGGTTCAGACTCTGAAAAGATCAGAACCTAAGACTAGCAAGCCTCAGATTCTGAAAAGATCAGACTCACATTTTCAAAAAGTTGTGTTTAGGAAACCTTCAAAGGATACTAAACCAGCTTATGCAAAACCTTTTAAACCTCAGAATGTCAGACACAAGGTGCAAAATAAATCATAGCCTTTCAGAACTAACCAAAGAGGACCCATAAAGATATGGGTACCTAAGTCTGAAATCATTGATGCTGCAGATATGCTTAAAAGTAAAAGAAAAGGCAAGGTCATGGTACCTGGACAGTAGCTGCTCGCGACACATGACAAGAGAAAGGTCTATGTTCCAACCCCTGATCATGTAAGAGGGAGGAACTGTGGGATTTGGAGGAAACCAGAAAGGCAATATAATTGGTACTGGTAAGATAGGTAATTCTTCCATTTCCATTAATAATGTTTGGTTGGTAGATGGACTAAGACATAACCTACTTAGCATAAGTCAATTTTGTGATAGTGGTTATGATGTCTTGTTTGATAAGAACACCTGTACAGTAATCAACAACAAAGATAAATCTGTTGTGTTCAAGGGAAAGAGAAAGAACAATGTCTATAAGATTGATTTTTCAGAACTGGTTGATCAGAAGGTAGTTTATCTTCTGACAGTGAGTGATGAGAAATGGGTATGGCACAAAAGGTTGGGACATGCTAACTAGAGACTAATCTCTAAGCTTAGCAAGTTACAACTGGTCAGAGGCTTACCAAACATTGACTATCACTCAGATGCTCTTTGTGGAGAATGCCAGAAAGGAAAAATTGCTAAAACCTCTTTTCAATCCAAAGACATTGTATCTACCTCCAGACCCTTAGAACTACTTCACATTTAATTGTTTGGTCCTGTTAGCACAACATTAATCAATGGAAAGAAGTATGGATTGGTAATTGTTGATGATTACAGTAGGTGGACTTGGGTTAAATTTCTCAGAACCAAGAATGAAACATATGATGTGTTTAATAACTTCTGCATGCAAGTACAAACTGAAAAAGATTTGAAAATTTTGAAAGTTAGAAGTGATCATGGTGGTGAATTTGAAGAACATGGAATCCTCCATGGATAAGTTGTTTAAGCTTAGTTGTGGTGTAATTAACTGGATTAAATTGGGTTAAGGCTTTGGAACGATTTTGGTGCGAATTGGATAGAAAAACGACGTTGAAAACGGTATTTTTGCAAAAAAAGCAAAACTCGGAAAATCTTATCCTGCTGCATATGCACGACCGTGCGCCCATGGGGCACGAACCGTGCGTATCTTTCGACGTTGGTCAGCACGACCGTGCCCCCTTGGAGCACGACCGTGCGACCCTGATTTTGTGGGAAAACCCTATTTTTTATGACTTTTTGAGGTATCCAATGCACATGAATGATTCCCAAACCCTTAAAATTGATTAATAGGTGTTTAATGAAGATGAAATTGAGGGATTAACTTGGACTTAAGTGTAAGGAAATTTGGAAGTTAATTGGTTTGAGACAGACTTATAAATTGTCTTGATTTGAGTTACGAAATGAGTGAGAACTTAGTAAATACATGATGAGATATGTATGGTGAAGAATGATGATGTGTTAATATGTTAATGTAACCTTGTTTGATTAATTATGTGTCGTGAATTATGTGAATGAAGTTAGATGAGGATGTAATGTTATGATGTTATAACATGTTGATGAATGTTAAGTGACGATGTTATGTGCTAAGTGACGATGATATATGATATATGATATATGACAAGTGCCGATGTTTGATAAGTGAAATTGTTGATAAGTGACGATGATATAAGTGACCATAAAGTGACGATGAACATATGTATGATTGTTGATGATGTTAGTGTCTAGTCATATGTATGTATGTGATGTTGAGTCGTAATGAATGAACATGCATTCTTTCATGAGTCAAGTCCAGTGATGATGAAAGTGACGATGTGATCCCTCAGATAAAAGAACTTCAATATCTAAAACCTGGTACCACATGCATGTAGAGTCGTTAGGCGCATTGCATAAACATGATGAGTCATATATTGCAATGTTTTGGTGTGAACTTGTGCATCAATGTGGTATTTGTATACTTGATGATGTTAATGTGAAGTGATTAGCTTATGTTTGCTTGGACAATTATTTATCGATAATAATATGTTATTTATATTATGAGGATCTTGTTGAAGTATTGATATAACTTAACTTGATAATGTAATTAATATTGATTGTTGATGAGTATATGTATGTATGCTTGAGAATTTTGAATTGATGCATGAGGGTAAACAGGCTTGTAATTGATTTTAAATCTGTATGCATGATTGTAGGATGAACCATGCTTATTATGTTTATATGATGATGATGTTGTTGTTGCTTGAACTTACTTGCGTTTATTAATCATTTATGTTGAACGTATATTTTACCCTCCAGTAACTTTTTGTCGCCTCATCCTTGTAATGTAAACGTGCAGGTTGAGGAGTAGCTCTTGCTTGTGAGTATTGATGAGGACGGCCTGATACCTACTCATGTTTAGTGCTTTCTCGAGGAGTCTAGATTTAGGGGCTCTGATCGAGGGTCTGGGGCTTTTTCTTTTATATTGAGTTTGATGCTATGAGATGTTTTGATCAGACTGATGTTATTATATTGAGATATTATGTTATGATCCAAGACATGACATTTATAACATTTGAGTTATGATTTTATTTCCACTGTGCTATGAATATATTCGATGAAATTTTTATATCGGATATTTATATGAGATGTATCTTGAGTAATAACACCTTGATGTACGATAATGTATGATTTATCGTTTTATAAATGTTCTCGGGGATCGGGGTGTTACAGAGTACTCGTCTAACGCTAGTATATATAATATGAAAGAAGAAAGTAGAACGAATGTACAAGTGTATAGGATCTCAAAACAACCCCATAGCCCCACCAAGAAGAAAAATAACAAAAAGGCACCTACAACATCACCCTAAAAAAACACCAGCTAACTACAGAGAGAAAAACAAGAGCGGAAAAACCTTATCCCTCGCGCATAGTGACCAAAATACCGGAAAAGTAGACCAAACCTACACAACCTCAAAGATAAGATACAGAGGAACAAGACACAAACCAGAAACCCCGGTCAAAGGTTTCTCAAAAACACCCCTTCACAATCTTTCTAACAAAATCAAAACCAAATCAAACCGATTACGAATAAACTAGTTTGTTTCAATTTACTCGAATAAAATTGAGAGAGTTGAGTAGCTCAACTGGTTTGAGCCAAGAGATTAGAGAAGTTGATGATTTAAAAAGTCTAGAGTCTTCAGAATTTGAATGCAACAATCAGAGGCTAGAGAGATGAGAGAGTGGAGGTCATATACTGTTCACCTTCTTTCCATTTCTTTACCATAAAGAAACCTACCCAGCCAGCCACTACCTCTATTTTTACCTTTTTTTCTATGATGAATTCAGTTATAATACCATGGAAATGCCTACAAGATGCAAATCCACAACCAAATCTGACAAAAAATCAACAATCAACCCATCTAGAAAAAGCTAAACTAATGAATCCCCCTAAGCCAACAAGAAATCAGTTCAGCTTCCATGGAAATGCTTTTAGAAAAACTCAAATACCTCATATTCATCTTTTAAACAACATCAAAATGACCAAAAGAAAGCTAAAACCTTTGCTCAGGCCCTAACAACTTTTGTGACATATCCTCATCGCAGCTCCCACAACCGATCATCAAAGGTGATAACCTAGTTATAGCCATCCCAGAGGAGGAATATCTACTTGGTATTGATGCATGCAAACACAATATTCATGCTAGGATTATCTGGCTAAAGGGTGCAAATCCCCCTCATTGTTTATGACTTGCACAACAAACTTTCTACTCTTTGGAAAAACTTTGGTAAGTGGGGTATTAATTCTTTGGGAAAGGGTTTTTATGAAATATCTTTTTCATGCTTAGAAGATGTTAAGAGGGTTAGATATGTTCCCTCTTGGAATTTAAACCCTGGTATCTTGAATCTATTTGCCTGGACTAGAGACTTTAACCGTAGTTTCTAACAAAGCACCGGAGCACAAGTTTAGGTGAGAATCTATGGCCTCTCCCAAGAATATTGGCACCCTAAAATTTTATTTGCTAAAGCCAGTAGTGTTGGAACACCAATATGTACAGACTCTGCATCCTCTAAACCTATGATGGACATAACCTTTGGTCAATTCTTTAGAGTTATGGTGGATATGGATGTTACCAAGCGTCTGAGATAAAAAGTCCCTGTTGAGAGAAAATGATTTGCTTTTTTTTTGTGGAATTAGATTATTAGATACAAAGAGCAGAGAAAAGAATTTATCCAAATTAAAGATGGCAGGGTGCAACAGGGGAATCATGTAAAAGATCCTATTATAGTTGAAGATGTTTTAATTATTGACAAGACTGCTCGACTGGATGATAAGCGAAAGCTCCCTATCACTGATCATGTTGGGACAAGGGCTATTGCTATTGATGATCTGGAGACTATTGCTTAGAACAATATATTTGAAGCATTACTAGAGCAAGAACATGAAGAAGATCCAAGGGTTCAGACGGGGAATCAAGACTTGCAGCTAGAAGCAGAAATTAATGAACTGATAGCTCATGACTTAGCTAACAGGGAAAACAATGTGATTAATCCAAAGGAAGATCAAAGTACTTAAGGTTATGAATATGTTGATGCAACTTTAAATCAGGATCAATCACCTGATGAGGATGCTTTAATTGACACTAGAAATAAAAAAGGTCATCATTGAAAGAGTTCAAATGGACATGGAGTTTATTAACTAATCATGGGCCAATATTGTTGAAGATGATGAAGTTGAGGCTAGGTTGCTTGCTAATCTGGAAAAGGAGCCTGCAATTCAACAACAAGTTTTCAACACTAAGGGTTTCTAGTTAGTTACCTCAAAGAGCCATGTACTTGCAGAGAGTATGGTATATAAAACTAGGGTTTAGTCTATGATTGTGATGCCTTGAGGATGTCTCTCAAGTGGTATTTATAGCCCTGTGTGGGCTTGGTTTAGCGTGGCTCTGCCCCCAAGTAGTTTGGGCCCAAAGCCACGCTTTTAGCGGTCTGGAGCTTTCTAGAGGCTTCTAGAAGCTCTATGAGGCGGTGCTCCTTGTGGGCTTTGCCCAAGGCCTAGCTGGGCCTTACGGAGGGCGCCGAGCCCTTGCTAGACGGCGCCAAGCCCTTCTAGAGGGCTTTGTGCCCTTAATGATAAGATTGATAGTCCACAGCCCAACAAGCACGAGCTTTGGGACAATGCGAAGTGATTAACTGTTCGTCCTGGTATGGTTTTTGTAACATAGCAAGTGCTGGACCCTGAGGGGCGGGGTCCTCGTCCAAGGTCTATGAAGGGCGCCAGCCCAACATGTTTGCGGGTACTAGCCCGACTTGTGAGTGGGTGCTAGCCCAACATTTTGATGACAGAGTGGCGATGATGAAAAAATAGCGAGTATGTTTTGCGTACCATTTCAGATGGCCTATAGCCCAACAAGCGCGAGCTGTCGGGATGAGGCGAAGTGTTTTGATAGTGAGGCGTCGTAGCCCAATCGTGTACCATGCTAGATTGAGGGCGGTGTGGATTCAGGCGGGATGAGGCGAAAGGCACGACTTTTACTGGTTTACGCAGATTTGATTTGGACGGCTGAGATTCAATGACTGCTCACTTGTCGTGACATGTCGCAATATGGTCGCCCTCGGAAGTTGCGTCCCAATTAGTGCTGGCTTTGATGTTTTGCAGCCCAACAAGCACTAGGGTCGAAGAGGCGAGGTGGTTGTCCATGGTTTGTGATGGGCAACAACCTAACATGTTCTGGGACGCCAGCCCAACAATTTGATGATATAAAGTTGCTTGTGTTGTACCCAGGTGGTCCACAGCCCAACAAACACGAGCTTTGGGCGCGACCTTTGAGATATTTCTACACATGCGTAGTGGATGGTGTTTGTATTTTGTGTTGTAACCATGTTTTGTACCATTTGACAATGTCATAGATATTAATTTAATGTCGTCGTTAATTACCTTTGAGAAGTACTTTGGTAGGATATTTTATCTTGTGTGTTAGGTTTCTTGGTTTTGGCGTTATGATCGGTTGGATCTTAGTAATGCGATGAGGCTGAGTGCCTCTGTGTTGCGTGATCTCTGGTAAACTTATGTGATTTTTATGACGTCTTTGTTTGAGAAATAGATTTGTAGACGCCCTAGAGCCCTCGTGGGGTTAGGTTGTTGGTTATTTAAATGTTGGCTAAATGTTTTGTAAAATCAAAGTATGCAAGCAAAGCGTCCTCAGATGTTATTTTGGTCCTTCAGAAGCTGGATATTGGTTTTTAGAAGTTTCAGAAGCTGAAAACTAGATTTACTGTTCATCAGAAGCTGGAATGGTCTTCAGACGCAGAACTGTTCATCAGACGCTGAATAGGTCTTCAGACGCACTGTTCAGACGTTGACTTCTGTTGACCTTCAGAAGCTGACTTCTGTTGACCTTCAGAAGCTACCTTCAGACGTTGACTTATGTTGACCTACAGAAGCTGTCTTTCAGAAGCTGTTTTTCCTGCGTTCTTTTTGTTAATTCTTGCTGCGTATTTTTTGAAGATTTGTTAAAGATTTATCCATGCTGAAGTTTCCAGAAGGCTGATAATTTTATGAGAAGATCTTATTGAAGATTTGCTTCGTGTTTATTGATGAATATATTTTCAAAGGATCTTTGTAAAATATAATTCAGAAATATACTTTCTTCTTTGAGCTTCTAAAGTATTTCAGAATCATATCAATTGAGGAATATTTGATTCAGAATTATGAGAGCTTCTGAAGCCTATTTAAGAAGACGTGCTGCTTTGTAGAAAATTAATTGAGTCAAAACTGATATTATCATAAGAGTCTCTGTGTAAGCTTTAGGCTTTGCTTTATTTGTACACCACTCATCTGAGTTGGTTTCGTTTGTTTTGAGTTGTAAATCACTTAAAGCTTTTAAGCACAAGTGATGTTTTTATTGTGTTGAAGAGTGTCTTCATCGTACTGTGTCTTATTTGAGTTTGTTAATCACTGGGCTGTGGTTACGTGGTTAGGAAGTAAGAGGGGGTTCTAATACCTAGGTGGTTTCCTAGGTAGAAGTCTAGATAGGTAGAGATTAAGTGACAAGACTTGAACAGGGGTTGTGTCTGAGTCTTAGAATTAATTGTACTTAGTAGATTTCCTTCCTGGATTGGTATCCCCCAGAGTAGGTGAAGTTTGCACCGAACTGGGTTAACAAATTCATTGTGTTCTTTATCTTTCTGCACTTTATTTTCTGCTTCTGAACCTTTAGTTTTCATACTCTGTTTTACTGGTTCAGAACCAGAACTGCCAGAATTTCAATTGGCATCACAGCAGGTACCCTACTTGTATTTGGGTGAGCTCCAGGGAAGATATTTTCTGGCTTTATGGAGAAAGAAGGAGGATTTGTTAACAGGCCACCTCTGCTGGATGGGACCAACTATGAATATTGGAAATCTCATATGAGTGCTTTCCTAAAATCTATTGATAGCAAGACCTGGAAAGCTGTTCTGAAAGGTTGGGAACATCTTGTTGTGACTGACAAAGATGGTAAGAACACAGCTGTTTTGAAACCAGAGGAAGATTGGACCAATGATGAAGATGCTTTGTCTCTTGCAAACTCCAAAGCCCTGAATGCTATATTCAATGAAGTGGACAAGAATATATTCAGAATGATCAAGCAGTGCACAATTGCCAAGGATGCCTGGGAGATTCTCAAGACTACTCATGAAGGCACTTCAAAGGTAAAGCTGTCCAGACTTCAGCTTCTGACCACAAAATTTGAAAATCTCAGAATGCTAGAGGATGAGAACATACAAGGCTTTTACATGAACATTCTAGACATGGCTAACTCTTTTGAATCACTTGAAGAAAAAGTATCAGATGAGAAGCTTGTAAGGAAAATTCTCAGATCCCTACCCAAGAGGTTTGATAGGAAGGTGACTGCAATTGAAGAAGCACATGACATTTCCAGCATGAAGGTTGAGGAATTGATTGGGTCTCTTCAAAACTTTGAAATAAGCAGGACTGATAAAAAGGGGAAAGGTGTTGCCTTTGTAGCAGATACTGAAAGTGTGGATGATGAAACCTCATCAGAAGCTCTTGTGATGTTGAGTAAACAATTTAAGAAGTTTCTGAAGCAGAAGACAAGAACTGATGAGAAGAGCAATGAATCAAAAAGAGTTCAGTGCTTTGAGTGTGAAGGATATGGACATGTCAAGTCAGAATGTCCTACTTATCTCAAGAAACAGAAGAAAAGTCTGACTATAACTTGGTCTGATGAAGAGGATTCAGAAGGAGAAGTGGAGAGTAAGTCTGCTAAGCATGTTGCTGCTTTTACTGGAAGGTGCATGACTGATGATGAAGTTATGGGTTCAGAAACACTGTCAGTATATGAAACTTCATCAGAGTCTGAGTGCAGTGATGAAGATCTGGCTACCTATTACAAAGATCCTGCTGAGTTTTGCAAGAAGGTGCATGTTCAATTTGCAGAAGTATGCCAGCAGCTGGAAGAACAAAAGAAAATTAACACTCAACTTCAAATTGAAAGAAGTGAACATCTAGAGAAAATTTCTGTTCACAATAATGAGGTAACTCAACTGAATTCTCAACTTGATCAGATGAAGAAGCAAGTTAGAATGATGAACTCTGCTATTGATGTGCTGGAAGAGATTCTAGAGAATCAAAATCAAGGAAAACCAAATGGCATTGGATTTGTTGATAAGAATCTGAACATCAAACAACAAAAACATGCTAAGAGGTTCTTACCTGTTGCTGATACTCATGTTCCACTGATGAGGAAACCTAAGAACAAACCTCAGGATTCTAAAGACAAGAAAGCTACTGATCCTTGGGTATGTCATCATTGTGGTAAAAAGGGACTCATTAAACCTTTTTGTTACAAGCTGCATGAATATCCCAAGCATTTTCATCACAGAAAAGTGGAACCAACTGTGAACAAAAGCAAGTTCAAGAAAGAATGGAGACCAAAGTGTGCAAGTGTTTCTCAGATGCTGAACAAAGGGAAAGGAAAGGCTGTTGCTGCTGAAAGCAAGCCCATTCTTGTAGCACAAAAGAGTTCTGGTGCTGGACCATCTAAAGTTTGGAGCAAAGTGTTGGTTCCTGCTCCTGTTCAGAAAGCACTAGTTTCTAGTAAGTCCGAAGATGGTGTGTCCTGTGTTCAGAAGAGAATTGCTGATCTTGAGAAGCAGATTGCTGGGAAGAAGGTTCTGAATGTGCCTGAGGCACACATCAATTGAGCAGCATCTGATGATTGTGTCTAATGAAGACTAAGCAAGTTCTGATGCTGAGTCTGAAGACTGTCAAGTTTGTGAATGAAGTTCTGGTTTTTCTTTTGTGTTTCTGGTGTGCAAGTGTGTTGTGCTGGGTTCTTTGTGTTCTGTGTTGTGTTTCTTGCTCCTTGTGTTTGCTGGTGTGTTGTCAAACTTGTTTGGCTAAAAAGGGGGAGAAATATGTGTGCTGATCTATTTGGTTCAGGGGGAGTGGTCCTGAGTTTGTGTGTTCTGTCAGAAGCTGAGCTGTTCAGGGGGAGTTCCTGAGTGATGTGTTTCAGGGGGAGAGAAACTGTTGCTGTGTGTTGATTGGGAGTGTGTTTGTGCCAGAAGAGTTGTGGTATTTGTGAACTTCAGAAAATGAGAAGTTGGGTTGTGCTTCGGGATGTGTTGTGGTTTTTCAGAAGCTGAACTGAAGCTGTTTGTGCTAAACATAGCTATTTATCCGCTGCTGACTCTGTGGCTATGTTTGGATGTGTGGAGTTCTTCATGTCTGAGTACATTGTGTTGAGTGAAGAACTTGTTTTTATGAAGAATTTGATTTTAGCCAAAAATTTGCAAAAGGGGGAGATTGTTGGTTATTTAAAGGTTGGCTAAATGTTTGGTAAAATCAAAGTATGCAAGCAAAGCGTCCTCAGATGTTATTCTGGTCCTTCAGAAGCTGGATATTGGTTTTTAGAAGTTTCAGAAGCTGAAAACTGGATTTACTGTTCATCAGAAGCTGGAATGGTCTTCAGACGCAGAACTGTTCATCAGACGCTGAACAGGTCTTCAGACGCACTGTTCAGACGTTGACTTCTGTTGACCTTCAGAAGCTGCCTTCAGACGTTGACTTATGTTGACCTTCAGAAGCTGCCTTTCAGAAGTTGTTTTTCCTCCGTTCTTTTTGTTAATTCTTGTTGCGTATCTTTTGAAGATTTGTTAAAGATTTATCCATGCTGAAGTTTCCAGAAGGCTGATAATTTTATGAGAAGATCTTATTGAAGATTTGCTTCGTGTTTATTGATGAATATATTTTCAAAGGATCTTTGTAAAATATAATTCAGAAATATACTTTCTTCTTTGAGCTTCTAAGTATTTCAGAATCATATTAATTGAAGAATATTTGATTCAGAATTATGAGAGCTGCTGAAGCCTATTTAAGAAGACGTTTTGCTTTGTAGAAAATTAATTGAGTCAAAACTGATATTATCATAAGAGTCTCTGTGTAAGCTTTAGGCTTTGCTTTATTTGTACACCACTCATCTGAGTTGGTATAGTTTGTTTTGAGTTGTAAATCACTTAAAGCTTTTAAGCACAAGTGATGTTTTTATTGTGTTGAAGAGTGTCTTCATCGTACAGTGTCTTATTTGAGTTTGTTAATCACTGGGTTGTGGTTACGTGGTAAGGAAGTAAGAGGGGGTTCTTATACCTAGGTGGTTTCCTGGGTAGAAGTCTAGACAGGTAGAGATTAAGTGACAAGACTGGAACAGGGGTTGTGTCTGAGTCTTAGAATTAATTCTACTTAGTAGATTTCCTTCCTGGATTGGTATCCCCCAGAGTAGGTGATGTTTGCACCGAACTGGGTTAACAAATTCATTGTGTTCTTTATCTTTCTGCACTTTATTTTCTGCTTCTGAACCTTTAGTTTTCATACTCCGCTTTACTGGTTTAGAACCAGAACTGCCAGAATTTCATAGGTATTTTCATTTGTAGATTGCAGAAAACCTAGAGCCCTCGTGGGGTTAGGATTTTTTCATTTGTAGATTGTAGACGACCTAGAGCCCCTGTGGGGTTAGGATTTTTACTCGTCGATTGTAGGCGACCTAGAGCCCCTGTGGGGTTAGGATTTTTACTCGTAGATTGTAGGCGACCTAGAGCCCCTGTGGGGTTAGGATTTTCACTCGTCGATTGTAGGCGACCTAGAGCCCCTGTGGGGTTAGGATTTTTACTCGTCGATTGTAGGCGACCTAGAGCCCCTGTGGGGTTAAGATTTTTACTCGTAGATTGTAGGCGACCTAGAGCCCCTGTGGGGTTAGGATTTTTACTCGTCGATTGTAGGCGACCTAGAGCCCCTGTGGGGTTAGGATTTTTACTCGTCGCCCTAGTGTGTAGAATTTTTTGTAGATACTGCAAAACATAATGTAGAGAGGAACGAGATAATCATATAAGAAAGTAGGGTGTCTCGTTAAAAACCTGCAAAATAAATCTCAGAGATTGAAAAAGGTTAGTCTAATTTCGTGTTTCATCTTCATTTTCTTAATGGCGGGACCGTTGCTTCCATCTGCATTTCTTTTTTCAATGGCGTGCTGTTTGGTTGGTTTATTCTTAATCTCGCCATTGGCGAGCTTGTTTGCATCCTGTCCATGGTTTTTCTGAAACATAACAATATTTTCCAAACTTTAAAGCAACCAGTAAAAATATAAAAGTTTTAATCTCATTCGATCATCTTCAATGGGAGCTAACCAATCTTTGTCTTCTCTTACTAACTCGCCCATATTTTCTACTCCTCCCCTTATTTTTCATTCTTTCACTAGATTTGAAATAACTTTCCTACTTAATTACCTTATGCTTTTAATCCATCTCTTTCTTCTACTAGATTGAAATTAAATCCTCTATTCAATCCTATCACTTCTCTTAAATCAGAATTCACTACTTCCCTCCTTCAACTTGAACTAACTCGCCCTCTTCATTCTTTGATGTTATATTCATTCTTCTTCCCTTCCTAACTTGATTGTTATATTATCTTCCATGTCTTTATTTCTCCTATGAAGTTGGAAACTAGTTTTTCTACTCAAATTTATCCTTCCATGTGGGTCCGTTTTCTCTTCGTTCTAACCTGACGCTATTATTCCATTATTTATATTTTTACTAAGCAGTTAGTTCAGTTCTCAAAGTAAATGGTACATGAAAGGTGTTCCCAGAAAAGAGAGGTGGGTCACTTGGACCACTTAAATACCAAGGTTTTCCTTGCCAGAATCCATCGCATGTGACCTTTTAGCAATACTACACTTTACTTCTGCCCCAGGGTACCTAGAGTAGTTTTTCTTCTATTAACTTCGTACTACCTCTTGTGTTCTACTCATCTTTCATCTTCCATTAAACCTGAACTAACTCGCCCACTTCATGTTTTACTCATTTTCTACTCATTGGCCCATCAGAATAAATACAAACTATTGTTGCTAAAACAATAGGTCATCAAAGGATAATTACAAGTCAGCACAGATATACAATCATCCTACGCGTAAAGATCGGAAGATCAAACCTGGTTGCTAATTTTCTTTCGAATGACGTCGTTCTGGCTATCTGGTCCTCGTCGTTTTGAGCGTTTATTGAAGCTCATTCCTTGTGGCGTGATTGTATATGAACTGACAGTTAACTTCTTCCAACATGTATGCTATATGATCACGTGTAAGTATATGTATACTACCACCAAATTTTAGATAATTTAGACGTAATCAATTAGTTATGCCTGATATACAAAATAAATCACCAAAATAGCAACTAGCAACTAGTGGAACTAATTATGATTGAAAATTCTCAACAAAACAAAACTATACTCCCTGTAGCAGCAGAAATCGATTTCTTTCAAAAAGTTATCGAATATATCAAAGTTACCATGAAATCCGAAATCATATAGCGTATATACATGAAATCCGAAATCATATATATACTCCTGGAAATCAAAGCGCATCACTAAAATGGAAAGAAATCAACCAAAACGATATGTTGAAGAAAGATAACCTTGAAAGAGGCTGATGTATTTACGATTTTACGCATCACCAGCCACCATCTTTCTTGACTAACTTGTGTTAAAGAGGGAAACAAAGAGCGGCGACGAAGATGTGGACCGGGTTAGATTTACCGGTTCCCACAGACGGCGCCAACTGTACTTGCAGAGAGTACGGTATATAAAACTAGGGTTTAGTCTATGATTGTGATGCCTTGAGGATGTCTCTCAAGTGGTATTTATAGCGCTGTGTGGGCTTGGTTTAGCGTGGCTCTGCCCCCAAGTAGTTTGGGCCCAAAGCCACGCTTTTAGCGGTCTAGAGCTCTCTAGAGGCTTCTAGAAGCTCTATGAGGCGGTGCTCCTTGTGGGCTTCGCCCAAGGCCTAGCTGGGCTTTACGGAGGGCGCCGAGCCCTTGCTAGAGGGCGCCAAGCCCTTCTGGAGGGCTTTGTGCCCTTAATGATAAGATTGATAGTCCAAACCAAAAAATAGCTGAGGAAAAAGCACAACAATCAAGTAGCAACACATATCAAACCAGATCAAGAAAGGTTGAACATTCAAAACATTTCAAATGAAGGGTCTATTTTGGAATGCAGTGGGTTTGGCCAATTCCCCATCGAGGTAGGCCCTAAAAAGACCTGTGCTTTTGCATAAGCCTGACCTTTTGATTATCACCGAACCCTGGATGAAATTTGAAGATTTCCATAGAAGATGGATGACTAATCTTTAATTAAAGTTGTTTGCTATGAATCAGAGAAACCATTTAATTCCAAACATTTGGTGTATTTGCAAAGTTCACCTTGATCCTACTATTCTATCATCAGATGACCAACATGTAACCTTTACTCTTTCAGAAGCTTCAAAAATCTCTGCCATCTTAGCTGTTTATGCCTCCACAAACTACTTGAAAAGAAGACAGCTTTGGAGTTCTTTGAATAACTTGCAAGCTCAACATATTCTTCCTTGGTGCTTTATTGGAGATTTTAATGCTATTGTTGGAGCTCATGAGAAAATAAGTCATTTTACCCCTGCCAGATTGCCTAAGGAAGAATTCCAATCTTAGTTAGAGGCTAATGCTTTATATCACTTACCTACTAGGGGCTAGGATTTCACCTGGTCCAATGGAAGAAGAGGAAATTGACACACAGAAAGAAGACTAGATAGGTCCATTTGCAATCAACTTTGGCTTGACATGTGCTTCTTCTTAACCTGATTAACCTTTAGCAAACACAAATCTGACCATTTCCCTTAGTTGCTTGAATTCCAAGTAACATCAACAACTTTTGCCTCACAATTTAGATTTCAGCAGATGTGGTCCCTCCATCCTGCCTATCTAGATGTTGTTAAGGATAGTTGGAATGTTAATATTGTTGGCTGACATATGCATGTTCTTTCAAGCAAACTGAAAATTTTGAAAAACAAGTTGAAATTATGGAACAAAGAAATTTTTGGAAACATACATGAGACTGTCAAAACTGCAGAACAAAACCTTAACCTTATCCATGATAAAATTGACATACAAGGGCCTATAGATGCACTCTTAGATGAAGAAATATTAGCACAAACGAACCTTGAACTTTCCTTAGCCAAACAAGAAGCTTTTGGAAAGAAAAAGCTAACCTCAATTGGCATCTAGAGGGAGACAGAAATACTAACTTTGTTTACTGATCAAAATGGAGAGAATTTGCTTACTGATCAACAAGAAATCTCTGACCATATTGTTAATTATAATAAAAAATTATTTTGTTCTAACTTTGTTTTGTTGGATCAGTTGCTTGCAGAGAAAGTTATCCTAAAGATGTTAACATATAAGCTCAATGCTATTCTAACCACTCTTCCCTCATATAAGGATATTAAGGCTGCAATGTTTTCCATGAATAGAGATGGTGCCCCTGGGCCAGATGGTTTTGGAGCTTTCTTTTTCCAGACTTATTGGCAGATCATACAAGATGATGTTTGTATAGCTGTTTAGGAATTTTTTACTAATGGATGGATCATGCCAGGCTATAATTCTAATATAATTGATTTAATTCCAAAGACCCTTACTGCATCAGCAATTGACCATTACAGACCTATATCTATGGCCAATTTCAAATTCAAGATCATTTCAAAGATCATAGCTAACAGGCTGGCTCAAATCATGCCTAACATAGTTTCTAAAGAGTAAAAAGGCTTTCTACATGGAAGGAATATCAGAGATTGTTTATGCATTGCTTCAGAGGCTATTAATCTTTTGCAAAATAAATCTTATGGTGGAAGTCTTGCTTTAAAAATTGACATATCAAAGGCTTTTGACACATTAGAGTGGTATTTCCTTCTTAATGTGCTAAAAGCTTTTGGTTTCAGTGATGTTTTTTGTAACTGGATAGATGTGATCCTCAAGTCACGTTTTATTTCTATCTCAGTTAATGGGAAGGCTCAGGGATACTTTAACTGCACAAGGGGGGTTAGGCTGGGAGATCCATTATCCCCCCTCCTATTTTTCCTGGCAAAAGATGTTTTGAGTAGAGGAATTGCAAAGCTGGTAGCAAATGGTAAGCTGAAGCAAATAAAAGGAACTAAAAAAAGTTAATTTTCCATCCCACTCCTTTTATGTTGATGACTTGATGGTTTACTATAAAGGAAAAAGGTTCGGTCTTTTGCATAATAGAAATCTTTTTATCAGATATGCCAATGCTTCTGGCCAATGAATTAGTACTGCCAAATCAACAATTTTCCATGGCTCTATCTCTCAAAGACTGCAAGGAATAGCTGACTTTCTACAATTTAACATTGATTCATTTCCTTTCTTTTACCTTGTAGTTCTAATTTTTAGGGGCAAGCCTAAAGTCTCTCATCTGCAGCCTATATCAGATAGAATCAAAGCAAAGTTGTTTGCTTGGAAGGCTTCTCTTCTCTCAATGGCTGGTAGAGTTTAGCTGGTTAGATAAGTAATTCAAAGATTTCAATATATTCTTCGCATGTCTCCTTAATTAATGAAGTATTAAGATGGATCAAAAAATTTGTTTGGAGTGGTGATATGGAAAAAAGAAAACTTGTCACAGTCTCTTGGAAAAAGGTTTGTAGGCCTCTATCTCAAGGGGGCTTGAATCTCATATCTCTCAAAAACTTGAATGCTTCAACTAAACTTAATCTCTTATGGAAGCTTTTGCAATCATAAGATGATTGGGCTATTTTATTGAAGGCTAGAGTTTTCAGAAACAAAAAGCCTATTCAACACCATGTTTATTCATCAATATGGAGCAGTGTCAAGGAAGAATTTTCTGTTGTCAATGATAATTCAGTTTGGTTGCTTGGAAATGGTCAAGACATAAACTTTTCGAATGATAGCTGGTGTGGAGCTCCTTTGTCTCTAATTCTCAACATCCCCTCTTTCATCATTTCTGCTTTAACATCATAGGTTTGTGATTTTTTAGTCAATGGACAATGGTGTATTCCAGAATTCTTGTAATAGATGTTCCCTAATTTGAGCTTACTTGTTCAACATGCTATTATTCCAGTAAGATGAAACTGGATCAGTTACCATGGAGTCATACTGCTCATGGTGACTTGTAGCTTAAGAATGCTTATGATTTCAAGCTATAGTCCCAAATAGACCTATGTTGGGATAAGATCATATGGAGTCCAGAGATTCCCCCGTCAAGATCAATTTTTATTTGGAGACTTATGAATGATAAAATCCCTACTGATGAAAAGTTAATGAAGAGAGGTTGCCATATGCCTTCAATTTGCAATCTTTGCCTAACTAGTTCTGAGACAACCTATCATCTATTTTTTAATTGCTCTTATGCAGTGAAACATTGGTCTTGGCTTGCATCTTCCCTTAATTTATCCATTCATCTTAGCTCTTTGGGTTATATTTTGTGTCTTTGTAATAAAACTTGGTCTCCCCAGTGCAAGGTTGTCATAAAAACTTCTTTAGTAAACCTTCTCCATGGTATCTGGTTTTCTATAAATGAAGCAAGATTTAACAACAAAAGATCCAATTGGAAGTCTGCAATCTCATCTATCATTACAAATACTTCCCTGTCAGGTAACAATACAAATAAAGCTTCAACTAATTCTATTATGGACTTTACCATTTTGAAAATTTTCAAAGTAAATATTCATCATCCTAAGGTTCCTTCTATCACTGAGATAATCTGGCAGCCTCCAGTTCATAACTAGGTTAAATGCAACACATATGGAGCCTCTTCTAGAAATCCAGGGAACTCTTCCTGTGGTGGAATTTTCAGAGACAAGGAGGGGATTTGTTTAGGTTGTTTCTCTGATCCTTTGGGAATTGGCACATCGTATCTGGCAGAAATCAGAGGTGTTTTGAGGGCTATTGAGCTTGCTCATGAAAAAGAATGGATCAATCTTTGGATTGAGACTGATTCCAGTTTGGCGGTTCAAGCATTCAATTGTAAAAAGGAGATTACTTGGCAAGTAAGAAACAAATGGAACAATGATCAAAGTACTATTAGGAACATGAACTATATAGTTACTCATATCTATAGAGAAGGTAATCAAGTACCTGATAGTCTTGCAAACTTTGGATTAACATTAGACTCTTTTGTTTTTTGGTTTGATATCACACAGTTTGCTAGAGAACCTTATGTCAAGAACATATTAGGGCTGCCTTGTTTTTGGTTCTCTACTTCTTGAAGGAGTTTTGGTTTGGTCCCCTCCTTCCTTTTGTATTAGATTTTTGTTTCTTTATATTTTGGGGGTGCTTAGCTTCTTGCTACACCATTTTTGATTAATTTTAGAGTTTTCAAGTTATGACAAAGAAAAAACTAACATAACAATTAACATACTGACATTTTTCAATCTTAATTAATTTTAATCGATCGTGATAAAAAATTTATATTATAACATTTTGATCACTTTATCAACAGTGACATGGATTAATTCCATTTTACCTGAAAACACTTCGTATTTTGGTTTTATATTGTATATCTTTCTGATAATATACACCCTTGTTCTTTTTTAAGTGTCGTTTGGAATAGTAATACCAAATTAAGAAAGTGTATTTTTGCACATTCTTCTTCCTATTATACTCTCATTTTAATTCACGAATAAATTCGTATTTGTTTGCACACATTTTCTCTTTCTAATAAATTTAATGTGTTATCTTTATCTCATAACAAATAATTTTTTTTTGACAAATCATAACAAACAATTTTTAGTTACTCTATTTTTCTTCAACAAATTCTTATTTTTATAACACACTTTATCTCGCTCTCTCAAAACAAACAATTATCAATAATCTAAATATTATATTGTACAAATATTTTTTAATAATTGCAAAGAAAAATTTAACTTTCCTCCAACTCCATTAGTCAAAATTGGTTTCAGCCAATATTAGATTCACACTATGTTACATAGATTTGAATGTTGAAGACAACAATAAACATACTTTGTTTTATAAAAAAAACTTTGTTTTAAAAAACAAACTTTGTTTAAAAATAACAAACTTTAGTTTTACAAATTAACAATAATTAGTTTTATTAAAAAAATAAGAGTAATTGAGAAAAGGTATAAGTGAGAAATCATACCCTTAAAATGTCAAGACGACAGTTAAAAAGGAACGTTAAATCTGCAATCAAATGACACTTAAAAGAGTACAGGGGGAGTGTTGGAACAAAATAAGTTTAAACAATGCCTCTTGAGTTTTGATGATAACAAGGTATTAAAAGATCAATTAGATATGATAATATTATTTCAAGTGTGCAGGACCATAGACAAAATTATATTGATTTATTCATGTATTGGTTCTGAAAGAACAAGTAAGTAGCAAAGGATTTTTTCAAGAGAAGCTAGTTTCTAGTCAGATTTTGAAGGTACTCCAGAAGCTGAAGACTCAGACTCTGATGGTCAGACTCTGAAGGCTATTCTAGAAGTTGAAGACTCAGACGCTAATAGTCATATTCTCTAGAAGACAGACATAGGAAAGTTGAAGACGGTTGTTACTAAATCCTCTGCAAGTACAGACATGGTGGGTCTAAAGTTTCAGAAGTAAAAGTATGTCACTTTTAGGAAAGGACCTAGTACAAATTGTACCTCCAACATTCCCATGTGCAATTGTACGTTGCTGCAAACTGTGTCTCCTTGGAAAAGAACGGTTTATTCCATATCAAAGAATAGATTCAAATACAATCCTTTATAGGACTTGAACCAAATCAAGCAACAAATCATTGGTGATTGATCAAGCTTCTCTAACGACTCTTTGATGCGTTGGCACTCCCTTCAACATCTCTTTACAACCTCTATATAAAGGATTGAAGACTTGAAGATTCTAAAAGACTCTGTAATATTTGAAAGAGTCAAAACTCTGTTAAATTGAATTTCACATCAAACACTTAGAATTTCTTAACAACTTTTATATCTTAGAAATTCTTAAGTTATAGAGTCTGAATTGTGTTGTATTTTGTGAACACCTCTGATTGTATATCAAGTATTCAAACAAACATTCTTTCTTTGTAATCTTTGTTTGTTAGAAGTCTCTTGCGTGTATGCTTGAGCATTGGAAGTCTCTTGCTTGTGTGCTTGAACATTTGTAATCTTTGTGATTATAGTGAAAAATCTCTTGTAAGTGACAAGGGGACTAGACTATTTCCGGGTTGTGGAAGGAACCAGGATAATTGCTTTGTGTCCTTTTCTTCTTTCTTTCTTTCTCTCTCTCTCTCTCTCTCTCTCTCTCTCTCTTATCTTTCATATCCGATGCATTAGACTCTGAACATTGCTTCAGACTCTGTAATCTTTCAGAGACTGAACTTTGGTCTTAGTTTAGAAGAAGAAAGAAGTTAACACAATTGAACCCCCCCTTCTTGTGTTTTTCTCACCTTCAGTTGGCATCAGAACGCCTGGTTCTGTTGTAATATCACTTAACAGTGTAATAGAAAAGATCTTGAGAAAAACATGTCTACTGCTGGTGGAGCTGGTAACTCTGGTGGTGGAGCTAGTACTTCTGATACTGAAAATTCCTATAGAGTTGTATCATATGATTATGGTACTGATGATAAATCAACTCATTCCCACAATAAACCTCCTATGTTTACTGGACATGCTGAAAAGTTTTCCTGGTGGAAGAGTAAAATGTACAGTCATATCATTGGTGTTGATGATAGTTTGTGGGACATCATTGAAGATGGAATTTCAATTCCTGTTGATGAAGAAGATGTAGCAGTTGATAGAAGAAGTCTCACTGATTCTGAAAGAAAGATTTATAGAAAGAGTCACAAAGTGAGAGGCATTATTGTTGAGGCTCTACCTCACAATGAATACCTAAAGTTGAGTGACAAGACAACAAAAGCTATCTTCACTTCACTGTGTTCTAACTATAAGGTAACAAGAAGGTTAGAGAAGCTAAGACTAATGTTCTTGCTCAACAATATGAGTTGTTCTCAAGGTGTCAGACTCTGGTGTCCGTACTTCAGATTCTGAAGAAAAACTATTATACTGCTGATCATGTCAACAAGATTCTAAGAAGCTTACATGCTAAGTGGAGACCTAAGGTGACAACTATAGAGGAAGCAAAAGATTTAAATACACTTAGTATTGAGGATCTTGTGAGCTCTCTAAAGTGTCATGAGTTAGGACTCAAAGAAATCAAATTCTATTGTACTAAAGTCTAAGGGTAAGTCTTCAAAGGCTCTCAAAGCTGATGAGTCTGATGAAGAGTCTCCTGATGGAGGTTCTGAAGAAGATCCAGAAGCTGAAGAGATGGCCATGCTTTCCAAAAGACTTCAGTATCTGGCTAAGAAGAGCAAGAGGTTCTCAGAAGCAGTGGCTTCAAAGGATCTAGTTCAAGGAAAGAAGATCAGAAGGTTTGCTTCAACTGCAAGAAGTCTGGTCACTTTATTACTGATCACTACACCATTTATTGTATCTAACAACAGTTGAAAAACATTGCCAGAGCTATGAAAATCGTTGCCAAATTGAATAGGGGAGGTTTTCCACGCGTCTTCTATGCGAGCATTGCCTATAGTCTAAGGGGACGTTTTTCTCGCGCTTTTGGCAACACTTTCAATAATCGTAGCGTAAAGTCTTAGTAAAGGGGACGATTTTCAAAGTCACCTAAGGCAACGATTTTCAGATGTTGCCACACTTGCCAACAGTTCATAAGTGTTGCCTTAACTAATATAATAAAAATTATACCGTGTGTCATATGTTAAAACCGTGATAAAATTTGATAAAAAAATTGGGTCATTCTCATTTCTTTAATTTATGCCTTACAAATACCAATTTAGAGATTTTTTATCGACAAATAAATTTTATTAATATTAATCCAAGCTCAAGACAGACCAAAATTAGTACAAAAGTTACAAACCTACAACACATGCTAATTACAACTAAGAAACAATTAAAACACATATATACAAACTAAACTTCTAAAAAAAGAAAGACTAAAACTCCAAAAACAAAACCAAAAACTTCCAGGCTTGCAGAAAATAGATCAAAGAATGTCGCGTCGAATTTCGGAGATCAAGCTATTGACGAGCGTTGACTCACTAATTTTAAATCACGACTGAGCTTTTAATTTTTTGGGGAAAAGGGGAAAAATTTCTAAATTACCACGATGTTAAAGATTTTGGGTTCGGGAGTCGATTATGCGAGGGGAAGGTATTAGCACCCCTCACATCCGTTGTACTCAACGGGAACCTCCTAGTTAGCTAAGGCTAAAGTGTTTTTAAAGTTTTGCTTGCATGCTTGAATATATAGAAGGGAATAAAGAAAAGGGGAAAAATGATATTTTTTATTAATGTGCTTGACAAGATGTGAATCTTGCTCCTACGTATCTCCCGGTGCGATGGAGAAATCAAAGCTACGTAGTTCTTTGTAGCAAATGTTTGTGTGTTGGTTGGTTTTAATTATGAGAAAAAAAATGATTTGATTGCGCTCGGGCGAAAAAGTTTGATTAAAAAGGAAGCGTGGTCTACTATCGTTGTATGGATAGCTTAATGAAGACCGATAAAAAGTTTTACCTACTACCATTATGAGGGTAGCTTAAAAAAGTAAAAAGGATTTGATTAAAAAAGGGACGGACTCGCACTCGGGCGACGGTATCCGTTGGAAAACGCGCACGAGCGTAAAAAGTTTGAATTGACCACGGGGGCCAAAAAGGTTTGAATTGGTCACGGAGGACCAATAAAAGGTTCAAATTGACCAAAGAGGGCCAAGAATAGGTTTAAGTGTGTTGGATGTGTTGAAAATAGAATGACGATTGCCCGAACAACGAGACATACGTCAAGTATTCGTGCAACCGGGGAATGGGGAGACATACGTCAAACCATTCCTTTTTCGTTCAAGTTTAAAGTTGAAATTAAAAGAAATCCCAAAAAGAGCAAAACACTTAGTTAAAAAACTTATGAACAAGTGTGAAACTCAAATTAGTTGTTGCAACCTATGTACAAGTGTTGTTCAAGTTATCGAAAGAATGAACAAGTTTGTGAAAAAATGCACAAGTTATGGAAAATGCACGAGTTTAGTTGAAATTCATGAACAAGGTTATTGTTCAAGTTTGGTTTTGAAATTTGATGAACATAGCTTGTTGCTCAAGTTTGATTTTTGAAATTTAATGAACATAACTTGTTGCTCAAGTTACTCAAAATTGTTGCTCAAACTTGTGAAATTTCCAATAACATGCAAAAACCCTTGTTATGTTTCTTGACCAAAATGAGTTTTAATCCTCTTAGGTTCTGAATCTTTAGGTTAGAACCTCAAAAATTAGTTTTTAGAAGCCTGAACTCAGAACCTGAGTTCTGTCATGGTCGCTGAGCGACCTTAGCCTGGCTCTGCGAACCTGAATTCTGTCATGGTCGCAGAGCGACCATAACTTCGCTCGGTGAACTCTGCGAAAATTTGAAATCAGAAGCTGCTTCTGAACTTCTATTCAGAAGCTGATTCTGAACAAGCTTCAGAACCTTAAGAGGATTGAAAAGCTTTTGAAATTAGCAAGAAAATGAGTAAAACAACTCAGTTTAGTGTTTTGCAAATTTGTGATTTCTTTGAAGTTTCAAAAGTTGCTTTTTGATCAAAATGAGTTAAAAACTATTAATGGTGCAAAACTGAGATTGAATCAAGCAGGAATCAAAAACAAATGCAAGGTGACAAATTCAGAATGACTTACAAAACTCCTAGCCAATGCTTGTGTTGTAAGAAAATGGAAGAGGCTTGGATTGTTGTGATTTTGCAAAGTTGGAATGTTGATGAATAAGAACAAAGATAATAACACTAGTGCTTCACTCTGAATTTGTCTTAAGAAATGTTTTTTTTGCTGTGTATCAACTGTAAATTCTGTGTATTGAATTGTTTTTGCTCTCAAAAAATCGGTGTATAATCCTCATGCCTTGCAGTGCTTAAATAGGCAAAAAATGAGATCAAATGCAATGATGAGAAATCCCTAGAGCAGGCTGTTTGTGTGGGCTAAAATCAGGCTATTTGCTTTGCATTTAATGCAAAAGAGAAGAGGTGACATTGCCTTGTGAAAATGGTCAAGACTTTGGCCAAATTTCAGAACAAATGGTGCTGATTTTGACAGAAAAATGATGGAAAAGTGTGAAAAACAGGGCTGTTTGCAACTTGAGCTTCCTTTTGGGTTTGATCCTTGCAATTTTGAGAAGACAAGCAAGAAAAACGTGTGCTGCAATGTTTAGAGGTTGGGAGAAACAAATGGAACAGGTGTGTTGTTGTGACAAGGAAAGAAAGAAAGCTGAAACAGGGCAGCATCTTTGTTCTTTGGGCAAGCAAAAAATGAAGCTATGTTTGGCTGATTTTGGTGGAGAAGGAAGGAAGAAAAAAGAGCAAGCTGCTCGCTGGAAAGTGCAGGGTCAGTAGCAGGCAATTGGGAGGGATGAGAGCTGCCCAAGGGCAGCCAATTTGCTTGGCACATGCTTGGTTTGGCACAAAATCCTTCTTTCCTTGATTTTCAATGGCACATGCTTCCTTTCTTTCTTTGATGAATTCAAAAGCCAAAAACGATAATAACAGTAATAATAATAACAATAGATGATAATAATAATAATCACAGTAAACACAAAAGAAAGATAAATCAGAAAAAACCAAAATCTGCAAAAAAAATCGCAGAGTTCGCTCTGCGATGGTAACGTTGCTCTGCGAAATCCCCTTCTTTTCCAATTTTATTTCTTTAAAATAAACAATAGAACAAATAATAATAGTAATAATGAAAATAATAATAATGATAATGATAATAATAATAAATAATAATAATAAAAAACATTGATAAAAAGATAATAATAATATTATTAATGAAAAAAGATAATAATAATAGTATTAATAATAATAGTAGTGATAATAGTAATGATAATATTAATAATAATAGTAATGATAATGATAAAAAATATTAATAAATAAAGATCCAAAAATAAAGATGAAATAATAAAGATAATAAAAGGTAAAAGTAAGAAATTAAAAATTATAATGAAATAATAAATAATAAAAGAATAATAAACAAAGAAAAATATGAGTCAAAAAATGGGGTATGACAAAGAACAAGAACACAATAGCAGGACTTGGAGGCATTAGAGCAAAAGCAGAGCAACACCAGCAGCAAGAGCAAATTATACGGATACGCCAACCACGCATCAGCATCATAACAATTAAGCTACCAACCGAAACCAACAACTTTTTACAAGGAAAACCGTAGCTGCCATCAACAAGCAACACATACACGTCGACAAGTCTTTACTTACTTGTTGAGAAATTGAGCTATCGTTTTGTGCAAAATCATGTGATCCAACATCTCAGTAGACTGAGCACATTTATAGTCTTATCCTTGGATTTTTTTATCCTAAAAAAGTACATACATAAACAAAGGTAGAGAACAAAACACCGTCAAATAATTTCATTAAGACAAAATTAATATAAAATCCCGCACTTTCAACAATTTAATGCCCAGATAATCTTATTGAAATGGATATGAATTTAGTAGGAACCAATATCTCTATTAAAAGAATTAGTGAAGAAGAAATACCTTAACAATGCAGAGAACCAAGAAAGCATCAACGCTCAAACCGCCGAAAGAACACACCAACTCATAGAAGCAAAAATGCAAAAACGACGAAAATGCCGCAGACGTAGAGCATGTCAAAATCAGAGCTGCTACCGTTTGTTCAAACAAGCTAATAAACTTGAAGCTACATGCTTTGTGGAAAGTGGTGCTGTTACTCGAGAGTACTTTGTTCAAAAGTGAATACATTTGGTACTAATGGCTCAATTAAATCATTAAAGTTCATTAGAATCAAGGTTTAACAACAATTAAAGTCATGCACCATCATTAGGGGAATTAAGCTAAAATTCATAATCACTTATATGAGATTAACTCACACAAACATAACCCAAGGGGAAAATCTAATCTACTAGGAACTCACCTTAACACATTCTGGTTTCTCAGCATATCTCAATTCTCCAAGGAAAGTTCATGCCAGCTCCATAAGCACTTTTCCAAAACAGCTTATTTGCAGCTTATGCCTCACGAACGTTACGATTCCGACTCGAACTTCCACCCAAACACTTAATAGGTTTACCAAACACGTAAACTCAGTTCTGGAATCATTCCATCAATATATACCCGCGTTTTAGATTATTCTGTAAAATTACGTCAAAATCCGTAAGCTTTTTTTCAGCAGGATTTCCAAACTTCGAACGTGTTTTCCGGATTCGTTTCAAATCCGAATCGCATGAAACATATACCCGAATTGATGGGAAATAAACGTAGAATCCAAAAATCCAATAATTACTCAAATCTAGGAAACACAGCAGCAACCACGAGCCAAACAGTGATTCTGTCAAAACAGCTTATTCAACTTAATCACTTTTGTAACAATAATAACCCATTCTAACAATAACCCCAGCCCAATATTCATCAACAACAGTCCAGTTCAACCAATACCATAATCCACATTTATCATAAATCAAACATTTCAAAATAACTTATACCTCAAATTCTCAAAATGGCTTATATGCACTTTCCCTCTTCTAGAGCTTAATTTCACCAATCCAAACTCTAATACAGCAACCCAAACAATCCTCTTCGGTACTGAGACCACAAGCAAAAGCTCAATCAACCAAAATTGAGAAAAGAAGAATTAGGGCAAGGGCTTTGTGTCACATACAACCAACCCAAGTAATAATAGGGGAAATTAACTTACCATGCTTAACTGCTCTTCCAATTGACCGAAAATGGTAGCCAAACACGAATTTGAGCAAAAGTGAAATTTGGGGAAGAAGATAGTGGTTCGGCTACAAGAAGGAAAGAGAAAAATCAAAGGATCTTCTTCTTAGCTCATAATGGAGGATTGGATGAAATATTGAGGCACTCAGGTTGAAGAATGGATGTTTGTAGTGGCTTGGAGGTGGTGGTTCGGTGAGAGGAGGGAGAGAGGAGAGAGAGAGATGGGAGGAAGGTCATAGTTGCTGAAGGGAAAAGAAATAACGAGAGAGAGAAAGTGAGGACCAAGGGAGAAGAGATTTTCCCCTTTGTTTTTATGTAAATTACCATGTGACCATATTTACTAATATGCCACTGATAATTCTCAACTCTATCGCGTTGTCTTACTCTAACGCAGAACAAATAGTCTCTCCTGACTCAGTTGTCCTCGATAAATTCAGCTTAATTTTAATTAATTCCAACTCCATCAGTTAAGTAGAATTGGGTTGTTACATTGTTTCCTAAAAAAAATATAAATGATTGTTGCTTTTAAATTATAACGAATCAAACTAACTCTGTTTATCTATTTCAATGACATCAACAATATAACAAAAAAATATAACTAAATTCTTATCTTTTTAATGACACCAACACTAATCATTATTATAGAAAAAATTGTTTTAGATTATTATTGGGATAATGAAAACGTCAGCCTAAAATCTTATATATATATATATATATATATATATATATATATATACTCGATCGAGTTTGTTAAAAGAATAAAAAAAAATTGGACATATATTAATATTGTGTTTGTTACATTTTTTGAATTTTGAATTCACTCTCATCAATTATCTTTTTTAAAGAATAAAGGATTAGAAAAAAAACTGATATATCGTGGACAAGTAAGATTGAATTTGTTACACTTTTTTAATATTTGAATTTACTCTTATCTATTTGTTATATGTGCTATTTGTATTTAAAGTTGAGGGTAATTTGAGAAAGAGAAAAAGTCATCCCAAAAAAGCTGAAATGGATTATTTTCTTTATATATATATATATATAGTGATACATTAGAAACGTCCCCAAAAGTATCTAAGGGGACAATTAACAATCGTTGCCAAAGAGATAATAGAGTAACACTGCAAAAACATCCCTAGACTCTGAGGATGAAGATGAAGTATACTCTAAACTCACTAGATCAGAACTTGTTGATACTGTCAAGGATTTTATAAATCATTATCACAATAAGTCAAAAGAGCTAAAAAATTTGAAAGAAAAATTTGATTGGCTGATTAAAGAAAATGATAAAGATCATATTCAGATATCAGAACTGGAAAAAAAGAACTTTGAACATATGAAAGAACTGACTAATAAGAATGCTGATAAACCCTTGAGTGAGGAAGATATGGCACTTAAAGAGTTTATTATGACCAATATTGCCAGAAGCAACGTAGCTTCCATGATTTATGTCTTGGGATCACAAGCATTTCATGACCTTTCTAATCAACAAATACCCTATCAATCTTCCTCCCTACATTTTCAACTACTTGTGTTCATCTATCAAGGAAGGTATCAGAGGCAAGAAAAATGTACTGTATGTCAGACTGCTATCTGAGATTTTCCATCAAGGAAACTTGGTTCAGAAACTGAAGCATGTTGGAGTAGGTTCTGATGAAGACCTAGGAACCTGCAATGGCAAAGTTATATCGGGACTGACTCAGCAAAACATGAAGATAATCCCCAAGGAAGAGGTGATCACTTCTTAACATCAAGCCTGAGCCATACAATGTTTATGGATGATTTCCCTCCTATCTCCAAGGAAGATCCTCCTGAAGTGCTTGCCCACTTTGTCTCTCAACACTTCAAGGAAAATTGAATAGCAATTCAATGGGATATGATTTCAGATCACCCTGAGCAACCATGGAGAGCTCCAAAGAAGAGGAAAATCAACCGAGAAGCTGCTGAGTCAGAGCCTTAGAAGCCAACTAAGAAGCAAAAGAAAGTTGCTTCTAAGCCTGCTACTTCTGAAGTTCTATCAGAAGTAGCTGATCTGGATCCTACTGCAGTTCTCCCTAGCAAGACCAAAAATGGAGTCTCTGAGAAAGGATCAGAAGCTTAGTAGAGCAAGCAGCCTCAAAAGGAGAAAAAAAGGCCATACCAAAGAAAGCAAGTTCTTCAAGAAGTGGAAGAAGAAGAAGAACAAGAGGAAGAAGTTGAACAACTAGTTCATCGCAAGAGGAAGGCTATGGAGAAGGTGGTTCAACTAGCTGAGAGTCTGAAGAACACCTCTGCTAGAGAAGCTCAGAAGGTCTTGACTTCTCATCTGAAAGTCAAACAAGAAGCAGGTGCATCTGAAGCTGCAGGGTTTGGACTTGCACACTCTTCACCTTCTAACCCTATTAACCTAGATTCTCCAAACCACACACAATCACCTACATATGACCAACCCTTGAGCCAACACTATGCTAGCCTCAAGAAAAAAAAAACCTTCCCTAAACCTCAAACTTTACCAGATTCTGAGGAAATACTAGACAAACAACCTATGCAAATTGTCCTACCTGGTGAGAAACCTTTGATAATTCCCAGAATCATAAGCCTAACTCCAGAAGAACAAGCTGAGCTAGATAGAATTCATGTTGGTTTAGCCCAAGTTGAATTTAACAGAAAGGTTATCTCAGAAATTGGTAAACCTGCCCTTTTCTCTGATACCTTTGTCCCTAACAAACCCAGACCTTCCAAAAGTTCTTCATCAACCATAGATGTGCTATCTCAACATCTAGGTGGAGAACAACCCAAATAACAACAACTTTCAACCATAACTACTCTAACAGCCTTTGAAACAATATCAAATTCTACTGTTTCAGAAATCCCTCAAATCACAACCTCAAAAGCACGTATCCCAATCTCAACCACAACAGTCTCTGATACATCTTCAGTATCAGAAGGCTAACCCATAGAAGCCATGCCCCTTCACGTTGCCAAACCTTAATCTCAACCATTAACCTCTGATGTTGTCATCACTAAAACATCAGAAGTAGAAGCCCAACCAGAAATTACCTCACTCCTATCTATCCTAGCCTCTGATGATAACACTACTTCACTTGTAGTGTCAGAACCACCTTCTGATACTACAGTGCAAGTTATCACAAAAATCATATCTTCTTCCATCCAACCTGTAACTCTTAACCCTCCTCTTATCCTTACCTCTAACCTTGATCTGCAAGAGGCGTGCAAGGTTATCTTTAACAGTCTGGAAGAACTCCTTGAATCTAGACATCTGCCTATTCAGCTAGTTAACTATGCTGATAAATGGGAGAATCTGAGAAGACTGGTGAACTCTACTCTGGACAGTCTTCAAGTCATTGCAGTGGCTTCTCAGCAAGAAGCACTTCAGAACTGGTTGAAGGAAGTAATCAGAAGCATGGAAGTAGTGGAACTGAAGAAGGACATATCAAGGCAGATTTCAGACTCTGCACTCTTTGAGGATATTCCTAAAGAAGTGCCTGAGGTTCTGAAATCTGGCCTCCAAGCTTCATGGATATCTAAGTTCTTTGTCAAACTTGACAAAGTGGTTCTGAAGAGACTAGATCTAGAAGAGCCTGCGATGATCAGATTTGTTGATAATATTGAAGTTGTTATGCTAGAACAGAAGGCAAGGCAAGCACCTTTGGAAGCTCAACTGCTAGAAGTTATGAAGGAGCAGAAGAATTTGAGTTTAAGCCAAGCTGAGTTAGTAAGGAAATAGGAAGAGCTAGTGTCTAAGCAAGCTGAAATGGCTAAGGAGCAAGCTCAAATGGCTAAGGAGCAATCTGAGATGGCCAAGACACAAGCTTATATGGCCAAGCAGCAAAATCAGTGGAATTCTAGCATCAATGCTCTCCTGGAGATGATGCAGAAACAACAAAAGCCTTAGATGCACTCCTTAATGTTTATGAACTTTTGTCTGTGTTTCTGATTTATTTATGCTTCTAATGATTTTTGCTTTCTACATTTGCTTCTTCTACTATGCCTCTGAACAATTTGCTTCTGATAAAATTTTGGCTCTGATATATTCTGCTTTTGATATGCTTATGCATCTGATATTAATGTTTACATTCTTGTTTTATCCTTAGTTTTTCTTACTCATTTTTTTTATGACAAAAGGGGGAGTAAGAGATATCAGTTATTTAGGCTCTGATCAGTCCAAATATAAGTTAAGTAAAAATAACTTAGGAGAATCTTCTTCTCACCTCTTAGCATATGGATTTAATGTGAATAATTCTGAGTGACGTTTTTAAATATTTTACGTTTTTAAAATGAATTTAATTAACTTGAATAGAACTTAGGGGGAGCTTACAAACCTCACCTTTTGGACTATTAGACTTAGGGGGAGCTTACAAAACCTCAGACCCTAAAGTCAACACGTTAATTAGATTAATAACAATTGTCTATTAATACATATGTTTGTCATCATCAAAAAGGGAGAGATTGTTGAAACAAAATAAGTTTAAACAATGCCTCTTGAGTTTTGATGATAACAAGGTATTAAAAGATTAATTGGATATGCTAATATTTGTTCAAGTGTGCAGGACAACATACAACAATTATATTGATTTATTCATGTATTGGTTCTGAAAGAACAAGTAAGTAGCGAAAGATTTTTTCAAGAGAAGCTAGTTTCATGTCAGATTCTGAAGGTACTCCAGAAGCTGAAGACTCAGACTCTGATGGTCAGACTCTGAAGGGTACTCCAGAAGCTGAAGACTCAGACTCTGATAGTCATATTCTCTAGAAGCCGGACACATGAAAGCTAAAGACGGTTGTTACTAAATCCTCTTCAAGTTCAAATATGGTGGCTTTAAATTTTCAGAAGTCAATGGATGTCACTTTTAGGAAAGGACATAGTACAAACCGTACCTCCAACATTCCCATGTGCAATTGTACGTTACTGCAAGCTGTGTCTTCTTGGAAAAGAACGGTTCATTCCATTTCAAGGAATAGATTCAAATACAATCCTTTATAGGACTTGAACCAAATCAAGAAACAAATCATTTGTGATTGCTCAAGATTCTCTAATGACTCTTTGATGTGTTGACACTCCCATCAACTTCTCTTTTCCACCTCTATATAAATGATTGAAGACTTGAAGATTCAAAAAGACTTTGAAATATTTGAAAGTGCCAAAACTCTGTCAAATTGAATTTCACATCAAACACTTAGAATTCCTTAACAACTTTTATATCATAGAAATTCTTAAGTTCTATAGTCTGAAATGTGTTGTATTTTGTGAACACCTCTGATTGTATATCAAGTGTTCAAACAAACATTCTTTTTTTGTAATCTTTGTTTGTAAGAAGTATCTTGCTTGTGTGCTTGAGCATTAAAATTCTCTTGCTTGTGTGCTTGAGCATTTGTAATCTTTGTGATTATAGTGAAAAATTTCTTGTAAGTGACAAGGGGACTGGACTACTTCCGTGTTTTGGAAGGAACCAGGTGTTTACCCTGGTTTTTGGTAAACAACCGCTGATTATAGATTTATTGCTTACGAGATCAACCAGTAATCTTAGGCCATTGTGTGTCAAATTTATTTGAGGATCTTTGCATGTTCTTGTTGATTTTTATGTGTTTTTGAATGCAAGAAAAGAACAAATAATATTAAAGGTCGATTGCTTGAACTTGTCGAATGGAAATTACGATGTAAAGATAAATTGTAAGAACTAACTTAGAGTAAAGTAAATTGCAATGATTCGAAATAAAGGGTGTTCACAAGGATCATACATGATTCATGACTCTTCTCTCGCTGTAACTTGGATACTGGAGTGTATAGAATGTTATGTATTTGATTTGTTACCTCGTTTTCCTCATGGAAAACTCTTATTTATACTTAGATTAATAATTGTACAATCCTATCCACACTTCTAACTGCTACTAACGTCTAATAACAGAGAAAATAACCTATTTGAAATTCAAATCTTGTCCCTTCGACAGCCACAAATTCCGACAGTTTGCCAAGGAAACTCTTCAGAAAACATCTAACCCTCGCGTTGTCGAGATGCCATTCGACCAGTTCTATTCCTTCGATTGTGTCGAAGGAACATGCACAATCTTAGAAACTCTTTAAGTCCAAAACTCCGCTTTTCTTCCACGTGCTCAGTCAAACCTCAATGACCGTAATTAATATCCTTTGTCGAAAATACAGGCTAATAAATTACCCCCCAAAAATGTTGGTTTCGACGGAAGGAACTGTAGAAGAAAACCGACATTTTTGAAAAGTGCTTTTTGGAAGAAATCCCCACGTCTTCTTGACTAGTGACGTCACTTACTTCGAACAGTTTCCCATATCAGTCGTCATTACTGCACTATTTTCGGAGATTTTTCAGTTCATAGGAGAAGTAACCAACGACTACGTTCAAAATTATTTCAGACTTCTTTCAGATACTTTTTCTCCCTTTTCTCCAGCATGGACCAACTTCGTGAGGATCTTCTAGTCAAAATTATCCAGAAAATTGCTGCTACAGGAACTCAGACTTTGCTCAACTTCAGAGCAACTTCTACCACTCACCACAGGTTGACAGACAAGAAAACTGTTTTTAGGGCTTTACCATGCAACTGTCTGTGGTATTTCTATGGTCATTTCCCATCTGCAACAAAATGTGCCTTCATGCACAGGATGATCCATAATGGTCATGAAGCATTCAATATGGTGGAAGTAGGAAGAATCCTCCATGATGAACCTAACAATCTGGACGAGGCTTACCACATTCTACGTAAAGGAGCTTCTCTTGGCGTAGATAGAGCCAAGTATTTGCTAATGATATTCAAAATCCTTGCCAAAGACGGTTTTTCTATGAGGGAGGTTTTTCCCTCCTTCAAGGATCTCTTCGACCGTCAACTACTGGCTGAGTGTAGGAGGTCTACTTGTGGAGGACAAGGCTTTCCTTACTTCCTTCCTTATAGGCCCCATTGTGGCATCATGCCATTACCCTCAAGTTTGGTCTTCCGACTCACTTGCACTGCTCGAGGAAAATGTAAGGGACATGGGAGAAGAACTGGGATTTACTGGCCTTTACCAGGTTCAGATGATGAATATCCAAGGACTGAACTCTGCTTCTATTGCCGTCTCTACTTGGAGATATGTGGTTCCTGAATGAGTTTCGCTTCCTAGAAGACGTTTCCGACATAGAACATGTAGCGTTCTTGACCCTCTGGCTGTCCCTTTTTGTTTTCTGCACTCCCTCGCTGCAAGTGGCGAAGATGTACATCAAACTGGCAATCCAAATACACGAAGGCAAGGATGTCAGCTTGAGTCGACTCATCTTAGGTGCCCTTTATGATGGTCTTGGTAATGGGTCATTCGACTTGAAACAAGAAAGTGAGGAGAGAAAAACCCTGTCGGGAGGAGTGTCAGCATCTGAGAGTTATTCAGCTTCTGCAGTATTTTTAGCTTCTGGACTTTCTTCAGACTCAGAACTCTATTCAGGTTCTGAAGGGTCCTCTGAGAGCCTTATATCTGCAAGTGTTTTTGGTGACTTTCGAATTTGATTGTTTTTGTGTTCGCAAAACAGAGCACAGAGTTTTAGTCTTTGAGTTTCTTGAGTCTTGGTTTTTCTTCTTCAAATCTTCAATCCTTTATAGAGGATAAAAGAGCTGTTGAGATTAACCAGTTTTCCACCAAAGAGCAGTTGCAAAATAGAAGCTATGTTCAGCTGACATTGTGTCCGAAAGAGCAGAAAACAGAGCACACAATTTTCAAATTGCTTCCTTAAAAGCTGGAGAATGTTTTGGCCAAGGAGACAACTGTTCCATTGAGTTGTTCTGACTGTACAGTGCTTTACTGTTGATAGTGACAGTTGCTTTTCCTTAAAACTCAGACTTCAGAAGCTTCTTCGGGTACTGTTCATCAGAAGCTCTCTTCAGATGCAGGTCTTCAGACGCACCCTTCAGAAGCACTGTTCATCAGACGCACCCTTCAGACGCACTATTCAGACGCTGACTTTTGTTGACCTTCAGATGCACTGTTCAGACGCTGACTTTCGTTGACCTTCAAACGTACTGTTCAGACGCTGACTTTCATTGACCTTCAGATGCACTGTTTAGATGCACTGTTCAGACGTAGTCTTCAGAAGTTGCTTCAGACACTGATTTGCTTCATACTTTCAACACAAGCTTCTATGCTTTCCTTCTTGCTCTTAGCCTGTTCTCTCAAAACCAATGTTAGATACCAAACTTTAAGTACATGGTTCTGCACACTTAGAATCAAGACCCAATTCCAATTTTCTTTTTAACACTTTGTTATCATCAAAACCCAAAAGAGAGTTGTTCATACATTTTGTTCCAACAGAAGTCTCTTGCTTTGTGCTTGAGCAATTGTAATCTTTGTGATTGTTGGCTATTTGAAGGTTGGCTACATGTTTGGTAAAATCAAAATGTACAAGCAATGCGTCTTCAGAAGCTGGAAATTGGATTTCAGAAGTTTCAGAAGTTGTTACTGTTCATCAGAAGCTGGAATGGCCTTCAGACGCTGGTACTGTTTATCAGACGCTGAACTGGTCTTCAGACGCACTGTGCAGACGTTGACTTCTGTTGACCTTCAGAAGCTGCCTTCAGACGTTGACTTTTGTTGACCTTCAGAAGCTGCCTTCAGACGTTGACTTTTGTTGACCTTCAGAAGCTGCCTTCAGACGTTGACTTTTTTTTACCTTCAGAAGCTGAATTTCAGAAGCTGTTTTCTGCGTCTGAATTCTGTTAAATCTTTCACAGTATCTTTTGAAGATTTAATTGAAGATTTATCCAAGCTTCATTTCTAGAAGGAAGTATTTTTGCACAAGATATGTTCTGAAGATTTGATTCAATTATTTGTGAATATATTTTCAAGGAAATCTTTGGAAAATATATTTGTGAATTTTATGTGAGCTTCTATTTGCTTCTAAAATAATTCTGGGAGTATATCTTTGAAGATTGTGTTCGGAATTATGTTGCTGCTAAAGACTATTTAAAGATGGCATTGCTATTGGAGATTTCACGAATCAAAAACCAGAAATTAGAGTTATAGAGTGTTAGTGTTTTTGAGTCTGTTAAGCTTAGTGCTTTGTTTTTGTGTACCACTCATTTGTTAGAGTTGGTTGTTTTGTTTAGTGTGTTTTCACTTAAAGCTTTTAAGCACAAGTGACTATTTTCTGTTTTGAAGAGTGTCTTCAATTTGTTGTTTTTGTTGAGTCTGATAATCACTGGGCTGTGATTACTTGGTTGAGAAGTAAGTAGGTTCTTATATCTAGATGTTCCTAGGTAGAAATCTATACGGGTAGTGATTAAGTGAGAAGGCTGGAAAAACAGGGGCTGTGAGTTGAGTCTTAGAAATAATACTACTTAGTGGATTTCCTTCCTGGATTGGTATCCTCCAGATGTAGGTGAAGTTTGCACTGAACTGGGTTAACAAATATCATGTGTTCCTTTACTTTCTGCACTTTAATTTTCTGCTTCTGAACTTTAGTTTTCATACTCTGTTTTACTGGTTCAGAACCAGAATTGCCAGAATTTCAATTGGCTTCAGAGCAGGCACCCTGCTTGTTATTGGGTGAGCTCCAAGGAAGGTTTTTCTAGGAAGAATGGATAAGGAATTTGTTCAATGTGATACTGAAGAAAGCTTCAGGCAATTTGATAAAAATTTGAAGAGATTGGACACAAAGCCAAGACCTAATGTCAAAGAACTATACATCAGAACTGAAGAATTGTGCAAGGAATTAGAAAATCAGAAGAAGACTATCAGTCAACTTCAGGCTGAAAGAAGTGAACACTTGGGACAAATTTTTGATCTCAAAGATGAGGTAATCCATTTGAACTCTCAACTTGAACATTTGAAGAAGCAGGTCAGAATGTTGAAGAGTCATAACCAAGGGAAACCAAGTGGTATTGGATTTGATGATAGGACCTTGAATAATAAAAAGCAACATCCAGCTAAAAGGTTCACTGCAGCTGTTAAATCATGTGATCCAATGAAACATTAGAACCAAACTCAGGGATCTAAAGATGAGAAGGCATCTCATCCTTGGGTATGTCATCATTGTGGTAAAAAGGAACACATTAAACCTTTTTGCTACAAGCTGCAAGGATACCCCCAAGCATTTTCAACACAGAAAAGTGGTACCAGCTGTGAACAAAAGCAAGGTGAAGAAGGAATAGAGACCCAAACTCAAGATTGTTGATGGCATCAAAGGTCCAAATATTAGAATCCAAGAGGACTATCCTAAGGACCTGATCACAGGGAATCTGAATGAAGAAATTACCAACATATCCAGAGATTGTGCCAAGAGGAGGATGAAGAACTTTGCTCCTATGAATGCAAGACATAAGACAACATCTGATGCAACACATGTGAAGATAATCAAAGATGATGATGATGCAACTGTGTTCCCCTCTAAGGTTGTTGTTGATGACCCTGAGTCTACCCCATCCAAGTCTGATGGTGGTTCTGAGGTAGGCTCTGATATGAGTTCTGATGATGGTTCTGATGACCCTGTGAAAACCAGTCAAGAAAAGACTCCTGGAAAGTCTGCTTATAAGTTTGTTGTTGTGTCACCTTCTGACAATTTGCAAAAGAAGGAGACTGATGAGAATTCCCAGGATACTGTGTCTGACCAAGAAGTTCAAGAAGTTAGTTCTGACATAGGTTCTGATGTGGAGTCTGATGTTGAATCCATTGGAAATACGCTTGAGCAAAGTGTAGCAAAAAGACTGGATCCTAGTGAATCTGAGGATGATGCTAACATCAGACTCTCTGTGTAGAAGAGGATTGCTAAACTTCAGAAGAAGATGGCTAGGAAGAAGGTTCTGAATGTGCCTGAAGCACACATCAACTGAGCAGCATCTAGTGTTGTTTCTAATGAAGACTAAGAAACTTCTGATGCTTAGTCTGAACACTGTCAAGTTGGTGGCTGATGTTCTGGATTTCTTTTTATGTTTCTAGTCTGCAAGTGTGTTGTTCTCTGTAGTTTTGTATTTTTATTTTGTGTGTGGATACTGTGTTGTTCAGATCCTTGATGGTGCTTTGATGAGTTCTGTGCTGTTAGTTTTGTTGCTGATTCTTTGTATGCTGTTCTGTGGTGTGTTTCTTGCTCCTGGTGTTTGCTGGTGTTTTGTCAAAATTGTTTTGGCTAAAAAGGGGGAGAAATATGTGTGCTCTGTGTGGTCAGAATTTACTGCTGATCTGTTTGCTTCAGGGGGAGTATTTCTGTGTGTCTCTGTCAGGAACTATGTGTTTCAGGGGGAGTGTTCCTGAGTATGTGTGTCCTGTCAGAAGCTGAGTTGTTCAGGGGGAGTTCCTGAGTGATGTGTTTCAGGGGGAGAAGTTGTACCTCAGAAACTGCTGTTGTATGTTGCATGGGGAGTGTTTTGTGTTGTGGTTTTGTGGTACTTCAGAAGTTGAAGTTGTTTGTGTTTACTTAGCTTTTAATCCGCTGCTGACTCTGCTACATGTGTGTAGTTCTTCATGGTTGAGTACATTTTGTTGAATGAAGAACTTGTTTTTGTGGTTCATTTGATTTTAGCAAAAAATTTGCCAAAGGGGGAGATTGTTGGATATTTGAAGGTTGGCTACATGTTTAGTAAAATCAAAATGTGCAAGCAATGCGTCTTCAGAAGCTGGAAATTGGATTTCAGAAGTTTCAGAAGCTATTACTGTTCATCAAAAGCTGGAATGGTCTTCAGACGCTGGTACTATTCATCAGACGCTGAACTGGTCTTCAGACGCACTGTTCAGACGTTGACTTATGTTGACCTTCAGAAGCTGCCTTCAGACGTTGACTTTTGTTGACCTTCAGAAGCTGCCTTCAGACGTTGACTTTTGTTGACCTGCAGAAGCTGAATTTCAAAAGCTGTTTTCTGTGTCTGAATTTTGTTAAATCTTTCACAGTATCTTTTGAAGATTTAATTGAAGATTTATCCAAGCTTCATTTCTAGAAGGAAGTATTTTTGCACAAGATATGTTCTGAAGATTTGATTCAATTATTTGTGAATATATTTTCAAGGAAATCTTTGGAAAATATATTTGTGAATTTTATGTGAGCTTCTATTTGCTTCTAAAATAATTCTGGGAGTATATCTGGACCGTAGATCTCACCATCTAGGACTTGAGATCCTAAAGACAAGGGTGTGAACCCCTGGAATAAGGCTGGACGCCCTCGAGGAGGGCGCAGGGCCCACTTTACAGTCACAAATAGCCCTAGGTGACCTTCCTAAAGGGCACCCTCTAGGGGCACCCTCAGCAGCTTACGAGGGTGCCCTAGTCATGGTTTTGGCCCTTTTACGATTTGGGTCCAAAATCATAACCGGGTAGGCCCAAGAGAGGCTACAAATAGTAACCTTGGGATCATTCCCAAGGCATGACCTAAACAGAGCTCAGAAACCCTAGTTTCCATAGATTGTACTCACTGATAGTACAGTTGGCGCCCACCGTGGGGCTACGGTAAAACTGACCTGCCCACCATCTCCGAAAGAAAAACAGTTGATCCATGGCCCCTGAAAGTCATCAGAACGCCGTGAATCCACCATATTTCTTAGGAGCAACCTTAGAGCCACCGAGTCCGCCGCGATTCACCCCTAAATCTACCCCTAACTTTCATCAAACATTGAACCTATCCCTTGTTCAAAGCATCAATTCCCCCCTGAGATTCACGATCCTGACCGTTAACCTTCAATCACCAGCCTTAAACCTTCATAACTGACCCAGACAACCATCATCGTCGCCATCGATGGCGGACCCAGCAGCCCTAGAAGCCTTACAGCAACAGATCCAGCAGCTTCGTGACCACAACGAAGCCTTGCAAGCAACCATGGAGACCATCCAACACCAGCAGCACGCCGAAGGAAACGGATCTCAACAAGATGAATCGGTCGATCCTGATCCTCAACCTCTCTCCGCTGAAGTCTGGAACGCGCCGGTCCCAGAAAACTTCAAGCCGCCCTCGCTTTCATCTTTCGACGGAAAGAGCGATCCGGTGGAACACATAACGGCTTTCAACACCCAGATGGCCATCATCGGCGCTGCGGACTCCCTAAAATGTAAGCTGCTGGCAGGGACCCTCAAAGACGCCGCCCTCAGGTGGTACATGAACTTGCCTCGTTTCTCATTCGTCAGCTACCAGGACATAACGCGCAAACTAACACACCAGTTTTCGGCCAGTCGCCACCGCAAGGTGTCATCTACCAGGTTGTTTAACGTCCGCCAAGGGCCGAATGAGACCCTCCGTGAGTATCTCGCAAGATATAACGACGCCATAATTAAAGTTGTGAACCCGAACCAGGAACTATTTGTGGGAGCCTTTCAAAATTGCCTCCGTGCTGGACAATTCAACGAATCGCTGGCGCAGAAGCCGGCTGATTCCATGGAAGAAATCATGTCTAGGGCAGAGTGTTATATAAAAGGAGAAGAGAGCAACGCCGAAAAGAAAGCGGGGGATTCCAGGGAGCGTGCTCCCTACGGACATGATCATCGCCGTAATTATTACCCACCCAGCAACAGAGACAGAGCGCGATACAGGCGCCACGTCCAGGATAGGCGCGCACCCCTCCCAGAATCCTTCACGGTCCTCAACACGCGCCGTGAACAAATCTGGAGAGATGTTTACCATTCCAGAATCATTCATGAACCTCAACCACCGAGAGGAAACATCATGGGAAATGACAGGGAAGCCTGGTATAAATATCACCGCATCAAAGGACATAACAACAACGATTGCATCCACCTGAAAAGAGAGATTGAGAAGTTGATTCAGAACGGCAGGTTAAAAGGATATGTGAAGGAAGGTAGAGAGGGAGACAGGCGTCCCCCCGAAGACCCCCAGAGGGAGAAAGAGGTGGCGAAGGACGGTGAACGCCACACCTTGAACACTATATCTGGCGGCTTCGCAGGAGGAGGGGAGTCCAGCACCTCTCGGAAGAAATATGTGAGGCAAGTAATGTTGCTTGATGACCACGCCAAGAAGGAGCCAGAACGCCAAACGGATATCACTTTCTCAAGTGAAGACCGCAGAGGAGTGATCCCCCACGATGACGATCCCATGGTCATCACTGTGCAAATCTTCAACAGGGATATCAAGAGGGTGTTGATTGATCCCGGCAGCTCTGCAGACATCCTTTATTATGCTGCTTTTGAGAAGATGGGACTTGACGAGGACCAGCTGCAACCCTTCAAAGGAATACTGGCCAGTTTCACAGGGGAGCAGGTGCACGTCCGGGGATACATCACACTGAAGACAACATTCGTTACAGGCAACAACGCCAAAACCGTCAGGATTAGGTATTTAGTAGTCAACGCGCCCTGTTCTTACAACATCATCATAGGCCGCCCGGCCTTCAACGTCCTTGACGCCTACCTTCCACCAAATTTCTCATTATGAAATATCTGCTGGATGATGGACGGGTTTGCGCTATTAGAGCAGACCAGAAAGTGGCCCGAGAATGTTACCACAACAGTTTGAAGCTACAAAAAGAGAAGAAAGGAAACAACAACTTGAAAGCACATCGAGTGAACTTCATTGTCGAAAACCTAGAAGAAGAGTTCCATCAAGCGCGCATTGATGCGAAATTCGGCGAGATCAAGAAGGTTGAGGAAATAAGTACTCCTTTGTTGATACTCCACTCAAAGTCAGTCAACCCAAGTGTCAATGTTGTAGAAGAAGATGCGAAATTCAGCGAGATCAAGAAGGTTGAGGAAATAAGTACTCCTTTGTTGATACTCCACTCAAAGTCAGCCAACCCAAGTGTCAATGCTATGGAAGAAGATGCGGAGTTCGGCGAGATCAAGAAGGTTGAGGAAACAAGTACTCCTTTGTTGATACTCCATGCAGAACTAGCCAAATGCGGTATGATTAAAAAGATGAGCACAAAGCAGGAAGAAACTCGCCACAACAACTCAAAGGCGAGCTAGAGGGAAAACAAAGCCACTTTAATTTTTACTGTCTTTATCTTATATATTGCGAGGTCTTTGTACAACTATGTAGTAAAGGAGTAAGGGGCACTCTTTTCCCCCCGCAGTAATGGGGGTTTTTAATGAGGCCCTGGTTTTTTTATTGCTATTATATATATATTGCTTGTTTATCTTACCTTCGTTGCCTGTAGCAGATCAGCAATGCCGAATATTAAATGAATTTGCCATATGATCCGTTAACCCCAAAGGGGTTGCCACCTAATTCCTTAACCCTAAAAGACAGGGCTCTAAGAAGTCGTGAGCTTAAAAAGAAATCGCCACCTAATTCCTTAACCCTAAAAGACAGGGCTCTAAGACGTCGTGAGCTTAAAAAGAAATCGCCACCTAATTCCTTAACCCTAAAAGACAGGGCTCTAAGACGTCGTGAGCTTAAAAAGAAATTGCCACCTAATTCCTTAACCCTAAAAAACAGGGCTCTAAGACGTCGTGAGCCGAAAATGAGATCGCCGCCTAGTTCCTTAACCCCAAAGAGGGCTCTAAGACGTCGCGAGCCAAATATAAGATCACCGCCTAATTCCTTAACCCCAAAGAGGGCTCTAAGACGTCGCGAGACGAAAATAAGATCGCCGCCTAATTCCTTAACCCCAAAGAGGGCTATAAGACGTCGCGAGCCGAAAACAAGATCGTCGTCCAAGCGATAAAGGGACCCCTTAAAAAGGGACCCTAAAGCATCAGGCGCTAAAAGAAACAAACCCACAACTGTCAACATTATTATGAAACAAACGTGATCACCGCCCAGGAGAGGCCTTCCAAAATACATAAATTTGAAGAAAAACGAAAAGCTTAAAAGAGAATGATACATCATTAATACTAATTTGAGAAGAGTACTGAGTTTAAAAAAGGAAACCAAATTACAACAAACGAAATCAGGGTTCGTCCACTAGGACGCCATCTACAATAATTTTAAAAGGATCAAGGGCGGAAATATCAACGCTAGGATGGAGAAGGGCGACCTGAGCCTTGGCTCTTTCAAAACCAACATAGAAGTTCAGAGGCAGCTCTCCCTTTGCTTCAGAAACCTCAGCCTTAAGCTGATCCTCCCTTTCTACTCCAGCCGCGACATCGAATTGCAGTTTAGCAATGACCCCGTCCTTTCCAACAAGATCCGCTGCATAACCAATCTTCAGATCGGAGATGCTTTTATCACATTCAAGCTTCATCGCCTCCCTGGCTTCTTGCATCTCTCTTTCCCTCGCATTCCTGGCTTCCTCCACCTCTTTCTCCAGCGCCCTCACCGTAGCTTAGAGAGCCTCCTCATTCTGCACCACTTCCTCATACTTTCGATCCACCGAGTCTAAAAGCATTATAGTCCGCAAACAATGGATTCCTATATCCTTCGTCATAAAGGGCACAGCGCCCTGGTTTCCCGACTCCGCGTCTTCTGGATTAAAAACCAGCCTCTCCTTCACGTAGGCGCCGTAGTCAAAGCCTTTATCCCAGAAAGACGGCACTGACCTGCTGGTTTTGACTTCGCCAATCAAGGTAGGAGAAGGCGTCTTCTTTCCTTTTTTCTCCGCTGCCGCCTTTCCTTTATCGTCTTTCCCGGGCGATGCTTTATCGCGCGTAGCCACCGTGAGACACTCAGCTTGGACCTCAGGCGGATGATCAGCTTTTCTCTTCGGCTTGCGGGTAATAAGTCCCGCGGGATCTGTGGCCGCCATCCCCTCAGCAGCTTTTTTAGCCTTCATTTCTTCGAGGTATCTTTTCCTCTCCGCCGCAGTCATGGGCGCCATATCCTCTACAAAAAATAAAGCAGAAAAGTTAAGAGGACAAGAAAATAGAAAAGTAAAATATAGGCATAGATATATAAATTTGACTCACGTAGGTACTCGTCTAAGCTATCTACATCCCCTTCCCTATTCAACAACTCCAGGATGTTCATAGGCAACATTTTGTCCAAAAAACAGACGACGCCCTGGTCCTATGCGTCTAGCTTCTCATAATCAAAACCCATGATGGACGCCGGAGCACTCGTCCAACATGTGGAAAACCTCAGCTGACCATCCACCCATGCAGCAGCTGCCTCACAATCTTTTCGTCCCCGGACCCGGAGGAATGTTTGTCTCCAATTCTTGTAATGAGAGGCGTAGGGCGGGAACAACCTCTTACCAGGATGCGCGCTGACGGACACCCAAGACTGCTTATCTACCCCCTTCGTGCCGTAAAAAGTGAAGAAGGATCCAATGGAGAGCTTGAAACCCAACCCCTCACATAGAATCTCAAAAGTGCGGATAAAAGCCCAGCTGTTCGGCTGCAGCTGAGAAGGCGCAACATTTAGACAGTTGAGTATGTCAACTTCAAAGGGCGTGAAGGGATACTTCACACCCAGATCTTCAAAAACTGCCGTGTACATATGGAACATCTCACTCTTCACACTCTTCGGCCTCTGGGCGCATACTTTCTCACCTGGGCGACAAGGTTCCAAAACCACGTCCTCCTCAAATCCCGTAGAAGACACGTGTAGCTTACTCCGAAAAAACGCCACCCGTTGGGGACCCATGTACACAGACTCTGAACGAAGTACCTCGTCGGCAAAACTCTCTTGTTCTGAACCACTAGAAGACGCCATGTAACAAATTCCTTTCCTACAGAACGGACCTGGGCGAACAAAACGAATAATAGAGTCAGATGAATTCCCACTACCACTCCCTCCTTCACCCTCGTCCAAATCACTCGAAAACTCCGTCAAAAGGGGGTGGCCGTAGTAGGCCATATCAAACATCATCCAATAAATGGTTCCATCTGACCGCTTCGCATGCCTAACACTTTCCCTCCACAACCTACACCTCTCCTCCGAATTAGCTGGGGATAACTCCCTACCCGCCTCATCGCACTCCCTAATTATCACTATACTACTGCTTTAAAATAAAAAAAGAACGAGATCGAAAAGGGTTACCTGGATTTAGATAAGTGATGCGCTTGAGAACGAACAAGGACTCCGAACGATCCGTAAAGTGCAGGCGCAGAGATCCACAAAGACCGTAACCGCTTGAATGATAAAAAACGAGTTGGAAGAAAAAGACGGAGGTAAAGGAGGGGGAAAGGATAAGAGAAATCTGAAAGTAGGAGGAAAAGTAGATCCGTTTCAGTTTAAAGTAAAAAAGCCTGGGAAAACGCACAGATGACGTCATCTAAGTTGACACGATTTCCGAGAGCCGTTGCGATGCGAACACGTCAGCAAGAGCGAACAGTCGCCTCACGTCAGCCATCGGATCTCATTAAGAGGCGTCCTCAACACATAGTTTAACGGGCGAGCTAATCTACTCAAAGGAGTCGTTTTCACACATAGTTTAATCACTTCGCCTTATGTCAAGACTCGTGCTTGTTGGGCTAATATAATATGAATACTCTCGATGTTCAAAAACAGAAACATGGAGCTAGTACCCAGGTTGGGCTAGTCCCTGAAATTCTGGCCAGGCAATGAACAGAAACTAACAGAGTAAACAGGTTCTGAACCTAACAGGTTCTGAACAACACGCAGGGCACAATAGTTTGCAAAACAGAGCACAAACACAAACTCACACAGGCAGCAAATTAAAGTGCAGGAAAGTAAAAGACATACAAGGTTTGTTAACCCAGTTCGGAGTAAACACCTCCTACTCTGGGGGATACCAATCCAGGAAGGAATTCCACTATTGGAATTAATCCTTAAGACTCCGACACTGACTCCCAGTTCCTATCCCAAGCAATTAATCTCCACCTAGTCTTGAATTCTACCCAACACGTTGAGTATTAGAAAAACCTCTAACTTCCTATTCAAGCAACTGCAACCCAGCTACTTGAACTACCCTTTGAACTTAACCAGTTCTGAAACAAACTACCCTGTTTTTGAATACACCTTCAACACACAAAACTTCATTCGTACCTAAAGGCTTAGAATGAATTACAACTCAAAAACAAACCTAAACCAACTCTAACAGAGTGGTGCACAATAAAGCTAAAAGCTTAAAATACTAAGACTCAATTCTCTGATCTTAATCTCTATGAATTCGTGTCTTGAATAGCAGCAGCCCTTCTCCTTATATAGCCTTCAGTCTTGCAGAATAAAATAACAAACTAATCTTTCTAATTTGATTTGTTACTGAAATAAGATTGGTCCAATAATGTAACAAATAAAACTGTACTGAATCTTTTAAAGATTATAACAGGAAAATATGAATTTCATATCTTTGAACCAAATCTTCAATAAAATCTTCTTCAAATAAATCAGCATTCTAGAAGCCATATGCGTGGATAAATCTTCAATAAATCTTGCAAAGATTCGCATAGAAAAACCTTGAAAATAACCAGCTTCTGATGAAGTCAACATAAGTCAACGCTGGCATCAGAACCTGAATTCAGCTTCTGAAGTGCTACAGTGCATTCAGCTTCTGATGACATTTTCAGCTTCTGAATAGCTTCAAAACACAAAACTTGCAATTGAAGAAATGTTTCAAATATGGAGATGCTTCTATTCAATACTTTGGTTTTGCCAAAGAATGCAGCCAACACCAGAATACTCAACAGTCCCCGTGTTGGGCTAGTACCCACGCAGGGTTTAAGCACCCATGTTGGGCTACCACTCATCGTGGGCGAGCAACCATGTTGGGCTAGTACTCATAAAATTTTTTCATATAGCTTCATGACTGGTAAGCCCCACTTGCTGGGCAAAAGGTCATAGGCAAATCCCCCATAAACAGTTTAATCACTTCGCCTTGTACCAAGACTCGTGCTTGTTGGGCTGTGGACCGTAGATCTCACCATCTAGGACTTGAGATCCTAAAGACAAGGGTTTGAACCCCTGGAATAAGGCTGGACGCCCTCCAGGAGGGCGCAGGGCCCACTTTACAGTCACAAATAGCCCTAGGTGACCTTCCTAAAGGGCACCCTCTGGGGGCGCCCTCAGCAGCTTAAGAGGGCGCCCTAGTCATGGTTTTGGCCCTTTTACGATTTGGGCCCAAAATCATAACCGGGTAGGCCCAAAAGAGGCTACAAATAGTAACCTTGGGATCATTCCCAAGGCTGGACCTAAACAGAGCTCAGAAACCCTAGTTTCCATAGATTGTACTCACTGACAGTACAATATCTTTGAAGATTGTGTTCAGAATTATGTTGCTGCTGAAGACTATTTAAAAAGGGCATTGCTATTGGAGATTTCACGAATCAAAAACCGGAAATTAGAGTTTTAGAGTGTTAGTGTTTTTGAGTCTGTTAAGCTTAGTGCTTTGTTTTTGTGTACCACTCATTTGTTAGAGTTGGTTGTTTTGTTTAGTGTGTTTTCACTTAAAGCTTTTAAGCACAAGTGAATGTTTTATGTTTTGAAGAGTGTCTTCAATTTGTTGTTTTTGTTGAGTCTGATAATCACTGGGCTGTGATTACTTGGTTGGGAAGTAAGTAGGTTCTTATATCTAGGTGTTCCTAGGTAGAAATCTATACGGGTAGTGATTAAGTGATAAGGCTGGAAAAACAGGGGCTGTGAGTTGAGTCTTAGAATTAATACTACTTAGTGGATTTCCTTCCTGGATTGGTATCCTCTAGATGTAGGTGAAGTTTGCACCGAACTGGGTTAACAAATATAATGTGTTCCTTTACTTTCTGCACTTTAATTTTCTGCTTCTGAACTTTAGTTTTCATACTCTATTTTACTGGTTCAGAACCAGAATTGCCAGAATTTCAATTGGCTTCAGAGCAGGCACCCTGCTTGTTATTGGGTGAGCTCCAGGGAAGGTTTTTCTAGGAAGAATGGATAAGGAATTTGTTCAATGTGATACTGAAGAAAGCATCAGGCAATTTGATAAAAAATTGAAGAGATTGGACAGAAAGCCAAGACCTAATGTCAAAGAACTATACATCAGAACTGAAGAATTGTGCAAGGAACTAGAAAATCAGAAGAAGACTATCAGTCAACTTCAGGCTGAAAGAAGTGAACACTTGGGACAAATTTTTGGTCTCAAAGATGAGGTAATCCATTTGAACTCTCAACTTGAACATTTGAAGAAGCAGGTCAGAATGTTGAAGAGTCAGAACCAAGGGAAACCAAGTGGTATTGGATTTTATGATACGACCTTGAATAATAAAAAACAACATCCAGCTAAAAGGTTCACTGCAGCTGTTATATCATGTGATCCAATGAAACATTAGAACCAAACTCAGGGATCTAAAGATGAGAAGGCATCTCATTTGAAGGAATCTGAATGAAGAAATTACCAACATATCCAGAGATTGTGCCAAGAGGAGGATGAAGAACTTTGCTCTTATGAATGCAAGACATAAGACAACATCTGATGCAACACATGTGAAGATAATCGAAGGTGATGATGATGCAACTGTGTTCCCCTCTAAGGTTGTTGTTGATCACCCTGAGTCTACCCAATTCAAGTCTGATGGTGGTTCTGAGGTAGGCTCTAATGATGGTTCCGATGACCCTGTGAAAACAAGTCAAGAAAAGACTCCTGGAAAGTCTGCCTGTAAGTTTTTTGTTGTGTCACCTTCTGACAATTTGCAAAAGAAGGAGACTGATGAGAATTCCTAGGATACTGTGTCTGACCAAGAAGTTCAAGAAGTTAGTTCTGACATAGGTTTTGATGTGGAGTCTGATGTTGAACCCATTGGAAATAGGCTTGAACAACGTGTAGCAAAGAGTCTGGATCCTAGTGAATCTGAGGATGATGCTAACATCAGACTCTCTGTGCAGAAGAGGATTGCTAAACTTCAGAAGAAGACGGCTATGAAGAAGGTTCTGAATGTGCCAGAAGCACACATCAACTGAGCAGCATCTGGTGTTGTGTCTAATGAAGACTAAGCAACTTGTGATGCTTAGTCTGAAGACTGTCAAGTTGGTGGCTGATGTTCTGGATTTCTTTTTATGTTTCTACTCTGCAAGTGTGCTGTTCTCTATAGTTTTGTATTGTTCTTTTGTGTGTGGATACTGTGTGGTTCTGATCCTTGTTGGTGCTGTGCTGAGTTCTGTGCTGTTAGTTTTGTTGTTGATTCTTTGTGTGCTGTTTTGTGGTGTGTTTCTTGCTCCTGGTGTTTGCTGGTGTTTTGTCAAAATTGTTTTGGCTAAAAAGGGGGAGAAATATGTGTGCTCTGTGTGGTCAGAAGCTACTGCTGATCTGTTTGCTTCAGGGGGAGTATTTCTTTGTGTCTCTGTTAGGAACTGTGTGTTTTAGGGGGAGTGTTCCTGAGTATTTGTGTCCTGTCAGAAGTTGAGCTGTTTAGTGGGAGTTCCTGAGTGATGTGTTTCTGGGGGAGAAGTTGTACCTCAGAAACTGCTGCTGTATGTTGCAGGGGGAGTGTTTTGTGTTGTGGTGTTTGTGGTACTTCAGAAGTTGAAGCTGTTTGTGTTTACTTAGCTTTTAATCCGTTACTGACTCATCTACAAGTGTGTAGTTCTTCATGGTTGAGTACATTTTGTTGAATGAAGAACTTGTTTTTGTGGTTCATTTGATTTTAGCAAAAAATTTGCCAAAGGGGGAGATTGTTTGATATTTGAAGGTTGGCTACATGTTTGGTAAAATCAAAATGTGCAAGCAGTGCGTCTTCAGAAGCTGGAAATTGGATTTCAGAAGTTTCAGAAGCTATTACTGTTCATCAGAAGCTGGAATGGTCTTCAGACGCTTGTACTGTTCATCAGACGCTGAACTGGTCTTCAGACGCATTGTTCAGACGTTGACTTTTGTTGACCTTCAGAAGCTGCCTTCAGACGTTGACTTTTGTTGACCTTCAGAAGCTGCCTTCAGACGTTGACTTTTGTTGACCTTCAGAAGCTGAATTTCAGAAGCTGTTTTCTGCGTCTGAATTCTGTTAAATCTTTCACAGTATCTTTTGAAGATTTAATTGAAGATTTATCCAAGCTTCATTTCTAGAAGGAAGTATTTTTGCACAAGATATGTTCTGAAGATTTGATTCAATTATTTGTGAATATATTTTCAAGGAAATCTTTGGAAAATATATTTGTGAATTTTATGTGAGCTTCTATTTGCTTCTAAAATAATTATGGGAGTATATCTTTGAAGATTGTGTTCAGAGTTATGTTGTTGCTAAAGACTATTTAAAGAGGGCATTGCTATTGGAGATTTCACGAATCAAAAACCAGAAATTAGAGTTTTAGAGTTTTAGTGTTTTTGAGTCTGTTAAGCTTAGTGCTTTGTTTTTGTGTACCGCTCATTTGTTAGAGTTGATTGTTTTGATTAGTGTGTTTTCACTTAAAGCATTTAAGCACAAGTGACTGTTTTCTGTTTTGAAGAGTGTCTTCAATTTGTTGTTTTTGTTGAGTTTGATAATCACTGGGCTGTGATTACCTGGTTGGGAAGTAAGTAGGTTCTTATATCTAGGTGTTCCTAGGTAGAAATCTATACGGGTAGTGATTAAGTGATAAGGCTGGAAAAACAGGGGTTGTGAGTTGAGTCTTAGAATTAATACTACTTAGTGGATTTCCTTCCTGGATTGGTATCCTCCAGATGTAGGTGAAGTTTGCACCGAACTGGGTTAACAAATATCATGTGTTCCTTTACTTTCTGCACTTTAATTTTCTGCTTCTGATCTTTAGTTTTCATACTCTGTTTTACTGGTTCAGAACCAGAATTGCCAGAATTTCAGTGATTATATTGGAAAATCTCTTGTAAGTAACAAGGGGACTGGACTACTTTCGGGTTGTGGAAGGAACCAGGATAAACTGCCGTGTCTATCTCTCTCTCTCTCATTTACTTTACCCGCTGCAAACAACTCTAAAAAGGTTTCAGAATCTGATCAACATCTGATTCTGAACTTAACCAAAGCTTTTGAGATAGAAGAAATAGCCCACACAATTCAACCCCCCCCCCTTCTTGTGTGTTTTTCTCACCTTGAGTTGGTATCAGAGCTCCGGTTCTGATATTCAATCACTTAACAGTGAGTCAGTTTAAGATCCTAAGAAAAACATGTCTGAAATTCTGGCCAAGCAATTAGATACTCAACAGGTTCTGGTTCTGATAAAAACTTAGCAGGTTCTGAACAGAACTTTGCACAATTATAAAAGCTATTAATAGGCAGAAAATAAACGTGCAGGAAAGCTAAAAACACACAAGGTTTGTTAGCCCAGTTCGGAGTAAACACCTCCTACTCTGGGGGATACCAATCCAGGAAGGAATTCCACTATAGGAAATAATCCTTATGACTCAAGACACTGACTCCCAGTTCCCAGCCTAAGCAATTATCTTCCTCCTAGTCTTGAATTCTACCCAACACGTTGAGTATTAGAAAACCTCTAACTAACTATTCAAGCAACTGCAACCCAGCTACTTGAACTACCCTTTGAACTTAACCTAGTTCTGAACACAAAACTCCCCTGTTTTGAAGACAACTTCAATACACAAAGACAACACTCATACCTACAGGCTTAGAGTGATTACAACTCAAAACAAACCTAAACCAACTCTATCAGAGTGGTGCACAAACAAAAACTCTAAGTTTAAAACAAAGACTCTATTCTCTGAATAATGCTCTGTATTTCGTGTGTCTTGAATAGCAGCAGCCCTCCTCTATTTATAGCCTTCAACAAGTCTCTTAATTATGTAGCCAATCTTCTGAATTGGATTTGTTTCTGAATTATGAATAATCCAATAAGGAAACAAATAAACCAGGAATGTATCTTTTAAAGATTCTGCAAAAATAATACGATCTTCATATTTTAATATCAAATCTTCTCCAATTCAACAGCAATCTAGAAGCAATAATCCTGGAACAAATCCTTGCCAAATGTCGCTAAGATTCGCATAAAAATAACTTGAAAAACATCAGCTTCTGATGAAGTCAACAAAAGTCAACATGGGCATCAGAACCTGAAAACAGCTTCTGAAGTGCTACAGTGCTTTTAGCTTCTGATGGCATTTTCAGCTTCTGAATGGCTTCAAAATGGAAAACTTCCAACACAAGAAATGTTCTAGATGAGGAGATGCTTCTATTCACTACTTTGGTTTTGCCAAAACATGCAGCCAACACCAAAAGACTCAACAATCTCCCCCTTTGGCAAATTTTTGGCTAAAACCATCCAAGTTCTTCAATCTCCCATAAAATCAACTCAGCAATGAAGAACTCCACAACAATACATCATAGTAATCAGTTTAGGCAGCGGATTCAGCTATGTTAAATTTCAGCTTCAGCTTCTGAACTCCTGAAGCACACAGACACAGTTACTGATAGCACACATATGCTACTAATCAACTTCTGATCATCACAAACATTGTATCAAAGCTATTAATCAACTCCCCCTGAAGCTTCACAAACATATAACCAAACACTCCAAAATCACAACACTCCCCCTTACTACTGAACTGCAGTGATAAATGGTATCAGAGCATATTCCAGGAGCAAAATACTTCAGGAGCAAAAACTGATATCAGAGTACAATATCAGAGTACAATATCAGAGTACAATTGTTCTTCAACACTCAGGATTTTAATAACCATACTCTCTCCCTGAGACACATACTCCCCCTCAATAACACCTTGACAGCTCCGGTTGCATTGGTTCTGAACACTGAGCTTCACATATATAACTTCTGAAAAGCAAAAATACATCTTCTAATTCTAATTTTTGGTATCAGAGTCAACACATTGCATAAGATTTATATCTCCCCCTTTTTAGCCATAAAACTCTGACAAATCATAGTCTTCAAATAGGGAATAAAATCAAAACAGGTAGCACAGATCCTTGAAAACTTGTTAGATTCAGACTCAGGTTCAGGATCACACTTAGCATAGGCACAACTGGCAGGTACTCTATCTTCCTCACATCCAGTTTGCAGTAATTGCTATAACTCTTAATACAAACACACACCTAACTTGCTTCTCAGATTCTCAAACTGTTTAGCATCCAAGGCCTTTGTGAATATGTCAGCAATTTGTTCTTCAGTGTCCACATGTTCCAGTTGAATAATCTTGTCCTCCACAAGGTTTCTGATAAAATGGTGTCTGATGTCTATGTGTTTGGTTCTGCTATGCTGAATTGGGTTTTTAGAGATGTTGATAGCACTCAAATTATCACAAAACAATGTCATAACACCTTGTTTCATGTTGTACTCCTCCAGCATCTGTTTCATCCACACCAGTTGTGAGCAACTACTCCCAGCAGCAATGTACTTAGCTTCAGCAGTTGACAATGACACACAGTTTTGCTTCTTGCTAAACCATGAAATTAAGTTATTTCCCAAAAAGAAACAACCTCCTGAGGTGCTCTTCCTATCATCAGCACTTCCAGCCCAGTCAGCATCACAATATCCCATCAGTTCAGAACTTGTACTATGAGAATACATGATTCCATAGTCACTTGTGCTATTTACATATTTCAGAATTCTCTTCACTTGTGTCAGATGACTCATCTTAGGATCAACTTGATATCTTGCACAAACTCTAACAGCATAAGTGATATCAGGTCTGCTTGCAGTTAAATACAATAAGCTCCCTATCATGCTTCTGTACTGACTTTGACCAACTGATACTCCTTGTTCATCTTTGGTTAGCTTCAGATGAGTAGCAGCTGGTGTCTTCTTATGAGCAGCAGATTCCATTCCAAACTTCTTAACAATGTTCTTGGCATATTTACTCTGTGAAATGAAGATTGTATCTTCCATTTGCTTGACTTGTAATCCAAGAAAATATGTCAGCTCACCAACCAAACTCATTTCAAATTCTGATTGCATTTGCTGAACAAACAGTTTGACCATCTTCTGAGACATCCCTCCAAACACTATATCATCCACATAAATCTGAGCTATCATCAGACTCCCATTTTCATCTTTCACAAACAAAGTCTTATCAGAACCTCTTTTTCTGTAACCTTGAGCCACAAGAAATTGAGTCAGTCTGTCATACCATGCTCTTGGTGCTTGTTTCAATCCATATAAAGCCTTCTTTAACTTGTACACGTGTTCTGGAAACTTAGGATCCACAAAACCCTTAGGCTGTTCAACATACACTTCCTCTTGCAGATATCCATTCAAAAATGCACTCTTCACATCCATCTGAAATAGCTTGAACTTGAGAATGCAGGATACACCCAACAGTAGTCTTATGGACTCTAGTCTTGCCACAGGTGCAAAGGTCTCATCAAAATCAAGTCCCTCAACTTGAGTATAACCCTGAGCAACCAACCTAGCCTTGTTTGTGACTACAGTACCATTCTCATCTGTTTTATTCTTGTAAATCCATTTAGTACCAATCACATTCAACCCTTCAGGTCTTGGAACCAGATCCCACACTTCACTCCTTTTGAATTGGTTCAACTCATCTTGCATTGCTTCAATCCAAAATTCATCAGTTAGGGCTTCTTTCACATTTTTAGGCTCAACCTTTGACACAAAACAAGAATCAGTAGCAACAGCATCTGATCTCCTGGTTCTGACACCTTGATCTAAGCTTCCAATGATTAAGTCTTTAGGATGATTTTTCTGAACTCTAATTGATGGCCCTTTACCATATGGAACTTGACCTGGTTGATCTTCTGCTTCTTCAGACTCTGAATGCTTTTCTGCTTCTGAAGTTTGTTCTTCTGAGGCTTCAGATTCTGGAACAACTTCAGGCTCATTCTTTTCATTCTCAGCAGACAAATCATCAATGACCACATTTATGGACTCCATCACAACCTTGGTTCTGGAATTAAACACCCTGTAAGCTCTGCTGTTTACTGAATAACCCAGGAATATGCCCTCATCAGATTTAGGATCCAGTTTTCTTCTATTCTCTCTGTCAGCCAAAATGTAGCATCTGCTCCCAAAAACATGGAAATATTTCACAGTTGGCTTTCTCCCTTTCCACAATTCATACAGAGTTGATGTAGTACCCTTCTTCAAAGTAACTCTGTTATGAATATAACAAGCAGTGTTCATTGCTTCAGCCCAGAACATATATGGCAACTTCTTAGCATGCAGCATTACTCTTGCACATTCTGCTAATGTCCTATTCTTTCTCTCAACTACACCATTTTGCTGAGGTGTGATAGGTGCAGAGAACTCATGTTTTATACCTTCAGAAGCACAGAATTCTGAAAAACTCTTGTTTTCAAATTCTTTGCCATGGTCACTTCTGATTCTGACTATGCCACAGTCTTTTTCTCTTTGTAGTTGAATGCACAAGTCTTTAAATACTTCAAAAGTATCAGATTTTTCTCTAACAAAACTGATCCATGTGAATCTTGAGTAGTCATCTACCATTACAAAAGCATACCTCTTTCCTCCAATACTTTCTACTTGCATAGGCCCCATTAAATCCATATGAACAAGTTCTAGTACTTTAGTAGTTACCTGGTGAACTAATCTGGGATGAGACTTTCTTGTTTGTTTTCCAATTTGACAATCACCACAAACATTGTCCTCATTGATCTTCAGATTAGGCACACCTCTGATAGCTTCAGTACTTAGGATTTTCTTCATGCCTTTTAAGTGCAAATGTCCCAGTTTCTGGTGCCAGAGTTTGACTTCCTCTTCTGAGCTCATAAGACAAGAAGTCAGACTTCTTTCTTATTCAGAAACCCACAAGTAACAGTTGTCTTTGGATCTGCAGCCTCTCATCTGAATCTTATCTTCCTGATCAGTAACAATACATTCTAGTTTGTTGAAATTAACCTTCAATTCTTGATCACAAAGTTGGCTGATACTGATCAGATTAGAGGTTAATCCTTCCACCAGTAGCACATCATTAAGTCTGGGCAAACCTTCTCTGATCAAATCTCCAATACCCAGAATCTGACCCTTTACACCATCTCCAAATGTCACATAACTTCTGGAGTATGATCTGATATTGCTCAGCAGCTTCTTCACACCAGTCATGTGCCTTGAACACCCACTATCAAAATACCAGTCTTCTTTTGAAGTGGCTCTCAAAGAAGTATGAGCTATAAGACCTACATTCTGAACTTTTGGCTTCCATACCTTCTGAACATTGTGTTTGATAGCAGCTGGTTCCACTCTTCTATACTGAAAATGTTCAGGATAGCCATAAAGTTTGAAGCAGAATGGTTTGATATGCTCTTTCTTTCCACAATGATGACAGATCCATGGATGATTTCTCCTTCTTCTGTTTCTGAACAGTTGCTTCTGAGGCAGCATCTGATCATGCTTTTGACCTTGCATCTGAACATGCTTCTGAGCTGGCATCTGGGCTTGTTTCTGAGGTCTACTCTGAGATGTTCCAATCATAGGATCAACACTTTTAGTGGCAGGGACAAAATTCATCTGTTTAGGAATCTGAGTCTGATCAACAAAACCTAAACCAGTTTTTCCTTGTTGCTGATTCCCCAAAATGTTCTCCAACTTATCAGTAGCAGAGTTCAACATCTTCACTTGCTTCTTCATTTGATCAAGTTGGGATTTCAGTTGGTTCACTTCTTCTTTTAAATCTGAATTCTGCACTAACAATTCACCTTTTTCAGCCTCCAATTGTAGAATAGTCTCCTTCTAATCCAACACTTGTTTGCAAACCTCAGCACTTCTGGTATACAGCTTCTTGTAGTTATCAGCTAGTTCATCATATGAGGTTTTAGCAGCTTCAGACACAGATGAGGCTTCAGACTCTGAGTCAGACTCTGAAAAAGTCTCAGACTCTAAAACAGCTTCCTTCTTCAAGATAGCTCCTGACCTCACTACCAGACCAGTATCACACATATCAGATTCACTAACATCATCATCTTCAGAACCATCATCAGACCATGAAATAGCTAGGCTCTTTTTCTGCTTCTTGAGAAAAGTGGGACATTCAGACTTGATGTGTCCATACCCTTCACACTCATAGCACTGCACACCTTTAGCTTGGTTACTTTTCTCCTCAGACTTAGTCTTCTTCTCATCAGTTTGTTGCTTTTTGTTATTGAATCTGAAATTCTGACCTTTGGCTTTGGCTTTTCTGTTAACATTCTTCAGAATCTTGTTAAATTGTTTTCCCAACAACACTAGAGCTTCTGATAAGTCATCCTCCTCAGACTCTTGTTGATCATCAGCTTCAGAGTTCACAGTAAAAGCTACACCTTTTCCTTTCTTATCAGGCTGTTTGCAGAATGAAGTTTCAAAATTGAGCAAAGACCCAATCAGCTCCTCAAGCTTCATAGTGGTAATATCATGAGCCTCTTCAATTGCTGTCACCTTCATATCAAATCTTCTGGGCAGGGACCTGAGGATTTTGCTCACTAGCTTCTCATATGACATCTTCTCCCCAAGAGAATCAAAGGAATTAGCCATACCAAGTACATTCATATAGAAATCCTGGATATTCTCATCTTCCTTCATCTTCAGATTCTCAAACTTAGTAGTCAGCAGCTGCAATCTGGACATCTTCACCTTAGAAGTTCCTTCATGAGTGGTTTTCAGAATTTCCCAAGCATCCTTAGCCACAGTACATTGTTTGATAAGTCTGAACATATTCTGATCAACACCATTAAAGATAGCATTCAAAGCTTTTGAATTTCCCAGAGACAAGTCATCTTCAGCTTTGGTCCATTCCTCCTCAGGCTTCAGAACCTCAGTCTTGTTACCATCTTTGTCTGTATACACAGGATGGTCCCAGCCTTTGATCACAGCTTTCCAAGTCCTGTTGTCAATAGACTTTAGAAAAGCACACATCCTTGACTTCCAATACTCATAGTTTGTGCCATCTAGTAGGGGTGGTCTATTGACATAGCCTCCTTCTCTATCCATGCTTGCCAGAAATAAATTCCTCTGGATCTCACCCAAGTTACAGGCAGGGTGCCTGCTCTGATGCCAATTGAAATTCTGGCCAGGCAATTAGATACTCAACAGGTTCTGGTTCTGATAAAAACTTAGCAGGTTCTGAACAGAACTTTGCACAATTATAAAAGCTATTAATAGGCAGAAAATAAACGTGCAGGAAAGCTAAAAACACACAAGGTTTGTTAACCCAGTTCGGAGTAAACACCTCCTACTCTGGGGGATACCAATCCAGGAAGGAATTCCACTATAGGAAATAATCCTTATGACTCAAGACACTGACTCCCAGTTCCCAGCCTAAGCAATTATCTTCCTCCTAGTCTTGAATTCTACCCAACACGTTGAGTATTAGAAAACCTCTAACTTCCTATTCAAGCAACTGCAACCCAGCTACTTGAACTACCCTTTGAACTTAACCTAGTTCTGAACACAAAACTCCCCTGTTTTGAAGACAACTTCAATACACAAAGACATCACTCATACCTACAGGCTTAGAGTGATTACAACTCAAAACAAACCTAAACCAACTCTATCAGAGTGGTGCACAAACAAAAACTCTAAGTTTAAAACAAAGACTCTATTCTCTGAATAATGCTCTGTATTTCGTGTGTCTTGAATAGCAGCAGCCCTCCTCTATTTATAGCCTTCAACAAGTCTCTTAATTATATAGCCAATCTTCTGAATTGGATTTGTTTCTGAATTATGAATAATCCAATAAGGAAACAAATAAACCAGGAATGTATCTTTTAAAGATTCTGCAAAAATAATACGATCTTCATATTTTAATATCAAATCTTCATTAAATCTTCTCCAATTCAACTGCAATCTAGAAGCAATAATCCTGGAACAAATCCTTGCCAAATGTCGCTAAGATTCACATAAAAATAACTTGAAAAACATCAGCTTCTGATGAAGTCAACAAAAGTCAACATGGGCATCAGAACCTGAAAACAGCTTCTGAAGTGCTACAGTGCTTTTAGCTTCTGATGGCATTTTCAGCTTCTGAATGGCTTCAAAATGGAAAACTTCCAACACAAGAAATGTTCTAGATGAGGAGATGCTTCTATTCACTACTTTGGTCTTGCCAAAACATGCAGCCAACACCAAAAGACTCAACAATGTCATCTAGTGTGTTGAGTCTTTTGGTGTTGGCTGCATGTTTTGGCAAAACCAAGATATTGAGTAGAAGCATCTCCATATGTAGAACATTTCTTCAGTTGGAAGTTTTTAATTTTGAAGCCATTCAGAAGCTGAAAATGCCATCAGAAGCTGAAAGCACTGTAGCACTTCAGAAGCTGATTCAGGTTCTGATGCAGCGTTGACTTATGTTGACTTCATCAGAAGCTGGTTATTTTCAAGGTTTTTCTATGCGAATCTTTGCAAGATTTATTGAGGATTTATCCAAGCATATGGCTTCTAGAATGCTGATTTATTTGGAGAAGATTTTATTGAAGATTTGGTTCAAAGATATGAAATTCATATTTTCCTGATACAATCTTTTAAAGATTCAAAGTGGTTTTATTTGTTTCCTTATTGGACCAATCTTATTTCAGAAACAAATCATGTGCAGAAGATTAGTTTGTTATTTATGCTGCAAGTCTGAAGGCTATATAAGGAGGAGTGCTGCTGCTTTCAAGAGATACGATTTTAGAGAGTTTTAATTCAGAAAAAGAGTCTGTGTTAGTTTTAAGCTTGTTAGCTTTGTCTTTGTACACCACTCATATGTTTTGAGTTGGTTTAGAGTTTTTATTGAATTGTAATTCATTCTAAGCCTTTAGGTACGAATGAAGTTTTGTCCTTGAAGTTTTCTGAAAAACAGGGTAGTTGTGTTTCAGAACTGGTTAAGTTCAAAGGGTAGTTCAGTAACAGGTTTGTTACTTGAATAGGAAGTTAGTGGTCTCTAATACTCAACGTGTTGGGTAGAATTCAAGACTAGGAGGAAGTTAATTGCTTAGGCTGGGAACTGGGAGTCAGTGTCTTGAGTCATAAGGATTAATTCCTATAGTGGAATTCCTTCCTGGATTGGTATCCCCCAAAGTAGGTGTTTACTCCGAACTGGGTTAACAATTTTTTGTGCCTGTTTTACTTTCCTGCACTTTAAATTTGCTGCCTGTGTGTGTTTGTGTTTGTGCTCTGTTTTACAAACTATTGTGCCATGCGTGCTGTTCAGAACCTGTTAGGTTCAGAACCTGTTTACTCTGTTAGTTTCTGTTCATTGCCTGGCCAGAATTTCAATTGGTATCAGAGCAGGCACCCTGCCTGTATTTTGGGTGAGATCCAGAGGACTTAATTTCTGGTAAGCATGGATAGAGAAGGAGGATATGTCAATAGACCACCTCTACTAGATGGCACAAACTATGAGTATTGGAAGTCTAGGATGTGTGCTTTTCTAAAGTCTATTGACAGCAGGACTTGGAAAGCTGTGATTAAGGGCTGGGATCATCCTGTGTATACAGACAAAGATGGTAACAAGACTGAGATTTTGAAGCCTGAGGAGGAATGGACCAAAGCTGAAGATGATCTGTCACTGGGAAATTCAAAAGCTTTGAATGCTATCTTTAATGGTGTTGATCAGAATATGTTCAGACTTATCAAACAATGTACTGTGGCTAAGGATGCGTGGGAAATTCTGAAAACCACTCATGAAGGAACTTCTAAAGTCAAGTTGTCCAGATTGCAGCTGCTGACCACCAAATTTGAGAACTTGAAGATGAAGGAAGATGAATCCATTCAGGATTTTTACATGAATGTGCTGGATATGGCCAATTCCTTTGATTCTCTTGGGGAGAAGATGTCTGATGAGAAACTAGTGAGAAAAATCCTCAGGTCCCTGCCCAGAAGGTTTGATATGAAGGTGACAGCTATTGAGGAGGCTCATGATATTTCTGCTATGAAGGTTGAAGAGCTCATTGGTTCTTTGTTAAATTTTGAGACTGCATTCTGCAAACAACCTGATAAGAAAGGGAAAGGTATAGCTTTTACTGTGAATACTGAAGCTGATGATCAACAAGATTCTAAGGAGGATGACTTATCAGAAGCTCTAGTGTTGCTAGGAAAACAATTCAACAAGATCCTGAAGAATGTTAACAGAAAAGCCAAAGCCAAAGGTCAGAACTTCAGATTCAATAGCAAGAAGCAACAAACTGATGAGAAGAAGACCAAGTCTGAGGAGAAAAGCAACCAAGCCAAAGGTGTGCAGTGCTATGAGTGTGAGGGCTATGGGCATATCAAATCTGAATGTCCTACTTTTCTTAAGAAACAGAAGAAGAGCCTAGCTGTTGCATGGTCTGATGATGGTTCTGAAGATGATGATGTTAGTGAATCTGATACGTGTGATACTGGTCTGGTTATAAGGTCAGGAGCTATCTTGAAGAAGGAAGCTGTTTTAGAGTCTGAGACCTTTTCAGAGTCTGACTCAGAGTCTGAAGCCTCATCTGTGTCTGAAGCTGCTAAAACCTCATATGATGAACTAGCTGATAACTACAAGAAGTTGTATACCAGAAGTGCTGAGGTTTGCAAACAAGTTTTGGATCAGAAGGAGACTATTCTACAACTGGAGGCTGAAAAAGGTGAATTGTTAGTGCAGAATTCAGATTTAAAAGAAGAAGTGAACCAACTGAAATCCCAACTTGATCAAATGAAGAAGCAAGTGAAGATGTTGAACTCTGCTACTGATAAGTTGGAGAACATTTTGGGGAATCAGCAACAAGGAAAAACTGGTTTAGGTTTTGTTGATCAGACTCAGATTCCTAAACAGATGAATTTTGTCCCTGCCACTCAAAGTGTTGATCCTATGATTGGAACATCTCAGAGGAGACCTCAGAAACAAGCCCAGATGCCAGCTCAGAAGCATGTTCAGATGCAAGGTCAAAAGCATGATCAGATGCTGCCTCAGAAGCAACTGTTCAGAAACAGAAGGAGGAGAAATCATCCATGGATCTGTCATCATTGTGGAAAGAAAGGGCATATCAAACCATTCTGCTTCAAACTTTATGGCTATCCTGAACATTTTCAGTATAGAAGAGTGCAACCAGCTGCCCCCAGACACAATGTTCAGAAGGTATGGAAGCCCAAAGTTCAGAATGTAGGCCTTATAGCTCACACTTCATTGAGAGCAACTTCAAAAGAAGACTGGTATTTTGATAGTGGGTGTTCAAGGCACATGACTGGTGTGTAGAAGCTGCTGAGCAATATCAGATCATACTCCAGAAGCTATGTGACATTTGGAGATGGTGTAAAAGGTCAGATTCTGGGTATTGGTGATTTGATCAGAGAAGGTTTGCCCAGACTTAATGATGTGCTACTGGTGGAAGGATTAACTTCAAATCTGATCAGCATTAGTCAACTTTGTGATCAAGACTTAAAGGTAAATTTCAACAAGCAAGAGTGCATTGTTACTGATCAGAAAGAAGAGATTCAGATGAGAGGCTGCAGATCCAAAGACAATTGTTACTTGTGGGTTTCTGAAGAAGAAAGAGGTTTGACTTCTTCTCTTATGAGCTCAGAAGAGGAAGTCAAGCTCTGGCACCAGAAGTTAGGTCATCTGCATCTGAAAGGCATGAAGAAAATCCTAAGTACTGAAGCTATCAGAGGTGTACCAAATCTGAAGATCAATGAGGACAATGTTTGTGGTGATTGTCAAATTGGGAAACAAACAAGAAAGTCTCATCCCAGATTAGTTCACCAGGTAACTACTAAAGTACTAGAACTTGTTCATATGGATTTGATGGGGCCTATGCAAGTAGAGAGTATTGGAGGAAAGAGGTATGCTTTTGTAATGGTAGATGACTACTCAAGATTCACATGGATCAACTTTGTTAGAGAGAAGTCTGATACTTTTGAAGTGTTTAAAGACTTATGTACTCAATTACAAAGAGAGAAGGACTGTGGGATTGTCAGAATCAGAAGTGATCATGGCAAAGAATTTGAGAACAAGAGTTTTTCAGAATTCTGTGCTTCTGAAGGAATAAAACATGAGTTTTCTGCACCTATCACACCTCAGCAAAATGGTGTAGTTGAGAGGAAGAATAGGACTTTAGCAGAATGTGCAAGGGTAATGCTGCATGCTAAGAAGCTGCCATATATGTTTTGGGCTGAAGCAATGAACACAGCATGTTACATACACAATAGAGTCACTTTGAAAAAGGGAACAACATCTACACTGTATGAATTGTGGAAAGGGAGGAAGCCAACTGTGAAATACTTCCATGTTTTTGGGAGCAGATGTTATATCTTGGCTGACAGAGAGAATAGAAGAAAACTGGATCCTAAGTCTGATGAGGGCATATTCCTGGGATATTCAGTGAACAGCAGAGCTTATAGGGTGTTCAATTCCAGAACCAAGGTTGTGATGGAGTCCATTAATGTGGTAATTGATGATCTGACTGCTGAGAAAGATAGAAGTGAGTCTGAAGTTGTTCCAGAGTCTGAAGCATCAGAAGAACAAACTTCAGAAGCAGAAATTCATCCAGAGTCTGAAGAAGCAGATGTGCATCCAGAACATGATCCTACCAATAAAGGGCCATCTATTAGAATTCAGAAAGATCATCCTAAAGACTTAATCATTGGAAGCTTAGATCAAGGTGTCAGAACCAGGAGATCAGATGCTGCTGCTACTGATTCATGTTTTGTGTCAAAGGTTGAGCCTAAAAATGTGAAAGAAGCCCTAACTGATGAATTTTGGATTGAAGCAATGCAAGATGAGTTGAATCAATTCAAAAGGAGTGAAGTGTGGGATCTGGTTCCAAGACCTGAAGGGTTGAATGTGATTGGTACTAAATGGATATACAAGAATAAAACAGATGAAAATGGTACTGTGGTCAGAAACAAGGCTAGGTTGGTTGCTCAGGGTTATACTCAAGTAGAGGGATTGGATTTTGATGAGACCTTTGCACCTGTGGCCAGACTAGAGTCCATAAGACTACTGTTGGGTGTATCTTGCATTCTCAAGTTCAAATTGTTCCAGATGGATGTGAAGAGTGCATTTCTGAATGGATATTTGCAAGAAGAAGTATATGTTGAACAGCCTAAGGGTTTTGTGGATCCTAAATTTCCAGATCATGTTTACAAACTGAAGAAAGCTTTATATGGATTGAAACAAGCACCAAGAGCATGGTATGACAGACTGACTCAATTTCTTGTGGCTCAAGGGTACAGAAAAGGAGGTTCTGATAAGACATTGTTTGTGAAAGATGAAAATGGGAGTCTGATGATTGCTCAGATTTATGTGGATGATATAGTGTTTGGAGGGATGTCTCAGAAGATGGTCAAACTGTTTGTTCAGCAAATGCAGTCAGAATTTGAAATGAGCTTAGTTGGTGAACTGACATACTTTCTTGGGTTACAAGTCAAACAAATGGAAGATACAATCTTCATTTCTCAAAGTAAGTATGCCAAGAACATAGTGAAGAAGTTTGGAATGGAATCAGCTGCTCATAAGAAGACACCAGCTGCTACTCACCTGAAGTTAACTAAGGATGAACATGGAGTTTCAGTAGACCAAAGTCAGTACAGAAGCATGATTGGGAGCTTATTGTATTTAACTGCAAGCAGACCTGATATCACTTATGCTGTTGGAGTATGTGCAAGATATCAAGCTGATCCTAAGATGAGTCATCTGACTCAGGTGAAGAGGATTCTGAAGTATGTGAATATCACAAGTGACTATGGAATCATGTATTCTCATAGTTCAAGTTCTGAACTGATGGGATATTGTGATGCTGACTGGGCTGGAAGTGCTGATGACAGAAAAAGCACTTCAGGAGGTTGTTTCTTCTTAGGAAATAACTTGATTTCATGGTTCAGCAAGAAACAGAACTGTGTGTCATTGTCAACTGCTGAGGCTGAGTATATTGCTGCTGGAAGTAGTTGCTCACAATTGGTGTGGATGAAGCAGATGCTGGAGGAATACAACATTGCACAAGGAACTATGACCCTATTTTGTGACAATTTGAGTGCAATTAACATCTCTAAGAATCCAATACAGCACAGCAGAACTAAACACATTGATATCAGACACCATTTTATCAAAAACCTTGTGGAGGATAAAGTCATTCAGCTTGAACATGTAGCTACTGAAGATCAAGTTGCTGACATTTTCACAAAGGCCTTGGATGCTAAGCAGTTTGAAAACTTAAGGAGCAAGTTAGGTGTGTGCTTATTTGAAGAATTCTAGCAATTAAAGCAAACTGGATGTGAGGAAGATAGAGTACCTGCCAGCTTTGTTAGTGCTAAGTGTGATGCTGTTTGGTATCAGTCTGAAGTTCAAACTGGGACAGTAGTTGAAGATGTTTGTGCAGTTTTCCTTCCCTATTTGAAGTCTGAGATTTGTCAGAATTTTGTGGCTAAAAAGGGAGAGATAATCTTATGCAATGTGTTGGCTTTGTTGGCTCTAGAAGATGTATTGCTGCATTTCAGATATGTGTGTCATTAATTCAGAAGGTGACTAGTTTTGCTCTGATACCAAGCAATATATGTCCAGATATGATCAAAGGGGAATATGTGTCTCAGGGGGAGTACAAGTTTGTTATATTCCTGAGTGATGTTGTGGTCCTGAAGTGTAGTGATCCTGAAGTATAGTGGTCCTGAAGAAGATTTGTGCTCAGCTCCTGAAGTGTGCTCTGATACCATTTGGTAGTAAGGGGGAGTTTGTTTGTGAAGCTTCAGGGGGAGTATTATGTTGTTCAGAAGTTAATCAATAGCTCTGATACCATGTTTAAGTGTGTTTGTGTGCTTCAGGAAGTCAGAAGCTGAAACTGTTGTTGTTGTTTAACATAGCTCAGAAAAGTGTTTTATCCGCTGCTTATGCTATGTTATATAATTGTGGAGTTCTTCATTGCTGAGTTGTTTATAAGGGAGATTGAAGAACTTGAATGGTTTTAGCCAAAAATTTGCCAAAGGGGGAGATTGTTGAGTCTTTTGGTGTTGGCTGCATGTTTTGGCAAAACCAAGATATTGAGTAGAAGCATCTCCATATGTAGAACATTTCTTCAGTTGGAAGTTTTTAATTTTGAAGCCATTCAGAAGCTGAAAATGCCATCAGAAGCTGAAAGCACTGTAGCACTTCAGAAGCTGATTCAGGTTCTGATGCAGCGTTGACTTATGTTGACTTCATCAGAAGCTGGTTATTTTCAAGGTTTTTCTATGCGAATCTTTGCAAGATTTATTGAGGATTTATCCAAGCATATGGCTTCTAGAATGCTGATTTATTTGGAGAAGATTTTATTGAAGATTTGGTTCAAAGATATGAAATTCATATTTTCCTGATACAATCTTTTAAAGATTCAAAGTGGTTTTATTTGTTTCCTTATTGGACCAATCTTATTTCAGAAACAAATCATGTGCAGAAGATTAGTTTGTTATTTATGCTGCAAGTCTGAAGGCTATATAAGGAGGAGTGCTGCTGCTTTCAAGAGATACGATTTTAGAGAGTTTTAATTCAGAAAAAGAGTCTGTGTTAGTTTTAAGCTTGTTAGCTTTGTCTTTGTACACCACTCATATGTTTTGAGTTGGTTTAGAGTTTTTATTGAATTGTAATTCATTCTAAGCCTTTAGGTACGAATGAAGTTTTGTCCTTGAAGTTTTCTGAAAAACAGGGTAGTTGTGTTTCAGAACTGGTTAAGTTCAAAGGGTAGTTCAGTAACAGGTTTGTTACTTGAATAGGAAGTTAGTGGTCTCTAATACTCAACGTGTTGGGTATAATTCAAGACTAGGAGGAAGTTAATTGCTTAGGCTGGGAACTGGGAGTCAGTGTCTTGAGTCATAAGGATTAATTCCTATAGTGGAATTCCTTCCTGGATTGGTATCCCCCAGAGTAGGAGGTGTTTACTCCGAACTGGGTTAACAAATTTCTGTGCCTGTTTTACTTTCCTGCACTTTAAATTTGCTGCCTGTGTGTGTTTGTGTTTGTGCTCTGTTTTGCAAACTATTGTGCCCTGCGTGCTGTTCAGAACCTGTTAGGTTCAGAACCTGTTTACTCTGTTAGTTTCTGTTCATTGCCTGGCCAGAATTTCATAGTGGTTCCCCTCCACCTACCCCTGGAGATCACTCTGCTGTTTCACATGACTATGGTACAAATGAAAAACAATCTCGTTCGCACAATAAACCTCCAAAGTTTACTGGTGATCCAGAGAAATTTTCATGGTGGAAAAGCAAAATGTACAGCCACATCATTGGAATTGATGATTCCTTATGGGATATCATAGAAGATGGAATTTCTATTCCAGTTGATGAAGAAGGAGTAGCTGTTAACAGAAGAGGCCTGAGTGATGCTGAGAGGAAGATCTACAGAAAACATCACAATGTAAGAGGTATCATTGTGGACTCTTTACCCCACAATGAATATCTAAAGCTAAGTGATAAATCTACAGCTAAAGCCATCCTCAAATCCCTTTGCTCTAACTATGAATGAAACAAAAAGGTTAGAGAAGCTAAGGCAAATCTTCTTGTTCAGCAGTATGTGTTGGTTATTTAAAGGTTGGCTACATGTTTGGTAAAATCAAAATGTGCAAGCAATGCGTTTCAAGAAGTTATTTGAGTCTTCAGAAGCAAGAAATTGGATTTGAGGAGGTTCAGAAGCTGAAAACTGGGTTTACTGTTCATCAGAAGCAGATTTGGCCTTCAGACGCAGAAACTGTTCATCAGACGCAGAACAGGTCTTCGGACGCACTGTTCAGACGTTGACCTTCAGAAGCCGCCTTCATACGTTGACTTTTGTTGACCTTCAGAAGCTGAACTTCAGAAGCTGGATTTTCTGCATTATTTCTGATTAATTCTGTGCGTATCTGTTGAAGATTTATTGAAGATTTATTCAGGCATTTGTTTTTCTAGAAGGCTGATTATTTTGGTGAAGATCTTGGTGAAGATTGGCTTCGTGTTTATGAATGAATATATTTCAAAGGGATCTTTGCTTAATATGATTCAGAAATATATGTTTCCTTTTTGAGCCTTTGCAGAATTTCAGAATTGTATTTTGAAGAAGATATGGTTCAGAATTATGTGTGCCTACTAAAGACTATATAAGAAGACGTGCTGCTACATTGAAGATTGATTGAGTCAAAAACCAGAAATCAGAGTTTAGAGTTTTTTGAGTTTTTGAGTTTGTAAGCTTAGGCTTTGTTTTGTACACCACTCATATGTTCTGAGTTGGTTTAGTTGTATTGAGTTGTAAATCACTTTAAGCTTTTAAGTACGAGTGATGTTTTTGTTGTATTGAAGAGTGTCTTCATAACTGGGTTGTTTACAGAGTTGTTAGTAACTGGGTTGTAGTTACTTGATTAGGAAGTAAGAGGGGGTTCTTATACCTAGGTGTTGCTGGGTAGAAATCTAGACTGGTGGAGATTAAGTCAGAAGACTAGGAACAGGGGTTGTGTCTTGAGTATTAGGATTAATTCCTCATAGTGGATTTCCTTCCTGGATTGGTATCCTCCAGATGTAGGTGATGTTTGCACCGAACTGGGTTAACAAATATTGTGTGTTCTTTACTTTCTGCACTTTTATTTGCTGCTTCTGAACCAGTTTTATTGTGCTCTGTTTTTGTGTTCTGATTCATACCTGCCAGAATTTCAGTATGAGCTATTCAGAATGAAGGAGGATGAAAATATTGAGACTATGTTCTCAAGATTTCAGACTCTGGTTTCTGGACTTCAGATTCTGAAGTAAAGCTATACTACTGTTGATCATGTGAACAAAATTCTAAGAAGTCTGCCATCTAAATGGAGACCCAAAGTGACTGCTATTGAGGAAGCTAAAGATCTAAATACTCTAAGTATTAAAGATCTTATAAGATCCCTCAAAGTGCATGAGCTGGGACTTAATGAAGATGATTCTGTTAGAAAGTCTAAGTCCATAGCACTGAAATCTAACGGAAAGTCATCAAAAGTTCTCAAAGCTATTGAATCTTTTGAAGAATCTTCTAAGGGAAATTCTGAAGAAGCTTCAGATGCTGAGGAACTTGCAATGCTTTCTAAAAGATTTCAGTACTTAATCAAAAAAGACAAAAGAAATTTTCTAACAGAAGCAGCAACTTCAAAGGATCTGGTTTCAAGAGGGAAGATCAGAAGGGTTGCTACAACTACAAGAAGCCTAGTCACTTCATTGCTGAATGTCCTGAACTTCAGAAGGACAAGTCAAAAGAGAAATCAAAGAAGACCAGCTCTAAATCAAGCAACTTCAGAAACAAACTCAAGAAGAGTCTTATGGCAACATGGGATGATCTTCACAATGATTCTGAATCTGACAAAGATGATGAAGAGGAAGCAAATCTGGCTTTAATGGCAACAGCATTCTCTGATGCAGAATCATGTTCAGACTCTGATAATGAAGATGAGGTATATTCTGAACTCACACGTTCTGAACTTATTGAAACAGTTAAAGATCTTATGAACCACCTCAAAAGCAAGTTAAGTTAACTAAAATATTTGAAAAATAAACATAACTTGCTGACTTAGGAGAATCTCAAACTTCAGAATCACATCAATGAGATTGATGAAGAAGTTAGAGAACTCAGAGAAGTGGCTCATAAGAAACCTGAAGAAATTCCAAATGAACAAGAAATTGCTCTTCAGGATTTTATTTTAACTGGAATCAATAGAAGTAAGGTTTCTTCTATGATTTATAACATTAACAGAAACAGAGGTGAAGGTATTGGTTTCAAAAATGATTCATTCAATCATTCAAATGAATGAAAATACCATCCAGTTCTGAAAGTATTATGAAAGGCACTGAGGTGTGCTTTGTGCCTGCTTCTGACTGTTCTGAGAAACTTAATCCTTCAGAAAATGAGATTGCCAGACCTAAGGTTCTAAACAACTCAGAATCTAAAACTTCTGAATCTAAGGGAAAGATGAAGGCAAAATCTGAAACTTTGCCAAATTCTAAACCAAAAGATTTTAAGTCTAAGACTATGAGGAAAACAGACTTTAAATCTGAAAAGGTTCAAAGTCTGAAGAGTTCAGAACCTAAGACAAGCAAGTCTCAGAATCTGAAAAATTCAAACTCAAATTTTAATAAGACCGTGCTTATAAAATCTTCAAAAAATACTAAACCAGTCTATTGAAAACCTTTCAAACATCAAAATGTCAGACCAAAGGTGCAAAAGAAACCTTATCCTTTTAAGACTAACCAAATAGGACCCATAAAAATATGGGTACCTAAGTCTGAAATAATTTCTATTGCAGATATGGTTAACATCCAAAGAAAATGAAAGGTCTTGGTACCTGGACAGTGGCTGCTCGCGTCATATGACAGGAGAAAGGTCTATGTTCCAAACCCTGATCATGAAAGAGGGAGGAACTGTGGGGTTTGGAGGAAATCAGAAAGGAAAGATCATTGGTACTGGTAAGATAGGTAATTCTTCCCTGTCCATTGATGATGTATGGTTGGTAGATTGACTAAGACATAACCTACTTAGCATAAGTCAATTATGTGACAGTGGTTATGATGTCCTGTTTAATAAGAACACTTGCACTGTAATCAACAACAAAGATAAATCTGTTGTGTTCAAAGGAAATAGGAAAAACAATGTTTATAAAATTAATTTTTCAGAACTGGTTGAACAGAAGGTAGTTTGCCTTCTGTCTGTGAGTGATGAGAAATGGGTATGGCACAAAAGGTTGAGACATGCTAACTGGAGACTCATCTCTAAGCTTAGCAAGTTGCAACTGGTCAGAGGCCTACCAAACATTGATTATCACTCAGATGCTCTTTATGGAGCATGCCAGATAGGAAAGATTGCTAAAACTTCTTTTAAATCCAAAAACATTGTTTCTACTTCCAGACCCTTAGAACTACTTCACATTGATCTGTTTGGTCATGTTGGAACAGTGTCATACCCCATTTTTTGACTCATTTTTTCTTTTGTTTTCCTCATTTTTATCTTTTAATTTCTTTTGCTTTTATTGATTATTATCTTGTTTTCTTTTAATATTATTACTATTCTTTTTATTTTATTCTTTACTTTATTTCTATTATTATTACTGTTATTATTATCTTTTTCATTAATACTATTATTATCATTATTATTTATTATTTTCATTATTTTTATTATCATCCTTATTATTATTGTCATTACTATTATTACTATTATTATCTTATTACTATTATTATTATCATTACTATTATTACTATTATTATCTTATTACTATTATTATTATCATTACTATTATTACTATTATTACCTTATTATTATTATCATTATTATTATTATTATTATTATTATTATTATTATCATCATCCTATTTATTCTCATCATTTATTATTATTATTATTATTACTTTTATTTAAATTTATTTTCAAAAAGAAGCAAAACAAAGACAACAAAAAAAGAAGGAAAGGAACAAGAGAAGCACGTGCCAGGCACACTGCTTCAGAAGCAGCTGGCTGTCCAGCCAGGCACGTGCCTGGCACACTTTCTTCAGACCCAAGTTGCTGACCTTGGACAGCATTTCTTCTTCCCCAAATTTCCTGCAATCTGACCCAGCTTTCCAGCAAGCACCTTGCCAATTTCTCCCCTCTCTCTTTAACCAAAACCAGTCAAGGATAGCTGCAAAAGCACTTGCCCTGTTTATGAAATCAGCTGACCCTGTTCCAGTTTTTCCTCCTTCTTCTGCAATTCAGCACTTGTTCCATTGCTTCTCCCGAAGCTCTGCACAAACAGCACGCCTTTTTCCTGTTTGTCTTCTCAATTTTTCAAAGATCAATCTCAAAGGGCATCCCAAGTTGCAACCTGCACAGACAGCACCTATGATTACAACAATTCCTGTCAAAATCAGCTCCATTGGGTTCTGAATTAAGCCAAAGTCTTCACCATGATCACAAGGCAAGGTCACCTCCTTCCTTTTGCATTAAATGCATAGCCAAGGTCCTGATCATAGCCCACAAAAACAGCCTGTTTTAGGGATTTTGTCATGATTACAATTGATCCTAATTTGCCTATATAAGGAAGCCAATACTGAAGGATTAAGGACAGTTAATTTTCACAAGAATTTTCATATAGAAATAGAGTTCATTTTGAATACAATCCAGAGAGAATTTCCCTACAATCTCAAGAACAAAACACAGTTAAACATCCAGTTTTAGTACGGTTTGTGTAACACAATTCCATCTGATCTTTGAGCAATTTCTTAGAGAATTCTACAGATTTGTTTTAAAGAAATATAGAGCAACTCAGAACCAAAAGATCAGCCAAAATACATGTTGAGTATTTTGTAGTTGGCTGCATGTTTTGGCAAATCCAATGTGTTGAATAGATGCATCTCCTTATTTAGAACAAGTCTTCAGTTGCAAGAAACTTGATTTGAAGCTGTTCAGAAGCTGAAAAATCCTTCAGAAGCTGAATGCACCTTCAGACGCACTGTAGCACTTCAGAAGCTGAAATGTGAGTCTGATGCCCGCGTTGACTTTTGTTGACTTCTTCAGAAGCTGCATTTTTACAAGTTATTTTGGCGCGAATCTTGGCGAGATTTATCAAGGATTTATCTTCGCATATTGCTTCTAGATTGCTGGTTGATTTGGTGAAGATTTTATGAAGATTTGGTTCAGTTTTATGAAGTTCGTATTTTTCTGTAGAATCTTTATAAAGATACATTGCAGGTTTATTTGTTTCCTTATTGGATCATTCATAATCATAAACAAATCTAATTCAGAAGATTGGCTCATATTTTATGAAGATTGTATTTCCTGAAGGAATCTTTTGCAGATACATTGAAGATTTATATGTTTCCTTTTTAAGCCTTGCATAATTCAGAAACATATCTATTTGAGAAGATTTAATTCAGATTAATGTTGCTTGCTGAAGACTATATAAGGAGTGTTTTGCTGCTATTCAAGAGACATTATTTTAGAGAGAAAAAATCAGAGAATTGAGTCTTAGTGTGTGTAAGCTTTTTAAGCTTTGTTTTGTGCACCGCTCATATGTTTTGAGTTGGTTTAGGTTTAATTGAGTTGTAATTCATTCAAAGCTTCTAAGCAAGAATGAAGTTTTTGTATTGAAGTGTGTTCTTCAAATTCTGGTTTGTTTGTTTCAGAACTGGTCTAAGTTCAAAGGGTAGTTCAAGTAACTGGGTTGTTGCTTGAATAGGAAGTTAGTGGATTCTAATACTCATGCGTGGGTAGAAGTCTGACTAGGTGGAAGTTGATTGCTTAGGATAGGAACTGGGGGTCAGTGTCTGAGTCTTAAGGATTAATTCCATTAGTGGATTTCCTTCCTGGATTGGTATCCCCCAGAGTAGGAGGTGTTTACTCCGAACTGGGTTAACAAACCTGTGTGTTCTGTTTATTTCTGCACTTTTATTTCCTGCTGCTTATCTGTGATTTAATTGTGCTAAGTTTAGTTCAGAACCAGTTTAATCAGGACCTGTTAACTCTCATTATTGCTAAGCCAGAAATTTCAATTGGCATCAGAGCAGGCACCCTGCCTGTGTTTTGGGTGAGATCCAGAGTTAATAATGTCTGGCTTTATGGAAAGAGAAGGAGGTTTTGTCAACAGACCACCCCTACTTGATGGCACCAATTATGAGTACTGGAAATCCAGGATGTGTGCATTCCTGAAATCCATTGACAGCAGAACTTGGAAAGCTGTGATTATAGGCTGGGATCATCCTGTGGTTATAGACAAAGATGGGAATAAAACTGATGTTTTGAAGCCTGAAGAAGAATGGACCAAAGCTGAGGATGATCTGTCACATGGGAACTCAAAGGCCTTGAATGCTATTTTCAATGGTGTTGACATGAACATGTTCAGACTCATCAAGCAATGTACAGTTGCAAAGGATGCCTGGGAAATCTTAAAAACAACTCATGAAGGAACCTCTAAAGTGAAGATGTCCAGACTCCAGTTGCTGACTACTAAGTTTGAGAACCTGAAGATGATGGAAGATGAAACTATTCAGGATTTCTACATGAATGTGCTGGACATGGCAAATTCCTTTGATTCACTTGGGGAAAAGATGTCTGATGAAAAGATAGTAAGAAAAATCCTCAGGTCCCTGCCCAGAAGATTTGATATGAAGGTTACAACCATAGAAGAAGCTCATGACATCACCACCATGAAGGTTGAGGAGCTGATTGGGTCCTTGCTCAATTTTGAGACTGCTTTCTGCAAACAGCCTGATAAGAAAGGGAAAGGAATAGCTTTTGCTGTTAATTCTGAAGCTGATGATCATCAAGAGCTTGATGAAGATGAAGATGATTTATCAAAAGCTGTAGTGTTGCTGGGAAAACAACTCAACAAAATTCTGAAGAATGTTGACAGAAAATCCAGAACCAAAGGTCAGAATCTCAGACTCAAGAATAATAAGCAACAATCTGAAGAAAATAGCAAACAATCAAGAGGTGTGCAGTGCTTTGAGTGTGAGGGTTTTGGACATATCAAGACAGAATGTCCTAATTTTCTCAAGAAGCAGAAGAAAAGCCTTGTTGTATCTTGGTCTGATGAGGATAGCTCAGAAGGAGAGGTTGAGAGTAAGTCAGCCAAACATGTTGCTGCTCTTATGGTCTCAGAAGCTTGCTCAAAGTCTGTGCCTGTAGTCTATTCAGAGTCTGAAACTTCATCAGAAACTAAAACTTCATCAGAATCTGAAGCCTGTGATGAAGAATTGATTTTTGAGGAACCAGCTGTTTCTTATGAAGAATTGTATCTCAGAAATCAAGAATTGATCAAGTTATTAGAGACTGAGAAGGAAACTGTATGCCAGTTGCAGTTTGAAAGATGTGTTCATTTGGGACAAATTTCTAATCTTAATGAAGAAGTAACTCAATTAAATTCCCAACTTGATCAGATGAAGAAGCAAGTTAGGATGATGAACTCTGCTACTGATAAGTTGGAGGAGATTCTGGATGCTCAGAAACAAGGGAAACATAAGGGTTTAAGATTTGTGGATGAGAGTCTGAACCTCAAGAAGAAAAATCCTGTTAAACAATTTGTACCTGCTTCTGAATCTTATGATTCTATGATTGGGACATCAAAGATGAGACCTCAGATGCAATCTAAGAAGAAAGCTCAGAAGCAAGCTCAAGTGCAATCTCAGAAGCAAACTCAGATGAGACCTCAGAAGCAAATTCAGATGCTACCTCAGAAGCAACCCCAGAAATTTTTCAGAAACAAAAGAAGAAATCATACTTGGGTTTGTCATCACTGTGGTAAGAAGAAGCATATCAAACCATTTTGTTTCAAATTATATGGTTATCCTGAGCACTTTAATCACAGAAGAGTGCAACCAGGAACAATGTTCAGAAGGTGTGGAAGCCTAAAGCTCAGAATGTTGGTCTAATGGCTAATACTTCTCAGAAAGGTTCATCTAAGAAAAAATGGTACTTTGACAGTGGCTGCTCTAGACATATGACTGGGGTTAGTAAATTCCTGGAAAATATAAGACCTTACACCAAGAAAATGTATGTGACTTTTGGTGGTGGAGCAAAAAGAGAAATTCTGGGAATTGGTGACTTGGCCTGTGATGGTTTACCAAAATTGAAGGATGTGTACTTATTTAAAGGGCAAACTTCAAACCTGATCAATATCAGTCAATTGTGTGATCAAGACTAGAAAGTAAATTTCAATAAGAAAGAATGTTTGGTAACTGATCAAGAGGGTAATGTTCAGATGAGGGGCTGCAGATCAGAAGATAATTGTTATCTGTGGAAATCTGAGGAAGAGGACAAGATCTGTCAAATGCTTGGTCATTTACACATGAAAGTTTTGAAGAATATCAAGTCTGTGCAACCCAAAGTCAAGGTTGATGAACCAGGAATAGCAAAGAAACTGGATGATAGTGAATCTGAGGAATTTGCTGCCATCAGACTCTCTGTGCATAAGATAATTGATAGACTTCAGAAGAAGATTGATGAGAGGAATAAGTCTGGTTTGAATTCTTCAAATGTTTGCCTGTACAAGGACTTATAGCAATTACAACAAGCTGGATGTGAGGAAGAAAGAGTACCTGCCAGTTTTGCTAAGGCTGAGAGTGTTCCTATGTCTAAGTCTGAAAATGGGATTATTTTTGCAGATTTTTATGCAGTTGCTTATTTGATTCTGTCCCCAATGTGAAATCAGTGCTTTGTCATAATTTTGTGGCTAAAAAGGGGGAGAAAAACTTATGTTTAAGATCAGACATGAGCTGTTTAGAGTGTGTGCTGTCCGATTGTAGTGTGGTTCAAAAGTTGCATGTTTTGCTCAGAATTTATAACCAATGCAACATGAGATGTGTTGGTGATATTGAGGGGGAGTGTGTGTCTCAGGGGGAGTATATGGTTATTAAAATCTTGAGTGTTTGTGATCCTGAAGTGTTACTGCAGTTCAGAATTAAGGGGGAGTTTTTAATGCTGAGTTGCAGGGGGAGTGTTGTGGAGCTTCAGGAGTGTTTGTGATGATCAGGAGTTGATCAGTAATTGCGTTTTGTGTGCTTCAAGTGTATCAGAAGCTGCAATGTGTGTATCAGTGTTCACAAGTTGAAACTGATTGTTTTTTAATGTTTAACATAGCTAAATCCGCTGCCTAATCTCTTTGCTATGTTATATTTTTGTGGAGTTCTTCATTGCTGAGATAGTCTTATGGGAGATTGAAGAACTTGGGTGTGTGAACATTGGTTTTAGCCAAAAATTTGCCAAAGGGGGAGATTGTTGAGTATTTTGTAGTTGGCTGCATGTTTTGGCAAATCCAATGTGTTGAATAGATGCATCTCCTTATTTAGAACAAGTCTTCAGTTGCAAGAAACTTGATTTGAAGCTGTTCAGAAGCTGAAAAATCCTTCAGAAGCTGAATGCACCTTCAGACGCACTGTAGCACTTCAGAAGCTGAAATGTGAGTCTGATGCCCGCGTTGACTTTTGTTGACTTCTTCAGAAGCTGCATTTTTACAAGTTATTTTGGCGCGAATCTTGGCGAGATTTATCAAGGATTTATCTTCGCATATTGCTTCTAGATTGCTGGTTGATTTGGTGAAGATTTTATGAAGATTTGGTTCAGTTTTATGAAGTTCGTATTTTTCTGTAGAATCTTTATAAAGATACATTGCAGGTTTATTTGTTTCCTTATTGGATCATTCATAATCATAAACAAATCTAATTCAGAAGATTGGCTCATATTTTATGAAGATCGTATTTCCTGAAGGAATCTTTTGCAGATACATTGAAGATTTATAATGTTTCCTTTTTAAGCCTTGCATAATTCAGAAACATATCTATTTGAGAAGATTTAATTCAGATTAATGTTGCTTGCTGAAGACTATATAAGGAGTGTTTTGCTGCTATTCAAGAGACATTATTTTAGAGAGAAAAAAATCAGAGAATTGAGTCTTAGTGTGTGTAAGCTTTTTAAGCTTTGTTTTGTGCACCACTCATATGTTTTGAGTTGGTTTAGGTTTAATTGAGTTGTAATTCATTCAAAGCTTTTAAGCAAGAATGAAGTTTTTGTATTGAAGTGTGTTCTTCAAATTCTGGTTTGTTTGTTTCAGAACTGGTCTAAGTTCAAAGGGTAGTTCAAGTAACTGGGTTGTTGCTTGAATAAGAAGTTAGTGGATTCTAATACTCATGCGTGGGTAGAAGTCTGACTAGGTGGAAGTTGATTGCTTAGGATAGGAACTAGGGGTCAGTGTCTGAGTCTTAAGGATTAATTCCAATAGTGGATTTCCTTCCTGGATTGGTATCCCCCAGAGTAGGAGGTGTTTACTCCGAACTGGGTTAACAAACCTGTGTGTTCTGTTTATTTCTGCACTTTTATTTCATGCTGCTTATCTGTGATTTAATTGTGCTAAGTTTAGTTCAGAACCAGTTTAATCAGGACCTGTTAACTCTCATTATTGCTAAGCCAGAAATTTCAATACACAATCCCCCTTTGAAAACAGAAACTCTATTTTTCTGTTGCCTTTCATCACAAACAATTGCAAACCAACCCATCCATCCAAACAACATTTAAACCTCCCTAAACATCATACAAAGAGTGAAAGATAATAGCTAAGCACCAGTGTTATTGTCATTCATCATCTTCAACATTCCAACTTTGCAAAATCACAATCATTCAAGTCCTTTTCAGTTTTCTTGCATCCCAAGCCAGCTTAGGAATTTCTAAGTCATTTTGAACTCCTTATCTTGCATTTGCATTCTGTTTACATTTGTTTTGGGTTCCTGTTGCTTCAACATCAGTTTCTACATTATTAGTGTTTGTCTAAACTCATTTTGAATTGACAACATCTTTTAAACCCTCAAAGAAATCCCAAAGTTTGACAAACATCAAAACAGAAGTGGGTTATTTCTTTTTATAACTGAATTTGAAGTTTTTTCACCCTTTGAAGTTCTGAAAATCAGTTCAGAAGCAGCTTCTGAACAATAGTTCAGAAGCAGCTTCTGAACAGTGCTTCAGACTATGAAGTTCAGAGTCTGAACAGTGCTTCAAACGCACTGTAGTAGCTTCTGAAGTTCAGAGTCTTAGGGTCAACAAAAGTCAACCCATGAACAGTGCTTCTGAAGGTCAACAAAAGTCAACCCATGAATAGTGCGTCTGATGAACAGTGTGTCTGATGAACAGTGCATCTGAGAGTCAACAAAAGTCAACGTCTGAACAGTACTTCAGACGCACTGTTCACTCAGACTCTGAATTCAGCTTCTGAAGCATTTTTTCTGGGCATTTTTTAAGGTTTCAGAAGCAATTTTCTGAGCATTTTAAGGATTCAGAGAATTTGTCTTTCCATTTGAACTCTTTTTGAAAGGATTAAAATTCATTTGGTTCAAAATATTACAAGTGTTTTGGCTTTTATTTTAACTTGTTCATTAAGTTTCAAACACATTTGAACAAACTTGTTCATCAAGTTTCAAACACATTTGAACAAACTTAATTCATTAAGTTTCAAAACAAATTTGAACAACACACTTGTTCATTTTTCAATCATAAGCATGAACCAAACTTGTTCTTTTTTAAACTTGAACCAAACTTGTTCTTAAGTTTAAACCAAGTGTTTTGCTTATTTGAAATTTCATTAAGTTGCAATAACATTGTGAGCAACAAACTTTTTCATAAGTTTCAATAACCAAGTGTTTTGATTACTTTGGGATTTCTTAATTTTCAATAATAACATTGAATGAAAAAGGAATGGTTTGACGTATGTCTCTCCATTCCCCGATTGAACAAACACTTGATGTATGTCTCATTGTTCGGACAATCGTCATTCTTTTTTTCAAACTTCACCAAGAAAAATACATTTTAGTTCTCAATAACAAACTTGAATGAAAAAAGAATGGTTTGACGTATGTCTCTCCATTACCCGATTGAACAAACACTTGACGTATGTCTCATTGTTCGGACAATCGTCATTCTTTTTTTCAAACTTCACCAAGAAAAATACATTTTAGTTTTCAATAACAAACTTGAATGAAAAAGGAATGGTTTGACGTATGTCTCTCCATTCCCCGGTTGCACGAATACTTGACGTATGTCTCGTTGTTCGGACAATCGTCATTCTATTTTCAAAGCATAAAACCAACCCTTTCTTGGTCCACAGTGACCGATTGAATCAATTCTCGACCCCCCATGGTCAATTAAACCCTATTCTTGACTCCCCGTAGTCAATTGAGTTTATTCTTGGTCCCCCGTGACCAATTGAACCTTTCCTCGACCCCCCGTGGTCAATTCAAACCTTTTACGCCCATGCGCGTTTTCAAACGGATACCATCGCCCAAGTGCGAGTCCGTCCCTTTTTACCTTCATTAAGCTACCCTCATAACGGTAGTAGGTAAAACTTTTTGTCGGTCTTCATTAAGCTATCCATACAACGATAGTAGACCATGTTCTTTTACATTTAAAAAGCTAAATTTTTTTGCCCGAGCGCGATCAAATCATTTTTTCATAATTAAAATCAATCAACAAACAAACATTTGCTACAAAGAACTACGTAGCTTTGAATTCTCCATCGCACCAGGAGATATGTAGGAGCAAGATTCAACTTTTGTCAAGCACAATAATAAAAAACATCTTTTTCCCCCTTTTCTCTATTCCTTTATATATTTAAGCGTGCAAGCAAAACTTTAAAAACACTTTAGCCTTAACTAACAAGGAGGTTCCCGTTGAGTACAACGGATGCGAGGGGTGCTAATACCTTCCCCTCGCATAATTGACTCCCGAACCCTAAATCTTTAAATTGTGGTAATTTAGAACTTTTTCCCCTTTTCCCCGAAAAATTAAAAGTTCAGTCGTGAAGTAAAATCAGTGAGTCAACGCTAATCAATAGCTTGATCTCCGAAATTCGACGCGACAAAAATGGCGACTTCACTGGGGACATGATTCCTTCACTAGCAAGTCAAGCCTATCCTAGTTAGCGTTTAGGCTAAGTGTTTTTTTGTTTTGCTTGCATGCTTTTGCTTTATTATCTTTATCTGTTTTTCTTTTTTTGCTCTATATTTATTTGCTTCATTATGCTTTATGTTCATTTGGGTATGTCAACTGTGTGTTGTCACATTGTTCGGGTTAATGCCGAACATGTGAAGCTCTATACCCGAGCTTTGAGAGAAATTAAGATAGGATCACTACAAGAAAAAAGTCATTTTGCAACACCTGCTTTGCGACCCTTGTCTCAAAACCGTCGCAAAGTACACTTTTGCAACAGTTACTGCGACTGTTAGGCTCAACAGTCGCAGGTTTTTTGGCTTTTTGCGACTGGTAGGCTCAACAGTCGCAGATTTTTTTGGCTTTTTGCGACTGTTAGGCTCAACAGTCGCAGGTTTTTTGGCTTTTTATTCAATCAACATACCCTAAAACCAATTTCAGTCTCCCTCCACACCTCCAAAACCCTAAAACCATTTTCACTTTCCCCCCAATCTCAATCGCTCTCAGCTTCATTTTTCATTGTTTTCAATTCTCTTTCTCTCCACCTCGTCGAACATTGAACTTCCACACCATCTCCACCACTGTCACCTGTCAACTCGATCTTGTTCATACTTGCCAGTACCGTCTTCTTTATCAGAGCACCCGCCTTCGCCCCTTTCTCTCTCTTTGCTCCTTCTTCTTGAAAACCCCTCTTTTCATTCTTCTAGGGTTAGGGATTTTACTCCTTCCTTCTCCACCTAACTTTGTTTCTATCAAGATTTCGCTCTAATCAAGGAATTTTTTTTCTTGTTGAGTTCATTTTTCATTTCGGATCTCGATCTACGGATACCGACAAGAGGAGAAGATATGAACATGGATTTAACCCCAATGGTGGATTTTAGAAATCCAAACAAGGATTTTTTTCCCTCGCTCTAATTTGGTTTGCTCTGTTGCTTTGCTTTAGTTTATACTCTAAATTTTTATGCCTTCTAGGGTTGAATTAAATTGTGACGTCTCTATTCAAGCTTGTTCTTTTGGTTTTGCTTGTTGGTATTGGTGTGTCTTTGTGTTATATGAAGTTTTTCTTCTAATTTTAATTGTTTAATTTCACTAAAAAAACTTGTAAATTGTGGACACTTTTGTAGTTTGGTTACTAGTGATTGATGGTTGGGCTTTGTTGTTATTTTTTTGTAGATTTTATTTGGTTTTGATTATTTGTATTTGTTATTGACTGAGTCTTCCTTTGGAGATGAAATGATATTTACATGTAGTCCTTGTAATGACAAAAGTATAGGATTTGTTCAAATTGTTTATGTTATGTTCCAAATTCAAATCTTCTTATTATGTGAACCTTGTACTGTTTTGTTTATGTGAACCTTGGAGACGACTTAGGGTTTGAGATCGCTGGTTTTCAACAGTCGAGATCGATGTATTTGGACGGTTGAGACGTGAAGATGCCATTCTCTCTTTCGGTTCTGTGATTGCTCAACATCTACGGGTATCAGGTATCTCCCTCCCTCTCTATCTCGAGATTTGTTTATTAACAATAGCCAATCATGTGTTTTTCAATGATGCTTTTGTGTAGTTCCTTTCCCTGAATCTGTAATTTATGTAATCGTTGATGTTTATTTAGAATGATTGAATTTTGAATTTCCATGAGATTATGGTGCTGAGCTTATGATGTTTAAGAATTCAGAAAGCAATGGGATTGGTTCATAAGAGTGATGATGAGTTTTGATATGGCATTGAATTTTTAAGAATTGGGTGAAATAGTGGAGAGTGCTATTTTAATTCACTAATCAGTTTCATTTATCAAATGATGCTGATATAAATGTCGACATTTTACTCATAATTGTACTAAAATCTAGATCTAGATCAGATCAAGTACTAGCAGCTCTAAGCCTGCTCACCAAGACGTCAATAAATTAATTCAATTATACTATCCAACATAGAAAATCCTAATGATCTATCAGAAAGTATTTGTGGTCATTTGTTTACTGTTTTTTAAGAACTAAACATTGTATTTCGACTCTTAAATTAAATCTGTTGTTGGTTAAGCTGCTTTTTATTAAAATTGCAATTATACTATTCATGTATAGATCACCTCTTCTCCTTAGTGGCCTTTTATTTTTAGTCCTGATATGAATGGACTCTGGACCATTCCCAAGGGAAGCAGCTCCTGTCCCCTCCACATTGGCCCATGCTATAAAACAGAGTATTATTGGGAATCATGAGGCAGGATTCTAAAGTCATGAAAAGGAAATATGGGAACAGAGGAGTAAGGGTCTAAACACAGTTTAATTTAATCCTTGCCCATAAACCTTACCCACCCAAAAACTACACAGCAACATAAATTTAATGATTGCTTTGTGAGCTATGTTTGCTTTTTGATTCGAGATTATATACCACTGAAACATCTATTCATTCTTGTCCTTGTTTACAATGAAGAACTCCTTGTTGATCCATAAGCATCTTGTGTTTCTGGTCTATTGCAGGGAGCATCCGAATCATTGAATATGTTAGTGGCTTTTATTAGCGTCATCTTGCTTCCAATTGTAGGAAATGCCGGAGAGCATGCAAGTGCTATCATGTTTGCTGTGAAGGACAAGCTAGTAAGTGGCTTTCATAGACGATATTTTATTCCATGAATACTGTTTAATCTGTTAATGGATTCAACTTTTCCACAGGATATCACAATTGGAGTTGCTGTTGGATCATCAACCCAGATATCGATGTTTGTGGTATGGCCTTGAACTGTTACAAATAGTTCTTTGGGGTTTGCGTTTGTTATTAATTTATTATTTATTATACTATTATGTGAATAAACTGGTCTGTGTTTCTCCATCTCACAGGAAGATGTCTCAAGTTTATTAATTAACTTCTTACAATGGGATGGTGGTTGTTGGAAAAAAATTGATTCTTGTTCTCTTTGAATTTGTAGATCCCCTTCTGTGTGGTTGTTGGATGGTGCATGGGAAAAGAAATGGACTTGAATTTCCAACTCTTTGAGACTGCCACACTTTTTATCACTGTGCTGGTAGTTGCATTTATGATGCAGGTATGTGCTGCTTTCTTATTTTTGACTATATATGATTAGTGTTGTTAGTTTCAACTTTTCATGTCAATTTATCATTCCCTTATTCAAACATCATCGTCCCCATTTGAGTTTAAATCATAAAGTTAATTATTGAATTCCTTAAAAATGGATTCAGCCCATTGCAAACTACTTGTGTATTTTGATATCAAAAGTAATTTATATTCTAGACTTGAAAGATTAATGATGTTATAATTTTACATAATATAAAGTATGCTTTACTTATAGTCCTTTGAATGGTGATAGTTTTCTTTATAAAATAAAATCTCAGTTTTGGGTTAAAGTTCAGTTTGTGAATTTTAAAGTTAATTATTGTGTTGATTATTTTGTTTTGACTTATTTTGGAATTACTTCTCTGTTGTCATGGTGCTGGTTGTTAGTTTTCTGCTCCTGCATCAAAAACAAAATAAACTGAACGGATTGTTTAAATTGAACAGGGTTATATGAAAAATCATATTCCCACCAAGTTGGTCCCTTACACTGTATAATAGCTTGACTATCATTTCTGTAATGTATTGACTATGCATTGTCTTGTGTGAGGTTGTTGGTCTTTTGGTCCTATATTACGTTAATTTGTGAGGCACATCTTTGATTAAAATGTCACAAAACACGATCAATGCTAAGCTTGTATGACCATTTACAAATCTGTTTAAAATTCTAGTCAGTTAAACTCCAAAGAGCACAATTGGCCACATTTTCCACAATGAATTATAACAACTTTCTTGCCTCCATTCAATGGATTGAGGATTCCAATGTTTGATATGAGTAGGACATGAGAACGGCGTGATTCAATATTTATAGTTACGATCACATTCATCATATGCTAAACATTTTCCACAATGATGTAGACTATAGATATTAAAATTAAGTTCTTATTGTTAGGACCAAACTCAGTGAGATAGTGGGGAGACTAGAAAAGCGAGAAGTGTATGCATATACATGAAATTACTCATAGAATTTGGAGAGCCAAAATATTGAAACTTAAGTAATTTTTTTATATTCGACGTAATATTTATAGCCTGTTATTGTTATTTTTTCACTACTTTTGCTAGTCCTGTGTTTATTTTTTGTGGCTACTTATCTAACTCAATTTCTACCAGAACTCTTTTATTTATTTGAAATTTGAGTGGTGTGGTGCGACCACATATTCTGACAAATATCTTATTTTGTTTGACATTGAGTTATGACTTGGTTTTTTCTTCTTATTACTACAGGAAGGCCCTAATACAAAGGTGGGAGTTGCAACGTTTGACTCGACAATTCATTTCTACAACTTGAAACGTGCATTGCAGCAGGTAGAACATAAATACCCAACTAAACATACCGAGTTTACCAATTTTTGTTTGTTTGTTATGGCATATTTACTGTTAAACCCATATTTTAATTCAGTTTAAATTAGTTCCAAAATTTTAAGGATATATAATATTTAGGTGAATTTGAAGGTGGAAAAATATTAGCTACAAGGGCCGAATATTGCCGCAGGCATTAGTTTCAATGTTTATGCTTGTAGAGGGTGAATGAAATTTAGGATTTGTATACTATATATTTAATTGGTGCCCAGCAAACTTACTGGTCATATTGCCGTCGTTTGAGTCTGTTTTTTCTGTCTCAGCAGTGAAAACAGCGGTTTTCTGTTATTATGTGTTTTCTTTGATGCTTTTAACTTGAGACTGTATTGTGAAATTTAGAACACAATATTCCTTTGCGACTTGTCAAACACGGTGCCAATTAACTAATAGTTTAGATAACTAGCACTTTGCAATCTACAGTTTTAGGTAAACAAGCCTCATGCTGATTTTGAAATTTAAAATTTGTAGCCACTGATGCTCATTGTTCCTGATGTCCAAGATGTTTATACTCCTTTGCAAACTGATGTAATTGTTGGACTATCCGAGGTTAGTTTCAAATATTTTCATGCTTGCAGAAGGTTACTAGATAAATTGATTACTTCGTTTTCTTTTCTTATTTCTGGTTTAGCCATATGGTTAATTGGTTTGCTTCTTTCATCAATCGTGCTCATGATATTGTGTGGGCTTTTCATTTTAAACTTCTTTAGGAATTGTATAGGATACCTTGTCTTGTATTGAAATGTTGAAGGTTTAAGCTATATTTGTTCTTATTTAAGTTTTTGTCTTTCAGGTATGGACTATGTGGATCCAAACGGAAGGGAAATTTATTGGTCTCCATCTTGTTACCTTTAGAATCATTTAAAATTAGAATTTTTTTAGTTTGTTTTTTTTGATAATGTATAAGTATATTTTTGATACTTATTATACGATGTTTATAAAATTGAATGAGATTTAGATATTTTTAGTTATATATTTCTGTATTTTAAGTATTTATTAATATATTTATTTAAATTGTCAATAAAAATTGCTCCAACCAAATTTTTTTTTTTAAAAAACTAAACATTTGCGACGGTTGTGAGGGGTCGCAAGTCCCTTCAAAACCATGTGAATGCTCTTCCTTTGCGACTGTTCCTAACAGTCGCAATAGCCTTTGCGACTGATGGTGCGACTGTTGGTTGAACAGTCGCAAAATACCCTTTGCGACCCCAATTTCTGTGTCTGTTAGGGAACAGTCGCAAAGGGATATCTGCGACCCTTCTAACAGTCGCAATCCATGATTTCAGAAGTCGCAAAATGCCTTTTTTCTTGTAGTGGATGGTGGTTGTGTAGCGGAGGCCCTCATGACGTATGTCTGATAGGGATGATGCGAAAACCCCGCCTAGAGTAGATTTCACTTGGAATTTACTGAGGTCTTGCGAGTAATTTGCAATTGACGGCAATAGTTCCCTGTGGGATCCGTGACTCTAGGGACCTTTTAGAAAATCACATCTCTAGAGCCTACATGTGAGAATGGGGGGAAGTTTTGAACGTTCCTATACCATACCTCTGCATATCATTACATTTGCATTCATGAAAATAATTTTTTGCATATGGAATTAAAAAGCAATCAGTAATTAGCAAAAAAAAACATATGGCTTCCGGGAAAAGAAACACGCTTGCTTCAAGGTCAAGGCTCCCAAAGTAGAAAGCTTGCTAGCTTTGAGTAATCAGCTCTCTTTGATCGACAAGAGTAACTTCCAAGCAAGTTATGGTTTAATACTTGACCTCCTGCGCGTGAAGATAGATTCAATGTCTTTAACTACATTGGCTCAATTCTATGACCCACCTCTCTGATGCTTCACATTCCAGGACTTCCAGTTAGCTCCTACCTTAGAAGAATTCAAGAAGATTTTGGGATGTAGTATGAAAGATCATGGGACTTACCTCGGCTCAAGAGAAGACCCTACTTTAGGAGGCATCGCCGAATCTTTACACCTTAGTGCCCAAGAAATAGCACCTCACTTGGAAACAAGAGGGAGCACTAAGGGATTTACAAGGAGGTTTTTGGAGACCAAGGCTCGGGTTTTGTTGGCTAACAAAGAAGGGAAAGCGTTCAATGCAATCCTAGCTCTTTTGGTATATGGGGTAGTTTTGTTCCCTAACATGGAGGACTTCATAGATCTTCCGGCTATAGGAGTATTCATGACTGGGAGTCCTGTACCTACACTTCTAGCGGATTTCCATCATTCTCTCTATGCTAGGCATGAAAAAGGGAGAGGAGGCACAATTTCTTGTTGTACTCCTTTGATACAAATATGGTTAATGTCCCACATGCCAAGAGATCGGGATTTTGTGGAAAACCGTGCCAAGCTCAAGTGGTCACAACGGATGACAGCTCTCACCGAGGGGGATATCCATTGGCATTCTCGAGATTTAGAGGATCCAGAAGTCATTCTTAGTTGCGGTGGATTCCCTAATGTGCCCCTCATAGGTACTAAGGGATGCATTAACTACAACCCGGTCCTCTCTCTCCGCCAATTAGGTTATCCAATGGAGGATAAACCCAATCACCTCTTGTTGGAAGCTTTCTTCCTAAGAGAGGGAGATAAACACCCAGCGCTACTAGAAAAGATCCAAAGAGCTTGGAATCATTTACACAAAGGAAAGGTTGGCAAAAAGAATTGTGTAGCCAAGCCTCCCTACACTCAATGGGTGAAGGAAAGGGTCAAAATAATCAAGCTACCTTTTGTGGTTGTGTGCCCTCCTAAACCTCTCGCACCTAAGCCAATCGGAACCATTCCCACTAAAGAAGCGGAAGAGCTGAAAGCCAAAATTCAAGAACTCCAAAACAAAAATGGGGAGTTAGAATTAAAGCACCTTCAAGCTTTGGGAGAGATCACTAGAGCGAAGAGAGATCGAGAAGAAACAACAAAATCTCTCCTAGTGTGCAGAAAAAGGCTAAGAATCTCCGAGGGGAAAAGAGAATGGATCGAGGGTGGTTTGGTTAGTGCCGACGCTAATCTCATAGCCAAGGACGAAGAGTTGGAGAAAGTCTTGCATTCCAACCAAGAACTCAAAAAGTTCGGGGAGATAGCCATTGAAGCTCAAAGAAAATGGAGGTTGAAATATCAAGAGAAAAATCAACAACTCCAAGAGGTCGTCAAAGAGTACAAAGAGCGGCTACAAACCAAACGCGTCCAAAAGCAAGAATATGAGAACCTTTCTCTGCAAGGGAAGCTTAAGTGCAATCATCTCGAAGCCAATATCAAGAAATATGAAGAATATTTCGACCATATTGCAAGAGAGCACGGTGACCATATTGCACTACTACATGATGAGATTAGGAGTGCAGACACCAAGCTAGCTCAGCGCAAGGAGGTGATTGAGTTTGTATGGCAAGACGCCGCCCGATTAAGTGAAGATTTCACAAAATTGGTCGCATTCTCAAATATGGTCATTGCCCAACTTCCGAAGAAGCTAGCAAAGGCCGAGATGGTCATGCCTTACTTTGTCATCCCTAAGAAGATCCAGAAATTCATGAAGTTCTGCAAGGACACAGTAGACTTCTATAGGGAAGAAATAGACAAAGCTGAAAAGAGAGCAGCTGTTTGATTTGTATTAGCATTATTTACACTTTGTAATCTAAATGTTATTCCATCAAATAAATTTTTTTTGAAGCAATGTTAATTTCCCGGCCTTTAATATTTCTAATTGCTAATATTAACTTCGCGCCTTTAATTTCCTCGCAAAGCAAAATGAAAAACTTTTTCATGCATTTGCATTAACATCATTCATAACATGCATACATTTGTTTTTGAGTCCAAAACTCATTCCCCTTCTTATTGTCAGGATTTCTCACAATCCAAACTGAGTCATCGGTGTTCGCATTACGTTCGCAACACCACGCGTCATCCTAGTCAAGGAAAGTGGCTCGTCGTCCCAAATCAACCTACACGTACAACACTCGGGCAAATATAAGGAAGAAAATGGAACATTTGGAACAAGAAAACCAAGAACTCCGGGGAGAATTAACGTCCATGTGGACCGAAATCGAGAAATTAACAGAGTTGGTAAAACTGCTAAGTACTACACAAGTTCCGCCAACGCATCAAGCTCAGTTATCAGCTTCTACTTCGGCTCCAACAGTGCACGCCGATGCTCCACATCACACCATGCCCCCCGGTTGTCCTTGGGGCATGCCCATCAGCTTTGGTGAAGAGTTTGTCCCTATTCCTACTCTACATCAAGAAACTCATGTTCCTCAACCCAATGTTACTTTTCCTCAGGCTACTGCGGCCTTTTCAGCTCCAGTAATTCATACCACCCCATATGACCATGGACCTATCTTTCACGCAGAAAGTATAGGGGCTCAAGATCGGACGGATGATTTCGAAGAAAAGTTTGACGAAATGCAAAGGGAAATCAAGGCCCTCCACGGGAAGGATCTGTTTGGAAAGAATGCCCACGACCTTTGTTTAGTGCCAAACGTCAAGATCCCACCCAAGTTCAAAGTCCCTGAATTTGAGAAGTACAAGGGAAATACTTGTCCTCAAAGCCACCTAGTAATGTACGCTAGGAAAATGTCTACTTAAACAGATAATCATCAACTACTCATCCACTACTTCCAAGACAGTCTAACTGGTGCCTCCTTGAAGTGGTACATGAGTTTGGACAGCGCCAAGATCCAAACTTTCGATGACTTGGGAGAGGCCTTTATCCGCCAATACAAATACAATCTGGACATGGCCCCAGACCGAGACCAGCTCCGGGCCATGGCCCAAAAGGATAAAGAGACTTTCAAGGAATATGCCCAAAGGTGGAGAGAGGTTGCTGCTCAGATTAGCCCACCTCTAGAGGAGAAGGAAATGACCAAGATTTTCCTAAACATTCTTAGTTCATTCTATTATGAGCGAATGATTGCAAGCGCACCTAGCGATTTCACCGAAATGGTGAGTATGGGCATGCGCCTAGAGGATGCGGTCCGGGAGGGACGCTTGGTGAGGGAAAGTGCCCCATCCACTAGCACAAAAAGGTTTGGGAACAGCTACCCAAGAAAGAAGGAACAAGACATTGGCATGATTGTCCATGGAAGACCTCGCCAAGAATACTCAGCCTACACGCATGTCGCCGCCATTTCACCATCAATCCCTACACCTCAAAACCCAAGTTATCAAATTCAAATCCCACAATGACCTCCATCCCATTATCCACTGCCATATCAACAACATTACCCACAAAATCCACAACAACATCGTCAACAACCTCACCCACAAGGTCAACAACAACATCGACCTCAAACTCCCCAACAACCCTTCAATCAACAGAATCGCCAGAAAGCAGGATTCGACCCTATTCCAATGAAGTATGCGGATCTGCTCCCTGCTCTAATTGCAAGGAATCTTGTTCAAACAAGAGCACCTCCTCCCGTGCCAAATGTACTGCCTATATGGTATCGTCCTGACCTCACATGTGCCTTCCACCAAGGAGCACCGGTTCATGACATCGAGCATTGCTATGCTCTCAAAAATGAGGTTCAGAAATTGATCCGTACAAAGTTTCTAACCTTTAAAGACTCAGTCCCAATGTCCAATCTAACCCTCTGCTGAACCATGGGTCCTCCGTCAATAAGATTATCAGGACACCATTCCTATCTCCAATGCCTGAGACATCAAGACGCCTTTGGTTCCAATGCACATCGAGATGTGCAGGGTAGCTATGTTCAAACATAACCCTGCTAACTGCAAAGAATGCTCTGAAAATCCTCGAGGATGTCCGCAAGTTCAAAATGACATACAGGGATTGATAAACAGAAAAGAGCTTGTTGTTATAAGGAAAGACAAAAGTGTTTGCGTTATAACCCCGGAATTCAATATCCCGGAGCACTTGGAGTTAGCTTTCAGCAGCCAGAAGCCTGTTGCCGTTCCACTAGTGATATGTTTACCAGGGCCTATACCATACACTTCACAAAAAGCAGTTCCTTACGAATATAATGCAACCATGTTGAGCGATGGTCAAGAGGTACCTATGCCCCCTTTGGCCCCTGTCGGTAATATTACGGACAGTAGCAAAGTGTTAAGGAGTGGACGTATTCTCCCAACGTCGGTTCAAGGGAAGATCAGTATTCCGGTGTTTGAACCAAAACAAATACAAGACCTCAATACAAGCAAAGATGCGGGCCAACCTAGCGGGACTAATGCCAATTCTGATATTGATGAGGTGCTAAAGCTGATTAAGAAAAGTGAGTACAAGGTGGTGGACCAGCTAATGCAAACCCCTTCAAAGATTTCCATGTTGTCTTTATTACTAAATTCTGATGCCCATAGAGAAGGATTAATGAGGGTTTTGGACCAAGCTTTCGTGGATCATGACGTAACCCTTGGTCAGTTCGGAAACATAGTTGGAAACATCACTGTTTGTAACAACCTGAGCTTCAGTGTCGAAGAACTCCCCGAAGGAGGAAGGCACCACAACTTGGCATTACTCATATCTGTAAATTGCCAAACAGACGCTCTGTCCAATGTATTGGTGGACACCGGATCATCCCTGAATGTAATGGCAAAAACTACCCTAGATCAACTCTCTTATTAAGGCACACCCATGAGAAGGAGTGGAGTAGTGGTGAAAGCATTTGATGGTTCAAGGAAGTCAGTAATTGGAAAAGTGGATCTGCCCATCACAATCGGGCCACACACATTTCAGATCATTTTACAAGTAATGGACATTCAAGCAGCATACAGTTGTTTGTTGGGCCGACCATGGATCCATGAATCCGGGGCAGTGACATCTACGCTTCATCAGAAGTTAAAGTTTGTGAAAAACGGGAAGCTGATAACCGTGGGAGGAGAAGAAGCTTTGTTAATAAGCCATTTGTCGGCTTTCTCTTTCATTAGTGCTGATAATGTCGATGGGACGCCGTTCCAAGGTCTTTCCATAGATGATGAGAATAATAAAGAGAGTGGGGCATCCATGTCTTCCTTCAAAAGTGCACAAAAAGTAGTGCAAAATGATCTGCTTCTGGATTGGGGAAAACTGATAACTATGCCGGAACACAAGCATAAAGAAGAGTTGGGTTTTAATCCGTCTGCAAGAGTTACCAAGCCAAGCACTGTCATTGAACCAATCAAGGACGCTTTCCACAGTGTCGGGTTCATACATTCCCCGACAGAAGCTAATGCCATCACTGAGGATGAGCCTGAAGAAATAACACCTGTCCGTGTAACGCCAGGAGGAGTTTGCTGCAATTGGGTCGCTGTCGACATCCCTTCTATTACTCATTCCTCAAAGTAATGTGTTTGTTTTGTTTATCTTTTTCAAAAAGATCCCTTCGTCTTGCCCAAAGCGAAGAGGGACTCATGTAGGGCTTTGTTTTGTACTACTATCATCAATGAAAATTGTCGTTTTTATCACGACCTTTATGTAATTCTTACGTTGTTTTTATCGTCGTTTTTTCACGACCTTTATGTTATTTTTGCATTATTTTATCGTCGTTTTTCCCGGAAAAATGGTAACACAAAAAACCCCAAAAAAATAACAAATATATTTTCTTTTAAATTTCAAAAGGTCTGCATTTTTCACTTCATTTTACTAAAATCAATCATCATTCATATACAGACTAAACGTCAATAAGCCCGTTGAACACCATAGCCCTAGGCTCTCTCCCAACTTTGAGTTTCCTGTTTACGAAGCTGAAGAGGAAGAGGATGAAGAAATTCCAGACAAGATCAGACGCTTGTTAGAACAAGAAAGAAAGACCATTTAGCCTCACGAAGAAGCATTGGAGGTTATCAACTTGGGTTCTGAAGAAAACAAGAAAGAGATCAAGATTGGGGCATTGTTGGACGCGTCTGTCAAAGAAAGAATAATCAAGCTTCTCAAAGAATATGTAGACATCTTTGCATGGTCGTATCAGGATATGTCGGGATTGGACCCTGAGATTGTGGAACACTGCTTACCTCTGAAACATGAATGTCCGCCAGTCAAGCAGAAGTTGAGAAGGACTCGCCCTGACATGGCTCTTAAGATCAAAGAAGAAGTGCAAAAGCAGATTAATGCAGGATTTCTCATTACATCAGAGTATCCTCAATGGTTGGCCAACATAGTGCCTGTTCCCAAAAAGGATGGAAAATTTAGGATGTGCGTTGACTACAGAGATCTAAACAAAGCTAGCCCAAAAGACGACTTCCCTTTACCTCACATTGATATATTGGTCGACAGTACTGCCAAATCTAAAGTATTCTCCTTCATGGATGGCTTCTCTGGCTATAATCAGATCAATATGGTTGTCGAAGATAGAGAAAAGACATCTTTCATTACGCCTTGGGGTACTTTTTGCTAACAAGTGATGCCTTTTGGTTTGACGAATGCGGGTGCTACCTACCAGAGAGGCATGACCACTCTCTTCCACGAGATGATGCACAAGGAAATCGAGGTTTTTGTCGATGACATGATTGTCAAATCAGGCACTGAAGAGGAACATGTCGAGTATTTGCTAAAGATGTTCCAACGTTTGAGAAAGTATCGACTTCGCCTGAATCCTAACAAATGTACATTTGGCGTGAGGTCTGGAAAACTTCTAGGTTTCATCGTCAGTCAAAAAGGAATTGAAGTAGATTCCGACAAAGTCAAAGCCATCAGAGAAATGCCTGCTCCGCAAACTAAGAAGCAAGTAAGAGGATTTCTAGGACGCTTGAACTACATCTCTTGATTCATATCTCACATGACAGCCACGTGTGGGCCTATTTTCAAGTTACTTCGCAAGAATCAAGAAGTAGTATGGATAGAAGACTGCCAGAAGGCCTTTGACAGCATCAAGGATTACTTGCTAGAACCTCCCATTCCTATTCCTCCAGTTGAAGGAAGACCTTTGATTATGTACTTAACTGTGTTGGAAGACTCCATGGGTTGTGTACTCGGACAGCAGGACGAGACCGGTAGGAAGGAGCATGCCGTCTACTACATGAGCAAGAAGTTTACGGACTGTGAATCCCGATACTCTTTACTGGAGAAGACGTGTTATGCATTAGCCTGGGCTGCTAAGCGCCTTCGTCATTACATGCTCAATCATACTACTTGGCTGATATCCAAAATGGATCCAATCAAGTACATCTATGAAAAGCCTGCTTTAACGGGAAGGATCGCTCGTTGGCAAATGTTGTTATCAGAATATGACATTGAGTACTACACTCAAAAGGCCATTAAAGCCAGTATCCTTGCCGATCATTTGGCTCATCAACCGATTGAAGATTATCAACCAATTAAGTTTGATTTTCCTGATGAAGAAATCATGTATCTGAAGATGAAAGATTGTGACAAGCCACTACCTGACGAAGGTTCGGATCCTGAATCTAAATGGAAGATGATCTTTGATGGGGCTGTTAATGTCTATGGTAATGGAATTGGGGCAGTCATCGTTACTCCAGAGGGCAAACATCTCCCTTTTGCTGCAAGACTATTATTCGACTGTACAAACAACATGGCAGAATATGAAGCATGTATTCTGGGAATGGAAGAAGCCATTGATCTAAGGATCAAGAGCCTTGACATTTATGGAGACTCAGCGCTTGTGATTAATCAGATAAATGGAGATTGGGAAACTCGCCACTCCGGCTTGATTCCTTACAAAGATTATGCAAGACGCTTACTAACCTTTATCAACAAGGTCAAGTTGCATCACATTCCTCGGGACGAGAATCAGATGGCAGATGCTTTGGCAACTTTATCTTCTATGTATGAGGTTAGTCGTCAGAATGAAATTCCAACAATCAAGGTTCAACGCCTGGAGAGGCCCGCACATGTGTGTATAGTTGAAGCGGTCATAGATAATAAGCCATGGTTCCATGACATCAAATGTTTCCTCCAAAGGCAAGAGTACCCACATGGGGCATCCAACAAGGATAAGAAGACCTTGCGAAGATTGGCTGGCAACTTCTTTCTGAATGGAGAAGTTTTATACAAGAGGAATTTTGATATGGTACTACTCAGATGTGTGGATGAGCAAGAAGCAGATCTAATAATGCATGAGATACACGAAGGTTCCTTCGGAACTCATTCCAGTGTGAGCGCACCTCGTTTAAAAAACGCGCAAATCCTCCGAGGACGTCCGCGAACGCTCGGAGGGCCTTGTGAAGCCGCCACCAAAGTTTTTGTGTAAAGGGAACGTTGATAAACCCTTAAGTTTTTTGTTTGAAGGGAAACGATAATAAAACCCTTGACGATGAGGAAAAGGAATGGTCATCGCAACCATTGTCGGGTTCGGGAGTCGGTTACGCAAGGGGAAGGTATTAGCACCTCTCACGTCCGTTGTACTCAACGGGAACCTTCTATTTGGCTAAAGCTTAAATTGTTTTTAAATGTTTTGCGCGCATGTTTGTCTATGTCAAAATATAAATAAAAGGGGGGAAAAGAGATGAAAACAAACGAAAGAAAAAAAAAAGTTTTTTATTATTGCGCTTGACAAGATGTCGATCTTGCTCCTACGTATCTCCCGGTAGTCGGAGAATTCAAAGCGTACGTAGTTCTTTGGTAGAAAAACGTACATATGTTGGTTAATTTTAAATGGACGATGTTTTAACCGAATTATTGCGATTCAACGTAGCTTGTATGCTCGCGCCTGGGAGACTTATTAAGCGTATAGCTTGTATGCTCGCGCTTGGGAGACTTATTAAGCGTTTGTTCACGAATCGCGCTAGAATGTTAAAAGGTACGTCCGTTGGGTAAAAGGGGTTGAGTTGGTCGCTATGGGACCAAAATGGGTGCAATGGACTCAAACGAGTCAATCATTGACCGGGGTGACTCCAATGAGTCGGGCGATTGTTCGATTGATCCACTGGGATCAAGAACGGGTACAATGGACTCGGGCGAGTCGAACATTGACCGAGTGACTCAAACGAGTCGAGGGATTGAATCTAGTGGCCACGGGGGACCAAAAGATTCGGATTAACCACAAGGGGCCAAGATTTGGTTTGGTTATGGTTGGATACGTTAAAAAAGGGAATGACGATTGTCCGAACGACGAGACATATGTCACGCATTCGTACAATCGGGGCAATGGAGAGACATACGTCACACCATCCCTTTTTCATTCAAGTTTTTGGTAGAATTTCTTAGAAATCCCAAAGTTTATCAAAACATTTGGTTTGAAACCCAAGATGAAGAGGTTTTAGCAAATTTTGCTAGAAAACGCACAAGTTCGGCTCATTTTGCGAACGGTTTTGAAAAGCGAATCAAATTCGGCGTATGTTCACCTTTGGTTTTGGAAATCATGAACAATGTTCATTGTTCAAGTTTGAATTGAAATGAGGAACATAGCTTATTTGTTCAAGCTGTTTTGAATGTTTGGGGACATAACTTGTTTTGCAAGTTACCCAAAAAAGTGTTACCCGAACTTGCGAATTTTCCAACATTATGCAAAATCCTTGACATGGTTTGGATAAAATGAGTTTTAAACCTCTTAGGTTCTGAGCTCTTGGGCTAGAACCTCAAAAATTGGCCATTTGGGCACCTAACTCAGATTCTGAGTTCTGTCATGGTCGCTCTGCGACCATGACTTCGCACTGCGAACAATGCGAATTTTTGAGTTCAGAAGCTGTTTCTGAACTTTTGTTCAGAAACAACTTCTGAACACACCCAGGACCTTTTATGTGAATGAAAAGATTTGAGTTTTTGGGATGAAAGGGGCTGGACAAACCAGTTTTGATGTTTTGAAAACCTTGGGATTTCTTTTGAAATTCAAAAGGGGTTTTTTAGAACAAAGAGGTTTTGAACCAAAATTGCTATGCAAACACAATTGTAAGTACAAAACAAAGGCTCAGAAACTTAGAGAGATCCTTAGCAAAGCTCCAGCTGCAATGGATTTGATTTGGTTGAAGGTTCTTGCAAAGGTTTTGAATATTGGGTGAACTTTGAACTTGGCAAGGCTTTGTGTTTGATTGGTTTTTTTCTGGTGTTTGAGTAGTGTTTCTTTGTGTGTAATGCTCTTTGGATTGCTGTATTTTCTGCTCTTTCTTATGCTATGCAATGCTGTATTTTTTGCTCTTTCTTAGTGTTTCTTTGACTGATTTCAGCCACAAAATCAAAGGTTTTAGGATAGAAATTATGATGAACATGGCTGAATTGCAATTGGCCAAGCTTGGGGATCAATCCTTGCAATCTCAAAGGTTGATCAATAAAAACGTGCACTTTGATGTGCAGAGATTGGGGGATACAAAAGGCTTCATATGGCTGGTGTGAGGGGTGAAAAGTTGCTGCCAAAACAGGGTAGGCACTCCTGACTTTTGCAAGTGAAAAATCCAGCTGGGTTTGACTGGTTTTGGGGAGCAAGCAGGAAGAAAGACTTCAAGCAGGTGGATGGCAACCTTGGGGTGGTTCACAGGTCACTTGGGAGGGACAAGAGCTGCCCAAGGGCAAGCCCACTTGCTTGTCACATGCTAGGTTGGAAGAAAAAGCTTCCAACCTTGGCATTAATGGCAAGTCTCTCATTTCTGGTTTTGGTTGGCCCAATTAGCCATGAATGCTGATTAAAATAAATATGCAAATGATGTACAACAAATTCTGGAATTAAATCAAAGAAACCAAAAATCTGCAGAAAAATCGCAGACTTCGCAGTGCGAAGTGAGCTTCGCAGTGCGAAGTCATCATTTTTGAAATGTTGACTTTTTTGTTGACTTTGGTTGACTTTGACTTTTTTCCCCTCTTTGATTTTTTTGATTTTTTTTTTGTTTTAAAAGGCTTAGGACAAAATTGGGGTACTACAGCTGCCCCTACTTAATTGTGTCTTTGCATAGAGTGTGTGAGTGCCGAGGGCATCTCATGAACTCTTTGCGAAGATCAATTAGGTAAAAGAAGGACCCGAATTTTGTCCTTCGCGGTATGGAAAAAATTTGTAGTAAAAGTAAAAATATGCAAATGCTATGATTTGAAAAGGTTGATCGTATCCAGCCGCTAACACTGGAGGTAGATCCACTGGGGATGAAGGTAATCGTATCCAGCCGCTTACACTGAAGGTAGATTCCTAAAGGCAAAGGTGATCTTATCTAGCCGCTTACACTAGAGGTCAATACCTAAGGGGAGAGTGATCTTATTCAGCCGCTAACACTGAAGGTCGAAACACTGAGGAAAGGTGATCTTATTCAGCCGCTTACACTGAAGGTCGATACCTAAGGGGAGAGTGATCTTATTCAGCCCCTAACACTGAAGGTCGAAACACTGAGGAAGGTGATCTTATCTAGCCGCTTACACTAGAGGTCGATACCTAAGATAGGTAATCTTATTCAGCCGCTTACACTGAAGGTCGATTCCTAACGGTGGAAGTGATCTTATTCAGCCGCTAACACTGAAGGTCGAAACACTGAGGAAGGTGATCTTATCTAGCCGCTTACACTAGAGGTTGATACCTAAGATAGGTAATCTTATTCAGCCGCTTACACTGAAGGTCGATTCCTAACGGTGGAAGTGATCTTATTCAGCCGCTAACACTGAAGGTCGAAACACTGAGGAAGGTGATCTTATCTAGCCGCTTACACTAGAGGTCGATACCTAAGATAGGTAATCTTATTCAGCCGCTTACACTGAAGGTCGATTCCTAACGGTGGAAGTGATCTTATTCAGCCGCTAACACTGAAGGTCGAAACACTGAGGAAGGTGATCTTATCTAGCCGCTTACACTAGAGGTCGATACCTAAGATAGGTAATCTTATTCAGCCGCTTACACTGAAGGTCGATTCCTAACGGTGGAAGTGATCTTATTCAGCCGCTAACACTGAAGGTCGAAACACTGAGGAAGGTGATCTTATCTAGCCACTTACACTAGAGGTCGATACCTAAGATAGGTAATCTTATTCAGCCGCTTACACTGAAGGTCGATTCCTAACGGTGGAAGTGATCTTATTCAGCCGCTAACACTGAAGGTCGAAACACTGAGGAAGGTGATCTTATCTAACCGCTTACACTAGAGGTCGATACCTAAACTGAAATGGTCTTACCCTGAATAGGTGCCCCTCGCTTCCCTGGGGAAATAAAATATACCGCTATGGGGTACATGTAATCATCTCTAGACTTGGCTAGTACTTAGATTGTTGAAAGAGGAAAACATGATTGTATGATGCATGATATGCTCCATGTTACCTTATGCAGTATGATATGCAATGTAATATGATATGAGATAGACTCAATCAAGAATTTCCGCTGGGGAATTGGGGACAGTTTGTGCAGGAGGTTCACTGGAGAACACTTGCTTAACTGTTGATGGATGCGGGTGAATATGTGATATTCACTAGAGAATCCTTGTTGAGGATGCATGACATGAATATGAAATGCATGTGTATGATTGATTTGGATATGCTTGCATGAATGAAATTGACATGATGCATGTATTATGTTATGAATGTTATGCATGTATGATGAATATGATATGATATGCATGTATGAATGAATATGATATGCTATGCATGTATGAATGAATATGATATGATATGCATGTATGATTGGGTGTCGAGCAAAGTCGGGCTTGGTTGTGATTGCGCCAATGATGATTGGGCTTTGGGTGAGACTCCACTGGGGAATGCCAATGAAAATTGTTTTTGTTGGAAATTTGTGAGTAGGCGCCAATGATGATTGGGCTTTGGTTTTGTTGGTGAGTGCCAATGAAAATTGGGCTTTGGTTTGCCAATGATTATTGGGCTTTGGTTTGCCAATGAATATTGGGCTTTTTGTTTGGATGCCGAGCGAGGTCGGGCTTTTTGATTTTGGTGGCCGAGCGAGGTCGGGCTTTTTGATTTTTGGTGTGATCTCACTGGGGATATAAGGATCATTTTGGAAGCATGATCGATATCCGGCCTTAGTGGATGAAAAAGATGTATGGGGGTGAGCTTTATTTGGGGAAATTTGTTCCTCTGACACCCGGGATCTTTGCGTTTTACGCGCCGTGAGCTACGCACTAGTTTCTGACGAAGAGCATGAGTCTTAAAATGACTGATGCAGAGCTTCAAGTTTTGAGTCCTCTGATGCAATGCCGGAGACCAGCAAAATTCTTTCGACATTTAACGTCCAAGTAAAAAACACATTTTTTTGTTTTTTATGTTATTCCCATATTTCAATGCATTATCTAATCATGAATAAAAACACATTTTATGAGCAAGTAAGGACGCATAACAATGAAAAGGTTTAAAAATGATTTTGATTCAACGAAACTTAGTCCCTTGTGTGCGCACCTCGTTTAAAAAACACGCAAATCCTCCGAGGTCGTTCGTAAACGCTCGGAGGGCCTTTGTGAAGTCGCCACCAAAGTTTTGGTGTAAAGGGAACGTTGATAAACCCTTAAGTTTTTTTTTGTTTAAAGGGAAACGATAATAAAACCCTTTGACGATGAGGAAAGGATGGTCATCGCAACCATTGTCGGGTTCGGAAGTCGGTTACGCAAGGGGAAGGTATTAGCACCCCTCACGTCCGTTGTACTCAACGGGAACCTTCTATTTGGCTAAAGCTTAAATTATTTTTAAATGTTTTGCGCGCATGCTTATCTATGTCAAAGGAAAATATACTAAAAGGGGGGGAAAAGAGATAAAAACAAACGAAAGGGAAAAAGAAAGTTTTATTATTGCGCTTGACAAGATGTCGATCTTGCTCCTACGTATCTCCCGGTAGTCAGAGAATTCAAAGCGTACGTAGTTCTTTGGTAGAAAAACGTACATGTGTTGGTTAATTTTAAATGGACAATGTTTTAACCGAATTCTAGCGATTCAACGTAGCTTGTATGCTCGCGCTCGGGAGACTTATTAAGCGTATAGCTTGTATGCTCGCGCTTGGGAGACTTATTAAGCGTTTGTTCACGAATCGCGCTAGAATGTTAAAAGGTACGTCCGTTAGGGTAAAAGGGTTGAGTTGGTCGCTATGGGACCAAAAGAGGTGCAATGGACTCAAACGAGTCAATCATTGACCGAGGGGACTCCAACGAGTCGGGGGATTGTTCGATTGATCCATTGGGATCAAGAACGGGTACAATGGACTCGGGCGAGTCGAACATTGACCGAGTGACTTAAACGAGTCGAGGGATTGAATCTAGTGGCCACGGGGGACCAAAAGGTTCGGATTGACCACAAGGGGCCAAGATTTGGTTTGGTTATGGTTGGATACGTTGAAAAAGGAATGACGATTGTCCGAACGAGGAGACATATGTCACGCATTCGTACAATCGGGGCAATGGAGAGACATACGTCACACCATCCCTTTTTCATTCAAGTTTTTGGGTAGAATTCTTTTAGAAATCCCAAAGTTTATCAAAACATTTGGTTTGAAAACCCAAAGTGGAAAGATTTTAGCAAATTGTTAGAAAACGCACAAGTTCGGCTCATTTTGCGAATTGTTTTGAAAAGCGAACAAATTCGGCGTATGTTCACGCTTGGGTTTTAAAAATCATGAACAATATTTATTGCTCAAGTTTGGATTTGAAATGATGAACATAGCTGGTTTGTTCATGCTGTTTTGAAAGATTGGGAACATAACTTGCTTTGCAAGTTATCCAAAAAAAATGTCACCCGAACTTGCGAATTTTCCAATATTATGCAAAATCCTTGAACAGGTTTGAAAAACATGAGTTTTAAAACTCCTAGGTTCTGAGCTCTTGGGCTAGAACCTCAAAAATTGGCCATTTGGGCACCTAAACTCAGATTCTGAGTTCTGTCATGGTCGCTCTGCGACCATGACTTCGCACTGCGAACAATGCGAATTTTTGAGTTCAGAAGCTGTTTCTGAACTTTTGTTCAAAAACAACTTCTGAACACACTCAGGATCTTTTAGGAGGGTGAAAAACTTTGAGTTTTTGGGATGAGAAAGGCTGGACAAACCAGTTTTGGTGTTTTGAAAACCTTGGGATTTCTTTAAAATTCAAAAGGGGTTTTTTAGAACCAAAAGGTTTTGGACCAAAATTGCTATGCAAACACAATTGTAAATGCAAAACAAAAGCTTAGAAACTTACAGAGATCCTTAGCAAAGCTCCAGCTGCAATGGATTTGAATTGGTTGAAGGTTCTTGCAAAGGTTTTGAATGTTGGTGATGAGCAATGAACTTTGTGCAAAGCTTTTGTGTTTGATTGGTTTTTTGCTAGTGTTTTGGCTGGTTTTCTGGTTGTTTGAGTAGTGTTTCTTTGTGTGTATAATGCTCTTAGAATTCTGTATTGACTCCTCTTTTTTTTGCCCTTGCCTTGCATCTCTATTTATAGGCCAAAACCAAATCAATTTCATCATTAGAAATCCCCAAAATCCAGCTGATTTGTGGGCTAGGATCAGGCCGAATCCCTTTGCATTTAATGCTAATGGATAGAGGTAACCTTGCCTTGTGCCAAGGGTCAAGACTCAGCCTGATTTCAGCCACAAATTCAAAGGCTTTTGGATAGAAATGATGATGGAATAGGGCTGGATTGCAATTGGCCAAGCTTGGGGATCAATCCTTGCAATCTCAATGGTTGATCAATAAAAACGTGCACTGTGATGTGCAGAGATTGGGGGATGCAAAAGGCTATAATTGGCTGGTGTGAGAGGGTGAAAAGCTGTTGCAAAACAGAGTAGGCACTCATGGCTTTTTCAAGTGAAAAATCCAGCTGGTTTGACTGGTTTTGGGGGAACAAGCAGGAGGAAAGTCTTCAAGCAGGTGGCTGGCAACCTTGGGGTGGTTAACAGGTCACTTGGGAGGGACAAGAGCTGCCCAAGGGCAAGCCCACTTGCTTGTCACATGCTAGGTTGGAAGAAAAAGCTTCTAACCTTGGCATTAATGGCAAGTCTCTCATTTCTGGTTTTGCTTGGCCCAAATAGCCATGAATGCTGATTAAAATAAATATGGAAATGATGTGCAACAAAATCTGGAATTAAATCAAAAACACCAAAAATCTGCAGAAAAATCGCAGACTTCGCAGTGCGAAGGGAGCTTCGCAGTGCGAAGTCCTCATTTTTGAAATGTTGACTTTTCTGTTGACTTTTGTTGACTTTGACTTTTTCTCCCTCTTTGATTTTTTTTTGATTTTTTTGTTTTAAAAGGCTTAGGACAAAATTGGGGTACTACACCTTGTATGGGTAACTATTCGTGAAAATGTAATCCCTATAAGAGGTGATTACTGAGATAGAGAGAAAGGAAGAAACAAAAAAGGCAAATGAAGATTTGCTTGGGTTTCACGTGCTACTTTCCCTATGACTTCGAAATAACTCGCTTTTTTTTTTTTTTTTGAAAGATGATAATGAGGTTGATTCTTTCCCTCTCGAATTCTGTCCGGACCTCACGTGCCGCAGTCTTTTGCCTTTTTTTGTTTTGAAACCCCTAACTTTTACCTGGACCGCTCTTTCGAGTTTTCAGTCCACTGGGGTATATTTCCTTTTTTGATGTCCTTAATTTTTGCCTAGACCGCTTTTTCAGGTTTTCGATCTACCAGGACGCTCTCTATTGCCTAAACCGCCCTTTTCGGGTTTTCGATTTAGCGAGCTCTTTTTTCTTTTTGGCATATATATTTTTTTTTACTGCGCCGGAGTTTTTTGATAGGGGGATCTTTGTGGAGGGGTAATACCTTTTTCAGGCATTAAGTCTTCTTCTCTAAATTCTCGAGAATGAACTTTCTTGTCGAGCTGTCCATGCCCCAATGCTGTGAGGTGTTTCTCTTTTATGAGGTTCAGTTGGTCAAACCTTGTTTGTGTTTGAATGCCAATGGAAATTGGGCCTTGGTATTGATTGGATGACAAGCATGGTTGGTTTTTTTGTTTTTGGTTGCCGAGCGAGGTTGGGCTTTTTGTTTTTGGTTGCCGAGCGAGGTCGGGCTTTTTGTGATTGGAGTGGAGATGCCAATGAAAATTGGGCTTTAAGTGTGATTGTGTTTGTAAGGGCCAATGAAAATTGGGCTTTTATTGGAAATGGTATTTGGGAATATGTTTGTGAGTGCCAATGAAAATTGGGCTTTTGGGTGTTTGGATGCCGAGCGAGGTCGGGCTTTTTGATTTTTGGATGCCGAGCAAGGTCGGGCTTTATGACTGGCTTCCGAGCAAGGTCGGGCTTTTGTTTTTTGGATGGGAATGCCAATGAAAATTGGGCTTTTATTGGAAATGGGGTTTGTGAGCGCCAATGGAAATTGGGCTTTTTGTTTGGAAATTGTGTGCGCCAATGAAAATTGGTCTTTTGTTGGAGATGTGAGGAATGCCAGTGACGACTGGGCTTTTTGTGTTTGGGGATGCTAATAAAAATTGGGCTTTGCTTGTTTGGGGATGTTTGCATAAGAATCTGCTTCGACCCATTTGGTGAAACAGTTGATGGCAGCTAGTATGAACTGGTGCCCTTTTGAAGCCTTTGGCTCAATCATTCCAAACATGTCTATGCCCCACATAGAGAAAGGTTAGGGTGATGTCATGACATTCAGAGGTGTTTGTGGTATGTGCCCCTTGTTGGCATAAATTTGTCACTTGTGACATGTCTTGGCGTGGTGAAAACAGTCGGCTTCCATGGCTAGCCAATAACAACACGCTCTTTACTTATGTATTTTTGCATGTCCAAAGGCATGGGTTTGGAAGGACTCCTCATGGATTTCTTTGGTGAGCATGACTGCTTCATATTTACCCACACATCTGGGTAAGGCCATGATTTCTCTTATAGAGTGTGCCCCGACAGAGGGAAAATTGTAGTGCCATTCTTTTGAGGGTTCTCTTGGTGAGGTTGTATTACCCTATCCTCTTGATCCCCAAGTCTGGACAATCCTTCAGGAGGTTCAAAATCGTCCATATTATCATCTTCCGTTTGGTTAATTTGGAGATTGAAGTCAAAAGGGATCGTAGCAGTGTTATTTTTTGGTGTATGATGATGATTTTTTTTGTAGGGTTTATGAAAATTTATTTGAGAACGAAAGAAAAACGAACTCTTTTGAACATAAACTGCAACTTTATTAATGACAGAAATGATTTGAAATATGGGGGTCCCATAAAAGTTAATCATTTGCCTTGGGAAGAGCAAAATGATTGTTTTTTTGAAAAACAAGATAAATTACTTGGACAAAGAAATGATTTCCGAAATTTCGATGGCCTTCCGGCTGCTTGGATCTCATCAGAAACGCCACGGTACACCGGGTCGGGTACTTCTTTTTTTGGTGTTTGGTGAGGGAATGATGTGAGGGTTTTTCTTTGAAATGAAAATGCATGTGAATGTATAAATGCAATGAGTATGCAAAAATATGCCCATCTTTTTTTTTATGCAAAAAATTTTTTATGAATGCAAATGTAATGATATGCAAGGGTTTGGTGTATGAAGGTTCGGAACTTCCCCCCATCCTCACGTGTAGGCTCTAAAGATGAGATTCCCTAAAAAGAGGTCCCTAGAGTCATAGATCTCACATGGAATTAAGGTTGTCTATGGACATACGTCAACATGACTTCAATTCATTCCACGTGAAAATCTCCTCTAAGCGGGGATGGGCATCCTACCTCACGGACATACGTCAACGCGGGCTTCCGCTCACAACCACCATTCTAACTTAGTTTTTTCTCGAGCTCGGGTAGAGAGCCTCACACGTCCGGCATTAACCCGAACAATGTGGAGTAACATCACTCAAGTAACCCCCGCATTTGATATATGATATGAATATAAAACAAAATAAGGCAAATATAAACATAAAGCATATATATGACATAAATGAATAAAAGCATGGCGTGCAAAGAAAATAAAAACAATTGGCTTAAAAGCCAAATAGGTTAGGCTTGACTCGCTAGTGGGAAAAGGGTCCCCAGTGAAGTCGCCAGCTGTGCGCACCTCGTTTAAAAAATGCACAAATCCTCCGAGGACGTCCGCAAACGCTCGGAGGGCCTTGTGAAGTCGCCACCAAAGTTTTTGTGTAAAGGGAACGTTGATAAACCCTTCAGTTTTTTGTTTGAAGGGAAACGATAATAAAACCCTTGACGATGAGGAAAAGGACTGGTCATCGCAACCATTGTCGGGTTTGGGAGTCGGTTACGCAAGGGGAAGGTATTAGCACCCCTCACGTCCGTTGTACTCAACGGGAACCTTCTATTTGGCTAAAGCTTAAATTGTTTTTAAATGTTTTGCGTGCATGTTTGTCTATGTCAAAATATAAATAAAAGGGGGGAAAAGAGATGAAAACAAACGAAAGAAAAAAAAAAGTTTTTTATTATTGCGCTTGACAAGATGTCGATCTTGCTCCTACGTATCTCCCGGTAGTCGGAGAATTCAAAGCGTACGTAGTTCTTTGGTAGAAAAACGTACATATGTTGGTTAATTTTAAATGGACGATGTTTTAACCGAATTCTTGCGATTCAACGTAGCTTGTATGCTCGCGCCTGGGAGACTTATTAAGCGTATAGCTTGTATGCTCGCGCTTGGGAGACTTATTAAGCGTTTGTTCACGAATCGCGCTAGAATGTTAAAAGGTACGTCCGTTGGGTAAAAGGGGTTGAGTTGGTCGCTATGGGACCAAAATGGGTGCAATGGACTCAAACGAGTCAATCATTGACCGGGGTGAATCCAATGAGTCGGGCGATTGTTCGATTGATCCACTGGGATCAAGAACGGGTACAATGGACTCGGGCGAGTCGAACATTGACCGAGTGACTCAAACGAGTCGAGGGATTGAATCTAGTGGCCACGGGGGACCAATAGATTCGGATTGACCAAAGGGGCCAAGATTTGGTTTGGTTATGGTTGGATACGTTAAAAAAGGGAATGACGATTGTCCGAACGACGAGACATACGTCACGCATTCGTACAATTGGGGCAATGGAGAGACATACGTCACACCATCCCTTTTTCATTCAAGTTTTTGGTAGAATTTCTTAGAAATCCCAAAGTTTATCAAAACATTTGGTTTGACACCCAAGATGAAGAGGTTTTAGCAAATTTTGCTAGAAAATGCACAAGTTCGGCTCATTTTGCGAACGGTTTTGAAAAGCGAAACAAATTCGGCGTATGTTCACCTTTGGTTTTGGAAATCATGAACAATGTTCGTTGTTCAAGTTTGAATTAAAATGATGAACATAGCTTATTTGTTCAAGCTGTTTTGAATGTTTGGGGACATAACTTGTTTTGCAAGTTACCCAAAAAGTGTTACCCGAACTTGCGAATTTTCCAATATTATGCAAAATCCTTGACATGGTTTGGATAAAATGAGTTTTAAACCTCTTAGGTTCTGAGCTCTTGGGCTAGAACCTCAAAAATTGGCCATTTGGGCACCTAAACTCAGATTCTGAGTTCTGTCATGGTCGCTCTGCGACCATGACTTCGCACTGCGAACAATGCGAATTTTTGAGTTCAGAAGCTGTTTCTGAACTTTTGTTCAGAAACACCTTCTGAACACCCCCAGGACCTTTTAGGTGAGTGAAAAGATTTGAGTTTTTGGGATGAAAGGGGCTGGACAAACCAGTTTTGATGTTTTGAAAACCTTGGGATTTCTTTTGAAATTCAAAAGGGGTTTTTTAAAACAAAGAGGTTTTGAACCAAAATTGCTATGCAAACACAATTGTAAGTACAAAACAAAGGCTCAGAAACTTACAGAGATCCTTAGCAAAGCTCCAGCTGCAATGGATTTGATTCGGTTGAAGGTTCTTGCAAAGGTTTTGAATATTGGGTGAACTTTGAACTTGGCAAGGCTTTGTGTTTGATTGGTTTTTTTCTAGTGTTTGAGTAGTGTTTCTTTGTGTGTAATGCTCTTTGGATTGCTGTATTTTCTGCTCTTTCTTATGCTATGCAATGCTGCATTTACCCTTGCCTTGCATCTCTATTTATAGGCCAAAATGCAATCTCAAGTAATGATGGAAAATCCATAGGACCTAGCTGATTTGTGGGCTAAATTCAGGCTATTTGGCTTCGCATTTAATGCTAATGGATAGAGGCAACTCTGCCTTGTGCCAAGGGTTAAGTCTTTGACTGATTTCAGCCACAAAATCAAAGGTTTTAGGATAGAAATGATGATGAACATGGCTGAATTGCAATTGGCCAAGCTTGGGGATCAATCCTTGCAATCTCAAAGGTTGATCAATAAAAACGTGCACTGTGATGTGCAGAGATTGGGGGATACAAAAGGCTTCATATGGCTGGTGTGAGGGGTGAAAAATTGCTGCCAAAACAGGGTAGGCACTCATGACTTTTGCAAGTGAAAAATCCAGCTGGGTTTGACTGGTTTTGGGGAGCAAGCAGGAAGAAAGACTTCAAGCAGGTGGCTGGCAACCTTGGGGTGGTTCACAGGTCACTTCGGAGGGACAAGAGCTGCCCAAGGGCAAGCCCACTTGCTTGTCACATGCTAGGTTGGAAGAAAAAGCTTCCAACCTTGGCATTAATGGCAAGTCTCTCATTTCTGGTTTTGGTTGGCCCAATTAGCCATGAATGCTGATTAAAATAAATATGCAAATGATGTGCAACAAATTCTGGAATTAAATCAAAGAAACCAAAAATCTGCAGAAAAATCGCAGACTTCGCAGTGCGAAGTGAGCTTCGCAGTGCGAAGTCATCATTTTTGAAATGTTGACTTTTTTGTTGACTTTGACTTTTTTCCCCTCTTTGATTTTTTTGATTTTTTTTTGTTTTAAAAGGCTTAGGACAAAATTGGGGTACTACTCAGTGGACATACAATGGCTAGGAAGATCTTGAGGGCCGGATATTACTGGATGACTTTGGAAAGCGATTGCTACAAGCATGCCAGGAAATGCCATAAATGCCAGGTTTATGTTGACAAAATCCTTATGCCACCAAGTGCTCTGAATGTCCTTTCTTCTCCTTGGCCTTTCTCTATGTGGGGCATTGATATGATTGGTAGGATCAAACCCAAAGCTTCAAATGGACATCGTTTCATCCTAGTTGCAATTGATTACTTCACCAAGTGGGTCGAAGCTGCATCGTATGCCAATGTCACTAAGCAAGTGGTGGTCCGATTTATTAAGAATCATATCATCTGTCGATACGGTGTTCCCAGTAAGATCATCACGGACAATGGGACCAATCTGAATAACAAAATGATGAAGGAACTATGCGAAGAGTTCAAAATTGAGCATCATATCTCTTCTCCATATAGGCCTCAGATGAATGACGCAGTTGAGGCCGCAAACAAGAACATCAAGAAAATAGTGCAAAAGATGGTGGTCACCTACAAGGACTGGCACGAGATGTTACCATATGCCTTGCATGGGTATCATACTTCAGTGCGTACGTCAACAGGGGCAACCCCTTTCTCTTTAGTATACGGCATGGAAGCAGTGCTCCTTGTAGAGGTGGAAATCCCGTCAATAAGAATTCTGATGGAAGCTAAGTTATCTGAGGCTGAATGGTGTCAAAATAGATATGATTAGTTAATCTTAATTGAAGAGAAACGCATGATTGCCTTGTGTCATGGACAATTGTATCAAAAAAGAATGAAACAAGCTTTTGACAAGAAGGTTCGCCCACGAGAATTCAAAGAGGGAGACCTCGTGCTCAAAAGGATCTTATCTTTTCAACCCGATTCTAGGGGTAAATGGACGCCTAACTATGAAGGCCCGTACGTCGTCAAGAGAGTTTTCTCCAGTGGTGCGATGACTCTTGCAACTATGGATGATGATGAGCTTCCCCGTCCTGTAAATGGTGATGCAGTCAAGAAATACTTTGTCTAAAAACAAAAGAACAACTCGGTAAGTCGAAAACCCGAAAGGGTGGCTTAGGCAAAAATGAGCGTCTCGGCGGACCGAAAACCCGAAAGGGCGGTCCAGGCAAAAATTAGAGACATAAAATAGAAATAATCATCCTGATAGGTCGAAAACCCGAAAGGGCGGCCTATGCAAAAATTAAGGATCAAAAGACAAAGTAACTGCATCGGGTTGGCCATGATTCGCTTGGGGCATATTAACTGTCAAGAGACTCTGAATCTGAAGCATCCAAACAGTGGAATTCAAAGTTGTTAGGGAGAATAGCGGTTATTGTGTCCAATGTACCTTCCCTTTATATTTACCATTTTTTTTCAAACTTTGTAAGATCTGTGGAGCCACGCCATCAGCGGGTCACCACCCTATTAAAAGAATTTCCCAGTAAAGTCTTGTGTCTTTTATTTGGAATTCTCATTTATTCTGTTTATAAAACTTCTTCTATTTTGATGATAGTACTTGAAACAAAACTCTTTCAAAAAAAAATCATAAATCCTTTATATTTTTTGGAAAGCATAAACAATAAACACATTTTCTCTGAACTCATGAATAAGCGAAGGGCGCGTCAACAGCTATCCTGAGAACGGATGAACTCCGCAGCCTTGAACATGGTCAATTGTTAAAAAAGGGCAAAGGAGAAAAAGAAAGTATCCCCAGTGAATCGAAAACCCGAGAGGACGATTCAGGCAAAAATTAGGGACTCAAAAAAAAAACAAGCAAAAGAATAAGCATCCCCAGCAGAATCACCAGTCATTCTCCCCAGTGGATTAACACGATCTCCCCAGGAGGTGTTTATTCCTCATCAGTTGTTGCGGCTTTACCCCGTCAATATTTTGATATGTCCCCAGTGGCATCATCCCCAATGAAGATTACCGAGTGTTTGTAATGCGACGTCGGTCCACTTTCCATCTTATCTGTCAAATCTTGTTTCATCAAGTTTATCAGTCATATAATCAATCAAGTCAATCCTTTATACAGTCATACAAATCATTCATACATTCATGCATATACACATTCATGCATATACAACATACAGACAATATCATTCATACATGGCTGCATTAACCCCCATGAGTCTTGCTTTAACTGTCTTCTTACACCAATCAATCATAAACAATTTATGACTTTCTTTTCCCCAAGTGTCATCCCCAGTCTGTCTGGTCCAGAGATGTCACCTCCGTTGTTGCCAAGTGGCAGTTCTTTAACGAACAACTTGTGCATCTTTTATCATGTCTTATGCCAAGTGGCAGTTCTTTAATGAACAACTTGTGCATACTCCCCAGCGTTGTTGCCAAGTGGTAGTTCTTTAACGAATAACTTGTGTATCTTCTGTGATGTCTTTATGCCAAGTGGCAGTTCTTTAACGAACGGCTTGTGCATTTTTTCTCCCCAGTTGAAGTGGTAGTTCTTTAATGAACAGCTTGTGCATGTCTCTCTTTCATTTTGCTGTCAGTGGCTAGTTCGGCAGTAACCCGATCAGCTGACATTTATCTTTGTTTCCTGTGGCTAATTCGGCAATAACCCGAACAGCTGACATTTATCCCCAGTAAAGACACTATATCTTTTCACTATACCTTCATTAAGCTACCCTCATAACGGTAGTAGGTAAAACTTTTTTATTGGTCTTCATTAAGTTATCTATACAATGATAGTAGACCTTGTCTTTTCATTTACATTTTTACCTTCATTAAGCTACCATCATAACAGTAGTAGGTAAAGTATGTGTTGGTCTTCATTAAGCTATCCATACAACGATAGTAGACCTTGTCTTTTCCTTTACATTTTGCCTTCATTAAGCTACCCCCACAACTGTAGTAGGTAAAATGTTTTCAAATGGAATTCTCCAAATAAAGCATACCCCATGCATTTCTTTCATCCATTAAGGTTGGATATCGATCAGTTTTCAAAATGATCCTTATATCCCCAGTGATGTCACAGACCTTGTCTTTCCCTGTATGTTTTACCTTTATTAAGCTACCCCCACAACGGTAGTCGGTAAAATGTTTTGTCTGCCTTCATTAAGCTATCCATACACCGATAGTAGGCAAAGTCTTTTCTTTTTATGTTACCTTTTGTAAGCTATCAACCATATACTTACATGTCTTATTCCCCAGTGATGTCACCTGTCTTCATTAAGCTATCCACACACCGATAGTAGACAGTGTCTTTTTCTCTTACGTTTTTTAAGCTATCATTTACACGGTAGTAGGTAACCTTGGTCTTTTGTCTTTATTAAGCTATCATCCTGAATCAGTATGGTAGTAGACAATCCCTTCCCCAGTGGAACCACGTTATCACCAGTAGAGTCGGATCCCGTTTCTTTAACAAACCCGGGTATCCCTTTGTTTTATGTTATCCCCAGTCAGGTCATCTTTGCCGTCTTTGCATTCATACTTGCATCGCGAGCATTCACAGCATTACATGCATATATCCATAGCATTTTCAACTCAAAATTGGTCAAAAAATGGTGTACTCTGTATTTAAGTCACTTCGACCGTCGGATTTAAAATTTCACTTTAATCTCCGTAACGAAGAAACTTAAATAGGGGCATCTGTCATACCCCATTTTTTTGACTCATTTTTTCTTTTGTTTTCCTCATTTTTATCTTTTATTTTCTTTTGCTTTTATTGTTATTATTATCTTTGTTTTCTTTTTAATATTATTACTATTCTTTTTATTTTATTCTTTACTTTTTTCCTTTTATTTCTATTATTATTACTATTGTTATTATTATCTTTTTCATTAATACTATTATTATCATTATTATTTATTATTATCATTATTTTTATTATCATCCTTATTATTATTGTCATTACTATTATTACTATTATTATCTTATTACTATTATTATTATCATTACTATTATTACTATTATTATCTTATTACTATTATTATTATCATTACTATTATTACTATTATTACCTTATTATTATTATCATTATTATTATTATTATTCCATTATTATTATTATTATTATTATCATCCTATTTATTATCATCATTTATTATTATTATTTCATTATTACTATTATTATTATTACTTTTATTTAAATTTATTTTCAAAAAGAAGCAAAACAAAAATAACAAAAAAAGAAAGGAAAGGAACAAGAGAAGCACGTGCCAGGCACACTGCTTCAGAAGCAGCTGGCTGTCCAGCCAGGCACGTGCCTGACACACTTTCTTCAGACCCAAGTTGCTGACCCTGGGCAGCATTTCTTCTTCCCCAAATTTCCTGCAATCTGACCCAGCTTTCCAGCAAGCACCTTGCCAATTTCTCCCCTATCTCTTTCACCAAAACCAGTCAAGCATAGCTGCAAAAGCACTTGCCCTCTTTCTGAAATCAGCTGACCCTGTTCCAGTTTTTCTTCCTTCTTTTGCAATTCAGCACCTGTTCCATTGCTTCTCCCCAAGCTCTGCACAAACAGCACACCCTTTTCATGTTTGTCTTCTCAATTTTTCAAAGATCAATCTCAAAGGGCATCCCAAGTTGCAACCTGCACAGACAGCACCTTTGATTACAGCAATTCCTGTCAAAATCAACTCCATTGGGTTCTGAATTAAGCCAAAGTCTTCACCATGATCACAAGGCAAGGTCACCTCCTTCCTTTTGCATTAAATGCATAGCCAAGGTCCTGATCATAGCCCACAAGAACAGCCTGTTTTAGGGATTTTGTCATGATTACAATTGATCCCAATTTGCCTATATAAGGAAGCCAATGAACAAAACACAGTTAAACATTCAGTTTTAGCACGGTTTGTGTAACACAATTCCATCTGATCTTTGAGAAATTTCTTAGAGAATTCTAGAGATTTGTTTTAAAGAAATATAGAGCAACTCAGAACCAAAAGATCAGCCAAAATACATAATCCCCCTTTGAAAACAGAAACTCTGTTTTTCTGTTTCCTTTCATCACAAACAATCACAAACCAACCCAGCCATCCAAACATCATTTAAACCTCCCTCAACATCATACAGAGAGTGCAAGATAATAGCTAAGCACCAGTGTTATTGTCATTCATCATCTTCAACATTCCAACTTTGCAAAATCACAATCATTCAAGTCCTTTTCAGTTTTCTTGCATCCCAAACCAGCTTAGGAATTTGTAAGTCATTTTGAACTCCTTATCTTGCATTTGCATTCGGTTTACATTTGTTTTGGGTTCCTGTTGCTTCAACATCAGTTTCTACATTATTAGTGGTTGTCTAAACTCATTTTGAATTGAAAACATCTTTTAAACCCACAAAGAAATCCCAAAGTTTGAGAAACATCAAAACAGAAGTGGGTTATTTCTTTTTATAACTGAATTCGAAGTTTTTTCACCCTTTGAAGTTCTGAAAATCAGTTCAGAAGCAGCTTCTGAACAGTGCTTCAGACTCTGAAGTTCAGAGTCTGAACAGTGCTTCAAACGCACTGTAGCAGCTTCTGAAGTTCAGAGTCTTAGGGTCAACAAAAGTCAACCCATGAACAGTGCTTCTGAAGGTCAACAAAAGTCAACCCATGAATAGTGCGTCTGATGAACAGTGCATCTGAGAGTCAACAAAAGTCAACGTCTGAACAGTACTTCAGACGCACTGTTCACTCAGACTCTGAATTCAGCTTCTGAAGCATTTTTTCTGGGCATTTTTGAAGGTTTCAGAAGCAATTTTCTGGGCATTTTAAGGATTCGGAATTTGTCTTCCCATTTGAACTCTTTTTGAAAGGATTGAAATTCATTTGGTTCAAAATATTACAAGTGTTTTGGCTTTTATTTTAACTTATTCATTAAGTTTCAAACACATTTGAACAAACTTGTTCATCAAGTTTCAAACACATTTGAACAAACTTAATTCATTAAGTTTCTAAACAAATTTGAACAACACACTTGTTCATTTTTCAACAACTTGTTCATTTTTCAATCATAAGCATGAACCAAACTTGTTCTTTTTTAAACTTGAACCAAACTTGTTCTTAAGTTTAAACCAAGTGTTTTGCTTATTTGAAATTTCATTAAGTTTCAATAACATTGTGAGCAACAAACTTTTTCATAAGTTTCAATAACCAAGTGTTTTGATTACTTTGGGATTTCTTAATTTTCACTAATAACATTGAATGAAAAAGGAATGGTTTGACGTATGTCTCTCCATTCCCCGATTGAACAAACACTTGATGTATGTCTCATTGTTCGGACAATCGTCATTCTTTTTTTCAAACTTCACCAAGAAAAATACATTTTAGTTTTCAATAACAAACTTGAATGAAAAAGGAATGGTTTGACGTATGTCTCTCCATTCCCCGGTTGCACGAATACTTGACGTATGTCTCGTTGTTCGGACAATCGTCATTCTATTTTCAAAGCATAAAACCAACCCTTTCTTGGTCCCCCGTGACCAATTGAACCCTTTCTTGGTCCCTAGTGACCAATTGAATCAATTCTCGACCCCCCATGGTCAATTAAACCCTATTCTTGACTCCCCGTAGTCAATTGAGTTTATTCTTGGTCCCCCGTGACCAATTGAACCTTTCCTCGACCCCCTGTGGTCAATTCAAACCTTTTAGGCCCATGCGCGTTTTCAAACGGATACCATCGCCCAATTGCGAGTCCGTCCCTTTTTACCTTCATTAAGCTACCCTCATAACAGTAGTAGGTAAAACTTTTTGTCGGTCTTCATTAAGCTATCCATACAACGATAGTAGACCATGTTCTTTTACATTTAAAAAGCAAACTTTTTTTGCCCGAGCGCGATCAAATCATTTTTTCATAATTAAAATCAATCAACAAACAAACATTTGCTACAAAGAACTACGTAGCTTTGAATTCTCCATCGCACCAGGAGATACGTAGGAGCAAGATTCAACTATTGTCAAGCACAATAATAAAAAACATCTTTTTACCCCTTTTCTCTATTCCTTTATATATTTAAGCATGCAAGCAAAACTTTAAAAACACTTTAGCCTTAACTAACTAGGAGGTTCCCGTTGAGTACAACGGATGTGAGGGGTGCTAATACCTTCCCCTCGCATAATCGACTCCCGAACCCTAAATCTTTAAATTGTGGTAATTTAGAACTTTTTCCCCTTTTCCCCGAAAAATTAAAAGTTTAGTCGTGAAGTAAAATCAGTGAGTCAACGCTAATCAATAGCTTGATCTCCGAAATTCGACGCGACAAACAGCATCAATCAATGGGAAGAAGTATGGGTTAGTAATTGTTGATGATTACAGTAGGTGGACTTGGGTTAAATTCATTAGAACCAAAAATGAAACATATGATGTGTTTAACAAATTCTGCAAACAAGTACAAAATGAAAATGATTTGAAAATTTTAAAAGTTAGAAGTGATCATGGTGGTGAATTTGAAAATGAACCATTTGAAACTTTTTGTGAAGAACATGGAATTCTCCATGAGTTCTCTTCTCCTGGAACTCCACAACAAAATGGAGTTGTAGAGAGAAAGAAAAGATCTTTGCAAGAAATGGCCAGAACCATAATTCATGAATCTAAAATTGCAAAGTACTTTTGGGCAGAAGCTGTTAACACAACATGTTATATTCAGAACAAAATCTATATCAGACCAATTCTGAATAAAATAGCATATGAATTATTTAAAGGAAGAAAGCCAAGTATTTCTTATTTTCATCAATTTGGATGTACATGTTACATTCTAAACAATAAGGTCTACCAAAAGAAATTTGACGCTAAGGCTCACAAGGGTATATTTTTAGGATACTCAGAGAGGTCTAAAGCATACAGAGTGTACAATTCTGAGACACATGTTGTTGAAGAATCAATACACATTAGGTTTGATGACAAGAAGCCTGATAATAAAATATCAGAGCTAGTTGAGAGTTTTGCAGATATAAGGCTCTCAGTGGACACTTCAGAACCTGAACAGAGCCCTAAGTCTGAAGGTAGTCCAGAAGCAGAAGATACTGCAGAAGCTGAAAAACTCTCAAATGCTGACACTCCTCCTGAAGCCAATCAAGATCAAAATGGTTCTAAACAAGCCCTTGATGATTCTTCAGAAGCAAATCCACCCAGAACCTCATTCAAGTACAAGTCTTCACATCTTGAAGAGTTGATCATTGGAAACAAGGACAGTCCTAGAAAGACTAGATCAGCATTCTGTCAGAATGACTCCTTAATTGGACTACTGTCAATGATTGAACCTACAACAACTGATGAAGCACTTGCAGATGATGGATGGATTGTAGCTATGCAAGAAGAACTCAACCAATTTCAAAGAAATGGTGTTTGGGATTTAGTTACAAAACCAAATCACAAGAACATTACTGGAACAAAATGGGTGTTCAGAAACAAGCTTAATGAACAAGGAGAAGTGATCAGAAACAAAGCTAGACTGGTTGCTCAAGGCTACAGTCAGCAGGAAGGAATAGACTACACTGAAACATTTGCTCCAGTTGCAAGACTGGAAGCAATCAGGTTACTTCTTTCCTATGCAGTTAATCATAATATCATCTTATATCAAATGGATGTTAAGAGTGCTTTTTTAAATGGAGTAATTTCTGAAGAAGTGTATGTAAACCAACCTCCTAGTTTTGAAGATTTAAAAAATCCAGATTTTGTTTTAAACTTAAGAAATCACTATATGGTCTGAAACAAGCTCCCAGAGCTTTGTATGAGAGACTAAGTAATTTCTTACTTAAAAATGATTTTGTACGAGGACAAGTTGACAATACACTATTCAGAAAGACTCTTAAGAAAGATATCTTAATTGTTCAAATCTATGTTGATGATATTATATTTGGTTCTACTAATGCCTCTCTTTGCAAATAATTTTCTAAGTTAATGCAGGATGAATTTGAAATGAGCATGATGAGAGAATTGAAATTCTTTCTTGGAATTCAAATCAACCAATGCAAATATGGGGTGTATGTTCATCAATCTAAATATACAAAGGAGCTTCTGAAAAAGTTCCAGCTTGAAGATTGTAAACTGATGACAACACCAATGCATCCAACCTGCAATTTAAGCAAAGAAGACTCTGGCTCAAAGGTAGATCAGAAGCTCTACAGAGGTATGATTGGTTCTCTGTTATACTTAATAGCTTCTAGGCCAGATATTTTATTTAGTGTATGCTTGTGTGCAAGATTCCAATCAGATCCTAGAGAATCTCATATGACTTCTGTCAAGAGAATCTTCAGGTATTTGAAAGGAACAGCTAATCTTGGACTTCTGTATAAGAAATCCTTAGATTATAAGCTGGTTGGATTCTTTGATGCTGATTATGCTGGGGACAAGATTGAAAGAATATCCACCAGTGGAAATTGTCAATTCCTTGGTGAGAATCTGATATCCTGGGCCAGCAAAAGACAATCAACAATTGCATTGTCAACAGCAGAAGCAGAATACATCTCAGCTGCAAGTTGTTGCACACAACTGCTCTGGATGAAACATCAGTTGGAAGACTATCAGATTCATGAAAGCATCATTCCTATTTTGTGTGATAATACTGCTGCAATCTGTTTGTCTAAAAATCCAATTCTGCATTCAAGAGCCAAGCATATTGAAATTAAACATCATTTTATTAGAGATTATGTTCAGAAGGGAGTTTTGGATATTCAATTCATTGATACTGATCATCAATGGGCTGATATATTTACAAAACCCCTCACAGAAGACTGATTTAATTTTATTAAAAAGAATATGAACATGCATTTCATCTCTTACAAATTCTTGACTCTGAATAAGAAACTGAGAATCTGAAGTTCATCAGAAGCTAAGACTTAACAGACACTCACTTTGAGAATCTGATGATAGTTCAGCTTCTGAAAACCTCAGAATCTGAGTTTCAGAATCTGAATTTTTGTGACTTCTGATAAAACTCATTATAAGTGGACACCTTACACGGGGCTCACTAATGAGAGTGAATCTGTACAGTTGTCTAACACTTGTCAGAATCTGATAAGCTATAACTGATGGGCAGTGATGAATTAAGTCTTGAAAGCAGTACTTTGTCCCTCCTAAAGTCATCAATGTGTTTAATGTTCTTCTGTTTTCATATTCTGAAATGTTTTAAACACCCAAAACACAGTCACACTTTCAATCTTTCATCTTATATGTTCAATTTTCAGACCCTGTTTTTAAACTCTCTATTCTATCTGAAACAGTTCAGTAGTACTGAACCATATGTTCTGGACAATTGTGTCTGAAATCAGTTTAGTGGTACTAAACAAAATGTTCTGAACATTTTTATCTCACGTTTTTCACTCTCTTAAAAATTCTTGAATTATCTTTTTGTTGATAACAAAAGGGGGAGTAAAAGTAACAAGTATTTCAGGCTCTGAGCTCAGAACATAAGTTAATTTCTGATAAGTAATTAACTTATGAGAACAATTTTTAATCTCTTAGCCTCTGAATTAAATTCTGTGAGATAAACTGAATTTTCAATTCTTTGAATTAAACTGAAATTAAATAACTTGGATAAGACTCAAGGGGAGCTTACAAACCTCACCTTGTGAATTATCAGACTTAGGGGGAGCTTACAAACCTCAAACCCTGAAGTCAGTTTGTTATTTAAATTCTGAATATATTTACACTTTGATTTTTCATCTGTTTGATTAAAATGGAATTTAATTAACCTGGATAAGACTCAGGGGGAGCTTACAAACCTCACCTTGTGGATTATCAGACTCAGGGGGAGCTTACAAACCTCAGACCCTGAAGTCAACTTGTTAATTAAATTAACAACAATTTTCTATTAATGCTTATGTTTGTTATCATCAAAAATGGGGAGATTGTTGGAACAAAATGTATGAACAACTCTCTTTTGGGTTTTGATGATAACAAAGTGTTAAAAAGAAAATTGGATATGCTAATGCTTGATTCTAGTATGCAGAACCATGTACTTAAAGATTGGTATCTAACATTGGTTATGAAAGAACAAGTTAAGAGCAAGATGGAAAATATAGCAGCTTGTGTTGCAAGGCTGAAGAAAATCAGCGTCTGAAGAAGAGCTTCTGAAGACAGCGTCTGAAGAAGAGCTTCTGAAGGGAGCGTCTAAAGGGTGCGTCTGAAGGGAGCGTCTGAAGGCAGCTTCTGAAGAAGTGCGTCTGAAGGCCAGCTTCTGAAGACAGCGTCTGATGAACAGTGCGTCTGAAGGCCAGCTTCTGAAGACTGCGTCTGATGAACAATGCTTCTAAAGACTGCATCTGATGAACAGTGTCTGAAGCCAGCTTTTGAAGAGAAGCTTCTGAAATCTGATATTCAGCAGTCAACGTTTGCAACTGTCAACAGTGAAGTACTGTACTGTCAGAACAGCTCAATGGAATAGTTGTCACCATGTACGAAACATTCTCCATGTTTTAAGGAAACAATTCAAATTCCTTTGAATTGCTGCTCTGTCTTCACACACAATGTCAGTGAATAAATTAATGTTGGACAAAGCTTCTATGGCAACGACTCTTTGGTGAAAAACTGGTTAATCTCAACAGCTCTTTAATTCTCTATAAAGGATTGAAGATTTGAAGAAGAAAAACTAAGACTCAAGAAACTCAAAGACTGAAACTCTGTGCTCTGTTTTACTGTACATAAAACTGTCAAATTCGAAAGTCACCAAAAACAACTTAGAAATTCTTACAAACTTCTTATCTTAGAATTTCTTAAGTTTAGAGTCTTAAACTTGTGTTGTATTTTGTGAACACCACTGATTGTATATCAAGTGTTCAAACTCAAACTCATTTCTTTGTAAAATTTGTTTGATTCAAAGTCTTAGACTGTGTGTCTAAGAAAAGAAGTCTCTTACTTAGTGTTTGAGAAATAGGAAGTCTCTTACTAAGTGTTTGAGCAAAAGAAGTCTCTTACTTTGTGTTTGAGCAATAGGAAGTCTCTTGCTTTGTGCTTGAGCAATTGTAATCTTTTTGATTATAGTGGAAAATCTCTTGTAAGTAACAAGGGGACTGGACTACTTCCGGGTTGTGGAAGGAACCAGGATAAACTACTGTGTCTATCTATCTCTCTCTCTCTCATTTACTTTACCCGCTGCAAACAACTCTAAAAAGGTTTTAGAATCTGATCAACATCTGATTCTGAACTTAACAAAAGCTTTTGAGATAGAAGAAATAGCCCACACAATTCAACCCCCCACCCCCTTCTTGTGTGTTTTTCTCACCTTCAGTTTCTTTCTGGCAGAATGGACAAGGAAGGAGGATTTGTGAACAGACCACCTCTGTTGGATGGTTCCAACTATGTTTATTGGAAATCTCGTATGAGTGCTTTCCTGAAATCTATAGATAGTAAGACCTGGAAAGCAGTTCTGAAGGGTTGGGAACATCCTGTTGTGCTTGACAAAGATGGAAAGTAGACAACTGTGTTGAAACCAGAGGAAGAGTGATCCAAGGATGAAGATGAATTAGCTCTTGGAAACTCCAAAGCCTTGAATGCTCTATTCAATGGAGTGGACAAGAACATGTTCAGACTGATCAAGCAGTTCATTGTAGCTAAGGATGCCTGGGAGATTCTCAAAACTAAACATGAAGGCACATCAAAAGTAAAAATGTCCAGACTTCAACTTCTCACCACCAAGTTTGAAAATCTCAAAATGTTGAAGGATGAGATCATACAAGATTTCTACATGAACGTTCTGGACATGGCTAACTCATTTGATTCTCTTGGAGAAAAAATATATGATGAGAAACTTGTGAGGAAAATACTCAGGTCTCTTCCCAAGAGATTTGCATTGAAGGTGACTGCCATTGAGGAAGAACATGACATCTCCAGTATGAAGGTTGAGGAATTAATAGGGTCATTGCAGAATTTTGAAATAGCCTTCAACAACAGGACTGATACGAAGGGGAAAAGTGTTGCTTTTGTAGCAAATGATGAAAGCATATCAGAGGATCTTGTGATGCTTGGTAGACAGTTTAACAAGATTCTAAAGCAGAAGACAAGAACTGATGAGAAAAGCAATCAATCCAAAGGTGTTCAGTGTCATGAGTGTGAAGGATATGTCCACTTTAGGACAGAATGTGCAACGTATCTCAAGAATAAAAAAAGAAAAGTTTGGCTGTGTCTTGGTCTGATGACTCAGAAGGAGAAGTAGAGTATGAATCTGCCAAACATGTTGTTGCTTTAACTGGTAGATACATGTCTGATGATAAAGTTAAGGATTCAGAAGCACCATCAGTTTTTGAAATACCATCAGGTTCTGAAACATCTTCTGATACTGAATCCAGTGATGAAGAACTGTCTAATGAAGAACTTGCTGATTCTTGCAAAAAGTTGCATGTTAAATTTGAAGAAGTTTGCAAGCAGCTGGAAGAACAGAAAAGAACTATCAGTCAACTGCATGCTGAAAGAAGTGAGCACTTAGGGCAAATCTCTTATCTCAAAGATGAGGTAACCCAACTGAACTCTCAACTTGAACATGTCAAGAAACAAGTCAGAATGTTGAACACTCGTACTGATGTGCTTGAAGAGATATTGGAGAGTCAAAACCATGGGAAACCAAATGGTATAGGATTTGACGATAGGACCTTGAACAACAAACAACAAAATCTAGCCAAAAGGTTCATTGCAGCTGTTGGAACATATGATTCAATGATGGGAAAACCTAAGTTGGAACATCAGAACCAACCTCAGGGATCTAAGAGCAGGAGGGCTTCTGATCCTTGGATATGTCATCACTGTGGTAAAAAGGGGCACATAAAGCCTTTTTGCTTCAAACTGCATGGATACCCCAAGCACCTTCAGCAAAAAAAATATGAACCTGTTGTAATCAATGTCAAGAAGGAATGGAGACCAAAATGTGAAAGTGTTGACAAGAGGCTGAATAATAGGAAAGGAAAGGTTGTTGCTGCTGCCAACAGGCCTACTCCTGTTGATAAGAAGAGTGTTGTTGTTGGACCATCTAAAGGCTGGAGCAAGGTGATGGTCTCTGTCCCAAAGAAGAAGGCACTAAAAGGAAAGGAAGTAGATCCTAGTAAGTCTGAGGATGATGTTCAAGACATCATGCCCTATGTTCAGAAGAGGATTGCTGGGAAGAAGATTCCTCTGAATGTGCCAGAAGCACACATTGACTAAGTGAAATTCCTGGCAGGACCTGGTTCTGAACTATAAAACAGAGTATGCAAACAACAGTTCAAAAGCAGAAATATAAAAGACAGAAAGTAAAGAGCACAGTTGATTTGTTAACCCAATTCGGTGACAAACACACCTACGTCTGGAGGCTACCAAGCCAGGAAGGAAATCCACTAAAATAGTATCAATTCGAAGTCCTATGACACAGCCCCTGTTTCACAGCCCCTATGACAACAGCCCCTGTTTCATAGCCCCTTCTCACTTAATCACTACCCGTGGTATTTCTACCTAGGAACTCCTAGATATAAGATCCCTCTTACTTCCCTCAGTCAATCACTGCCCCAGTGATTATCAGACTCTAACCAAAACAAAGATAGAGTCACTCTCCTAAAAACTCAGTACGTCAGTATTGCTTAAAAGCTTTAAGTGATTACAACTCAATAAAACAACAACCAACTCTAAACACTTGAGTGGTGTACAAAAACAAAGCATAAAGCTCACAGACTCAAAACACTAAGTATGACTCTCTCTTCTGTTTTGAATTGAATTTCTTCAATAGCAGCTTCCTCTATTTATAATCTTCAGCAGCACCATAAATTCGAACCAAATCTTCAAAGATATGATTCCAGAATTCTTTTAGAAGCAAATAGAAGAAATTATATATTTTGCAAAGATTCTTTTGAAAATATATTCATAAATAAAAGAATCCAATCTTCAATAAAGATCTTCACGCAAAACAATCTTCCTTCTAGAAACAAAGCTTGGATAATTCTTCAATTAAATCTTCGAAAGATACTGTGAGAGAATTAACAGAACCAAGGCACAAGAATGAACGCAGAAAACGTGCTCTGAAATGCAGCTTCTGAAGGTCAAACGAAAGTCAGCGCCTGAACAGTGCGTCTGAAGGTCAACGAAAGTCAGCATTTGAACAGTGCGTCTGAAGGTCAACGAAAGTCGGCGTATGAACAGTGCGTCTGAAGGTCAACGAAAGTCAGCGTCTGAACAGTGCGTCTGAAGTACTGTTCCAGCTTCTGAAGTGTAGGGTCAGCTTCTGAAGAACCAGTTCAGCTTCTGATGAACATTTCCAGCTTTTGAAATTCTGTTTTTAGCTTCTGAAGGCACATTTCATGTTCTGAAGACATGCTCCTTGAGATTTCAGCTTCTGAAGCAGAAATTGCTTGTCTATTTGATTTTAGCAAACATGAAGCCAACAACCCAATATCCAACAATCTCCCCCTTTGGCAAATTTTTGGCTAAAATCAATTTGAGCATAGCGACAAGAAAATTCTTCACACAACAAAGAACGTAACCATGAAAAACATAACACAAATGTAGCAACAGAGTCAGCTGCGGATGATTCACTACATTTCACACATATACTCCCCCTGAACTACCTCTGAACAGATACTCAGGAACAACACAACTCAGGAACTCCCCCTGAAACACACATTCAGGAACTCCCCCTGAAACAGACATTCAAGAACTCCCCCTGAAACAGATCAATCAGAAACTCCAACTCCCTCTGAACTGTTGAACAGCTTCTGAAACAGACACATACTTATTTTTCCCCCTTTTTAGCCAAACAATGTTGACAAAACACACATGTAAACACCTTGAGGAGAGAAACACAAGAAACAACAGATACATACCAGATGCGCTCAAATAGAGGAAAAACAAACACATAGGATATAACTATCCATCACAGACCAGCATACCACAAAACCTCAGTGACACTTCTTAGACCAGCAGTATCACACAAACAATACTCACACACAAAGTCTTCAAAAAAAACTCATAACAAATTTGCCTAGTTGGCCCCTCAAATTTTCAAATTGCTTGGCATCTAAGGCTTTTATATCAGTAACATTTTCATCATCCTCAGCACACTGAACATAGGGCATGATGTCTTGAACCTCTTGCTCAACATTATTCTTAGACTCACTAGGATCCACTTCCTTTCCTTTTAGTGTCTGCTTCTTTGGGACAGGGACCACCACCTTGCTCCATACTTTAGATGGTCCAACAACAAAACTCTTCTTTGAAACAGGAGTGGGCCTACTGTCAGCAGCAATTGCCTTTCCTTTCCTTTTGTTCAACCTCTAAGCAACACATGCACATTTTGGTCTCCATTCCTTCTTGACATTGACAATAATAGGTTCTGACTTTCTCTGTTGAAAGTGCTTTGGATATCCATGCAGCTTGTAACAAAATGGCTTTTTGTTCCCCTTTTTACCACAATAATGACATACCTGAGGTTGGTTCTGGTGTTCTAACTTATGTTTATTTATCATTGGATCACATGATTTAACAGCAGCAATGAACCTTGTAGCTGGATTTTGCTGTTTGTTGTTCAAGGTCCTATCATCAAATCCAATATCTCTTCAAGCACATCAGTACCAGTGTTCAACATTCTGACTTGCTTCTTTAAGTGTTCAAGTTGAGAGTTCAGTTGGGTTACCTCATCTTTGAGATCAGAGATTTGTGCTAAATGGTCACTTCTTTCATCATGCAGTTGACTGATAGTCTTCTTCTGATTTTCTAATAACTTGGAAACTTCTTTAAATTTAACATGCAATTTCTTGCAAAAATCAGCAGGTTTTTCATAAGACAGTTCTTCATCACTGGATTCAGCATCAAATGATTCTTCAGACTCTGATGATGCTTCTGAAACCATATCTTCATTATCAGTCATGCATTTACCAGTAAAGGCAGCAACAAGCTTAGCAGACTCATTCTCTTCTCCTTCTGAGTCATCAGACCAAGAAACAGCCAAGCTTTTCTTTTGTCTCTTGAGGTATATGGCACATTCTGTTTTAATGTGACCATATCCTTCACAGTCATGGCACTGAACACCTTTGGATTGACTGTCTTTCTCATCAGTTCTTGCCTTCTTCTTCAGAATCTTCTTAAATTGTTTACTCAGCATCACAAGATCTTCTGGTAAGCTTTCATTATCCACAGTATCAGCATCTGCTACAAAGGCAACACCTTTCCCCTTCTTATCAGTTCTGGCTATTTCAAAATTCTGAAGAGAACCTATCAATTCCTCAACCTTCATACTGGAGATATCATGTGCTTGCTCAATTGCAGTCACCTTGATATCAAATCTCTTAGGTAGGGATCTGAGGATCTTTCTCACAAGTTTCTCATCAGATATTCTTTCTCCAAGAGAATCAAATGAGTTGGTCATGTCCAGGAAGTTCAGATAGAAGTCTTGTATGTTTTCATCTTCCAACATTCTGAGATTTTCAAACTTGGTGGTGAGAAGTTGGAGTCTGGACAATTTCACCTTTGGTGAGAAGTTGGAGTCTGGACAATTTCACCTTTGATTTTCACCTTTGGAGTTTGCGAGAGCTAATTCATATTCTACCTTGGACCAATCTTCCTCTGGTTTTAATTCAGCTGTCTTCTTACCATCTTTGTCTAGCACAACAGGATGTTCCCAACCCTTCAAAACTGCTTTCTAGGTTTTGCTGTCTTTAGATTTAAGGAAAGCACTCATGTGTGATTTCCAATAATGATAGTTGGAACCATCCAACAGAGGTGGTCTGTTCACAAATCCTCCTTCTTTCTCCATTATGCCAGAAAATATCTTCCCTGGAGCTCATCCTAAAACAGGCAGGGTGCGTGCTCTGATACCAATTGAAATTCCTGGCAGGACCTGGTTCTGAACCGTAAAACAGAGTATGCAAACAACAGTTCAGAAGCAGAAATATAAAAGACAGAAAGTAAAGAGCACAGTTGATTTGTTAACTCAGTTCGGTGACAAACACACCTACGTCTGGAGGCTACCAAGCCAGGAAGGAAATCCACTAAAATAGTATCAATTCGAAGTCCTATGACACATCCCCTATTTCACAGCCCCTTCTAACTTAATCACTACCCGTGGTATTTCTACCAAGGAACTCCTAGATATAAGACCCCTCTTACTTCCCTCAATCAATCACTGCCCCAGTGATTATCAGACTCTAAATAAAACAAAGATGAAGACATTCTCCTAAAAACTCAGTACGTTATCATTTTTGTTTAAAAGCTTTAAGTGACTACAACACAATAAAACAACAACCAACTCTAAACACTTGAGTGGTGTACAAAAACAAAGCATAAAGCTCACAGACTCAAAACACTAAGTATGACTCTCTCTTCTGTTTTGAATTGAATTTCTTCAATAGCAGCTTCCTCTATTTATAATCTTCGGCAGCACCATAAATTCGAACCAAATCTTCAAAGATATGTTTCCAGAATTCTTTTAGAAGCAAATAGAAGCAATTATATATTTTGCAAAGATTCCTTTGAAAATATATTCATAAATAAAAGAATCCAATCTTCAATAAAGATCTTCACGCAAAACAATCTTCCTTCTAGAAACAAAGCTTGGATAATTCTTCAATTAAATCTTCGAAAGATACTGTGAGAGAATTAACAGAACCAAGGCACAAGAATGAACGCAGAAAACGTGTTCTGAAATGCAGCTTCTGAAGGTCAACGAAAGTCAGCGTCTCAACAGTGCGTCTGAAGGTCAACGAAAGTCAGCATCTGAACAGTGTGTCTGAAGGTCAACGAAAGTCAGCGTCTGAACAGTGCGTCTGAAGGTCAATGAAAGTCAGCGTCTGAACAGTGCGTCTGAAGTACTGTTCCAGCTTCTGAAGTGTACGGTCAGCTTCTGAAGAACCAGTTCAGCTTCTGATGAACATTTCCAGCTTCTGAAATTCTGTTTTTAGCTTCTGAAGGCACATTTCAGCTTCTGAAGACATACTCCTTGAGATTTCAGCTTCTGAAGCACAAATTGCTTGTCTATTTGATTTTAGCAAACATAAAGCCAACAACCAAATATCCAACACTAAGCAGCATCTGATGCTGTGTCTAATGAAGACTAAGCAGCTTCATGCTGAATCTGAAGACTGTAAGCTATGTTCTAGGTAGCATTTTGGGGTTCTGGTTTTCAATTTTGTGATATACTCTGCAGTTGTGTTCTTTTGTTTTGATCTTCTGTGAAGATACCATGTCTGTGTGATTCTGATCCTGTGATGGTTTTGATGATGGGGCTGATGAGGGTTCTGTGTGTGGTGCTGTGATGGATGTTTATATCCTGTGTTTCAGATTTCTGGATGTGTTCTCTGAATAATTTTCTGGGCGTGTTCCCTTTTGTAACCTTTGTTGTTTCTCTGTTTTTATGATCCTGGTGATTACTTGATTGTTTTGTCAAAATTGTTTGGCTAAAAAGGGGGAGAAGTGTTCAGAAGCAATATAGAACTGGACTGAAGTTCTTAAGTTCACAATACAGTTTCAGGGGGAGTCTCTGTTTCACGGGGAATGTGTGTTTAAAAAGTCAGAAGCTGATCTGTTTCAGGGGGAGTAGTGTGAAACGTAGTGTATTATCCGCTGCTGACTCTGTTCCTGTTACTTGTTGTTTGCTACGTTTTGTGTTCTTCATGGTTGAGTACTTTGTTGAGTGAAAAAGATTGTATGTTTCATGGTTGTGTATCTCTCTGTTCTCAAATTGATTTTAGCCAATAATTTGCCCAAGGGGGAGATTGTTGGATATTTGGTTGTTGGCTTCATGTTTGCTAAAATCAAATATACAAGAAGTTGTGCGTCTTCAGAAGCTGGAAGCAGAACTTCAGAAGTTGAACGTCTTCAGAAATAGGAACTTCAGAAGCTGAACGTAAGAAGCACTGTTCAGAAGCTGAAACTTCAGACTTACTGTTCAGAAGCTGACCTTCAGACGCACTGTTCAGAAGCTGTCCTTCAAAAGCACTGTTCAGACGTTGACCTTCAAACGCAGAACCTTCAGACGCAGACCTTCAGAAGTTGGTTTTCTGCGTTCAGTTTTTGTGCCTTGGAGCTGTTAATTTTCTCACATGATCTTTTGTAGATTTAATTGAAGAATTCTCCAAGCTGAGTTTCTAGAAGGAAGAATATTTTTGCAAGATATATTCTGAAGATTGGATTTTTTTTATTTATGAATATATTTTCAAAGAGATCTTTGGAAAATATATTTCTGAAGAATATTTTCTTCTATATGTTTCTAAAGCATTTTGGAAATATATCTTTGAAGAATATTTAGTTCAAGTATTTGTTGCTGCTGAAGGCTATATAAAGAAGGCGCTACCTTTGAAGAAATTCAACCAAAACCAAAGCAAGTATTGATAGAGTTTTATTAGGTTTTGAGTCTGTTAGTTGTGAGCTTTGTGCTCTATTTCTGTACACCACTAAATTGTTAGAGTTGGTTTGTTTTATTGAGTTGTAATCACTTGAAGCTTTTAAGCAAAAATGACTTTTGTGTTTTTGGAGTGTGTCTCCTACTTTGATTATTTTGAGTCTGATATCATTAGGGCAGTGATTGACTGTGGGAAGTGAGATGGGATCTCAGGTCTAGGAGTTCCTAGGTTGAAGTCAATACGAGTAGTGATTAACTGTGAAGGCTGTGAAACACTTCGAATTGATACTATCATAGTGGATTTCCTTCCTGGCTTGGTAGCCTCCAGATGTAGGTGTGGTTGTCACCGAACTGGGTTAACAAATATCATGTGCCTTTTTACTTTCTGTCTATTATTTTGCTTCTGAATTACTGTACTCTGTTTTGCGTGTTGTACTCTGTTTTACGATCAGTATCAGGTCCTGCCAGAAATTTCATGGTAGACTCTGAGGATCTTGTTCGCATGGTCAGCAACTGAGTAACTCTTTTTCAGAATCTGAAGTCCAGATTCCAGAGTCTGAAAACTTGAGAACATAGTCTCAATGTTTTCATCCTCCTTCATCTTGAACAACTTATACTGTTGAACCAGAAGGATGTGAAGGATGTGAAGATGGCCTTGGCTTCTCTAACTTTCTTGTTTCCTTCATAGTTATAGCACAAGGATGTGAAGATGGCCTTTGCATTAGCTTTGTCACTCAGCTTCAAGTATTCATTGTGAAGTAGAGAGTCCACAATGATACCTCTTACTCTATGATGTTTCCTGTAGATCTTTCTTTCAGCATCAGTAAGGCTTTTTCTATCAATGGCTACTCCTTCTTCATCAACTGGTATAGTTATACCATCTTCAATGATGTCCCATAGACTATCATCTATTCCAATGATATGACTATACATCTTGCTTTTCCATAAAAAGAATTTTTCAGGATCACCAGTAAACATAGGAGGTTTATGGTGAGAGTGAGATTGCTTATCATTTGTACCATAGTCATATGATACAGCAATGCCACCTCTAGGAGGAGGTTGAGAGGAACCACCAGATCACTAGAAGACATGTTTTTCTCAAGATAAAAACTAACACACTGTTAAGTGATTGAATATTAGAACCGGAGCTCTAATACTAACTAAAGGTGAGAAAAACACAAGAAGGGGGGGTTGAATTGTGTTGGCTTTTTCTTTCTCAAAAACTTAGAGTTAGTTCAGCTTCTGACAGAGATCAGAGTCTGAAGCTAAATTCAGAGTTATGATGCAGCGGATTGAAAGTAAATGAGAGAGAGAGAGACAAGCAATTATCCTAGTTCATTCCACAACCCGGAAGTAGTCCAGTCCCTTGTTACTTACAAGAGATTTTTCACTATAATCCAAATGATTACAAAATGCTCAAGCACACAAGCAAGAGACTTCCAAATGCTCAAACACATAGTAAGAGACTTCTAATTGCTCAAGCACACAAGCAAGAGACTTCTGATTGCTCAAGCACAAAAGCAAGAGACTTCTAAACAAACAGAGTTACAAAGAAATATGTTTGAGTTGAACACTTGATATACTATCAGTGGTGTTCACAAAATACAACACAGTTTTCAGACATTATACTTAAGAAATTCTAAGATAAGAAAGTTTGTACGAATTTCTAAGTAATTGATGAGTATAGAATTTGGCAGAGTATTGACACTTTTCAGAGTCTTGTAATTTTCTTATCATTTTCTTCAAGTCTTCAGTCCTTTATATAGAGGAGGAGAAAGACGTTGAGAAGGTGCCAGATCATCAATAGAGTCGTTTGAATTGGAGCTTGATCCAACGTTGATTTGTTCCTTGATTTGGACTGCGTACCATGAAGAATAATGTTTGAATCCTTTCCTTAAAATGGATTGGATGTTTTGTCCGAGGAGACGAAGTAGCAGAGAACACTTCTAATTTTGAGAAGTTGCAGAGGTCATGGTTGTACTATGTCCTTGATGACAGTGACACCAGTTGACTTCTGATACTTCAGAGTCTGAGTCTTCAGCTTCTGATCCTTCAGACTTCAGCTTCTGATCCTTCAGCATCAGACTTCAACTTCAGACTTGCAACACAAGCTTCCAATAAAATATTTCCTTGCTTTTTAAACTTTCTCCTTGAGAACCAAAACTTGATTTATACTTGAATAATTTTAGTCTATGGTCCTGCCCACTTGAGACAAGTATTAGCATATCCAATTTTCTTTTGAATACCTTGTTATCATCAAAATTCAAAAGAGGCATTGTTTACACATTTTGTTCCAACATACTTTTTCAAATATTTGCCATTTACTCGTAGAACTCCATTATCTGCGCCTATCTCTTCTATCTAATAAGCATCATTGGAGAAGACCTGTGTGATTTCAGATGGTCCTACCCTGTTTGGGGATCATTTGCCTAAGACTCTGTCTTTTCTATCCATAGGCATGATTACTTTCCAAACTAACTCTCCTAAGGCAAAAGATTTAGACTTTGCCTTTTTGTTATAGGCTTTTGTTGAGTCTTTTGGTGTTGGCTGCATTGTTTGGCAAAACCAAAGTATGGAATAGAAGCATTTCCTCATGTTGAACATTTCTTCAGTTACAAGTTTTCTTATTAGAAGCCATTCAGAAGCTGAAATCTACATCAGAAGCTGAAATGCTCATCAGAAGCACTGTAGCACTTCAGAAGCAGTTTCAGGTTCTGAAGCCAGCGTTGACTTCTGTTGACCACGTCAGAAGCTGGGTTTGCTGGATTGTTTTTGCGCGTATCTTGGGAGATTTGGCAAGGAATTATCCTTGTATAATTGCTTCTAGAAGGCTGGTTTAATTGGAGAAGATATCTTTGAAGATTTGGTTTAAAGTTATGAAAATTCGTATTTTCTGTTTTAAATCTTTCAAAGATTGGATACAGTTTTATTTGTTACATTATTGGATCAATCTTATTCCAGTAACAAATCAATTCAGAAGATTTGGAGCATAATTAAGAGGCTTGCTGAAGATTATAAAAGGAGGAGCTTTGCTATTGAAGACTTACGATTTAGAGAGTTAGAAAATCAGAAAATTGAGTCTGTGTTTTAACTTAGAGTTTAATGTGCACCACTCATATGTTTTGAGTTGGTTTAGAGTTTTATAGAGTTGTGATTCATTCTAAGCCTTTAGGTACGAATGAAGTCTTTGTGTTTTTGAAGTTTTCTTAAAAACAGAGGGTATAGTTAAGGGGTTCAGTAACTGGGTTGCAGTTGCTTGAATAGGAAGATAGTGGATTCTATTACTCAGAGTTGGGTAGAAGTCTGACTAGGTGGAGGTTAATTGCTTGGGATAGGAACTGGGAGTCAGTGTCTGAGTCTTGAGGATTAAATCCAATAGTGGATTTCCTTCCTGGATTGGTATCCCCCAGAGTAGGAGGTGTTTACTCCGAACTGGGTTAACAAACCTCTGTGCCTTTTTACTTTCCTGCACTTTAATTTGTTGCCTGTGTGTGTTTGTGTTTGTGCTCTGCTTCGAAAATTATTGTGTCCTGTGTGTTGTTCAGAACCTGTCTGGTTCAGAACTTGATTACTCTGTTAGTTTCTGTTCATTGCCTGGCCAGAATTTCAATTGGCATCAGAGCAGGCACCCTGCCTGTAATTTGGGTGAGATCCAGAGGACTTAATATCTGGCAAGCATGGATAGAGAAGGAGGCTATGTCAATAGACCACCCCTACTAGATGGCACAAACTATGAGTATTGGAAGTCTAGGATGTGTGCATTCTTAAAATCTATTGACAGCAGGACTTGGAAAGCTGTGATTAAAGGCTGGGATCATCCTGTGTATACAGACAAAGATGGTAACAAGACTGAGGTTCTGAAGCCTGAGGAGGAATGGACCAAAGCTGAAGATGATCTGTCACTGGGAAATTCAAAAGCTTTGAATGCTATCTTCAATGGTGTTGATCAGAACATGTTCAGACTCATCAAACAATGTACTGTGGCTAAGGATGCTTGGGAAATTCTGAAGACCACTCATGAAGGAACTTCTAAGGTGAAGATGTCCAGGTTGCAGCTGCTGACCACCAAGTTTGAGAACCTGAAGATGAAGGAGGATGAAAATATCCAGGATTTCTATATGAATTTGCTTGATATGGCAAATTCTTTTGACTCTCTTGGTGAAAAGATGTCTGATGAGAAGTTAGTAAGAAAAATCCTCAGGTCCCTGCCCAGAAGGTTTGACATGAAGGTTACAGCAATTGAAGAGGCTCATGATATCACCACTATGAAGCTTGAGGAGCTGATTGGGTCTTTGCTTAATTTTGAGACTGCATTCTGCAAACAGCCTGATAAGAAAGGGAAAGGAATAGCATTTGCAGTTAATTCAGGAGCTGATGATCAACATGAGTCTGATGAGGAGGATAATGACTTATCAGAAGCTTTAGTGTTGCTGGGAAAACAATTCAACAAGATTCTGAAAAATGTTAACAGAAAAGCCAAAGCCAAAGGTCAGAATTTCAGAGTCAATAACAAAAAGCAACAAACTGATGAGAAGAAGACCAAGTCTGAGGAGAAAAGTAATCAAGCTAAAGGTGTGCAGTGCTATGAGTGTGAAGGGTATGGACACATCAAGTCTGAATGTCCCACTTTTCTCAAGAAGCAGAAAAAGAGCCTAGCTATTTCATGGTCTGATGATGGTTCTGAAGATGATGATGTTAGTGAATCTGATATGTGTGATACTGGTCTTGTAGTAAGGTCAGGAGCTATCTTAAAGAAGGAACCTGTTTTAGAGTCTGAGACCTTTTCAGAGTCTGACTCAGAGTCTGAAGCCTCTTATGTATCTGAAGCTGCTAAAACCTCATATGATGAACTAGCTGACAACTACAAGAAGCTGTATACCAGAAGTGCTGAGGTTTGCAAACAAATTTTGGATCAGAAGGAGACTATTCTACAACTGGAGGCTGAAAAAGGTGAACTGTTAGTGCAGAATTCAGATTTAAAAGAAGAAGTAAACCAACTGAACTCCCAACTTGATCAAATGAAGAAGCAAGTGAAGATGTTGAACTCTGCTACTGATAAGTTGGAGGACATTTTGGGGAATCAGCAACAAGGAAAAACTGGTTTAGGTTTTGTTGATCAGACTCAGATTCCTAAACAGATGAATTTTGTTCCTGCTACTCAAACTCATGATTCTATGGTTGGAACATCAAAGAGGAGACCTCAGAAACAAGCCCAGATGCCAGCTCAGAAGAGACCTCAGATGCAAGGTCAGAAGTATGTTCAGATGCAAGGTCAGAAGCATGGTCAGATGCTACCTCAGAAGCAACCCCAGAAATCTTTCAGAAACCGAAGAAGGAGGAATCATCCATGGGTCTGTCATCATTGTGGAAAGAAAGGGCATATCAAACCATTCTGCTTTAAATTGTATGGTTACCCTGAACACTTCCAATATAGAAGAGTGCAACCAGCTGCACCCAGACACAGTGTTCAGAAGGTGTGGAAACCTAAGGTTCAGAATGTAGGCTTGATTGCTCATACTTCACTGAGAGCCACTTCAAAAGAAGACTGGTATTTTGATAGTGGGTGTTCAAGGCACATGACTGGTGTGAAGAAGCTGCTGAGCAATATCAGATCATACTCCAGAAGTTATGTGACATTTGGAGATGGTGTAAAAGGTCAGATTCTGGGTATTGGAGATTTGATCAGAGAAGGTTTGCCCAGACTTAATGATGTGCTACTGGTGGAAGGATTAACTTCAAATCTGATCAGCATTAGTCAACTTTGTGATCAAGACTTAAAGGTTAATTTCAACAAGCAAGAGTGCATTGTTACTGATCAGAAAGATGAGATTCAGATGAGAGGCTGCAGATCCAAAGACAATTGTTACTTGTGGGTTTCTAAAGAAGAAAGAAGTTTGACTTCTTGTCTTATGAGCACAGAAGAGGAAGTCAAGCTCTGGCACCAGAAGCTGGGACATCTGCATCTGAAAGGCATGAAAAAAATCCTAAGTACTGAAGCTATCAGAGGTGTACCTAATCTGAAGATCAATGAGGACAATGTTTGTGGTGATTGTCAAATTGGAAAACAAACAAGAAAGTCTCATCCCAGATTAGTTCACCAGGTAACTACTAAAGTACTAGAACTTGTTCATATGGATTTGATGGGACCTATGCAAGTAGAGAGTATTGGAGGCAAGAGGTATGCTTTTGTAATGGTAGATGACTACTCAAGATACACATGGATCAACTTTGTTAGAGAGAAGTCTGATACTTTTGGAGTGTTTAAAGACTTATGTACTCAATTACAAAGAGAGAAGGACTGTGGTATTGTCAGAATCAGAAGTGATCATGGCAAGGAATTTGAAAACAAGAGTTTTTCAGAATTCTGTGCTTCTGAAGGAATAAAACATGAATTCTCTGCACCTATCACACCTCAGCAAAATGGTGTAGTTGAGAGGAAGAATAGGACATTAGCAGAATGTGCAAGAGTTATGCTGCATGCTAAGAAGTTGCCATATATGTTTTGGGCTGAAGCAATGAACACTGCATGTTATATTCATAACAGAGTTACTTTGAAGAAGGGTACTACATCAACTCTGTATGAATTGTGGAAAGGGAGAAAGCCTACAGTCAAATATTTCCATGTTTTTGGGAGCAGATGCTATATTTTGGCTGATAGAGAAAATAGGAGAAAGCTGGATCCTAAGTCAGATGAAGGCATATTCCTGGGTTATTCAGTAAACAGCAGAGCTTACAGGGTGTTTAATTCCAGAACCAAGGTTGTGATGGAGTCCATAAATGTGGTTATTGATGATTTGTCTGCTGAGAATGAAAAGAATGAGCCTGAAGTTGTTCCAGAATCTGAAGCCTCAGAAGAACAAACTTCAGAAGCAGAAAAACATTCAGAGTCTGAAGAAGCAGAAGATCAACCAGATCAAGTTCCAAATGGTAAAGGGCCATCAATTAGAGTTCAGAAAGATCATCCTAAAGACTTAATCATTGGAAGCTTAGATCAAGGTGTCAGAACCAGGAGATCAGAACCAGCTGCTACTGATTCTTGCTTTGTGTCAAAGGTTGAGCCTAAAAATGTGAAAGAAGCCCTAACTGATGAATTTTGGATTGAAGCAATGCAAGATGAGTTGAATCAATTCAAAAGGAGTGAAGTGTGGGATCTTGTTCCAAGACCAGAAGGGCTGAATGTGATTGGCACTAAGTGGATATTCAAGAATAAAACAGATGAAAATGGTAATGTGGTCAGAAACAAGGCTAGGTTGGTTGCTCAGGGCTATACTCAAGTAGAAGGACTGGATTTTGATGAAACCTTTGCACCTGTGGCCAGACTAGAGTCCATAAGACTACTGTTGGGTGTATCCTGCATTCTCAAGTTCAAATTATTCCAGATGGATGTGAAGAGTGCATTTCTGAATGGATATTTGCAAGAAGAGGTATATGTTGAACAGCCTAAGGGTTTTGTGGATCCTAAGTTTCCAGAACACGTGTACAAGTTGAAGAAGGCATTGTATGGATTGAAACAAGCACCAAGAGCATGGTATGACAGGCTGACTCAGTTTCTTGTGGCTCAAGGTTACAGAAAAGGAGGTTCTGATAAGACTTTGTTTGTGAAAAATGAAAATGGGAGTCTGATGATAGCTCAGATTTATGTGGATGACATAGTGTTTGGAGGGATGTCTCAGAAGATGGTCAAATTGTTTGTTCAGCAGATGCAGTCAGAATTTGAAATGAGCTTAGTTGGTGAGCTGACATACTTTCTTGGATTACAAGTCAAGCAAATGGAAGATACAATCTTCATTTCTCAGAGTAAATATGCCAAGAACATAGTGAAGAAGTTTGGAATGGAATCAGCTGCTCATAAGAAGACACCAGCTGCTACTCATCTGAAGCTAACCAAAGATGAACAAGGAGTATCAGTTGATCAAAGTCACTACAAAAGCATGATAGGGAGCTTATTGTATTTAACTGCAAGCAGACCTGATATCACTTATGCTGTTGGAGTATGTGCAAGATACCAAGCTGATCCTAAGATGAGTCATCTGACACAAGTCAAAAGGATCTTGAAGTATGTGAATAGCACAAGTGACTATGGAATCATGTATTCTCATAGTTCAAGTTCTGAATTGATGGGATTTTGTGATGCTGACTGGGCTGGAAGTGCTGATGACAGGAAGAGCACTTCAGGAGGTTGTTTCTTCTTAGGAAATAACTTGATATCATGGTTCAGCAAGAAACAAAACTGTGTTTCATTGTCAACTGCTGAAGCTGAGTACATTGCTGCTGGGAATAGTTGCTCACAACTGGTGTGGATGAAACAAATGCTGGAGGAGTACAACATTGAACAAGGAACTATGACATTGTTCTGTGACAATTTGAGTGCCATCAACATTTCTAAGAATCCAATTCAGCACAGCAGAACCAAACACATAGACATCAGACATCATTTTATCAGAAACCTTGTGGAGGATAAAGTCATTCAGCTGGAACATGTAGCTACTGAAGAACAAGTTGCTGACATTTTCACAAAGGCCTTGGATGCTAAGCAGTTTGAAAACTTAAGGAGCAAGTTAGGTGTGTGCTTATATGAAGAATTCTAGCAATTAAAGCAAACTGGATGTGAGGAAGATAGAGTACCTGCCAGCTTTGTTTGTGCTAAGAGTGATACTGTCTCTGATACTAAGTCTGAAGTTCAAACTGGGACAGTAGTTGAAGATGTTTGTGCAGTTTTCCTTCCCTATTTGAAGACTATGATTTGTCAGAATTTTATGGCTAAAAAGGGGGAGAAAATCTTATGCAATGTGTTGGCTCTGTTGGCTCTGATACCAAGAATCAGAAGATGTATTGCTGCATTTCAGATATGTGTGTCTTTGGTTCAGATGGTGACTAGCTTTGCTCTGATACCAAGCAGTATATGTCCAGATATAATCAAGGGAGTATATGTGTCTCAGAGGGAGTACATGGTAGTTGTTATCCTGAGTGATGTTGTGATCCTGAAGTGTGGTCCTGAAGAACAGTTAGGTTCAGCTGTTGAAGTATACTCTGTAGTTCAGTATTAAGGGGGAGTTTGTGTGAGAAGCTGAGTTGCAGGGGGAGTAGTGTTTATATGTTTGTGACGCTTCAGGGGGAGTTGATTAGAAGCTCTGATACCATTGTTGGAGTACTTGCTCTGATACCATCAAACTGAAGCTGTTTTGTGTATTTCATGATAGTCATAACTTTGTCCGCTGCTTAGCTCTATGCTATGTTATGATTGATCATTGTGGAGTTCTTCTTTGCTGAGTTAATTTTATGGAAGACTGAAGAACTTGGATGGTTTTAGCCAAAAATTTGCCAAAGGGGGAGATTGTTGAGTCTTTTGGTGTTGGCTGCATTGTTTGGCAAAACCAAAGTATGGAATAGAAGCATTTCCTCATGTTGAACATTTCTTCAGTTACAAGTTTTCTTATTAGAAGCCATTCAGAAGCTGAAATCTACATCAGAAGCTGAAATGCTCATCAGAAGCACTGTAGCACTTCAGAAGCAGTTTCAGGTTCTGAAGCCAGCGTTGACTTCTGTTGACCACGTCAGAAGCTGGGTTTGCTGGATTGTTTTTGCGCGTATCTTGGGAGATTCGGCAAGGAATTATCCTTGTATAATTGCTTCTAGAAGGCTGGTTTAATTGGAGAAGATATCTTTGAAGATTTGGTTTAAAGTTATGAAAATTCGTATTTTCTGTTTTAAATCTTTCAAAGATTGGATACAGTTTTATTTGTTACATTATTGGATCAATCTTATTCCAGTAACAAATCAATTCAGAAGATTTGGAGCATAATTAAGAGGCTTGCTGAAGATTATAAAAGGAGGAGCTTTGCTATTGAAGACTTACGATTTAGAGAGTTAGAAAATCAGAAAATTGAGTCTGTGTTTTAACTTAGAGTTTAATGTGCACCACTCATATGTTTTGAGTTGGTTTAGAGTTTTATAGAGTTGTGATTCATTCTAAGCCTTTAGGTACGAATGAAGTCTTTGTGTTTTTGAAGTTTTCTTAAAAACAGAGGGTATAGTTAAGGGGTTCAGTAACTGGGTTGCAGTTGCTTGAATAGGAAGATAGTGGATTCTATTACTCAGAGTTGGGTAGAAGTCTGACTAGGTGGAGGTTAATTGCTTGGGATAGGAACTGGGAGTCAGTGTCTGAGTCTTGAGGATTAAATCCAATAGTGGATTTCCTTCCTGGATTGGTATCCCCCAGAGTAGGAGGTGTTTACTCCGAACTGGGTTAACAAACCTCTGTGCCTTTTTACTTTCCTGCACTTTAATTTGTTGCCTGTGTGTGTTTGTGTTTGTGCTCTGCTTCGAAAATTATTGTGTCATGTGTGTTGTTCAGAACCTGTCTGGTTCAGAACTTGATTACTCTGTTAGTTTCTGTTCATTGCCTGGCCAGAATTTCAGCTTTAGCTACTCTCTCTTTTTGCCTTGTAAGGACATCTAATGCAAGTATTCTCTCTTCGTCTACATCGACCAATTCATCCAGCATCTTGTCTGAATAATGGTTCGTCGGGATTTCAAATTGTCTTTGAAATCTGGTCGACTGTAAATAAACTTCGACGGGTAGGACTGCATCATGTCCGAATGTGAGTCTAAATGGGGTAGTGTTAGTCGATTCCTTTGGGGAATTCTGACACACCCATAGGGCTTGGTTCAAAGTATTATGCCAATTTATTGGTTTACTACCCACATGTTTCTTTATCAAATTAATGATAATTTTATTGGCAGCTTCGACCTGACCATTTGCTTGCGCGTAATAAGGCGTCGAAGTTAATAATTTAAAACCAATTTCGGAGGCAAATTCTACCATTTTTCGTCCAGTGAAGACCGATCCTTGATCTGTTGTAATAGTTGTGCGCACCTCGTTTTTTTCCTCGGGGAAAAAGACGCGCAAATCCTCCGAGGTCGTTCGCAAACGCTCGGAGGGCCTTTGTGAAGCCGCCACCAAAGTTTTTGTGTAAAGGGAACGTTGATAAACCCTTAAGTTTTTTTTTTGTTGTAAAGGGAAACGATAATAAAACCCTTTGACGATGAGGATAGGGATTTGGTCATCGCAACCATTGTCGGGTTCGGGAGTCGATTACGCAAGGGGAAGGTATTAGCACCCCTCACGTCCGTTGTACTCAACGGGAACCTTCTATTTGGTTAAAGCTTGAATTGTTTTTTTTTTAATACTTTGCGTGCATGTTCATTCATGTTAAAAATATAATAAAGGGGGGAAAGAGATAAAAACAAACGAAAGAGAAAAAAAAGTTTTTTATTATAGTGCTTGACAAGATGTCGATCTTGCTCCTACGTATCTCCCGGTAGTCGGAGAATTCAAAGCATACGTAGTTCTTTGGTAGAAAAACGTACATGTGTTGGTTGATTTTAATTGGACGATGTTTTAACCGAATTCTTGCGATTAGAACGTAGCTTGTATGCTCGCACTTGGAGACTTATTAAGCGTTTGTTCGTGAATCACATTAGAATTGTTAAAAGGTACGTCCGTTAGAGTAAAGGGTTGAATTGGTCGCTATGGTACCAAGGGAGGTGCAATGGACTCATATAAGTCAATCATTGACCGAGTGGACTCAAACGAGTCGGGCGATTGTTCGATTGATCCACTGAGATCAAGAACGGGTACAATGGACTCGGACGAGTCGAACATTGACCGAGTGGACTCAAACGAGTCGAGGGGTTGAGTCTAATGGCCAACGGGGGACCAAAAGGTTTGGATTGACCACAAGGGGCCAAGATTTGGTTTGGTTAGGGTTGTACATATTGAAAAAAAGGAATGACGATTGTCCGAGCGACGAGACATACGTCACGCATTCGTACAATCGGGGCAATGGAGAGACATACGTCACACCATCCCTTTTTCATTCATGTTTTTGGATTGAATCCTTTAGAAATCCCAAGGTATGTCAAAACATTTGGTTTGAAAACCCAAAATGGGAAGGTTTAGCAAATTTGCTAAAAAACGCGCAAGTTCGTCTCATTTTGCGAAAATGCGAACGTAAACGGTGTATGTTCATCTTTGAGTTTTGAACATCATGAACAATATTTATTGTTCAAGTTTAGATTGAAATGATGAACATAGCTTGTTTGTTCATGCTTGTTTGAGAGTTTGGGAAGATAACTTGTTTTGCAAGTTATCCACAAAATGGTCATACGAACTTGTGATTTTGTCAAAATTATGCAAAATCCTTGTTGTGGTTTGAAGAACATGGGTTTAAAAACTCTTAGGTTCTGAGCTCTGGGGCTAGAACCTCAAAAATTGGTCATTTTGACACAAAAACTCAGATTCTGAGTTCTGTCATGGTCGCACTGCGACCATGACTTCGCACTGCGAAGCATGCGAAATTTTGGGTTCAGAAGCTGTTTCTGAACTTTTGTTCAGAAACAACTTCTGAACACACTCAGGACCTTATAGATGGGTGAAAAACTTTGAGTTTTTGGGGTGAAAAAGGTTGGACAAACCAGTTTTGATGTTTTGAAAACCTTGGGATTTCTTTGAAATTCAAAAGGGGTTTTTTAGAATCAAAAGGTTTTGAGCCAAAATAGCTATGCAAACACAATTATAAATGCAAGATAAGTGCTTAGAAACTTACAGAACTCCTTAGCAAAGCTCCAGCTGCACTTGATTTGATTTGGTTGAAGGCTTTCACAAAGGTTTTGAAGATTTGTGATGAACTTGAACTTTGGAAAGCTTTGTGTGGATTGATTGTTTCTGGTTTTTTGTGGAGGTTTGTGAGCTAAAATGAGTAGAGTTTCTGCTCTTGAAAATGCTGTGTTAACTGTGTTTGTATCCTTGGGCATTGCCTTCTATTTATAGGCCAAAACTAAATCTTTGTCATCATTACACAATCCCAAAATTCAGCTGACTTGTGGCCAAGATTAAGCTGAATCCCTTTGCATTAAATGCTAATGGATAGAGGCAACCCTGCCTTGTACCAAGGGGCAAGATCCAGCTTGATTTCAGCCACAAATTCAACTAATTCTAGAAGGTAATGATGAAGAACAAAGCTGATTTGCAATTGGCTAATGCTTGGGGATCAATCCTTGCAATCTCAATGGTTGATCATTGAAAACGTGCACTGTAATGTGCAGAGATTGAGGGATGAAAAGGCTACTTATGGCTGGTGTGAGAGGGTGAAAAGCTGCTGCAAAACAGAGTAGGCAATCATGGTTTTTTCAAGTGAAAAATCCAGCTGGTTTGACTGGTTTTTGGGGGAGCAAGCAGGAGGAAAGTCCTCAAGCAGGTGGCTGGCAACCTTGTGGTGGTTATCAGGTCACATGGGAGGGACTAGAGCTGCCCAAGGGCAAGCCCACTTGCTTGTCACATGCTAGGTTGGAAGAAAAAGCTTCCAACCTTGGCATTAATGGCAAGTCCTTCAACTCTGGCTTTGCTTGGCCCAATTAGCCATGAATGCTACTTAAAATAATTATGGAAATGATATGCAACAAATTCTGGAATTAAATCAAAGAAATCAAAAATCTGCAGAAAAATCGCAGACTTCGCAGTGCGAAGTGAGCTTCGCAGTGCGAAGTCATCATTTTTGAAATGTTGACTTTTCTGTTTGACTTTTGTTGACTTTTGACTTTTTCTCCCCTCTTTTGATTCTTTTGATTGTTTTATTTTAAAATGCGTAGGACAAAATTAGGGTACTACAGCTGCCCCTACTTAATTGTGTCTTCGCATAGAGTGTGTGAGTGCCGAGGGCATCTCATGAACTCTTTGCGAAGATCAATTAAGTAAAAAAGAAGGACCCGAATTTTGTCCTTCGCGAAATGCAAATGAAATGGTTGAAAAAGGTTGATCGTATCCAGCCGCTAACACTGGAGGTAGATCCACTGGGGGATGAAGGTAATCTTATCTAGGCACTGCTTCTAGAGGTCGATTCCTAAGGATGGTGATTTACTCTAGGATGTCACTAGAGGTGGAACGTTGAGGTAGGTGATCTTATCTAGGTACTGCTTCTAGAGGTCGATACCTAAGATGGAGGTTTACTCTAGGTACTGCTTCTAGAGGTGGATACTTAAGCTAGGTGATCTTATTCAGGTACTGCTTCTGAATATCGATTCCTAACGAGCTGTGATCTTATTCAGCCGCTAACACTGAAGGTCGATACACTGGGGGAGGTGATCTACTCTAGGTACTGCTTCTAGAGATCGATACCTAAACTAGGTGATCTTATTCAGGCACTGCTTCTGAATGTCGATTCCTAATGAGCTGCGGTCTTACCCTAAATAGGTGCCCCTGGTTGAATGTTGATGGATGTTGGTGAATATGTGATACTCACCGGAGAATCCTTGTTGAGGATGCATGTTTCATGAAAAGAAATGCATGTGTATGAATGGTTTTAAATATGCATGCATGAAATGAAATAATGTTGGTTGGGTGCCGAGCAGAGTCGGTCTTTGTTTGTGGTTGTGTTCATGACAGTTGGGCTTTCTCTTTTTTGTTGGTTTTTTGGTTGGTCGGTTTGGAAGGACAAGGTCCTTTGCCTACATACCCAAATGGGATCAAAACCGGTGTAGTTCGAGCCTAAGCCCGAAGATTTGTGTTTTTTTGGTTGGTCGGTTTGGAAGGACAAGGTCCTTTGCCTACATACCCAAATGGGATCAAAACCGGTGTAGTTCGAGCCTAAGCCCGAAAATTTGTGTTTTTTGGTTGGTCGGTTTGGAAGGACAAGGTCCTTTGCCTACATACCCAAATGGGATCAAAACCGGTGTAGTTCGAGCCTAAGCCCGAAAATTTGTGTTGGTTTGCCAATAATGATTGGACTTTGTTTGGGGTTGAGACTCCCTGGGGAGTATCAATGTGGTTTGGCTTATGGGGATAAAGGATCATTTTGGAAGCATGATCGATATCCAGCCTTGTTTGGTGTTTGGATGCTTAGGGTGTTTACTGGGGAATTTCTGCTCCTCTTGACCCTTGGGGTTCTTGCGCTCCGCGTGCCGCGAGCTACACACTTGCCTTTGCTAAGGAGTATAAGTCCTTTGGTGCAATATTTTGGTGGGCATTACCGCAATTCTTTCAGAATTCACGAAGATTCAAAATAAAGCAAAGTTTGTTTGTTTTTTCTCTTTTTTGGAAGAAAATTCTTTTGTTTATTTCCCATGTTTTAAAGCATTTTCATCATGAATAAAACAAAACCTTATGCGCTACTGAGAACATAAAATAACAAAAAAAGAAATTTATTCAATGCAGATTTGACCTCTTGAATGGGTAAAAAAATACACAAAGTGAGAAGTGAGATAGAGAAAGACAAGAAAAAGCAAAAAGAAAATGTTGGTTTTGGCACAACACAATGCTATTTCCTTATGACTTCGAGATTTTCGTTTGGTGGAAGATGCTGACGAGACCGATTCCTCTCCTCTTGAATCTTGTCCGGAGCTTGGATGCTGCAGTCATTGCCTTTCTTTTTGTTAACCCCTAACTTTTGCCTGGATCGCTCTTTCGAGTTTTTTAATCCACCGGGGTGTATTTCCTTTTTTGATGTCCTTAATTTTTGCCTAGACCGCCTTTTCAGGTTTTCAATCTAGCAGGACGCTCTCTATTGCCTAAACCCCCCTTTCAGGTTTTCGATTTAGCGAGCTTTTTTTCTTTTTTTCTTTAGGCATAATACCTCTTGACTGCATCGGAGTTTATTGAGAGTGGGAACTCTTCTCCGTCCATAGTGGTGATGATCAGGGCTCCGCCTGAGAAAGCTTTCTTTACCACGTACGGCCCATCATAGCTGGGAGTCCACTTCCCTCGGGGATCTTTGTGGATAGGTAATATCTTCTTGAGTACTAGGTCTCCTTCTTTGAATTCTCGAGGACGGACCTTCTTGTTGAATGCTCTCTTGAGCCTCCTTTGATAGAGTTGTCCGTGACATATTGCCGTCAGACGCTTCTCCTCTATGAGATTCAGTTGATCGAACCTTGTTTGGACCCATTCAGCTTCTTCTAGCTTGGTTTCCATCAAGACCCTTAGCGAAGGAATTTCCACCTCTACGGGGAGAACAGCTTCCATACCGTATACTAAGGAGAAGGGGGTTGCCCCAGTTGAAGTGCGAATGGCTGTTCTGTAGCCATGTAGCGCAAAGGGAAGCATCTCATGCCAATCCTTATATGTTGTCACCATCTTTTGGATGATCTTCTTTATGTTCTTATTGGCTGCTTCTACCGCACCGTTCATCTTTGGTCGGTAAGGGGAGGAATTATGGTGCTCAATCTTGAAATCTTTGCATAACTCCTTCATTGTCTTGTTGTTTAGGTTTGCCCCATTATCGGTGATGATTTTGTGGGGAGTACCATAACGGCAAATGATTTCCTTCTTGATAAATCGGGCTACCACTTGTTTGGTTACGTTTGCATACGAAGCTGCTTCTACCCATTTGGTGAAGTAGTCGATGGCAACGAGGATGAAGCGATGTCCATTTGACGCTTTGGGCTCGATCATTCCAATCATGTCTATGCCCCACATAGAGAATGGCCAAGGTGAAGTCATGACGTTCAGTGGAGTTGGCGGTACATGCACTTTGTCGGCGTAAATCTGGCACTTGTGACAAGTCTTGGCATAGTGGAAACAATCAGCTTCCATGGTTAGCCAATAGTAGCCCGCCCTTAGGATTTTCTTTGCCATTGCTTGCCCATTAGCATGGGTTCCAAAAGATCCCTCGTGGATTTCTTTGATGAGCATGTCCGCTTCATGTTTATCCACACATCTGAGCAGGACCATGTCATAATTTCTTTTGTAGAGGGTATTTCCACTGAGGAAGAACTGGGATGCCAATCTTCTGAGGGTCCTCTTGTCAGTGTGCGAGATACTTTCTGGATACTCTTGCTCTTCGAGGTATCGCTTGATGTCGTAGAACCAAGGTTTGTTGTCAAGTCCTTCTTCGACTGATGCGCATACAACTGGTTTGTCTCTACGATCCATCCTTATGATTGGTGCTTCGTTGTAGGAATTTACTTGGTACATTGATGATAATGTAGCCAAAGCATCTGCTACCTGATTTTCTTCTCGAGGTATGTGGTGGAAATTGATTTCATCAAAATACTTGATCAATTCTACAACCCGGGCTTGGTAGGGAATTAAATTGGGATGTCTCGTTTCCCATTCTCCTTTGACCTGATAGATGACTAAGGCTGAGTCACCGTATACTTCAAGGTTTTTGATCCTTAGATCAATTGCTGCTTCGAGGCCTAGGATACATGCTTCATATTCTGCCATGTTATTGGTGCAGTCAAAGCACAACCTTGCTGTGAAGGGTTGGTATCCATTTCTTGGGGAGATTAAAACTGCTCCGATACCGTGTCCCATGGCATTTGAGGCGCCGTCGAAAGCGAGCTTCCATTGAGCTCCTGGTTCTGGTCCTTCATCATCGCTTGTGACTTCTTCGTCATTCAAAGCTACGACATCTTCGTCTGGGAAGTCAAATTGTATGGGTTGATAATCCTCCAATGGTTGGTGAGCAAGGTGCTCGGATAAAACACTCCCTTTGATGGCCTTTTGAGCAACATATTGGATGTCATACTCAGACAGCAGCATTTGCCAACGGGCTATCTTCCCTGTGAGGGCAGGCTTTTCGAAGATGTACTTGATGGGATCCATCTTCGATATCAACCAAGTTGTATGGGTCAACATGTACTGCCTTAGACGTCGAGCAGCCCATGCTAAAGCGCAGCAAGTCTTTTCAAGTGAAGTATACCTTGTTTCACAGTCGGTAAACTTCTTGCTTAGGTAGTAGATTGCGTGCTCTTTTCTTCCCGTTTCATCTTGTTGTCCTAACACACAACCCTTTGATCCTTCAAGTACGGTTAGGTATAAGATGAGGGGTTTACCCGGAACCGGAGGTATTAAGATCGGTGGTTCTTGCAGGTATTGTTTGATCTTGGCAAACGCTTCTTGGCAATCCTCATTCCAATGAACGGCTTGGTTTTTCCTTAGCAGCTTGAAGATTGGTTCGCAGGTAGCTTTCATGTGTGAGATGAACCTGGCGATGTAGTTCAATCTTCCTAAGAAACCCCGGACTTCTTTCTCGGTATTTGGGGCTGGCATTTCTTGGATGGCCTTCACCTTATCGGGATCCACTTCAATACCTCTTTGGCTGACGATGAAGCCCAATAACTTCCCGGATCTAACGCCAAATGTGCACTTGTTAGGATTTAAGCGCAGCTTGAACTTTCTTAGGCGTTCGAAAAGCTTTTGTAGATGGACTAGATGATCCTCCTCCGTTTGGGATTTGGCAATCATATCGTCGACGTAGACCTCAATTTCCTTATGGATCATGTCGTGGAAAAGAGTCACCATTGCTCTTTGGTATGTTGCCCCGGCATTTGTTAATCCGAACGGCATTACCTTATAGCAGAATGTTCCCCATGGGGTGATGAATGTAGTTTTCTCCATGTCCTCTGGAGCCATCTTGATTTGGTTATATCCCGAGAAACCATCCATAAAGGAAAAGACTGAGAATTGGGCTGTGTTGTCCACCAATATGTCGATGTGTGGTAGCGGGAAATCATCCTTTGGGCTTGCTCTATTCAAGTCCCGATAATCCACACACATTCTCACCTTGCCATCCTTCTTCGGAACTGGCACAATGTTGGCAACCCATGTTGGATACTTGGTTACGGCTAAGAAGCCGGCATCGAATTGCTTTTTGACCTCCTCTCTGATCTTGAGAGCCATATCGGGTCGAGTTCTTCTCAATTTCTGCTTCACTGGCGGGCATTCCGGCTTGAGTGGCAGCTTGTGTACAACGATGTTAGGGTCTAAACCCGGCATGTCTTGATACGACCAAGCGAATACGTCCACGTACTCTTGCAGAAGCTTGATCAACTTTCCTTTCACACCCTCGTGCAGGGAGGCTCCTATCTTGACCTCTTTCTTATCCTCTTCGGTCCCCAAGTTGACCTTTTCAACTGATTCTTGGTGAGGTTGTATTACCCTATCCCCTTGATTTGCAAGTCTAGACAATTCTTCAGGCGGTTCATAATCGTCCTCTTCATCATCTTCCGTTTGATTAATCGGGCAATCGAAGTCATAAGGGTTTAAGGTAGTGTTGTTTTTGGAGGGTGGATTTGTAGATCTGCATGAGTATGATTTTTTTTTAGGCTTTTTGTAGAAAAATTTTTTTTAAAACAAATGCAAAAAGAAAAAAACTCAAATGAACATAAAAGATTGCTTTTATTCATGATTGTAAACAACTTTTAAAACATGGGGGCCCCACACGACTAATCATTTGCCTTGGGCAGAGCTAAATGATTTTTTTTAAAAGTAGAACAAACAAACATAGTTTATTACTTGATCCTGGTAATGATCTCGGGAATTGCGATAGCCCTCCAATTGTTCAAAGCTTCATCCGAAGCGCAACGATACACCAAATCAGGCACGTCTTCGTCTACATCTTCGAGTAGAGCCACTTGATCTTCATGGATAAACCCCGCACTGATGAATGTTTCCGAAATGGGGAGGATCCCTTGCTTTGAAGGCTTTGAGAAAGTTTCGGCTGATGGATGATACCCCAACCCGAAGCGATTTTTCTTCTCCGGTATGTCCACTAATTTGCCCCATCCGGTGGGTCGGCTTTCTTCTAGGGCCTCTCTTATCGCCCTCCATGATGACATGGCTGTCCTAGCCTCTTCCTTGGGCTTCGAGCACAATGTCACGACATTCGCCACTTCCAAAGATTGGAATGGGACGTCCACAGCTTCTTCATCCGTTTCTATATAACGGAAAGATGAGAGATGGCTTACCATCATGTCCTCTTGCCCGGAAACTACAATCATTTGGTTATCAATGATGAATTTCAGCTTCTGGTGCAGGGTAGAGGTAATGGCTCCGGCCGCATGGATCCATGGTCGTCCGAGAAGACAACTGTATGTTGGATTAATATCCATGACTTGGAAGGTTATAGTGAAAACCTTAGGTCCGATTTGGACCGGTAAGTCGATCTCCCCTATGACGGCTCTTCTTGACCCATCGAAAGCTTTTACGACCAAGGCGCTAGGCTTCATTACGGTCCCTTCACATGATAGTTTGAGAAGGGTAGTCTTGGGCATGACATTCAATGATGACCCCGTGTCCACTAGCACTCTTGAGAGGATGTGGTCCATGCATTTCACGGAGATATGTAAGGCGCGGTTATGAATGTGCCCCTCGTCGGGTAGCTCATCGCCATTGAAACCCAAGTACCTACTTGAGGTGATATTTCCGACTATCCCGTCGAATTGGTCCACCGGAATGTCCTTGGTGACATGTGCCTCACTGAGGATCCGCAGTAGTGCTTCTCGGTGTGCTTCCGAGCTGAGTAGTAAGGATAGCATGGAGATCTTGGAGGGAGTTTGACCTAGCTGGTCAATGATCTTGTACTCGCTCTTTTGGATTATCCTTAGGAACTCTTCGGCCTCTTTTTGCGGGATTGTCTTTTGAGAAGGCCCCGCTTGGTTCTCTCTTTCCTCCACGCTCTTTTCTTTGAGCGGCTCCTTTGGTAGTACGGCTGGCGTCTTCCCGAGTTCTTTCGGAGCGAAGACTCTACCACTTCTAGTCATTCCTCCAACACCGGTAATGTTAGTGATGCTGGGCTCAATTTTGGCTAGTGGTTTTCCTTCCACATAGGCCACAGGTTGGTAATTCCATGGTACCCTCTTCGTGCTTTCAAAAGAGAAGGGTGCAGGTAAGTGGAATGTTATGGGTTGTATTGGCATTGGTACCTCTCTCCTTTGGTATGGAATCTCGAGAGGTTTTGGGCTGTTAGACTCTAAGGTAGCAATGTCCGTGCCATCCTTTATATAACCAATTTGGATCCAACCTTGGTCCATTAACTCTTGAAGACAGCTCCTCAACTCTTCGCACTCATTCGGGTTGACCTTGCAGGCTTCACAGTTGGCGTGCATTTCCTCGAATAGTCCAAAGCCGGTTAAACGCTCCCTTATGGTTGACAGGGGAGTTTTAACATTGGATACCCTTTTGACTGGACCAAAGTCCTCTTGTTCCTCCACCGCATTTACAGAGGGACCCGCATGCCCCGGCAATGGGTTGTTCTTCACATTGGGGCTTTCCTCTTTGAAGGATAACAACTTCTTGTCAATAAGATCCTGCACCTTGTGTTTGAAAACTCTACAGTTTTCGACATTGTGCCCCACGGATCCTGCGTGGAAATCGCATTTGGCATTTGCGTCGTACCACTGTGGATACGGTGGCGACATTGGTGGTAGTAGTCTTGTCTCGACCATACCCTTTTGGATTAGGTATGGCAGGATTTGACCATAAGACATGGGTACAGGATCAAACTGCCTATTAAAATAACTGCTCCTCGAGCTCGCTTGATTCCTTGGTGGGTGCCCGCCTTGTTGCTGTTGCTGTTGATTTTGCTGCGGCAACACTACTGGTTGTCGAGGTGGAGTTGCGGGAATTACTTGAGGTGAGTAACGCCCTTGAGCCGTTGCTGCTGCCACATAAGGATAGTGGTAGTGAGGCATTTGATTCGGTGGTGGGTAGGATGGTCCCATTAGAACGGCATTTGTCTCCCCCTCTTTCTTTTTGTGAAAGTTGCTGGGGGGCTTTCTAGCTCCACCTTGAGCTTCTGAAGAGCCTTGGATTTTTCCTCTCTTCACTCCGTCTTCTATTCTTTCACCAACCATGACTAGATCGGAGAAACCGGCAGACGTGCTTCCAATCATCTTGTCGTAATATGGGCCTTGAAGTGTGCCCATAAAGGTGTCGACAAGTTCTCTTTCCAATAGTGGTGGTTGCACACGAGAAGCTAGTTCTCTCCACCGCTGAGCGTACTCCTTGAAGGACTCGTTGCTTCTTTGTAGGAGGTTTTGTAGTTGCATCCTATTTGGAGCCATGTCCAAATTATATTTGTATTGCTTTAGGAAGGCATCGGCTAGATCCTTCCAAGTTTGGACATGGGTACGCTCGAGCTGCATGTACCAATCCAAGGACGCTCCGCTTAAGCTATCTTGAAACACATGCACCATGAGTTTCTCGTTCATTGCGTAGGCTGCCATCTTCCCACAGAACATCCTTAGATGGTTCCGAGGGCATTGAATTCCTTTGTATTTCTCGAAGTCCGGTACTTTGAACTTCGGAGGAATTACCACGTCGGGCACTAGGCACATGTCCAAGGCGTTGTGGGCACCGTATGAGCTGAACCCTTCGACAACTTTCAACCTTTCTTCCAAAACTCGATACATTTGGGTGGTATCATTGTCTTGGTGGGTGGTGTCGGGAGCAGATTGCCTTAGCTGGCTATTTTCCACATCGTGGGGAATTACTTCATGCTGAGTAGTAGAGGTTCCTTGAGGACGACGCTCTTCATTCCTTACGGGGATTTCGAGTGGTGGTGGAGGTGGTCCTTGACCCTCATTTTCGAATGGTGGGGTATAACCCACAGGTAAACCATAAGGAGGCCATTGCACATTGGATGCATCCGTTGTTGGGCGAGGGTGGCTTTCTCGTGCCGATAGAGCTTGCATTAATTCTAGCATCTGATCCATCTTTCCTTTCATTCCATCAACCTCTTCTCTCAAAGCCGCTTGAGTTTGTTCCAAATTGTCCATGATCCTTTGTTTGTTAGCTCGTGTTCCGTACGAGTGTTGAGTATCTGGTTCTTGGACCGAGGGCTTTCGGGGTTTTCGGGCTATGATTGCTTTGAACTGTTTGAATGGGAATGAATGAGTTTTTTTTTGAAAAATGCATGAAGATGCATGTGGATGTATGTATGCAAAATATGCGTGTTTTTTTTTTTATTTTGCTTTATGGAGTTTAAAGGTGCACAATTAATATTTAGCAATTCAAAATATTAAAGACCGGGAAATTGATTATACTTCAAAATATATTTGATTAAATAACATTTGTTTACAAAGTGTAACTAATGCTATTACAAATCAAATAGCCGCTCGCTTCTCGGCTTTGCTCATCTCCTCCCTATAGAAATCTATGGTGTCCTTGCAGAACTTCATAAACTTCCGGATCTCCATAGGGATGACAAAGTAGGGCATGACCATCTCGGCCTCCGCTAGCTTCTTTGGAAGTTGGGTGATCACCAAATTTGAGAATGCAACCAATTTAGTGAAATCCTCACTTAATCGGGTGGCGTCTTGCCATACATACTCAATCACTTCCTTGCGCTGGTCTAGCTTGACTCTTGCACTTCTAATTTCATCGTGTAGTTGTGCAATGTGGTCCCCATGAGCTCTTGCAATCTTGTCGAAGTACTCTTCGAATTTCTTGATGTCTTCTTCGAGAAGATTGCACTTTAGCCTCCCTTGATGAGAGAGACTCTCATGTCTTTGCCGCTGGACGCGTTCGGCTTGAAGCTGCTCTTTGTAGTCTTTTACTACTTCTTGGAGCTGTTGATTTTTCTCTTGGAATTTCAACCTCCATTTCCGTTGAGCTTCGATGGCTAGTTCGCCAAACTTCTTGAGCTCTTGGTTGGAATGTAGAATTCTTTCCAACTCTTCGTCCTTGGCCACAAGGTTAGCATCCGCACTAACCAAGCCGCCTCCTATCCAATCCCTTTTCCCTTCGGAGGTTCTTAGCCTTTTTTGGCATACTAGGAGAGAATGTGATACTTCATCACGATCTCTCTTCGTCCTAGTAATTTCTCCTAAAGCTTGGAGGTGCTTCAATTCTAAGTCTCCGTTTTTGTTTTGGAGTTCTTGAATTTTAGCCTTGAGGTCCTCCACTTCTTTGTTGGGAATGATTGCAATAGGTTTAGGTGTAGGAGGTTTTGGAGGGTTTATGACCACGAAGGGTAACTTGATTGCTTTGACCCTCTCCTTCACCCATTGAGTATAAAGGGGTTTGGCGACACAGTTTCTCTTGCCGACCTTTCCCTTGCGTACTTGGCTCCATGCTCCCCGGATTCTCTCTAGCAATGCCGGGTCTTGATCGCCTTCCCTTAAGTAGAAAGCCTCCAACAAAAGGTCGTTAGGTTTGTCTTCCATTGAAAAACCTAGTTGTCGGAGAGAGAGGACCGGATTGTAATTAATACATCCCTTAGTACCAATGAGGGGTACGTTGGGGAAGTCCCCGCAGCTGAGGATAATTTCCGGGTCCTCTAAGTTTGGTGAAAACCAATGGATGTCCTTCTCGGCGAGGGTTGTCATCCGTTGCGACCATTTGAGCTTGGCCCGGTTTTCCACAAAGTCTCGGTTTCTTGGCATGTGGGACATCATCCAAATTTGCACCACGGGAGTGCAACAAGTAATTTTGCGTCCCCTTGCTTGTTCATGCCTTGAGTAGAGGGTATGATAAAAATCCGCTAAGATTGTGGGAACTGGATTTTTAGTCATAAACACCTCTAGAGCCGGAAAGTCTACGAAATCATCCATGTTGGGGAATAAGACAATCCCGTAGACTAAGAGGGCTAAGATGGCGTTGAATGCCATTACCTCTTTGTTGGCTAGTAAATCCCGAGCTTTGGCTTCCAAAAACTTTCTTGAAAATCCCTTAAGGTTCCCTCTAACTTCCAAGTTAGATGCCACTTCTTGGGTGTCGAGGTATAAGGATTCGGCGATGGCTTCAAATGTGGGATCCCTTCCCGGACCGAGATAGAGTTCATGACCTTTCATGCTACAACCCAAAATCTTCTCAAACTCTTCCAATGTTGGTGCTAGTTGGAAGTCTTGAAACGTGAAGCACCGTAGAGGTGGGTCGAAGAATTGCGCCAAAGTGGTTAAGGCGGTTGAATCTATTCTCACGGGTAAAAGATCAAGGATTAGCCCATAGCTTGCCTCGAAGATGTTCTTGTGGACCGAAGAGAGCCTCTTGCTTAGAGCTAATAAACTTTCCACCCTAGGAGCTTTAATTTTGAAGGCGAGCGTATTCTTGTTCCCGGAATCCATATTTCTTTTTTTGCTAATATTTGTTCGTTTCTTTTTAAACTCCTATAAAGCAAAACGATGCGAAAATTACTTTCATGAATGCAAATGTTATGCAAGGGTATGGTTTATGAAGGTTCGGAACTTCCCCCCATCCTCACATGTAGGCTCTAAATGGTGAAATATCCTAAGAAGAGGTCCTTAGAGTCATAGACCTCACATGGAATTAGGGTTGTCTATGGACATACGTCGACATGACTTCAATTAATTCCACGTGAAAATCTCATCTAAGCGGGGTTGGACATCCTACCTCACGGACATACGTCAACGCGGGCTTCCGCACACAACCTCCTTCTAACTTAGTGTTTTTCTCAAGCTCGGGTAGAGAGCCTCACACGTCCGGCATTAACCCGAACAATGTGGAGTAACATCACTCAAGTAACCCCCGCATTTGATATATAGGATATGAATATAAAGCAGATAAAGCAAATATAAACATAAAGCATAAATATAACATGCATGAATAAAATAAATAAACATGGCACGCAAAGAAAATAAACAATTGGCTTTAAACCAAATAGGCTAGGCTTGACTCGTTAGTGGGAACAGGGTCCCCAGTGAAGTCGCCAGCTGTGCGCACCTCAGTTTTTTTCCTCGGGGAAAAAGACGCGCAAATCCTCCGAGGTCGTTCGCAAACGCTCGGAGGGCCTTTGTGAAGCCGCCACCAAAGTTTTTGTGTAAAGGGAACGTTGATAAACCCTTAAGTTTTTTTTTTGTTGTAAAGGGAAACGATAATAAAACCCTTTGACGATGAGGATAGGGATTTGGTCATCGCAACCATTGTCGGGTTCGGGAGTCGATTACGCAAGGGGAAGGTATTAGCACCCCTCACGTCCGTTGTACTCAACGGGAACCTTCTATTTGGTTAAAGCTTGAATTGTTTTTTTTTTTAATACTTTGCGTGCATGTTCATTCATGTTAAAAATATAATAAAGGGGGGAAAGAGATAAAAACAAACGAAAGAGAAAAAAAAGTTTTTTATTATAGTGCTTGACAAGATGTCGATCTTGCTCCTACGTATCTCCCGGTAGTCGGAGAATTCAAAGCATACGTAGTTCTTTGGTAGAAAAACGTACATGTGTTGGTTGATTTTAATTGGACGATGTTTTAACCGAATTCTTGCGATTAGAACGTAGCTTGTATGCTCGCACTTGGAGACTTATTAAGCGTTTGTTCGTGAATCACATTAGAATTGTTAAAAGGTACGTCCGTTAGAGTAAAGGGTTGAATTGGTCGCTATGGGGACCAAGGGAGGTGCAATGGACTCATATAAGTCAATCATTGACCGAGTGGACTCAAACGAGTCGGGCGATTGTTCGATTGATCCACTGAGATCAAGAACGGGTACAATGGACTCGGACGAGTCGAACATTGACCGAGTGGACTCAAACGAGTCGAGGGGTTGAGTCTAATGGCCAACGGGGGACCAAAAGGTTTGGATTGACCACAAGGGGCCAAGATTTGGTTTGGTTAGGGTTGTACATATTGAAAAAAAAGGAATGACGATTGTCCGAGCGACGAGACATACGTCACGCATTCGTACAATCGGGGCAATGGAGAGACATACGTCACACCATCCCTTTTTCATTCATGTTTTTGGATTGAATCCTTTAGAAATCCCAAGGTATGTCAAAACATTTGGTTTGAAAACCCAAAATGGGAAGGTTTAGCAAATTTGCTAAAAACGCGCAAGTTCGTCTCATTTTGCGAAAATGCGAACGTAAACGGTGTATGTTCATCTTTGAGTTTTGAACATCATGAACAATATTTATTGTTCAAGTTTAGATTGAAATGATGAACATAGCTTGTTTGTTCATGCTTGTTTGAGAGTTTGGGAAGATAACTTGTTTTGCAAGTTATCCACAAAATGGTCATACGAACTTGTGATTTTGTCAAAATTATGCAAAATCCTTGTTGTGGTTTGAAGAACATGGGTTTAAAAACTCTTAGGTTCTGAGCTCTGGGGCTAGAACCTCAAAAATTGGTCATTTTGACACAAAAACTCAGATTCTGAGTTCTGTCATGGTCGCACTGCGACCATGACTTCGCACTGCGAAGCATGCGAAATTTTGGGTTCAGAAGCTGTTTCTGAACTTTTGTTCAGAAACACTTCTGAACACACTCAGGACCTTATAGATGGGTGAAAAACTTTGAGTTTTTGGGGTGAAAAAGGTTGGACAAACCAGTTTTGATGTTTTGAAAACCTTGGGATTTCTTTGAAATTCAAAAGGGGTTTTTTAGAATCAAAAGGTTTTTGAGCCAAAATAGTTATGCAAACACAATTATAAATGCAAGATAAGTGCTTAGAAACTTACAGAACTCCTTAGCAAAGCTCCAGCTGCACTTGATTTGATTTGGTTGAAGGCTTTCACAAAGGTTTGAAGATTTGTGATGAACTTGAACTTTGGAAAGCTTTGTGTGGATTGATTGTTTCTGGTTTTTTGTGGAGGTTTGTGAGCTAAATGAGTAGAGTTTCTGCTCTTGAAAATGCTGTGTTAACTGTGTTTGTATCCTTGGGCATTGCCTTCTATTTATAGGCCAAAACTAAATCTTTGTCATCATTACACAATCCCAAAATTCAGCTGACTTGTGGCCAAGATTAAGCTGAATCCCTTTGCATTAAATGCTAATGGATAGAGGCAACCCTGCCTTGTACCAAGGGGCAAGATCCAGCTTGATTTCAGCCACAAATTCAACTAATTCTAGAAGGTAATGATGAAGAACAAAGCTTGATTTGCAATTGGCTAATGCTTGGGGATCAATCCTTGCAATCTCAATGGTTGATCATTGAAAACGTGCACTGTAATGTGCAGAGATTGAGGGATTGAAAAGGCTACTTATGGCTGGTGTGAGAGGGTGAAAAGCTGCTGCAAAACAGAGTAGGCAATCATGGTTTTTTCAAGTGAAAAATCCAGCTGGTTTGACTGGTTTTTGGGGGAGCAAGCAGGAGGAAAGTCCTCAAGCAGGTGGCTGGCAACCTTGTGGTGGTTATCAGGTCACATGGGAGGGACTAGAGCTGCCCAAGGGCAAGCCCACTTGCTTGTCACATGCTAGGTTGGAAGAAAAAGCTTCCAACCTTGGCATTAATGGCAAGTCCTTCAACTCTGGCTTTGCTTGGCCCAATTAGCCATGAATGCTACTTAAAATAATTATGGAAATGATATGCAACAAATTCTGGAATTATAAATCAAAGAAATCAAAAATCTGCAGAAAAATCGCAGACTTCGCAGTGCGAAGTGAGCTTCGCAGTGCGAAGTCATCATTTTTGAAATGTTGACTTTTCTGTTTGACTTTTGTTGACTTTTGACTTTTTCTCCCCTCTTTTGATTCTTTTGATTGTTTTATTTTAAAATGCGTAGGACAAAATTAGGGTACTACAGCTGCCCCTACTTAATTGTGTCTTCGCATAGAGTGCGTGAGTGCCGAGGGCATCTCATGAACTCTTTGCGAAGATCAATTAAGTAAAAAAGAAGGACCCGAATTTTGTCCTTCGCGAAATGCAAATGAAATGGTTGAAAAAGGTTGATCGTATCCAGCCGCTAACACTGGAGGTAGATATCCACTGGGGGATGAAGGTAATCTTATCTAGGCACTGCTTCTAGAGGTCGATTCCTAAGGATGGTGATTTACTCTAGGATGTCACTAGAGGTGGAACGTTGAGGTAGGTGATCTTATCTAGGTACTGCTTCTAGAGGTCGATACCTAAGATGGAGGTTTACTCTAGGTACTGCTTCTAGAGGTGGATACTTAAGCTAGGTGATCTTATTCAGGTACTGCTTCTAAATATCGATTCCTAACGAGCTGTGATCTTATTCAGCCGCTAACACTGAAGGTCGATACACTGGGGGAGGTGATCTACTCTAGGTACTGCTTCTAGAGATCGATACCTAAACTAGGTGATCTTATTCAGGCACTGCTTCTGAATGTCGATTCCTAATGAGCTGCGGTCTTACCCTAAATAGGTGCCCCTGGTTGAATGTTGATGGATGTTGGTGAATATGTGATACTCACCGGAGAATCCTTGTTGAGGATGCATGTTTCATGAAAAGAAATGCATGTGTATGAATGGTTTTAAATATGCATGCATGAAATGAAATAATGTTGGTTGGGTGCCGAGCAGAGTCGGTCTTTGTTTGTGGTTGTGTTCATGACAGTTGGGCTTTCTCTTTTTTGTTGGTTTTTTGGTTGGTCGGTTTGGAAGGACAAGGTCCTTTGCCTACATACCCAAATGGGATCAAAACCGGTGTAGTTCGAGCCTAAGCCCGAAAATTTGTGTTGGTTTGCCAATAATGATTGGACTTTGTTTGGGGTTGAGACTCCCTGGGGAGTATCAATGTGGTTTGGCTTATGGGGATAAAGGATCATTTTGGAAGCATGATCGATATCCAGCCTTGTTTGGTGTTTGGATGCTTAGGGTGTTTACTGGGGAATTTCTGCTCCTCTTGACCTTGGGGTTCTTGCGCTCCGCGTGCCGCGAGCTACACACTTGCCTTTGCTAAGGAGTATAAGTCCTTTGGTGCAATATTTTGGTGGGCATTACCGCAATTCTTTCAGAATTCACGAAGATTCAAAATAAAGCAAAGTTTGTTTGTTTTTTCTCTTTTTTGAAGAAAATTCTTTTGTTTATTTCCCATGTTTTAAAGCATTTTCATCATGAATAAAACAAAACCTTATGCGCTACTGAGAACATAAAATAACAAAAAAAGAAATTTATTCAATGCAGATTTGACCTCTTGAATGGGTAAAAAAATACACAAAGTGAGAAGTGAGATAGAGAAAGACAAGAAAAAGCAAAAAGAAAATGTTGGTTTGCACAACACAATGCTATTTCCTTATGACTTCGAGATTTTCGTTTGGTGGAAGATGCTGACGAGACCGATTCCTCTCCTCTTGAATCTTGTCCGGAGCTTGGATGCTGCAGTCATTGCCTTTCTTTTTGTTAACCCCTAACTTTTGCCTGGATCGCTCTTTCGAGTTTTTTAATCCACCGGGGTGTATTTCCTTTTTTGATGTCCTTAATTTTTGCCTAGACCGCCTTTTCAGGTTTTCAATCTAGCAGGACGCTCTCTATTGCCTAAACCCCCCCTTTCAGGTTTTCGATTTAGCGAGCTTTTTTCTTTTTTTCTTTAGGCATAATACCTCTTGACTGCATCGGAGTTTATTGAGAGTGGGAACTCTTCTCCGTCCATAGTGGTGATGATCAGGGCTCCGCCTGAGAAAGCTTTCTTTACCACGTACGGCCCATCATAGCTGGAGTCCACTTCCCTCGGGGATCTTTGTGGATAGGTAATATCTTCTTGAGCACTATGTCTCCTTCTTTGAATTCTCGAGGACGGACCTTCTTGTTGAATGCTCTCTTGAGCCTCCTTTGATAGAGTTGTCCGTGACATATTGCCGTCAGACGCTTCTCCTTATGAGATTCAGTTGATCGAACCTTGTTTGGACCCATTCAGCTTCTTCTAGCTTGGTTTCCATCAAGTACCCTTAGCGAAGGAATTTCCACCTCTACGGGGAGAACAGCTTCCAATACCGTATACTAAGGAGAAGGGGGTTTGCCCCAGTTGAAGTGCGAATGGCTGTTCTGTAGCCATGTGTAGCGCAAAGGGAAGCATCTCATGCCAATCCTATATGTTGTCACCATCTTTGGATGATCTTCTTTATGTTCTTATTGGCTGCTTCTACCCGCACCGTTCATCTTTGGTCGGTAAGGGGAGGAATTATGGTGCTCAATCTTGAAATCTTTGCATAACTCACTTCATTGTCTTGTGTTTAGGTTTGCCCCATTATCGGTGATGATTTGTGGGGAGTACCATAACGGCAAATGATTTCCTTCTTGATAAATCGGGCTACCACTTGTTTGGTTACGTTTGCATACGAAGCTGCTTCTACCCATTTGGTGAAGTAGTCGATGGCAACGAGGATGAAGCGATGTCCATTTGACGCTTTGGGCTCGATCATTCCAATCATGTCTATGCCCCACATAGAGAATGGCCAAGGTGAAGTCATGACGTTCAGTGGAGTTGGTGGCGGGTACATGCACTTTGTCGGCGTAAATCTGGCACTTGTGACAAGTCTTGGCATAGTGGAAACAATCAGCTTCCATGGTTAGCAATAGTAGCCCCGCCCTTAGGATTTTCTTTGCCATTGCATGCCCATTAGCATGGGTTCCAAAAGATCCCTCGTGGATTTCTTTGATGAGCATGTCCGCTTCATGTTTATCCACACATCTGAGCAGGACCATGTCATAATTTCTTTTGTAGAGGGTATTTCCACTGAGGAAGAACTGGGATTGCCAATCTTCTGAGGGTCCTCTTGTCAGTGTGCGAGATACTTTCTGGATACTCTTGCTCTTCGAGGTATCGCTTGATGTCGTAGAACCAAGGTTTGTTGTCAAGTCCTTCTTCGACTGATGCGCATACAACTGGTTTGTCTCTACGATCCATCCTTATGATTGGTGCTTCGTTGTAGGAATTTACTTGGTACATTGATGATAATGTAGCCAAAGCATCTGCTACCCTGATTTTCTTTCTCGAGGTATGTGGTGGAAATTGATTTCATCAAAATACTTGATCAATTCTACAACCGGGCTTGGTAGGGAATTAAATTGGGATGTCTCGTTTCCCATTCCCTTTGACCTGATAGATGACTAAGGCTGAGTCACCGTATACTTCAAGGTTTTTGATCCTTAGATCAATTGCTGCTTCGAGGCCTAGGATACATGCTTCATTCTGCCATGTTATTGGTGCAGTCAAAGCACAACCTTGTGTAAGGGTTGGTATCCATTTCTTGGGGAGATTAAAACTGCTTC